>BLKR01000224.1:0-682095 GCA_011170035.1 Teleogryllus occipitalis | reverse complement strand
AGCAATCACTGGAGGAAGAGAATCCGGAAACGTTGGACCAATTGCTTGCAGATCGTTACCACTGTCCGGATTATCAGTTTTGCTATAGACTGTTTATGAAGGAATTTAATAGGCAATATGGTCCGGCAACGTATTCAGATTCAATACAATTTCTGAGCGACAAAATTATGACAGATTTTAACCGCGAGGGTGAGGACAAGTGTATAGAAATGAGACAAGGTACAAACTATTTGCTCGTGGCGATTTGCACACCGTTTATGAGAAGGGCGCACGCTCTGTTACGAGAGGCGGGCGAGTTAGTGTTTGTAGACTCGACGGGCAATCTCGACCGAGAGGGTCACAGGGTGTTTCAGTTTATGACGCACACGGAGGCGGGAGGCGTGCCGCTGGGTATTGTAATTACACCTTCCGAATCTCTACCCATCGTTATAGATGGTTTTGAAATGTTAAAGACGTTGATGGGAGAGACTTGTTTTTACGGTAGGGGTCCGCAAGCGGGTCCGCAAAACTTTATTACAGACGATAGCAGGGGTGAAAAACACGCTCTAAAGGTTGTATGGCCATCGACGGTGCAGTTTTTGTGTATTTTTCACGTACTACATTTTGTGTGGAGGTGGCTCATGTTGAGCAACCACGGCGTCTTGAAGGAACACAGACAAACGTTGTATAAACTTTTTAAAAACGTCTTATACAGTTCGTCAAAAACAGAGTGCAACAAACTATTTTCTCTGTTGAAAAATAATAAAATTGCTCGTAGATATCCAATTTTTATCAAATATATGAACGAATTGTGGAAGAGACATCATGAATGGGCGCTGTATCACAGAAACGAAACACATGCTTTAGTACGTGGAATCCACACAAACAACTTTTTAGAAGCGTCCATTCGAACTTTAAAGGATAAAATTTTGGAGAGGGTAAAGGCGTTCAATCTCGTGCAACTCGTCTATTTTATACTCGTCCGATTAGACAAGTATTACGCACAAAAATTTTTAGACGTTGCACACGGAAGGGGAAATGCAACGAGAAGAAAAGGAGGAAGAAGAGCTCAGTATCGTCGACCCTCGCTACAATTCCTACAGACGCAAATTTATTTTTATCCAGATAATAGCGATGAGTACCACGTGCAAGGAGACACTGGAAACATGTATAGAGTAAACGTGTCCAATAATACCTCTACGTGTGCCATCGGTGCTACAGGAGCCTTTTGTAAACATCAATTTTGGGTTCAATGTAAAGAGAGCAGCGGTAGCAGTAAAATTATTCAACAACACGTTTACTATCGCTTAGCTACAGGGAGCATGTCTCATCCGAAATGGTTGATTCCGTTGCACAGTTATATATCCACAAGTGACACATTACCCCCCCAAGATGAAAACATGACGACCTGTGGTGACATTGCCGACACGTCCACGGAAAAGAATTTGGAAAATATGAAAAACGAAGGAGAACGTATTATAAAAAAAATATCTGAAAAAATGTTGCATTTCCTCAACGTTTCACCCGACGTGGTGTTACCGAGTCTACAGAGTATGGAACACCAAGTCGACGCGATAAAGACGCGTAATGCCTTTTCCTCCAATCTAATGTTATTTGAAAAATATGCCTTCTCCAAAAAAGAAAAGGAACGATGATCGCTGTACAACCGAGTGCAATATCTAGACGAAAGACGGAAATAACCGGTCGTCGTAAACGTCCAGGTGGTAGACCATTGTTGGGCCACCTCAATAGACAACCGGCACCGCATGATTTAGGAGAATGTGTCGAAAGAAATATTCGTCTGGGAGGAGGTCATATTAAAAAATGATGCTCTTGTTTGGTGGTGGGGTCCAAACCCGTTTGTGTGTATAAAAATTGTATATTTGAATAATAAAAATAAAATACAAATGAAAGTAAAAAAAATTTATATTTCACCTAAAACCTCTCAATATTCATTGTATAAAAATTTTAAAAAAAACATGATCATAGAGGAATGGTTGAGAAAGTGCTGGATATCATATTCTTCATGGTATTACAATTTGTGAGAGCGAGTTGAAACTGTTACCGAATTATACTGTTGATTTCTCTACGAACCTTAAAATATTATGAATATCCATCATTATTTCAATCATTACCTCTGTCCAAGAACGCAATAAATTACGGCGACACAAAGGACATGTACAATTGTCTTTCAGCCACATTTGGAAACACTTTGAGCAGAAGGAGTGATTACATACAGTATGCACCATCAATCTTGGTTGGTCGTTGTCTTCTTTATAACAAATGCTACATATAGCAGACCTATATGATTTGATGTAACGCCAACGCCAATAATTCCTTCTTCGAGCTACACATATCACATACACAGTGCTCTTCAACTACTCAAAACCGTTGTGGCTCGACCAATCAAAACCATTACTCTATTCGACATGTTATTTATTTATTCTTGCGTATTGCAAAGTCAAAGTCAGTAGTATAGTTCTTCCTCTGGCAACTCTTCGGCTCTTGATAAGTTAATATGGAGACTACTACTATTGCTTTATGTTCTCACGCTACCGCCTCAGGCAAAGAGTGTATCGAGTGTGAGGTGCTTGACAAAGTTAATTGTGCTCTTCAAAAATTACACGAAGTGCATAATGCCTTATTTCAGCTTGACTCGGAAACGCTCGCGTATATACCTGTTGATGTCTTGTGTCGTGTTGCATGGCGCAACGTGCATAGCGTGTACGACCGATTACCTAAAAATATTCAAAAACTTTCTTGCATTCAAGAACTCAGGTTTTGTGACGAGCATGTTAGACCCCCGAGTCGTACGCAAGTGGACAATGGAGGACTTGGTCGTAGAAAGCGCGAATGTGAATTTTGTATATATTTTAATGAGCCTTGTGAACTACATAACACACCATCGAGAAAAGACTGCTCTATATGTAATGACCTTCAACAACAACCCTGTATGGAACACGAACGCTACTATGGAAGACCCGTGCCTCTGAAGAAAAATTGTGATATGTGTAAAAGAGAAATTATTAAATCGGAACATATCTCACGAAAAATGATATAGATTTTAAACTGCAATAACAAGAAAATAAAGCCTGATATCTTTAATCGTTGACAGTATATATTTGGATAAAGGATTCGATAAAAGATTTTTATCATATCTATCAAAACGTTTATTCAAAATTTCCTTTATATCATCTGTTCGACACTTCACTTCGGCCAAGAATACGCTTTTCACAAAGCTCTCTAGGATAATTCAGTGTATTGAGGGCTAGATGATGAAAATTAACAACTTCCTTGATATTATTACAATATGTTTTCCAACATTCGAATTGTTCTCGGCTCAGTGGGAAACCATCAAATAAAAAAAATAATTGTCTTTCCGTTGAGATAATCTTCAAAATATATTCTTTAATTAATTCGAAAGTGATCTCATCTGGTACTTTATTACCTTGTGAAATAAATTTTTGTATTTCCTTTTCTTTATCACATTTTGTTGTTCGTAATAAATTACCAATTGCAACATGATGTACATTGTTAATAGTCGTCTCAATAATTTTACAATTTGTAGTTTTTCCACATCCCGGTCTTCCCACAATATATATAATGTAATTCATCTTCCTCACAAGGCCTTGTAAAAACCACCACAATATGGCAGTCAATTATATATACTGTCACTGGGGGGAGAGGGAGTGGAGGGGGTGGGGGTGGTGGTGGTGGGGGTTAGTTATCGTTTATTTTCGCGATTTGTAGAATATGTGTCGATTCAATTTTTAATTCATGTTTTTTGAGATTCCTTTGGTGTGTTTTGATATATAGATATGTAAAACCAATGTACTTTATTTGAATTTCGTTCTATAAAATTTTCTGACCTTTTTTGATATATTGATGCTTGTCTCCAATCTAATTAATGTGTAAATGTTTCCATATCTTCTTCTGATAAACATTGATACGTCGAAACACACCACCAATCTAATTGGTGTATTAACTTTTTTAAAGTGATTTCCGATAGTATTTGGCATTCAGAAACTAGATACCAATTTAGTTTGTGTTGGAACTTTTCCAAAAACCTTTCCGATAATGATTGATGTATTGAAATTTGATTCCAATAGACTTTATCTTGAAATTTTTCTATCAACTATTCCGACAAGACCTGATGTATCGATAGTAAAAACCAATTTAATCTATCGTAATATTTCACGATAATTTTTGGCGACAATTTTTGATATTTTGAAATTGTATTCCAGTCTATTTCCTCTTCAAACGTTCAATAAACTCTTCCGACCACTACTCATACACTCGGAATGTATACTTCGAGAATGCATTTGAATTTTTTTGCGGTGACGTCTTTCTTCTTCTCCAAATTCGATAACGTGTCTAATTACGTGCCGATCTATAGTAATTTTACCGAAACACGGATGGAGTACAGTTCAATCAGTACAACTGTTACCTGCGGTCCTATCCATGTTTTCGCCGAATATATACCAAAACCGCGTATACGGATATATTTTCCATAGAAAATAAAGGGAGTGTGTTGTGTTTGTATGTTTTTGATCCATATATCGAATGGATGGAAGACTGACGATTCGATCGAACGTTTCACGCGAGACAGAGTGGGAATATTTGGCGTAGTTTACAATGATACTATCCAACGGATAGGCGAAAAAGGCTACTCCTGATATAATACGACGGCATTTTGCGCAATCGACAAACGCCTTTAGACAATTTGCGATAACTATACATCCATAACTATGCGCAACTACATAACAAAAGTTGATAGTGTCATTTTCATCCACCACACGATGGATTGCAGCATGTAACGATTTTAATAAATTCGCGTCCGTGGGGCACTTGCGCCAATCGTACGAAAATGTCGTATACGGTGTTTTCATTTTCTCCATAATAAATTTCACTTTACCGTACACGTCGTGTGAATATAAGCCTCCCACATAATCGATTCTATCCTAGACGCGTTCGGGAACCAGCGGAATTGTGGAATCCGTGAGAAGATTTAGCGCTGATGGGCTAAATGCGTCGTTTGTCTCAGTCGGTAAATGAAACGTTTTTATAATTATCGACAGTAGAGCTTTACCATGATTGAGAGGTAACGGCCATATGACTCGATTTTCGAACATCAATTGTGTTCCAAATAAACCCGGGATAAATAAAATTTTGGTCTTTTGAACCGTCTCTTTCATTTTGTTATTTTTAGTTACATTCTTAAAAAGGTTTTTTTAAACAAATTTACGAAATCAAATAAAACAAAATTAACACAATCTTTTTTTTTACTATAAGGGATATACATCATGACTCAAGAATGGATAAATATTATATTTTTTATTATAATTATATTACTGATATGTTATTTTATTATATTAATAGTACCTAAAATTGATAAATTAAATACGTTTCTACAACACACGTTACATCGTAAGATTATTCAAGATGTTGAAGACATAATAACGCGCGAACATAATCGGTTTGGACCACCATCGTCGATACCACCAGTTATGTTAACACCCGGTGTTCCTTCTGCCCCTCCGTACGACGAAGCGATGCCATATAATGTTCAATTTGTGTAATCAAATCGACAAATTATTTAACGGAAGATATTGAAACGTATTATTAGCGGAGGTCGAATCTATTTCACAATGACTTTTAAGAAAAAATTTATTTTCGATAAAACGAATAAAAATATTAAATTCACAAATCAAGATTTCGTTTCTATCAATTAAATTTGAATGAAAGTAGGTGAGAATAAGAAATATTTTTAAATAAGGAACGTTCGTTACTTTTTATATCTTTAACGATTCCGTTTATATTTTGTATTTCATCTTCCCAATGCAGAGGTTCATAATTTTTTTGTAAATTCATAATCTCTGTTACAAAACAATCCGCCAAACACATGAATATATATAGAACAATTTCTTTATTTTTATCGTTTTTATACAGTAACGTCTTCAATGTGTCGTTTTTATTATTTAACAGCGTAGAACATGGCCGTTGTAAGTAGTCTCTCTTTTTCGAAAAATGAAAAAATATTGATTTCAAATAAAAAACCAGATATGCCGAATATGCTCTTTTCTTTTTCGAGAGCGGATAAAAATAAACTAAATGTCTAAACGCGGTATACATGGTGAAAATGACATGTATATATGTATGTTTTTGTGTCTTCTCTGTGTGGTATTGTAATTCGGGGTAACATCGACGCGTGTTGTTTTTTTTAAACATAATAACATATCGACTCCTATCTCATATTCTTAACTTCTTTTGAAACACATCGTGTATCTTAAAAATATAAATCAAAATCGAGAAAAGGACAAGCGTATTATTAGAATGTGGTAAAAACGCAATTATAACTATTAGAAAAATCGCAAACAATGTCGGTATAAAAACAAAAGGGCGAAAGATAATGTCTGATGGTGGTAATGGTGATTCGATGGGCAAAATACGCATTTTGGAATAAACAAAGTCGTGGAATTCACATTGTTTGATAAAATGAGTTTCCAAACCTTTAAGAAAAACAGGCATGTTCGTCTGCATAAAGTAGATAACCGGAGTGGTTAACCTCGTTTGCTGAATATCGTCATATGTTTGCGCCACAGCTCGGCCATATAAAAGCCCCAAATCTCTCGATAGATTACCGGTGATATTCAATTTTAGCGGATCTTTAACCGTTAATATAAAATCGACAATTGTTAATGCTAATAACGTAAAGTTTATTACTGCAGCTGCAATGTTCACCCCAGGAATTGCTAGTGCTATGATATTTACAATGGATACACAAACGAGTTTAATGAGTATTCTTTTAAAAATATTGAATACAATTTTTCTAAAAATATTTACCACAATTTTGCGACCAATTATTGAAGTTAATTGACGAGTCAAATAGGTGGGAACTTTTGCGAGAAGCATCACGACTCTGTTTTTCAGAATACTTAAACAATTGTCCACTATGACACCGGCCATGACTTGAGTCACGACTGTACCTATAATTTGACCCCAGTTTCCCTCGATGTTATCAAAATAAGCGTCAATGGTGGGATCACGCAAAAAATTGTTTATATTCGAAAGCATAGTTTTTTGCATAGGTAATTCATACTCACGAAGTCTATGAAGTTGTACGAGATATTCGTGCCAGTCCCGTTCGCATCGTAAATCCACGTCATTTACGCGCGTTTTGTATCCACCGAATGCATCATAAACCGTTTGTTTACTCGAGTAAAAATTTGTCCACATTTCTTTCCCTTCTTTTTCTAATCCCAATACATTTATGAGATTACTTAATGGTAACGGGACCTTTTTCTTTTGTTCTTCAACGTTGGGTTTCTCCTCCTCAATACTAATTCTATAATATTCGTGAGGCACGTCTAGACCGATTCCGTACGCCGATCGAGTAACTTTGGGTACATCGTTAAATCTATTTTTAATTTTCGAGTGGGTTCCTTTTATTATTTTAGTCAAATATTCTCCGATAAAAAATCCCGCTATTTTTTGACCAGTTGTCATCGAACAAGTACCTGTATGCGAATCCAATTCCATACCGCTCAACAAACAATATTCAGGGGTCAGTTTAGCGTAATAATAGAGATTACGTCGGTGGGCCAATATTTGGCCTGCAACAATTTCAAAACCATACGTAACTCTAGTTTCATCGATTATCGGGGCGAGCACATTTGGAGATCCAAAGATGTAAATGGGTGGAATGTCCACATTTTGAAATCGCATCAGATCAATGTTGAAAAGAACGTGCGAAAGCATGGATTTTTGTCTGCGTTTCCTCTTCCCCCTTCCTCCTCTTCTTCCTCGTCCGCTTCTTTCTTCGTCTTCTATTGCGTCGGTGAAACACGCGTTTCCACAGAGATTGAATTCCATGTTATTGCTACCGTCTTTAAATTTAACAACGTGCCGTTTATTAGCATCTATGGAATCAAATCCCGCCTCGAATCCGTTACATAAGCAATCGTTTTCGTCTGTTCCAGGTATAATATCGATGCAATCAATGTATACAGAAGCATCAGGTTCAAACATCACTGTAGCGTAAATGGCGTCGCTCAAACCGTAAATGTCACTCGATGCAGGTCGAACCAAAATGCTCGTGCTTTGTCCAATGGGAGTAGACAGGGCCTCGTTGAATAAACGAACAAAGGCATGATTGGTTCCGTAAATGTCAGCCAATTCAGCAATTTCTGGAGAATCTATATTCAAATTACCACATTCGATTGCTTGTACTAAATTCATTATGTTTCTTATTCAGATATCTTTGATCGATTCCCTTTTTTTATCAGCGTGATTAAAACTAAATCGTCTCTCGTATTCCTATAAACATGTTCCAAATTTAAGGTTTATATCCATAGTTTCACTTTATCACGAAATGTGTAATCATGTTCTGATAGTTCCGTAAATGTCGACAAATTTAGTAACTTCTGCAAAATTTATATTCTTACTTTTCAATAGCCGTTAATCCTTTTCTCATATTCCTATGAACATGTTCTAAATTTAACGCTTGTCCCCACAGTTTCACTTCATCACAAGATACATAATTGTATTTTGATATACCAACGGGTAGTACGGCAGTTGCTATCCTCGACAACCTTTCTCCTCCGTCCTCGTCTACGGGCACTCTATTCATTGCATGCTCTATAGTTTGATGATTCGTCCGATCGGGATCGACAAATTGTAAAACACTTTGCGTATCCCCAAAAATTGGTCGCGTTAAAAGCAACGACGAACTGTATTGCGAAAACGAACTTTGAACCGGAGAACAGATGTAAAGATCAGGCAAGAGCGTAAGGTGGAAGCATTCCGTAACGAGATCGTTTCCACACGGAGCATCGTGGAACAAGGGGAGCGTATTCGACTTGAAGATAAAATCGGAATTTATAAAATGATGTTTTCGATTGATACCACGTAAATGTAAAGCATTGCCTCTCTGATCGACAGCGCCTTCACAATCATTTGAAATCAACTCTCGAATAACGTTTGGATCGAGCAAAATACGATCCACGTTTGCGATTAATTTACTCTTCTCTTGAGATAGTTTACCACCACAAGCAATCACTTCGTCGCGCTTAAATATACCATGTAAAAATCAATGTATTCGAATGAACCGTCCTCCATCTCGACTGCAGCGCCAGCTAAACAATTTCTCCCCTTCGTTTCAAACACTTTCTTTTGCCTTTTATTGTCGTGAAGTAAAATGACCACAGGAGGCGGCTTCGATATCACTGTCCACGGATTCGGAGGAGACAATATGAGCACAACAAAGTATAAAATAATGACTATCCAATACACTGTCATCGTATTACAATGTTGATTTCGATTCCGATTTCTATTTTCTTTTTTCAATAATATAATAATTTAATAATATAATATAATAATTTCAATAATAAGCAGCGGGATGACATCGGCATTCTTGCCGATGATAGTCAAAGCCATTGTGATCGTGGCATGCTCCGGATTGCATGTAAAGATGACCAACTTACTAAGTAACAGTAACACTTATCAGAAACTGCACCATAAGCCTTTGCGGAAAGTGGGGGGAGCACAAATGAAGCGTCTTCCATCCGCAACGAAGAGAATAAAACCCTGAAGTTCGTAATCAATAACCATATATCCCACACATATGTCCTACCCAAAATCCACAACTTTGTAGTTCCTCTCCGGCAAATAGTGAGTGCTATCTACGCACCTACCCAACATTTAGCTCGTTTCTTGGCAAAAATACTGAAAACATTAACAGACCATATGCTATCCTCCGTCAACTGCAAACACTTCATCGAACTCATCCGCTCAACTAGAATAGGGCCTGACGATATCCTGGTTAGCTTTGACGTCACTTTCCTCTTTACCGTGGTTCCCGTCAGTGACGCAATCAAGATCGTGAAAGACCACCACTTAATGCATCATCTTCCGAGGCAGTGGGCCAACCTCACCGATGTCAGGCTACGCTCAGAGAGACGGCACCGATATTGGCTCACCATTATCCCCTGTTGTAGCGAATCTATTCATGGGAGCCTTTGAAAACCATACCTGAGCTTCCCTTGCCGTCCGATCCCGGACCGGTCACGTCCGTCCGTTACCGCACCTACTTTCCCCTGTTCGCGCCTGATTAGCACTTACCTCGGCGTATTACAACCTGCTCCACGAACTATACAAACCGGATCGCTGCCATTTGTCGCCGCGAGGTATTGAGCGAGTAGCTCTCGTGCAGTGAGCATCGTGAGCACTGGCGAGACTGCTGGCTTTTCGAAGCGCGCTAAATCATATCCGTTTCCCTCTTTTGCGCAGGACGATCCTGGCGGTCGGAGGACAGATTGGCGCCCGTCTGGTTCAGGCAGAACGGAAGAACAGCCGACCTTCACCAGCCGAGAGGGGCGAAATCACAAAATAGCAGCAGGCTTTGACGGAGCACCAAGGTCGTCGGCCAGGGGCGGCGGCGGGAGAATATGGACCCTAGGAGGGAGAAGGAGCGGGAGCGTACGGACGATAGCACGGATCACAGCGGGATCACCACAGCGGACGCAGACCTGGTAAGATCCATGCCGTCGGCACCAGCGAACAGCGCAATGCGGCGCAACCACTCCCACTCTCCCGGCAGAGACAGACGCCCTATTCAACCAACCCATGACTTCAACCCAGCTAAGAAAACCCGGAAAACCCCTACCATGCCAGAACCTCCCCCAATCCCACTGCAAAACAGGTACACACCCCTAGCCCCTACCGACCCTGACCCAATACCCCACTGCTCCTCCAATCCTCCCGCAAACCCTACCCAGAACACGACACCCCAACCAACCCCAACCCCGACGAGGAAACCAAAAATGGGAGCGTTAGAAATAGGCCTACAATCGATATTTTCAACTAATGAACTAACAAAGGACCTGATGAAGACAACGAATACGATGCAATGTACCAGGACTGACCTAATTCAACCCTTTGACAGTGACGACCCACCATAAAATACGAAAACGACTAGACCAAATTAGAACTGACCCCAACTGACTAAAAGCACTCTACTTTGTAACAATTAACTACCACTACAATAGATGCACTGAGGAAACCTGGGACAAAATTGTAATCAAAGGACTGCCACCAAACTATGACATCGACCTCAAAGACTCCCTCGACAAACCGAACATGAACAACTTCTACCTATCTCAGATGAAAAGACGCGACGAGGACGGACAATTGACGCCACTCGGTATTTACACAATTGAGGTACCCCGACAAGAAATTACGACAAAATAACAAAAAGCAGATTACAATACATTGACTATTACAAAGTGAGCGAACAAGGTAAATAAGCAATCTCCAAAACCCAAGCAACTCCCAGACCAACCAAACAAAACTCCTCCACACAAGGCTTTAAGGACCTGCTCTCACTCCTCCAATACTTTAACCTAAAAAATATCTAGCATCAAATCTATCCTCGACATCGTACGTGGCCCAGAAAACATCCTCACCAAAATCACCGCAGGAATAAAAATAGTTTAAATCTTCTCCCCCTAAATGGCTCCCAAACCCCGTTTCCTCTCCCTCTCCTCATGGAACGTCCAAGGCGGCATCAACCAGAAAAATCCTCTCCTTTCCCAATTCCTTAAAGACCACTTCATCGGAATTCTATTCCTACAATAAACTTTCCTAAAACCTAATATTCCTTTTTCCATCCAAAATTACATCCACCACCGTAATGACAGAACCGTATCCCTAAACGGAGGCACGGCCATCCTAATCCGTAAATCCATTCCCCACGCCCCTTACCAGTTACTCCCGACATTCTCCCTCGAGTGCACAGTCATTCAAATAGGCACCCCAGCTACCCCAATTATCCTAATTTCTGCCTAAAAAAACTAAAACCCCTCCTCCCACCTCTGATCTTCACATTTTACTTAACCTACCCTATCCTTTTATCCTGGCTGGGGACCTAAACAGTAAATCAACGTCTTGGAGCTGTAAGACAAATAACACGACAGGACAGAAACTAGACAATTTTATTGACAACAACCCCACAATCCAACTCAACAGTCCCCCTGAACCCACCCACCTCCAAAATGACAATTCCCACGACATACTGGACATAATCCTGCACTCCTCCAACATCCACGTCTCCACCCCCTATCCTAAATACGACCTCTAACTCCCCAAACCACCTCCCCATTGTCCTTCTACTCCACTTCCACCTCACCTTACGTAGCATCCAAAGCCGCTCCCATTCCAGTCACTGACTCGAAATCCTATTCCTACGCACTCTCAAAAAAATCCAAACCCCCTCCGAAATCAAATCCCCAGAAGACGTTGACACCTGCATCCTACACCTCACCCATCAGATAATAAAAAAACTACAAAAAACCACTTACTCCAAAAACCTCCACCCAACCCTTCCTGACGACATACTTACAATAAGACAGAAAAGACAATTACAAAGACACTACTACAAATACAGACGAGACGAAGACAAAAACGAACTGAAACGGACCCAACAGCCTCTACAGACGTTACTAAAACACGAAACAAACAAATATGACACACTTATGAACGACAAAGGCAGCCCCAACGAGATACATAATATCATTAAGGCTGTAAGCGAAAACCCCACCACCACATCCCCACTCCTTACTCCACAAAATATCCTTACCTTCGATCCCCAACAAATAACAAACACCCTTGCCCAATCCCTGGCCGACCGCTTCCGTCCCACCAATATCCCCCTTCCTACACAAGTAATCCTAAAATACCAAAATACCCCCTCACTACCGCCAACAACAGCAAACCTGGACAACGACGGACGACGAGACGCGACACATAACTACAATAGACAACAGTAAAGCCCCCGGTCCCGATGGAGTTCTCCCCTCCCATTTAAAACACCTGCCACGCAACGCTATCCACCTCCTTACCCTAATCCTTAACTCCTGCCTGGAAATATCCTATTTCCCCACCGCCTGAAAGACCGCCCGGGTCTCCATGATTCCCAAGTGGTAAGGTAAGGCAAGGCGGCAAGGCTAGGGTGCCCGCACGTGCCGCGTCGTGGGCGCCGCGCGACGCCTAGCCAGCTAGCGCGGCGCAGGAGCCCTGTTAAGCCCCGATGAGTAGGAGGGTCGCGACGGTGAGCGCAGAAGGGTTGGGCGCGAGCCTGCCTGGAGCCGCCGTCGGCGCAGATCTTGGTAGTAGTAGCAAATACTCTAGCGAGACCCTGGAGGGCTGATGTGGAGAAGGGTTTCGTGTGAACAGCCGTTGCACACGAGTCAGTCGATCCTAAGCCCTAGGGGAAACCCGATGCAGATGCCGGCCTTTTTATTTCTAATGTCAAGCGTGATTGCACCGCTGTGGCCGCGCGTCGGGCGAAAGGGAATCCGGTCCCCATTCCGGAACCCGGTCGCGGAACCGTTTCACGTCGGGCCCGCGCCGAAAGGCGCAAGCTCGTCGGGGTAACCCAACATGACCCGGAGAAGCCGTCGGGAGGTCTGGGAAGAGTTTTCTTTTCTGTTTGAGCGTTCGGGTTCCCTGGAATTGCCTAGCGCAGAGAGAGGGAATGGAGCGCGTAGAGCACCGCAGTTGCGGCGGTGTCCAGACATGCCCTTCGGACCTTGAAAATCCGGGGACGGGCCACGTGGAGGTGTCGCGCCGGTTCGTACCCATATCCGCAGCAGGTCTCCAAGGTGAAGAGCCTCTAGTCGATAGACGAATGTAGGTAAGGGAAGTCGGCAACTTGGATCCGTAACTTCGGGATAAGGATTGGCTCTGAGGATCGGGGCGCGTCGGGCTTGGTCGAGATGCGGACGAGCGTTAACGAGCAGGGCCTGGGCGAAACACGTCGGCAACGGCGTATTGACCCCGGTCCCTCGCCTTGGCCTCCCGCGGATCTTCCTTGCTGCGGGCGCGGCGCGCACGGCTCGCGTGCGTCGGTCGTCTCCGGGCGGCCGGCGCGCGCGCGGTCGGTTCGCGCGTCGCATCACCCTTCGGCCGCCGAATAACGATCAGCTCAGAACTGGCACGGACCCGGGGAATCCGACTGTCTAATTAAAACAAAGCACGCGACGGCCCGAAAGGGTGTTGACGCGATGTGATTTCTGCCCAGTGCTCTGAATGTCAAAGTGAAGAAATTCAAGCAAGCGCGGGTAAACGGCGGGAGTAACTATGACTCTCTTAACTGGACGCCGAGGTGTGCGGACGTGCCCGCTGCTCCGCTCCGGCCTGCCCTGCCCAGCCCTGCTGCTTGGCGCCTCCACCGGTCCGGGCCCACCGCCATCTTGCCTGCCAGGTGTGAACGTTGCGGTGGGATTACTACCCGTTGCAATTTCCCCTTGGAATAGAGGTGTTCGCCACAAGCGGTAAGACTGTTACAATATATTTCTACATCGAGTGTAACATGTGACTGAAAAATCAGCGTAACTAGGCAAACCGGCTTTCGGTGTCTGTTACGCTTGTGGCTGGAGGGGACGGGTGGAGCGTGATTTTATATGTCAGACGTGTTATGTGACCTGTGTGTGCGGCGAGGGCCCTGTGTTGTTGTGTTGCCCTGTGTTGTTGTGTTTAGTGATTGTGAGAGCACCGAACGGTAAATAAACGGTTTGTCGCAGTGTCGCCGCAGTGAGCCAATATGGCCGCCACCATTGTAGGCGCAACGAGAGGTGTATGTTAGTTGTGTTTGTGAACAGAGTTTTATTAGTAAGTGACGTCGGTGTTATTGTTGAGGGTGGGTGTGGAAAAATATTATCTATTCCCGCTCCTGCCCGGCTGCGGTACCAGCACCGCAGTCGGGTGGAAAGGTCTCCCCTAGCGGGGACGGCTATGCGGGCACTCTGTTGGACCTGGGAGGCTGGTCTCCCGGGTCCTTTCTTAATAAACGGCGCCGCGTAAATGCCATCTGTATGCCCCCTGTCCTCTTTGGAGTCTGGGGGGCCCCTGCATTTGGCCCCGGGGAATATAAGTCGGCTAGAGAAGCGCGGATGAGTCTCTCTCCCCAGCTTAGAATGCAAGACTTCCCCGGGCCAGCGGGAACTGCCCACTATATATGCGAAATATAAACATAGCCCTCATACGAGCCAATTTGAACATTTTTAACCATTTTGACGTTGGCTTTGATATAAATGTAGTTTTAGTTTAGTTTTAGCAGTGTTACGCAAGCCCTGGGAAGGGACTGGCTCGGCCAACCCTAGCCCCACATTGTTTCTTTTATAAGTGCGCAACGGATGGTTAATCTGGGCCGAACGCACATGTGGGTTAGCGCTTAAGAAGTAATAATTTAGGTTCGGGCCGGCCCCCCCCCCTAGGGCCCAAGTTTTTATTGTACTCTTTAAGTCCAACCTGGCGTCGGCCAGGCTCTGGCAACAGGGAAACTGACTCCTCTCTTGATAAAACCATTTTTTTTTCACCCCGTGGGCCACTGCCCTAGGGGGGGAGTCCATAGCCTCTTATTAACTGCAATATTAAACTGTTCCAGATGGCGACACCGAGGGGCGGGGATGCTGCATTTCTATCCAGCTACCTCTGCCCTCACTGCAAAGCAGCCTCTTTTACGACAAAGAAAGGCCTGGGTGTACACGTCGCCGCCAAACAAAGTTGAACGCAACGACGCCGTGCCCGTCCGCGCCGCTAAGTGCCGGTGGACCGAAGAGGAGCGAGAACTGCTCGCTCGCGAGGAAGCCGGCCTGGTGGTGCGTGGCGAGTGCGGCGTCGATGTTAACGCGAGGCTGAGGGCCGCGTTCGCCGCATCCGGCCGGAGCCTGGAAGCTATCAAGAAACAGCGCCAGGCACAGGTTCATAAAGACCGGGTGCGGCGACACGTGGCCCAGCTTCGCGGAAGTTGCGGCGACGTGGCGCCCGTGCTCCACCGGGAGGTGGGTGATGTTGATGGCGGGCCCCGATTAGACGACTCCCCGGTTGGTAGTCCTGCCCCTCCTATAAGCGAGGGGGTTAGCGAGGATCGGGGGGACGATTTGGTTCCCCCTTCCCCCTCCCCCCAAGCGAGTTCCTGTCCCTCCCATTCCCTTCCTTCCCCCATCCTTCCTGGGGTAAACGGGGACTTAGAGGCGCCGGATGTGTTTTACCCGGCCCCTCCCCCCCGTGAGAGCCCCAATCCAGATCCAAGAGCTCCTATCTCTCCCCCAGCCGAGGAGTCGCAAACTGACTGCAGTGGTAACATCGGGCAGTCTGACGGGGCCCCTGACCATGGCTTCGCCTCCTGGTGGAGAGGCCTTCGCGAGGGACCCGAGGCCGTGGACGCCAGCGATCCTGCGTGGGCGGCTCTGTTGTCTGCCCGAGGTCTGCTCGATCGGGGTGTCTCCCCTCTCGGGGAGATTCTCCGGTGGGCCGACCTCGTGGCTCGGCCGCTCCCTGAGCGCGGCGCGCGTCCTCCGCGTCGCCCGCTGGAGCCTATAATAGGCACCTCGAGGGCGGCGCGGCGCGCGCGCCGCCGCAGGGAGTATGCCGAAATTCAACACCTTATCAAGCGAGACTTCAGACGTGCCGCCCACAAGGTGATAGACGGGGGAAACTCCGGTCCCCCGCTATATGATCGCGACGCCATGGAGGGGTATTGGGGCGACTTGATCTCGGCGTCGAGCTCGGCCACCCCCCCCCCGTGAGGCCTCCCAAGAGGGAGACCCTTCGGGGTGTGGGGCCCGGTGTCCTCCGCCGAGGTCAGGTCGTCCCGGGTCTGGAGCTCTACGGCTCCGGGCCCGGATCGCGTCACGGCCGCGGTTTGGGGGCGGCTACCCCCGGCCCAGGTTGCCGCCGCTTATAACCTGATCCTTGAATGGGGTCAGGTCCCTGAGCGGTGGCTCCTGAGCCGGACGGTGTTCATCCCCAAGTCCGCCACGGCTGTGCAGCCGTCGGAGCACCGCCCCATTTCCATCACTAGCGTTGCTCACCGGCAACTGAACAAAATCTTGGCGCGCCGGTTGGCGGAGGTCGGTATAATCGACCTCCGCCAAAGAGCTTTGTGGGACGGATGCTCTGACAACTGTACGGCCCTGGCGGCCGCCATGCACGACGCGAGGATGCGTCACAGGGGGCTCTATGGAGCCCTCTGTGACGTATCCAAGGCATTTGACTCCGTCTCGCATGTCGCCCTCTGGAGACTGATGGAATATGAGGGCATTCCATCTGCCCTCATTAGTTTCGTGCGAGATCAGTACCAGAGGGCGGCGGTCCGGTTTGACCTCGGTGGCGTGTTGTCTAGGCCCTACCATCCTGGCCAAGGGGTGAGGCAGGGGGACCCCCTCTCGGGGATCCTCTTCTGCCTCGCTATGAATCACGTCATCGGGGCCATTCCGAGCGAGGTGGGGTACTGCCTCGGCGACGAGCGCTTGGGCGCGCTCGCGTATGCGGACGACTTGGTCGTCCTCGCCGCCTCTGTCGTGGGCCTGCAGAAGGCCCTCGACTCGGCGGTGGGGGCGGCTGAGCAGTTGGGGCTTCGGTTCAACCCTAAAAAGTCCTTGGTCATTGGCATTTATGCCAATGCCAAGGACAAGAAGACCAAGTTGGTTGAGGCCCCGATCCGTATCGCGGGCGAGCCCGTGCGCTCGGTCCGCCTTGACAGTACCTGGACTTACCTGGGGGTGGAGTTTAGCGGGACGGTCCCCGTTAAAGTCCGCCCCCAGGTTGAGGAGGGGCTCTCAAACATCACTAGAGCCCCCCTCAAACCCCATCAGCGACTGGAGGTCCTTCGAGCGTATCTGCTCCCCAGGTATCTCCATTCGATGGTGCTTGGGTCCGTCAGAATGTCGGACCTTCGCGCCGTCGATGTCGTCGTGCGCCGCAGCGTGAGGGGGTGGCTTTGCCTCCCCCATGATACACCAAATGCCTTCATTCACGCTGCGGTTCGCGACGGCGGTCTCGGCGTCCCGTCCCTGGCGCTATTG
This sequence comes from Teleogryllus occipitalis, assembly GCA_011170035.1. Taxonomy (NCBI): domain Eukaryota; kingdom Metazoa; phylum Arthropoda; class Insecta; order Orthoptera; family Gryllidae; genus Teleogryllus; species Teleogryllus occipitalis. The sequence continues at coordinate 664,252 of BLKR01000224.1, read as the reverse complement.
GTTCCTGGGTTGGTCCATTCTAGGATGGGCCAGCTTGGGGCCTCTGGCTTTCCGGGGGCGGGCGCCGTGGCTGGGGCGCCCTGGGTAGTGGGTAGGCTCGATTGGGCCTCCCGATCTCTCCCGCACGACGGTAATGGCCCCGTCTCCTCTGCTGAGGGGAGAAGGGGCCATTGGGCGGCCGCCCTACACCGGAGTGTCGACGGTCGCGAGCTAGTGGGGGCCTCTAAAGACCCCGCGTCAACTGCGTGGGTGAGGTCCCCACCACAGCAGTGGAGTGGGGGGCAATATATTAACGCGATAAAAACGCGCATAAATGCCCTCCCCACTGCGGTGCGAACAGCGAGGGGGCGTCCGGGCGTGCCTGTGGGGTGTCGGGCTGGCTGTCGCCAAACTGAGACGGCCGCCCACGTCCTGCAGGTGTGCCCCCGCTCCCACGTGGCACGCGTCCGTCGTCACGACGTGGCCGCTCGGTTCCTGGCCGAGCATTTGCGAGCCAGGGGTTTCCAGGTTGTCGAGGAGCCGATATATCGTGTCTCCTCGGGAGCCTGGAAGCCCGACATTGTGGTGGCTCGTAACGGCCAGGCCACCGTCATCGACGTCCAGGTCGTGGGGGGTAGCGAGAGGCGCCTTGCGGAGGCGTCGAGGGAGAAGGAGGCGGTCTATAACAAACCGGAGATCAAGCAGGCCGTCTCCGATGCCCTTGGCGTCTCCGCGGTGGAGGTCCGCGCGATGACCCTGACGTGGCGCGGGATCGTGGCCCCTGGAGTCGGCCGCTGGTTTGCCGATCTTGGCGGCCAGCGGTGGGCTCTTGCGGGCCTCGTGACCCGCGTCATGGTGGGGTCGTACGGTGCGTGGATCGATTGGAATCGATCCACGGCGCGGACCGACAGGCGCCCGCTCCCTCTTGCGACCTGACTTAGATGTGTTGGGATCCTTCACCGGGGGGTCCAGTCAAGTGCCTATCCCCTCGTCCTTGGGCCCCTTGCTGGCGCATCGGTGGCTGGATGGGAGTGCAGTATGAGCCATTATATATTCTTGGCTCTCATCCCCGCCCCAAATATAATGACACTTATAAGTCCTAACATCTAATGAATTTGTTCGCACAGGAAAAGGACTTTAAAATTTCTGTAAATAGTAAATGTGTATTGAATTTATTGTATAATTGTAATTTGTATATAAATATTGTGTGTCGTCACCTGTGACTAAATTGGATCTTTTTTTAAAATATTATGCCCGAGCCGTGGCCGATGCCTTACGGCCAATGTTTTATTCTATGTAAAATTTTTGTATAAATTTTAAAGAAATAAAATGTTATCTAGCCAAATGCCTCGTCATCCAATTAGTGACGCGCATGAATGGATTAACGAGATTCCTTCTGTCCCTATCTACTATCTAGCGAAACCACTGCCAAGGGAACGGGCTTGGAAAAATTAGCGGGGAAAGAAGACCCTGTTGAGCTTGACTCTAGTCTGGATCTGTAAGGAGACATGAGAGGTGTAGCATAAGTGGGAGACGTTTCGGCGTCGCCTTTGAAATACCACTACTTTCATCGTTTCTTTACTTACTCGGTGAAGCTGGAGGCGTGCGGCGGCGGCTTTCGCCTCGCCGGCACGACGTTCTTGAACCAAACGTGCAATGAAAAGGGTAGCGGTGACCCGCAGAGCGTGGCACCCACCGCCTCTCGGCCGGGGGTAGTTTTTGCGGAATTGTCTCTCGGCAAATTAAGAAATTTGTTTAAACAATTGTTATAAATAATTTCGTCCGGGGTTCGAAAACCAACGCATCCCTTTCTCCGCCCTCGCTAGTCGAGGAATCCGGAGTTTCAGACGTCTCGGTCTACCGGTTGCAGCGCACGAAGGCGTCGAACTTTGCTACTCGACGTCACGGACAAACGTTTCAAAAACAAGTCGAATTCGCGACTTTGCGAATTAATTCCTCCGCAACCGGACGTCGGATCGCCTCGCGGTTTCAAATTCCGAAAACGACTCGTTCTCCCGCGTCTAAGGGTATTTTCTGCAAAATCGCCACGTCGCCAATTAGGAAAATTGCTTAAACAATTCATATAAACAATTTCACAACTCGTTCGGAACGGTCGCATCGTGTTTCCGCATGTTCTAGTCGAGGCGTCTGGAGTTTCACGCTTCTCGTCGGGTCAGTTCGGGCCGACTTTGATGCCTTCGTAGGAAATCACACGTGTTGTTTTCGCCGCTTTGGGCGTCTAATAACTTCCAGGGGAATGCCGGTGCGGGGTCGCGTTCTCGTTTGCAAGCAGTCCGCTCGCTCGGCTGTCGAACCCAGGACCACTTTCCCCACGTGGGGGTCTTTCCCAGGCGTGCAGGTTACCGCCAATGTCGCAACTTACGACGAAAAGAAAGACGGTCACGTGGCGAGAGCCGACTGCGATTTTCGCCGCTTTGGGCGTCTAATAACTTTCAGGAGAATGCCGGTGCGGGACCGCCCTCTCGTTTGCGAGCAGTCGACCTCGCTGGCTGTCGAACCCCGGCTCGCTTTCCCTTGTGGGGGTCTTTCCCCGGCGGGCGGCGTAGCTCCAAAGTCGCGACTTTCGAGGCGTCGGCCATTTTGCGAAAAAGTCCCTTTCGAGACTTTGCGAATTAATTGCTCCGCGACCGGACGTCGGATCGAATCCAGGTTTGAAATTTCGGAAACGAGCCCTCACGCGTCTCGACGTGTTTTTCGCGGAATCGCCGCTTCGCGAATAAACAAAATTGTTTAAACAATTCTTATAAACAATTTCGGCGGAATTTTTCCATCATTTTTCCCGCGTTCCCCGCGCAATTCTGCGTCCGCTCCCGGAAAACAGTTCGTTTCTACAAAGGTTTTCGCCGAGGAGGGGGCGTGGCCAGGAAGGGGGGTGAGGGAAATTTTTTCGAAATTCGATATCTCCGAGCTCCGGAGTCTGATCGAAGCGCGGTTTGCGCCGTCGGACGCATCTTCGCGTCGCCTATCGGGAAAAAAGCCCGGCGCTCGATTCGCGCGGTAAACAAAGAAAATTGTTTAAACATTTGTTATAAACAATTTTCGTATATTTTTTTAACGTTTTTCCCGCGTTCCCCGGGCGATCTACGTTAATCTGTGAGAAAAGAGTTCGTTTCCGGCGCGCGGCCGATCTAGTGATGCGGACTCCCCTGATGACCAGCCACAAAAGATCACGAATCAATAACTCGGGTAGCTCAATGCACAATACCGCATGCCCCATGCAAAGAGTCGAGGTAGCCTCTTGTGGACCCGGGAACTCTACCGGATGGTATGGGAGGCCAGTCGGCTCAAAAAGAAATACCAAAACGTTTAGAAAAACCCTCCGCTTCATTATGATTTCAGACCTGGCCGCTCCACAGAGTGCTGTGGCATCCCTCGTGGACTCTCTCAGGGAGGAAAGGGAGACCAAGCTTACGACAGTTATTTTTGGAGACATCAAAGACACATTCTACAATGCCTCGTGGCCATTTCTATGGAGGGAGAGGACCGGTCAATGGAAGTTGCCAAGAGATATCTTAGACCTGTATAGAAGCTTCTTTGCAAACAGAAGTGCTATTATCATGGAAGAAGGTTTCACAGCCAGCAAGCCACCCAATAAGGGCAGCCCACATGGGTTCAACTGTGGAGCAATTTTTTGGAACATCATTGATCCACTACTGCGCGCCCTTGCTGCCAACAACATCAATGCTGTGGCAATGCCGTCGCGCTAGCCCTGTTGGTGTGGGGCAGACCGCTTGCGGACCTGGAAGCCAACTCCACAAGATTTTTGAACATCTTGGCAAGCTGATGCGATGAGGCAAAGATAAGAAATCTGGTCGGAAACTCCCCTCTGGGAATAGGCCCCCCTATAATTAAGTATTTTGGCTACAAAATCCAATATGTTAATAAATAATTACATTAGGGCGTTACTTTGGATACATAATTAAAGTTCAATGCGCATATTAAAGCTGTATGCACTAAAGCAAAGTTTCTTATTCTGAAACTGAGGCGTGTCGCGGGAAGAGAAGGGATAATGGACAAAAATGCGCTATGGATGATATATATATAACGTAGCCTCTGTACCTATTATACAGTGGATCTCTGTTGTCGGTCGAGGCTTAGAAAGTTATGGTACAAAAAGAGTTGGAAAAGGCGCAGAGAATTGCCTTTATGTCGGTGTTGGGGTGTAGAGAACTGCAGCCACCAATGCCATTCAAATAGTTGCGGGAGAAATACCACTGGACCTCAAGGCCCAGGAGCCAAGAGGTGACGCTTCGCGCATGGCCGAACGCGAGTTCGAAAATCAAGCAGAACTAGCGACTAACATCAATGAGCTATGGCAGGTAAGGTGGGTGCGGCCGACACGGAGGGACGCGAGTGTGTTCATTCCCAATGTTACCTTCGCGCGCAGTATAAAGCACTAAGCCTTCTACACCTATGGCACAAATAACTGGGCACTGGCTAAGCTGTTCGCGTTGGGACTATCCGACTCCCCCGCCTGGGACTGCGGTGGGGCTCCGACGGCCCTGCACATAATTGCCATTGTCCGCGTTGGGAGAAGATGAGGTTTGATTTCTCTATGAAACAATGTGCAGATAAATCGCTCCACTCTTCCGAGTATTGGCTGTACAAAGAACATACTTATCTGGACCAAACTATGAGAAATATTTTAGAACGGAGTGGTGTTTAATACAACCGAATGGGGAAAAGAAGAAATATACTTTACAAAAAATCGGGTGAAGTCATCCCTTTGGAGCGAGCCTCTCTTGGTGAACTGCAGAAGATCTGGCGGTTCAACAAAGACATCACACTGATGGTTACGGGTTCGTCAAACTCAAACTTTGATCCGCCTATACATTTGTTGCAAAGTGCACGCGACTGAAAAATCTGAACTACATTTGTTGCACGAGTGGCCTCAATCAAAATTTTCGAACACGAACTTTCGATTAAGTAATAAAGAGCCTTGGTGAAACCATAGCTCGGCAGCAGTGCAGAAGAGCAAAATTTGCCATTACGGCCCCTGTGAAGAAGGAACAGGCAGGTTAAAACAAATTAAACGAGAAACGCATATTTGGAAAGAACTGCACTATTTTATTTCTGTAAATATTGCTTTTAATGAAATAAATTGAATACCTAGCCAAATGCCTCGTCATCCAATTAGTGACGCGCATGAATGGATTCTTTTGTTCTCACTATTGTTTTTTGGATGGTAAAAGTGTGAATACTTTCTGGGGAATTTCCCCAGAACATGATTCCGTATTTTAGGTGCGAGTGAACATTTGCGAAGTACACTGTTCGTGGTGTATCCAAGTTAGAATTTGACTTAAGGATGTAGATGGCATAGCATGACTTGGTAAGCTTGTTGAGATCTGTGATGTGGGAGTTCCATTTTATCGCTTTGAATAGTCAATCCAAGGAAAGTTGTTTTTGGGCTATTTTTACAGGCATGTGTTTTATCATCTATTGTGTTGGAGGCTTTTCTTTAGAGAGTGGATTCCGAAAGTTTAGGGAGACAGTTTTACTGATGTTTATGATGAGTTTATTTTCCTGAAACCATTTTACTAGTGGCTGAGTTGATTGAAGGCAAAGCGATGTTGCCAACAGACGTTTTCAAATCCGAAACGGAAAAGCTCTGTGACACATGACAGATTTGTATTGAGATTCGGTATTTTTATCTTCAAGTATCACTAGGTATGCTTGATTTAGATCAAGGAAGAAATTTATTCATCGCCATGATATAATATTTTTGATTACCTAACACACAAAATGGAAAATGGAAATTCTTCATTTTTTGTGCACTTCTTTGAATAGTTTCTTCATTAATTTATATAAGAAACTGTATATAACTTAAGAACTATTTAACCTGAAAAAAATTATAAATATAGGAATTATTGCGCAATACGTATCGTATGTTTTATAACCTACTCAACCAATCACCATTTTTTGCGAGATCATATGTTGGCGGGAACAGAGGAAGGTAATAATGTTCTGGCGGAAAACCAACGACTTAACGTCTTGTGGACCTGGTTCTACAGTGTTGTGAATGTGTGGATTAAATAGGCATCGTCGCTCTTAAGTAACAGAAAAGAAATGGCTTCGCGAGGAGAAAACCGCTACATTTGTACAAACGTAGGGCTCCGGAACAAAAACTCGTCGTAAGAAACTAGCCGATGAACGGTATTTACAGAAATAAAACTTTTATTTCTGTAAATACTATATATTATTTAATGAAATAAATGTAATACGTAGCCAAATGCCTCGTCATCCAATTAGTGACGCGCATGAATGGATTAACGAGATTCCTTCTGTCCCTATCTACTATCTAGCGAAACCACTGCCAAGGGAACGGGCTTGGAAAAATTAGCGGGAAAGAAGACCTGTTGAGCTTGACTCTTGTCTGGATCTGTAAGGAGACATGAGAGGTGTAGCATAAGTGGGAGACGTTTCGGCGTCGCCTTTGAAATACCACTACTTTCATCGTTTCTTTACTTACTCGGTGAAGCTGGAGGCGTGTGTTAAATTTCAAAACTGTTAAATTTCAAAACTAACTTTTGCAAAACGCCTCTTCTCATCGACACCCGAGAAGCCATCGTTTCATCTCAGAAGAACACCTTAGTTAGTTTTGTAATTTAAGTTTATTGGTATACTGGTATTTATCATATTTCTGTGATAAAATGGGAAAAAACCCATATAAAAGTGTACTTTATTGTAATCTATGGCCATAGATAAATTCAGTATAATGTATATTTCAATTCTGGTTATGTTTAGGAAAGGTTCTTTAGGTTTAAAATAAAATTGAAAATTTGTAACACAAAATTACTGTATTCTAAAACAGGTTTTTATTTATTGTTAAACATACAGAGGTGCTAGCCCTTCAGGCTATCGAAATATGAAATTTAGACAAAATTTAGCATATTATAGACACCTTGGTTGGCTTTATAACTTCAAAAACAAAAAGTTATTAACAAAATAAAAATTTATTTTGATGCAGGTATGTAGTTCGCCTGCCGGCCACTAGATAGGCCTAGTGTATGTCACCTATGCCTCGCAAGTTGCCTATTCCAAGGCGTCTATATATTATTTGTTCCTTGCACCAGAATCGATTTGTGACTCGTCACTTCTCGATACACGTTGTTCCCCCTCCCCTCGGGGAGAAACTATTTAAGCGCCTGCGAGCGCTGTTTCAACGGCTTTTTTGGCTCGGCTCTTTACTTGTAACTCGCTTTGAGCACCGATTGCGTCGGCGCGTCAGCCGCGCGGCGCGTCAGGTTTATCGGCTCCGGCCGACAGGTTAACATGGTAACGGGAGGTAACTACTCTATGTTAGTGTAATTTTTGAAGACGGCATTTATGCCGCATTGTGTGATGGAATTGGATTGGTATTCTATATTATAAATGTGAATATTTTGTGAATTTGGCTTGAAGTTGCGCTTGTGCTGGTTTTTATCTCAAAGTGTATTGTGTTTACTGTTTCGCGTCGAGCCACATGTGTGTTTGGTGGCGGCGTCTCAGTTTAAAAATTTGTGTGTCTGTATTTGCTATGTGTGGCAAACAGACAAAAGTGTGAGCTTGCCGCGTCGTGCCTATTGTGAAAGGCGGCGGTGTTTGCTTTAGATTGCGTGTCATGGCCTATTCCGGCGCAATCATGTGTTTGTGAATTAGTGAGTGCACATTTCTCTAAAGTGTATGTTTTATGTTGCAGCTCAACTAATAAGTTTCATGTCCTGAGTAAGACGCTCAGCGCCTGGGACCTCTGAAGCGCCCGTGTATCGGAGCTAGCGCCCGTACGGTTTTAAGCCGTGGCGCACTTGGTACGCTCCGACCTCGGCCCCGTGAGCTTGCCTGTGTTCGCAGCTCGGGTGACAAGCTGCTGTCGGCTGTGGCCGTCATGTGTGAAGCAGCTTTGTGTGATAAAATCCAGCACGATTATGTGTAAGGTATTAATGTTAAGCGCACTCAAATCCAATCCAGTTCCATCAAGGTGTTAACAGACGCTACCATGTATGTTGTATTTTAAAGTTAAGCTGTTTTGGGCACCTATTTTATTGCTGGTGTTTCTCATGATTGTTTCCAAAGTTTTGTAGGTCTGTTTCATGCCTTCCTGTGTGTTCTGAAGGCATATTGTTATGTATTTTCAGCTTACAACTCAATTTGTGTTTATTTTTGTTGTTGAAAGGTTCTCAAGTGAGACCTTTGTCAAGCTTGTTTTGTGTACTTGAGTCGTCGAATATTCCTAAAATGGATGTGTGATTCGACGCAGTTGTAATTCTGTATAAATTAACATTTCAGTGGGTTCGTCGTGAACTGGTATTGCTCCGTTCACTTCAATTTGTGAAAATTCTGCTATTTGTAATTCAGTGTGATTCCTCGGGTCAGAAGTGTGTATTTTTTCTTGTTCGAGGAATGTTGTTGTTTAATATAATAAATTGGTTAATATGCTTTGATTGTTTTCCTTGTGTTGATCATTAACCTTTTTGTCCCTGCCTTTGTAAAGTTTGTTTGAAGTAATTCGAATCTGCAGGCGTACTCCCTTCCGGATCGTACGCACTTTATTTCGAGGTCATTGCCCTAGGAGGTATTCTGTGTTAGCTCCGCTTTTTTCCAAGGCTTAAAAATACATGGTCTGCCGGCATATTTGTGAAATAAGTGATTTCCTGATTAAATCAGGTGGCGACCGTAAATAATTTGTATTCGCAGATTTTGCGACTTTGTGATTCGTTATGCCGGCCATGATAATGTGAGTGTTTTCGCTTACCTTGTCCCCTAATTTAACACATGTTCTGGCGACCGTGACAGGACACTTGTATTGTTCAAGCGTTACTTCGCCTGTCGTTCAAACTTTTTGGCTGGGAATTGTTTAGTTGTTGGTAAAACAATCAAAGCCTCAAAATTGTATTTGTATATTTTCAGCTGTTCCAGCATATTATTTATACTGTAATAACTATTTTCTATTCCAGATTTTGACCAAGTTTCTCTGCTTACACGTTTTCTTTGGTATATTTGTTCTAAAACCCGTTTCGAAAGTTTTTTCAGTATGTTGCAAACCGCCAATGCTCCGCCCACCACCACCGAGGGGGATGACTCAGGCAGTCAACCTGATGAAAATCAACAGGCGCGTCTGGAAAGGATCGACAAACTACGACGCGCACGGAGCCACTATAAGGGAAAGCTGACCACTTTCGAAAATTTCTTGTCCGGAAATGGTAACTTAGAGGAAATTCCTATTCGCCTAGACTCCATAAAAAGTGACTACAACAAATATGTGACTGTGCAACAAAAGTTAGACGCCTGCTTTGAGCAGGGTGAGCCCGGCACAGCTAGGCAGGATTTTGAAAATCGCTACTTCGCCCTCGTCACGAGAGCGACTAGAAAGTTACACGTGTTCAAATCCCAGCCGTTAGGTACGCCGTTTTTCGACCCCGGCCCTTCTGGCCTTCAGTCGCAACTGCCGGCTGAGCTTCCAACGGCTCCTGCCACTAATATCATGCCGATGGCAAGTACCCCTATAAGGTCGTCAAACCCCTTTGAAGCGCGTCACGCTTCTCAGAGGAGATCGAGCGGGAGTGTCTCTACTCGCACACCTCAACCTCCGTCCGAGGACGAGGAAATTCCCGCGGCACGTAGGCGCACTTTTATGCGCAACACTCCGCGTCCTAGGCTGCCGCAATTAAAAATCCCATTGTTTTCAGGGATCGAGTCAGAATGGGAGCACTTTTTCTCTTTATTTGAATCGATGATTCACAAAACAGATCTCCCGGAGATTGAAAAGTGGCATTTCCTAAAATCTCATTTAACCGGATCAGCTGCTAAATTATTAGACGGGCTACCTTATACGGCCGAGAGTTATGCTGAAGGAATTCGCATATTACGGTCGCGATACGAAAATCCTAAACTGAGAAAACATCGACTATTATCTTCAATTTTCAATTTCACTTGTGAAACTCGCAATTCCTCCCAAGGGCTTTTTACTTTAGTTGATCACTTTAAGCGTAATATACGTGCTTTACGCGTGCTCGGCGAGCCAGTACAGTACTGGGATTCAATCTTATTATATCTGCTAATATCTAAGTTAGACGAACAGACGCATAAAGATTGGGAAACATATTCCGCCGCAGCTCTTTCCCCCACCCTAGATCAACTGTATGCGTTTCTTGAAGCTAGAGCAACTTGCCTAGCTAACGTCGCTGCGGACAAGCGTATTCGCGAAAAGCAGCAGACAAAATCGGTGCCACCTAAATTCAAAACCAAAACATTCGTTAATACGCCCTCCGAACGATGCAGTCTTTGTAGTCAAGACCACGCTTTGCAACATTGTCCAACCTTTAAGGAAAAGAAACCTTATGATAGATTTATGTTCGCAAAAAGCAAACACCTATGCTTTCAATGCTTGAAATCCGGGCACGGATCCACCACCTGTAGATCAAAACCATGCCAAAAATGTAAAGCAAAGCATCATACCTCTCTACACAGAGAAGTTGGAGCGAACACTAATTTTCAACAATGCGACGAAACTGGTGAAAATTCGGCCGGCTCAGCTGAATGTCAGTCTGTAAATGCTCACATTAATCAAAACTGCGTGTCAAAGGCCTTTTTATCAACTGTGTGCCTATTAGCTAGGACGGCTGACAACCAGTTAATAAAATTACGTGCGCTACTTGACAACGGGAGTACACATTCCTTAATCACTAGTTCAGCCATGAAAAGACTGAAATTGACGCCGGTGAGCACCACCGTATCTATCACGGGTGTAGGAGGTGCCGTTACGAACTCACTAAATTCTGTTGAGCTTTCTGTTCGCTCAGCTACGAATGCTGGTTATAACATAAAGATAAATGCTGTTGTAGTCGAGAATATTACGGCTAACATTCCTTCTGCCAATTTCAACTCGTCTAAAATCAAAATTCCTAAGGGCATTAAGCTAGCAGACCCGAAATTTAATGTTTCCGCCCCTATAGATATCTTACTAGGCGCCGACATTTTCTGGCACTGTCTTAGGAATAGAAAATTAAATTTGCCTAAAACTAAAGGTTTTAATATCGCATTAAAAGAAACAGCATTTGGATACATCCTAACAGGCACCATGAAAAATGCAAACCTTGCTAAAACGAGTTGTTGCAATTTTCTTGTTGATTCTAACTTCGAAAGGTTCTGGGAGTACGATGAACTCCACAGTGACGATCGCCCCTTATTCAAAAATGACTTCTGCGAAGACTTTTTTCAAAACTCTTTTTCACGAAACGATGAAGGTCGGTTTATCGTGAAATATCCTCTCGTTGATAAAGACTTCGACATGCCTCCGTCTCGCGCCACAGCTTTAAAACGGCTGTACTGTGTCGAGAGCCGCCGAAAAAAGGACCCTGCTTTAAATAGCCAGTATTTACAGTTTATGCAGGAGTACCTCGATCTAGGTCACATGCAAATCGCTAATGATCAAAAAGCCGATGGTGGGTCGGTGAATTATTTGCTACATCATCCGGTGTTCAAAGATGGTAAAATCCGGATCGTGTTTGACGGCTCATACTGCCATTCTCCCGGTTCCTGCCTCAACGTGCTTATGCCAGCAGGACCAGTGGTTCAACCAGATTTGTTTTCCACCCTGATTAACTTCCGTTTTGGAAAATATGCAATCTGTGCCGACATTCAAAAGTTTTACCGTCAAATAGCTATTCATCCGGATCAATACGATCTGCAAAGAATCGTATGGAGATTCGCCGAAAATTCGCCCCCGCTTTCGTACCAACTAAAAACGGTGACCTACGGTCTCACGTCATCATCGTTTCTATCAACCAGAGCGTTGCTTCAACTAGCTATAGAGCACGAAAATGACTTTCCTTTAGCAGCCCAAGTCATAAAAAATTGCTTCTACGTAGACGATTTAGTTTACAGTGCATACGATGAGGGTGAAATAATCGATACTATAAAACAACTAGTTTCTCTCCTTAAAAAAGGTTGTTTTCCACTGAGCAAGTGGCGATCTAACTCCATCTCGCTCTTGCATGCTCTGGGTGTCGTTCCCTCGGAGGAACTAGTCGCACTATGCGACAAGAACATTTCTAAAACCCTGGGCCTCACGTGGGATTTTAAGGTCGACAAGCTAATTTTTTCTGTTGAGCAAACTACCCCCCCAACCACTAAGCGTGCCATTCTTTCGGAAATTTGCAAACTTTTCGATCCCCTGGGCTTTATTAGCCCTTGTATTGTCCACGCTAAATTAATCATGCAGAAAATTTGGCAACAAAAAATCGCCTGGGATGATGACGTTCCTTCCGACATTATGTCGGAATGGTTAAAATTTCACAGACATCTAATCGAATTAAACAACCTTTCCCTACCTCGCTGTGTCTCTTTCAAAGATTCCTCTAAAACCCTTCACGTGTTTTGCGACGCCAGCACTTCAGCCTATGCTGCCGTCGCGTATTTAATTTGTGACGGGAAATCGCATATTATCGCCTCGAAAACCAGGGTAGCCCCCATAAAGGTCAAATTGACTGTACCAAAACTGGAACTCTGCGCCGCCGTGTTAGGTGCTACTCTAGCCGACAAAATTATCAACGTAAGCCGAGTCAAGTTTGATTTTGTGTATTTTTGGTCAGACGCGCTAGTAGTATTAACTTGGATCTCTCAGCCTCCTTCTAAGTGGGTTCCTTATGTGGCCAACAGAATCATAAAAATTCAAAACTTAACGAAGAATGCGAAATGGCTTCATGTGCCTACCAAGGAGAATCCCGCCGACATTGCCTCGCGTGGCCTATCTCCACCAAAATTAAAAACCTCCACACTGTGGTGGCACGGCCCCGCTTATCTGTTGCTTCCTGTGACGTCATGGCCTGCTCAACCGATCGATATCGCGTTCGCGGCAGGCGAAGCGTACGTTGCCTCACCCAAAGTTTCCGCCGCCCCCACTCCACTTTTTCTAAAATATTCCAATTTCAATAAGTTATTAAGAGTCGTGGGTTGGATTAATAGGTTTATTAACAACTGCAGGAAAAGCATTAAAAAGAAACTCAGGCTAAAGACGTTAAAAACCATTAACGGCGAAATTGATTACTCCGAATTCGCTCTCTCTGCTTCGGAATTAAACATAGCCGAAGTGAAAATCATTAAATGTTTGCAGGCTAGTTGTTTTCGTGACGAAGTGAAACACTTGTCCACTGAAAAGGAGGTAAATCCTAAAAGTGCCTTGATAGCTTTGAATCCTTTTTTAGATGAGGAAGGACTTTTACGTGTGGGTGGCAGACTTGAGAGATCAAGTCTAGTTTTCGATCAGAAACATCCTATTATTCTACCGTTCGGCCACCATGTTACTAAGCTTATTATTCGGTTAACGCATGAAACAAATCACCACATCGGGCCTACCGCTCTCTTGTCACTTATCCGCACAAGATTTTGGCCAATCAAAGGCCTTAGAGCGGTAAAATCCGTAATAAGGAATTGCCATGTATGCTTTCGAGCAAATCCGAAGTCGCCCGAGCAACTTATGGCTCCGCTACCGACTTGCCGGGTAGAAGCCTCACTTCCTTTCCTCCATACGGGGCTGGATTACGCGGGTCCATTTCTTTCCAAATTGACGCCTCACGCCAAAGAACCTGAAAAAGTTTATATACTAGTACTAACGTGCATGGCGACTCGCGCCATCCACTTGGAGGTTGTAATATCCGCCACCACTGACGCCTTTCTGCTAGCCTTACGCAGGTTCATCGCCCGACGCGGAAAACCAAGCGTTTTGTACAGCGACAATGCTGAAACCTTCAAAGGCGCGCAGCGTAAATTAGCCGAGTGGATGGGTAAAGAAACCAAAGGCGTGCCTCAGGAATGGATAGATTTTCTTCTATCCAAACGCATAGAATGGAAATACATTCCTCCACATTCTCCACACCACGGCGGAGTATGGGAGAGAATGGTTAAATCGGTAAAGGATTTACTCTATAAGACCACTAAGCATAAATTGTTAACTGTCGACAAGTTTGCTACATTACTAGCCGAAATAGAGTCCATTTTAAATTCTAAACCACTTTGCTCAATTTCTGACGACCCGGACTCTATCGAAGCTTTGTCACCTGCTCATTTCCTACTTGGCAGGCAGCTCAACACAATAGCCTTGCCACCTTCATCGCCAACAGCATCTAAAAGTTTGAATATGTTTCAGGCCATTCAGTCTATGAGAGCTTCCTTTTGGCGGAAATGGTCTGCTGAATACCTTAACGAGCTGCAGACGCGCGCCAAGTGGCGTACGTCCAGTCCTGACCTGCAGGTCGGACAACTTGTCATAATTCGGACGGACGCCCTGCCGCCTCTCTCATGGCCGCTGGGAAAGGTGCTCGAGATTCTGCCAGGGCGGGACTACAGAGTGCGCATTGTGAGACTAGGCACTCAAAAGGGCGTTGTGACCAGAACTCTGCCAAAAATCTGCCCACTGCCCATGGCCAACGATCTCGACAATTTGTGTAGAGTGCCTTATCCATCTTTTTCATCTCTGTTGTGATACGTGCACTCCACTTCAGTTGCACCCAGTGTAGTACACTACATTTCCCCCCCCCCCAGTATGTTAAATTTCAAAACTAACTTTCGCAAAACGCCTCTTCTCATCGACACCCGAGAAGCCATCGTTTCATCTCAGAAGAACATCTTAGTTAGTTTTGTAATTTAAGTTCATTGGTATACTGGTATTTATCATATTTCTGTGATAAAATGGGAAAAAACCCATATAAAAGTGTACTTTATTGTAATCTATGGCCATAGATAAGTTCAGTATAATGTATATTTCAATTCTGGTTATGTTTAGGAAGGGTTCTTTAGGTTTAAAATAAAATTGAAAATTTGTAACACAAAATTACTGTATTCTAAAACAGGTTTTTATTTATTGTTAAACATACAGAGGTGCTAGCCCTTCAGGCTATCGAAATATGAAATTTAGACAAAATTTGGCATATTATAGACACCTTGGTTGGCTTTATAACTTCAAAAACAAAAAGTTATTAACAAAATAAAAATTTATTTTGATGCAGGTATGTAGTTCGCCTGCCGGCCGCTAGATAGGCCTAGTGCATGTCACCTATGCCTCGCAAGTTGCCTATTCCAAGGCGTCTATATATTATTTGTTCTTTGCACCAGAATCGATTTGTGACTCGTCACATCTCGATGCACGTTGTTCCCTCTCCCCTCAGGGAGAAGCTATTTAAGCGCCTGCGAGCGCTGTGGCCCCGGCTCTTTTACTTGTAACTTTTTCTTTGTACTGAGCACCTATTGCTTCGGCGCGTCAGCCCGACGGCGCGTCAGGTCTATCGGCTCCGGCCGACAGGTTAACATGGTAACGGGAGTTAACTACTCTATGTTAGTGTAATTTTTGAAGACGGCATTTATGCCGCATTGTGTGATGGAATTGGATTGGTATTCTATATTATAAATGTGAATATTTTGTGAATTTGGCTTGAAGTTGCGCTTGTGCTGGTTTTTATCTCAAAGTGTATTGTGTTAACTGTTTCGCGTCGAGCCACATTTGTGTTTGGTGGCGGCGTCTCAGTTTAAAATTTGTGTGTCTGTATTTGCTATGTGTGGCAAACAGACAAAAGTGTAAGCTTGCCGCGTCGTGCCTATTGTGAAAGGCGGCGGTATTGCTTTAGATTGCGTGTCATGGCCTATTCCGGCGCAATCATGTGTTTGTGAATTAGTGAGCGCACATTTCTCTAAAGTGTATGTTTTATGTTGCAGCTCAACTAATAAGTTTCATGTCCTGAGTAAGACGCTCAGCGCCTGGGACCTTTGAAGCACCCGTGTATCGGAGCTAGCGCCCGTACGGTTTTAAACCGTGGCGCACTTGGTACGCTCCGACCTTGGCCCCGTGAGCTTGCCTGTGTTCGCAGCTCGGGCAACAAGCTGCTGTCGGCTGTGGCCGTCATGTGTGAAGCAGCTTTGTGTGATAAAATCCAGCACGATTATGTGTAAGGTATTAAGGTTAAGCGCACTCAAATCCAATCCAGTTCCATCAAGGTGTTAACAAACGCTACCATGTCGCATACTCAGTCGCTCGCTGGTAGTCGTCAGTCGCTCGCTGGTAGTCGTCGCGTTCGGACGTGTTTTGGAGCAGCTCCGCGCGGTAAAGTGAAAGGCCATGGGTTGCGACTTAGCGGTTTACCGCGCCAGGGTGGGCATCTGGGCAGGGCGCCTGCGTGTTTTCCGGGTGGCGAGGGGGCAAGCGGTCCGCGTGTTGTCCGGCGACGGCGTGGCTTTGCTCTGCGCTGCAGTTCTGGCCACTCTCCTTGTCATCGGCGGGGTTGAGCAAAATCCTGGCCCTGCTGCTGAATCGTCGGCACCCACGTGCCCCAAATGTGATCGAAGCGAGAGAAGACTGCGGAGACTTGAAGCGGAATTGACAGAAGCACAGCAGTGCATTAGGAAACTGAGCTTCAAGATCCAGGAGTTGGAAAAGCAAAGTGTTCGGGAGCAATCAACGCATCCGAACACTGAAGGAAATAACACCATAATTGATGAAGAGCCTTACAAGAACAAGGTCAAAGTGCTCGGAGATTCGATGCTGCGCCACAGCGGAGGCGTTTGCAAGAGGAAAGGAGCCGACGTTTCGTTCTTTCCAGGGATAAACGTTGTACAAATGAAATCCGTCGTGGAAAGAGCGGAAGTTAACGAAGCCGTGGAAGTCATCCTTGTGCATGTGGGCACAAATGTATCGAAGAGGCAACCTATCTTCGACACTGTGAACCAGTGCGTAGAATTAGGCCGTGCTCTGAAAAGCAAATTTAAAAAGGCGCGAATTGTTCTGTCAGGTGTGATGCAACGCCGAGATGTGCACATCGGCAGGACATGGCAAATTAATCAAGGGTTACGGTGGGCCTGCGGAAAGATCGATGGTATTTTCGTAGATCCAAACCACTGGCTGGGACAAGAGGACCTCGCACGGGACGGTCTGCATCTAAATTTCCGCGGTGCATGGAAGTTGGGTCGCCTGCATGACGAGGTCATTCAGTCATGCTTGCGAGCTAAGTGACTGCGCGCGAGGAAGGCTGAGGCATTGGTGCTGGCGGAGGTGGAGGCGGTGACAGTGGCGGCAGAGGAGGAGACGACGACGGCGGCGGCGGCGGCGGCGGCGACGACGGCGGCGGCGGAGACGACGACGACGGCGGAGACGACGACGACGGCGGCGGCGGCGATGACGACGACGGCAGCGGAGTTGACGGCGGCGGCGGAGACGACGGCGGCGGCGGCGGCGGCGGAGCCGGAGGCGACGGCGGCGGCAGAGACGACGGCGGTTGCAGCTTCGGGATCCGCGCATTCCCGAGTACACTTTCAGGTGAGGAAGGGATTCATTAGGTTGTTGCAGGTGAACTGTCGTAGTATAATCAATAAAGAAATAGAGGTTTGGAATCTAATTGATGCCTGTGATCCCGACATAGTGATAGGGACTGAGTCGTGGCTAACTCAGGAAATCGAATCCTCGGAAATTTTTCATTCTGATTACAAGATTTTTAGGAGGGATAGAAATAGTAGAGGTGGCGGTGTCTTTATTTGCGTCAAAGCAGACATAAATATTAGATTAGATTGGGTTAGTACAGATTTTGAAATGATGGGAATAGAAATTACTACTTCAGGAACCGTGTTAGAAATTATTGCATGCTATAGGCCACCGGGTGACGGCTACGAAATTTTGGAAGATATCATACAAAGAACGGGAAATGAAAATGGTCATCCTATTGTTATCGGAGGAGACTTGAATATTCCTAGCGCAAACTGGGAGGGAGCCGTGAGCGAGGCGAAAGTCCAAACACTTGTTAACAGACTAGTTTGGGATAGGGGATTAGCCCAGGTAGTACGGTGCGCGACGCGGCAGGACGCGGTTTTGGATGTTTACCTAATTAGGCCGAAAGATCTTTTCATAACTTGTGAAGTCGTTGAGGGAATTAGTGATCACAAAGCGGTTCTTCTTGATTTAGACGAAAATATTTCAAGGAAATGTATTGCGACAGGAACGAAAGTGCGTCAGTTCAAGAAAGCAAACGTAGAGGGGCTTCATGAGTTTCTTAGAGAAAAATACAACAACTTTCTGAGAACAGAAGGAGGTATGGAAGAGATTTGGTGCGCATTTAAAGATATTATAGACGAAGCTTTGCAAAAGTTCGTACCATGCAAAACTCTAAAAAATAATCCGGATCCAGAATATTATAATTCAAAAATTAGGCGTATGAAGAGGATAACGAGAAATGCATTTAAAAACCGAAAACGCAGTACCGAGCATATGCATATTTTTAGAAATTGTTCGAAAGAATTAGAGCGAGAAAAGAAAATTGCTCAGGAGACGTATTTAAAAAACATTCTAGACGAAAAGGGAAATAACTGGTCAGGATTTTACAAATATGTCCGTAGAAGAAAGGGAAACAAAGAGTATATCCCAGTTGTTCGTGAACATCAAAACACACTCATCACAGGCGACCGGGCAAAAGCTAACGCATTTAATAGGTATTTCAGTTCGGTTTTCAAAAGCAATACGAACCATCCACTTATTCAAAGGTATTCGGTTACAAATCAATTTAATATTGAAGTAAACGTTCTACGTAATAAAGTAAAATTTATGAAAAATGGTAAGTCAAGGGGTCCAGACGACATTTCTACGGACATAATTAAACTAGGAGGAGAGGCAATATTACCGTACTTAATTAGAATATTTCACGTGTCTATGAACAATTCAAAAGTACCTGAAGATTGGAAATTAGCTTTTGTAGTACCAATCTTTAAAAGTGGGGACAAAACTATACTAAGTAATTATAGGCCGGTAAGTCTCACGTCAGTGGTCTGCAAACTTATGGAGCATCTAGTTGCGAGTTACATTAAGCAAGAGTGGGAAGTCAAAAAATGGCTCTATCATGGCCAACACGGATTTAGGACTAATTATTCATGCGAAAGTCAGGTAGTAACGCTATTTCAGGACCTAGCAGATGAAATTGACGCGGGCGGGAGAGTAGACGCAGTAGTTATAGATTTTGCCAAAGCGTTCGATGTTGTTCCACACGACCGACTTGTTCAGAAATTAATAAATTCAGGCATCGATCCCAGGGTGGTGGCGTGGATTAGCGAGTTTCTGCGTGACAGGAAACAGAAAGTCCGAATTGGGCAAGAGTTATCTTCCTGCGCAAGCGTTACGTCAGGAATACCGCAAGGGAGTGTCATTGGACCTCTTCTATTTCTAGCGTTCATTAATGATTTGCCAGCGCAATTAATTTCAAATGTTCGGCTATTTGCAGACGATTGCATAATATATCGCATTATAAATTCGAAAGACGATGAAAATATGCTGCAACGGGATCTTGATGCATTATCTTACTGGGCGGAAAATAATGGTATGACCATAAATAGTTCTAAAAGCAAATCTATCACTTTTGGCAGAGGTCACAATTACAGCGTAACAAATTACCGTTTAAGTAACGACATTATTCCGAGAGTTTCTTCGTGTAAGTACCTAGGTATCCATTTCGATAGTAAATTAAGCTGGAAAAATCACGTAGATTTTGTTGTAGGGAAAGCGTGGAGATCTCTTCATTTTGTAATGCGTATCTTAAAAAAGAGTACAGTAAACGCGAAGGAAATTGCTTACTTGTCGCTTGTTCGTCCGATAATGGAATATGGAGCAATTTGTTGGGATCCGCACAAAATTATGCAGTGTAAGAATTTGGAAAGGATTCAGCGTAGAGCAGCTAAATTTACTTTCAGGGACAAGAAAAGGATAGGGTGGGATTCACTCGAAAACAGGCGAACATTGGCAAGACTTTGCGCCTTGTATAAAGCTTATAGCGGTCATCCAGCTTGGAAAGAAATTAAACGGCGGCTAAATTTTCCTACGTACATCGGTAGAGGTGATCACAGGCACAAAATAAATTTAAGACCGCAAAGAACGGATGTCGGGAAATTTTCTTTTACAAATAGAACGATAAGAGATTGGAATAGATTGCCTGCAAAAACCTTTGAACCCTTTCCTCGAAGCGTTCAACAATTTAGGAAAGTAATTTAGGGCATTTCTAAGTTTGAGGTAGTTAACTAGGAATATTAAGTTATACAGTGAAGTGAAGTGAAGTGAAGTGAAGTGAAGTGTTGTGCAGTGTAGAGCAGAGAAATAATGAAGGTGTTTTTTTAGTGTAATAGTGAAGTGAAATGAAGTGAAGTGTAGGCAGGTGCAGTGCGGTCTTCATTGTTTAAGCACTCAGTGCTGTTTTAGATTGACGTTTCTTTTATCTTTTAGGTAATTTAATGTTTGTTTTTAAGATTCACCAGTTTTTATATTATTATTATTATTATTATTATTATTATTATTATTATTATTATTATTATTAATATTATTACTATTATTATTACTGTTATTATTATTACTATTATTATTACTGTTATTATTATTATTATTACTGTTATTATTATTACTATTATTATTATTATTATTATTATTATTTTAGCATTATTATCAACATTATTATGTTATTTGCATGAAAATTAATATCTTACTTATGTAATTAACTGCCACCGGGTCACACCCAATTGCAGTTTAAATAATTATCTTTTATTTATGTATGTTGTATTTTAAAGTTAAGCTGTTTTGGGCACCTATTTTATTGCTGGTGTTTCTCATGATTGTTTCCAAAGTTTTGTAGTTCTGTTTCATGCCTTCCTTTGTGTTCTGAAGGCATATTGTTATGTATTCTCAGCTTACAACTCAATTTGTGTTTATTTTTGTTATTGAAAGGTTCTCAAGTGGAGACCTTTGTCAAGCTTGTTTTGTGTACTTAAGTCGTCGGATATTCCTAAAATGGATGTTTGATTCGACGCAGTTGTAATTCTGTATAAATTAACATTTCAGTGGGTTCATCGTGAACTGGTATTGCTCCGTTCACTTCAATTTGTGAAAATTCTACTATTTGTAATTCAGTGTGATTCCTCGGGTCAGAAGTGTGTATTTTTCCCTGTTCGAGGAATATTGTTGTTTAATATAATAAATTGGTTAATATGCTTTGATTGTTTTCATTGTGTTGATCATTAACCTTTTTCGTTCCTGCCTTTGTAAAGTTTGTTTGACGAAGTTCGAATCTGCAGGCGTACTCCCTTCCGGATCGTACGCACTTTACTTCGAGGTCATTGCCCTAGGAGGTATTCTGTGTTAGCTCCGCTTTTTCCAAGGCTTAAAAACACATGGTCAGCCGGCACATTTGTGAAATAAGTGATTTCCTGATTAAATCAGGTGGCGACCGTAAATAATTTGTATTCGCAGATTTTGCGACTTTGTGATTTGCTATGCCGGCCATGATAATGTGAGTGTTTTCACTTACCTTGTCCCCATATTTAACACACGGCCCCATTACAATCTCCACTTTTAAACCTCCTAGCGCCCCTCTGCTTCACTCTGACTTGAACGCACTTTTGACAGACAAGACAATTATAGCCGGCGACATCAACTCAAAAAACACTGCCTGGGGATGCAGACGTACTAACATTGCTGGACGGGACCTACGAAACTACATACGCAACCACAGCACCGCGACTTTAGCCGTTCCCTCAGAACCCATCCACCTCACAAATGACCTACCCCATGATATTCGCAACATAGTTATACACTCCAACTCCATAGTCATAACCGCCCCGTACCCGAACCATGAACTCCAATCCGACCGCCTTCCTGTTATCTTCACAATAAACGCCCTCTCCTACGACCCCTTTCTAAATCCCGTGAAATCGTCAACTGGGAAACCTTTAAACACCTTATATCTAAGAATATAAAACCCCCTCCCGCCATAGATACCATATCCGACATTGACAAGGCCATAAATCACTTCAACCTCCACATTAACCTACGACCAGTACCAACACTGCTCATCAACTTCACCACTGCCTTCGACACCATCAACCACGACATCCTCCTGCTAAAAATCAGCCCACACATATCCATCTTCCTGCTACACCACCTACGCAGCTACCTCACCAACAGATCCTTCCAAGTCCAATACCTCTCCTGCCTATCCTCCCGGCATCCCATCCAAGCCGGCGTCCCTCAGGGCGCAGGTCTCTCCCCCACCCTCTTCTCGCTGTACATTAACGACTTACCCACTACACGTGACGTAAAGTACTACTTGTACGCAGACAACGTTGCACTTGCCGCAACCAACAACAGACTACCATTGCTATCGACAAACTACAATGTAACGCTGACTTATTGACACAATGGGCCAACGACAACCGACTAAAAATTTACCCGGCAAATCCAATGCAATACTTTTCTTTACGTTACGAACATCCCATGACTTTCGTCCATCATAAACAACACCACCTTGCTCCTCACATCCACATTCTCAACTATCCACCCCTCCATAGTGTAACCGCTTGTCGCCGGTCACATTTATAACCAACGGAAAATGGAAGCAATAATACCCGACATTAGGCCCTACACGTAGTTTCTACAGTGGCGAAGAGATGGCGTAAGTCAGAAGGATTTCTGAACGCACTCAGACCGTAGCCAATCAGGAAATTTTCGTGGAAATACGGACGTGGCGTGAACTTGCGTCAAAAGAGCTCGCTCTCTTTCTGGTTCGAGACGTCGAGGAGAACGGTTGCCTACGAGTAAGCCACATAGTCGACGAGGGACACGCGAAGATTGCGTAACACAAAAGCTTTAATAAAAGGCAATTGACTGAGCACTTTTCATGGATTTACGTTCTGTGAATATCGTGAGATTACATGGAATTAGTAAATGAATATTAAACAAGAATGCAATGAATGAAAGAACGACGGCGGTAATAGATCGAAATGAATCTGTAAAACCACGTTGCTGCATTCTTGTTGCTAGAAAAGAACTATTGTAACATAGGACATGTTTCTTCTTTGTTACAGCTTTCATATTTTTCATATATTTCATACTTTATATATATTCTTTATTCTTATTTTTGGGAATTTCACTTTGGAAATCCTATGATGGAATTTTGAGAGTTATGAGAAAGACGGATTATCCAACAACTAGTTTGACTTTTGCCATTTCGAAGTCATAACTTGGAGTTGCGGACTCGCATTCTGATGCGACCATCGCCTCTGCGAAAGCTGTGGTGAATTTTCGCCGAACGACGGGGAGACGGTGTTCGGAATACTTCGGTTTCGGTGCGACAGGCAACGCAGGGACCTTGCAGAAGAACGACGACCTTGAGGCGCGAGGGTCGCGCGACGGGCCAGCTACACAGCGCGGGACCAACTTGAGGAATTCGCCGGTTGTGAGTCACAGAAAAAACACTCATTAGATTTCAGTCTGGAAAAAACTTGTGAGATAGGATTATCATTATACTAGCCAAAACGTTGTAATGTGAGCTTCCCTCAAAAACAGACGTTGATCGGGCAAGTTTCTTAGAACATTGGTCTTGCTAGCCAGTGGTTTTATTTCTTTTCGACAGTCGTAACAAGAATCAGATTAAAGTAATTCTTTATGTTTATGATAGAAGTTGTTTTGTACAGAATTATTTATTTAGAGTCATATTTTAATGATTCAAATCATTTAAGAGACGTTATGAAACAAACTTTGTGTTGAAAGGCTATGTAGAAGCCGAAGGTCAAATGTGACTATTGAGTGTAACGTAATTAGTGATTTAAAAGGTAGTAGTGAATTTCGAGTATTGTGTGTATGTATTTTTCTTTTACAGGATGAATATTTGTACTATGATGTGTGTCTCATGTGTGATATTCTTTGTGAAGTGTAAATATGTATCCATTGCTTGTTTTCTTGTAAACAGGGATCTGAGTTATTATTACTTTAGTGAAAAACTGCAGTTTAGGTAGGGAATTAGCTACCATGATTTTACGAAAAATGAGAACATAGGAGGATCTGTGAATTTCATTTGTACAGTGATTTTCATTCAATAGAATATATGTTATTTGTCATTTAAAACTGAAAAATTGTGTTGGCTTGTTAATTGATCAGTAGTTTAACAAAGACGAACCCACTACCAATAGGAAAGTTTATCCGTAAATTGAGATATTCCCAGGGATGCGTGACGGTGTAATCACACGTCGCGAAGTAGGCAAATGACAGATCTACTTTTGTAATCGGTACGGTGAGGTGAGGAGGTACGGTTACAATACCACTACGGTCACTTTTGAAAATCAGTTACTTTACTTTCACCTTTACAACTTTCCACCTGACTGAAAATTAAAACCAAGACAAAACTACAAAATATTATCTTATGTAGAAATGTATTTCTAGAAAAATAGATCTATATAATTTTGCGGTAAAACAGATCAGACAAACCTTGTGTGAAAATTGAAGTAAATGGTCTATTGGGAAATTATGAATCTTCAATGATACGAGGGGCTTCCTCGTGCATTAAAGCGCTCTTCAGGCGCCTATTGCTCCCTCGACTCGCATAAGAGTAGAGAAGTGTCGCCTGCTACAGAACATTTGTGACGCAAACTGGGATGAGCGACAGGTGGCGAAAAGCATGGAAGAAACCTTCCACCATGGAACACGTTCAACACAATTTCGAGGAACAAATTCACAAGAGATCAAGCTGACAGCCCTTGCTTTAAAATACATTTATCTTTTCTTCAGTGAAGGAAGGAGACGAATATTAAAAGAAATATAGGATAGATTTTGATTTGAGATGTTTTCTTAATAATATGTTGCGTCGTAAGGAAAAATACAAATACCCGCAAAATGTAGAATCAATCAGTGATTCTTCAACTAGAACGAGTATTCCCACGCATTTGCATTTACGAGTAAGTGTATCTTTATGGGGAAGATTTACCTGAAAGTTGGAATGTACTATGGATTTTCAGTTTTCCAAGAAATTAAAATCCATATTATACTCGCGTATTGGACTCCAACTGTCCCAAGAATTCAGTAGAATAATAAACGAAACACGTAGTACATTCGCACAAAAAATTCAAAATTCTAATCAGACGCCAGAAACTTTCAATTTACGTAAATATACCCATCTCTAATATTTGTATAGCTGCGGCGAAGAGTTCCATTTATTGAGAAAAATACTCCTGTTGTGGCTTCCTGATAACTATAGGAGCAAGAAAAATCCTGTTAAATTACATTATCTAACACGTAGCGAAGTCGGGATTCATATTTTGTGGTTCGTTAATAGCGAAAAGCATGTTTTTTTTTTAAAAAAGCCAACTCCGCCTTCCCGTCCGTTCGACTTCCCGGCTGTGAACAATACTAGAGTTAGATGTAGATACCTAGTATTTTAGCCGAAATGAATATTCCCCGATCGATTTTGATTATTGATTCCAGGCACCCCTTTTCGATTTCTCGTATATACGGAGTAATATACGTAATATAGAGAAACTTATGTAATGCTGCGCGGAAAAACAGGGGATTTTCGGCACAAACATTCATTGCCGAGCCCTGACAACGAAAAAGTGGATATATCCAGCGGCTAAATTAAGAAAAAATCCTCTCACACGTGATGATGCCAGAATCCCTGTTTTGTGTGTCCTTGACACCGAAAAACCAATTGAAAGCAAAACGTCCGTCCGTCCAACACTACTAGTTCCTAAACCGTGCTGAATTTTTTTTCCAAATTGATGAAACCCTTGTCCATCGGGCTCTAGCAGAAGTTCTGACATTTTGAAAAACATTCTTTAAAATTTGGGGGAACGTTACATGAAGACCCCCGGACATTGTCAAAATTTTCTCAAAACAGCTCCAAATTTTTTCTCTAAACGTCTTGTACGAATATAGTAAAATATATCTTATGAAGATGGCATAGGTCTAATTTTCACGGTTAACTCTGAAGTTTTGAAAATTTTAAAAATTTGAATTATCTCCGACGTCTTCCTGCAACTACAATATTAAAGAGAGATTTTTACTGCAAATGAAATTTGTTGCTCATAATCAGTTCTTTTCATAAGGTAATGTGGATTTTTGTGTAAATTTTAGTAGTTTTCTCACATTATTGCGTGTAATATTTGTAATTTTGAAAAAGTACAAAAATAAGATTCTCAAAAACAGTTCCAATTTTCTTCTTTAAATTTTTGGTATGCTAAATACACTGCAGAAGATGACAAACGCCATACGGCTTTATTGTTGTGTTTTTTTTCAAAAACTACAAAAATGTTACTTTTTACTCGTCTCTCACGTCGTTAATATTTTCATTACCGAAAAGTTGTACACATTATGGTATTCATGAGTACATCAGCTCTAAATAATGTCATAAAATGTTTGGAAAACTAAAGTTTTCTGTGAAAATGAACTCAAATTTCATCATTTTGAGAAACACTCAAATATTATTTTCTCAAAAATTGCTCCAAATGTTATCTTCTCACTTTTCCAACGAATAGTGCAAATTCCACTGTTTAATATGACAGTTCATTTTGGTGTATTCTTTCGTTTGTTCACAGTGTACACAAATGTAATTTTTTCTAAATTTGTCACAGGCCGTTAATATGCGCATTTACCACGACTTGTATACATTGTTACATTTGTTAGTCGAAGTAGCTCAAATGGCTTCAATTAAAGTTTTTCGAAAACTCAATAGATTCCTGTGCAAAAGAGCTTAAATTTTGCATTTACAGTAACGCTTAAACGCCATTTTCTTAAAAACGACTTTAAATTTTTAAATTAAAATTGCCATTTAGGACAAGGTTTTACTCTTCTTTGATAGTCTTAAATTAATATTTCAACTTTACTACTAGGAAACCGACTAAGTCGAAAAAATCTCAAAAAAATGTACTTTCGGCGGCGATAGATGGCTGCTGGCAAGAGAATGGGGCAAGCCCGTCAAGCCAGTCCACACCTAGGAAATTAGAACACTATACTACGAGAAAGTCAGTGGCATTCTGTAGTACCACTAGTTCTTCGGATGTGGCGATGATATTCCCTCCCTGGATAGTGCCGACCTACCGTCGTATAACGGGTTTTCCCCAACCAGGTATATCGCACCATCGTGACACTGACCTAGTTGTTACAAGCACTATGGTCCCGACCGTTTACCCGGCATGTGTGATAGTGTGCAGATAAATGCGTAAGTAAGGGGTGAGGATAGGATAAAGACAGGGAAGGAAAGATCACGCGCGGTTCGCGTTCATTTCTCCACGCTACCCGTTTGTCAGGGTACTGCTCCGTCATTCGCAAGGTGTTGATCGGAGACCGTAGAAAATTACTGATCTGAGCAGCTGGCCATTAGAATTCTCCTCCACACAGCGACTGAATTCGGCCTAGCTCTCAAGTTAATGTCGAAAATCCTGCCACTGTCGGGACTAGAATCTAGGACCTCCCTGTCTGAGGCACTGCAGTGACATCAGTTGATGTCCCCAGCCTCTTCTCCCGGTCCTCGATCGATCTGGCTCGATTTGAAACCTGTGAATTTGAAAATATTTATTTAAAATGTAGGGGTTCTTCACTGAAGCGTCTGAACATTTTCAAAGTGTTCTAAAAAATTTGCTTAATCTCTTTTTTTTAAATTGCTTGTGGAGTCCATTTTACACGGTCAGTGTTTCATCATTTTTCTGCACAGAAAATGGATGCAAAGGGTACGTTCATTTCTACACGCTGTTTCGAAAAGTGGATGATCGAGAATTAACGTTTTACAAGGTCGTTTCTTTTACTCTTTTGGATTTACTAACGTCAGAAGGAGAAAGTATTGTAATTGTGCGTCGGAAAACAGAATTATCGACACAAAACGCTTATTGTCGGGCACTGGTAAGGAAAAAATGGATAAATCAAGTTGCTAAAGTAGCGTCGTGCGCACAAACAGATTTTTCAAAAGGGCGGCTGTGTGACGTAGTCGAGACGTTAGGCTGTCCTCGTGCCAGCCTTTGTCAAGGTGGAAGCAGGATGTGACGTAAAGTCCGAGGGGGTAGCATGGAGGGGCGCGGAGGCTACCCGGACGCTCCGCGACGCTCCTGCGGCCCGAAGGGTAGGAATGGCTGCACCGCAGTGGCGTGAACGTACACTGCACCTTACGTGCGTTCACAAAACTGCACAAGTATACTCACTCCTGCGGCCCTTTTTGCTACGAGAGTGCCAGCAGTTCGGATCGGCGGAGGATCTCCCCCACTGTCTCTCTCCCCCACTGTCTCTCCCCCACTGTCTCTCTCCCACTGTCTCTCTCCCACTGTCTCTCTCCCACTGTCTCTCTCCCACTGTCTCTCTCCCACTGTCTCTCTCCCACTGTCTGTGTGAGACTCACCGTTAAATTCAGAGTTAACTGAGAAAACTCCGACGTAAGCCAACTTTCCAAGTGTATTTTACTCTATTCCTTCAAGAAATTTGAAGAAAAAATTTGGAGCGGATTTTGAGAAAATTTTGAATGTTTGAGGGGCTTCATGAAAAGTACCTCCAAATTTTAATGATGCTTTTTAAAATTTTAAAGCTTCACCAAAGACAGATCGACAGGGGTTCCTTCACTTTGGGAAAAGATCGTACGCATGGTATAGGCGCTAGTAGTGCTGACGGCCAGATGGGCAGTGGGCAGACGCAAAAAGTAACTTAGTAACCTAGTAACTTTTTCTTTATCAAGGCCCAGCAATGAATTTTTTTCTGCCGCAAACCCGCCCGTTTTTCGCGCCACTTTACATATATTTTTCTGTACTATACATATTACCCCGTATATACGTACGTATACGAGAAAGTAAAATTATCGATCTTACAGAAACGAAAAATAAATTCCGTTAATTGAAATTTTCTCTACATATTTAATCTTATAATTTGTCACACGTTTGTGAATGGCATATGGCGTCTTTACGCCCTTACCAAGAGGCAAAAGATGAGCGCTTGAAATCTATGTCCATGACACATTCGGATGAACCAATACTTGTATTCGACATCAAATGTTTCAATGTTTCAGTTTTCTGAAAATAAGGGTTTATGTATGGAATATTGAACGATTAATGGAATATGATGCATTTATTATTTTAGTTTAAAATTTACGTAGTGACCATTTCAAATGCATTTTTTCGAATCGTTTTATTAGTGAAAAATGGGCTACTGTTGTGGTAAGCAATAACCCCGCACCTTTTCTTCACCACCTACCTTTTCCCTCCCTTGAGCAATATATAGGGTGTCTGTTAAGTCACCCCCTATTTCTGAATAGATGTTCTTTATTTATGAACCAATTATTTTTACAACTAGTTTTGTTAGAAAAATTGTTTCTTGAGGTTTAGTTTAACACCACCTTCACATGAGCTCCAGAATTCGCCATGCATATTTTTAATGAACAGGTACGTTTGATGCTGCTGCTCGCAGCATGGTTCGTGGAACATTGGTCAACACAAGATATTCTTGGTTCAAATTCATCATGTTCTTTAGTTTTCTCTCGTGAACGCCTGGCTTAGCCCACCCCCAGAGAAACAATCGCAAGGCGTTAAATCAGGGCTGCGAGCAGGCTATTCAGCGGCACCACGCCTGACAATCGAACGACCTGGTAAATGATTATGCAGCCATTCGCGGACGTCATTTTCAAAATGTGCGGGTGCTCCGACCTGCATGAAGTGAAACTGTGGGTTGCTCCTCTGTAAAATTACAGGCCATTCAGGGATTACGTCGGGCTCTGCAACAACATTTCACGAACTCTTAACTTTTTCATCTTTCCTCGAAATTGATGATCTTCCTAATCGTTTGCATCAGCGATACTCCCTGTTGTTAGTAATTGGAATGACAGTTTTTAAGTGTGTTTGCATCAAGTGTTGTATAGTTCCCTCGTCCACACCTCCACCACCTTTGTACTTGAACCACAGATCCCCAGACCTCAGAACGAGCTGCTATTTTGGCTCGCTCTTCAACACTCAACACAAGTGGCATTTTTTAATTAAAATATAATAAGCATACGAAACAAAACTACTCTTTCTAACAGATGCTTTTGTAAAAACATTGGTTCATAAATGAAGAAATTGTAGCTATTCAAAAGTAGGGAGTGTCTTTTCAGACATCCTGTAGAGTGGAAGGCAAGGACCAGTAGTGACCAATGATGACATGCGAACCAATAAACTTAGTTGGCGTGAACAAATGCAAGTTGCTTTCAAAGACGAGAATTGATCTTCGTGTATTTTGTCAATAGTACCTACAGAAATGGCAGGGACAAGTCCAGTTCCTTCACAAGAGGCACTTCAAACTACTGAGAAAACTTAAGAGGCTGTGTAGTAGTGAGGATCGCAAAAATGTTGAGAAAGTTGGGAAAGCATGTGAATTGGAAACAGTAAACGTTTTCATGTATGATTTGATACGTAAAAGAAAGTACCACGATACGTAAAATAAAGACAAGATCCTTTACAGTTCCCAGAAACGCCCGGTAAATGAAGGTAACATCGAAGGAAACCAATTTATCATACTCTATGTCCCTATGTTTTTTACATACTATTTACACCAACTATTACACCAACAATCCACAGATCTTCGAATGAAAGGTTGATTTAGAGTGTTAAAAGCCATTCAAAATGTTTGTCTTGTTAGTTACTAGTTAGACTGATACACTTGATGAGAAGAAATTCATTATAATAAAATGAGATTCGTCACGTCAGGCAAACAAATCAGCGAGCTTCCCAAGTCAAGAAATGAACCAGTCTTGCAAACAAAATCTGAGGGGGCAATTTGAAATAT
Organism: Teleogryllus occipitalis; assembly: GCA_011170035.1. Classification (NCBI taxonomy): domain Eukaryota; kingdom Metazoa; phylum Arthropoda; class Insecta; order Orthoptera; family Gryllidae; genus Teleogryllus; species Teleogryllus occipitalis. The sequence continues at coordinate 633,711 of BLKR01000224.1, read as the reverse complement.
GGATCTGGGATGGAACATTTCTATCAAATATGTATGAGAGAAAAGATTAATTAAGCTCTAATGAAAAAGTTCTGAATGTATAGAAGACAAATCTTAGAATCGAATTCTTGATCTGGCCGAACAATAGTAGGTTTAAATTTATATTTAGTAAAAAGCAGCTTTATTACCAACTTAATATCGTTGAATTAATTGACCAAGGAGAAAGTATAGATGCCCATATCCTCGTTGTGCGTTCGAAAATGTAACACAAAAAATAGTTTTATTTGAGAATTAAAATTACTCTCGGATTCACGCGTTTCGAAACAAATAAAGTGATATAAAACTAACTCACGGAGAGAACTACCGTGAGTTTATTTATAATCAAGTTCTAACACTGATGCCATTAGAAAGTAAAATATTGGAGATCCAAAGCATCGTGAAAGTCACGACGAAATTATTAGCTTGGTGGTAATTTGATTGATTTATTTTGAAAAAATGAATATAAACACTTGCAGACTTATGCCCTGCTGCCCTCTTCCGTCAGCGCTCCTACGACCCGGTATTCTCGTTTTGCAATCGCCCTGTCGCTTTCGTGTAAGGTAAGAACCTCAGCATTAGTTTCGCCTCGTCTACATCCAGCGCCGCCCGCTCTTCCTGTCCTGTTCGATCCCCCACCCCACCCCTCGCGTCAAACACCAACGCCCAGCAGCAATTAAGCCCAGGTAGATTGGGAATTGCATTAACTGAAGCGCCACCTAGTGAAGAGTTAAGAAAAATGAACTGCATAAAAATCTTCTACGCGAAAAAACAGTAAGATATGTCAAATTTGATGGAGATAGATCAAACGATGTCGGAATTTATCGATCTCAAACAATCCAACACCCAGATTGTTAATAAGATTCTTCGAATAAGAAAAGGGCTACTTAGTAACGGAACACACTTCGGGAAATAGTACAGTTCATATTAGGAATATACTCGTTAGTTCTACTGAAGAGTGCGAAGAAATGTTTAGAAAATGTTAATTTTTAGAATAATCAAATGTTTACAAAGGTACCCCAGGATAAGTTGGTAAAAGGTTCCGCTAAATGTATTGACGCAAGAGAAGCTAAACTTTAACTCTAACATAAAAATATTATTTTTGAAAAGTTTCTTAGCCCCCGTCTCACCACCCACACCCCGTACAGCCAAAAACGTGTTTTTTAATTTTAATTTTTTCAACTTAGCACTATCTGATTGAAAAAATATGAAAAATAAGAAAATAATTCATACTATCAGATATAAATTTTTTGATATTTTCTCAGTGCCTAATTCAAACGCAAAAAATATTTTTGAAAAATAACAAAAATAATTTGTAAATATTATGTACCTTTTGTGAAATAAAGAGTGAAGGTTTTTCGATTATCATACGGAAGAAAACTAAATAGGCAAAATGCACATTTTAAAAATGCAAATTGAGGGTGAAGTAAGTGTCGAGGTTAATACTTGCTACACCAACCAGTGAAGGCTATAAATAAAAACACTAAAACATTTAATTTTCAGACTTCTAAAATTATTTAAAATAAACTTTAGTAAATTTTCATTATTTATTTTGGATATAGAAGAGGTCATGAAGAGAGCCATTTATTACAAATTTACCTTCTACTTCAATTCCGAAATAACGGTTTTTATTGAGCCAAGTGTAAGGCAATAACTTGCTACGTGCATATTCATTGTTTTTCATAATTTTATATTGAATTTAGTGCCTTTAAATTATACATTCAACATTACACTGATATTTAAAATATATTTAGATTGAACAAGTTAATTTATCCATAGAATTTACAGGTTTCATTTAAAATGTGTATTTTTTCTTTGGGCTTAGAGCGGAAAGTCGTTCTAATAGCTTTGTTTTACAGCATACATAGCAGCATCACTTGCTTGCATGTACAGAACATTATGGCCACAGTGGGTAAATACGTTTCCATGACATTCTATAATATATAAAGACTATATACTAATATATAAAGACAGAAGTGCGTTGTCTTCCAGCGCGGTAATCTCTGAATCTACTGAACAAATGCTGATAAATCTTTTGTGCTAGCATCCTTTAAAGACCCGGAGTACTATAGGCTATGATTTACAAACATAAACGGTAATATGTTTTCAAAATAATTACTTTTCTGGACATTTTTCGCCTAGCTCTACATCACAGATTCAAGAGTGCATCAATGCCAATAGTTTAGCTGCGCGCCACCAGAGGATGACGTCTGAGATCTACTACTGATTTCATCAATGTCCAGAATTATTGCGAAATTCATTAGAGTTTGAATAAGGTTATGTAATGTCCCTGTGTGAATATTTGAAAGAAAGCCGTAACTGAAGTGGTAAATAATATCAATGTTCATGTATTGCTCTTTGACCGTGTTATATACTAAGTGGCAAGAAATCATTGCGAGTTTGAAAGTGTTTAATAATAGAGGTAGGTTGAGAGAATAAAAAGTACAATAATATACAGTACAGAATATACAGTAATGTACAATATACACATCATATACAATCTAAACGTCTTCTTTTACAGAAATTTGTGACAACTGAATTGTTTGACTAAACGACTGTCACAATTGTCACAACTGTCACATTAAACATATATAGTTTTGTCATCTTTAGAATTATAAAAACTGGTAATTATGTTTCAGAATAGATACAAGTATTTTCATTTATTTTTATGATAATGAATCATCAATTACGTTATGACATCTATAACTATTACTCCGGATCTACCTACAATCGTACCCGTGCATGAACTTCCGCATGTTATACTCAGATTAAAACAGTAAGTGCCTTCAAGGTCACGCGTTGACAGATCAATTTCAAAACTTTTTTTATGAATACAATAGAAGAAAAAATATAAAAATTGGATAAGTTTTACAACGTGACAGTTTTGATAGTGTAGGAATATATAAAACTCCCACAAACATTTTATATGTGAGTACAAGTATTTTATTTTGTAGTTTAGATTTGTTTATTGCTTTTAGTTATAAAGTGAATGTTTAGAAGCTGGAACTTCAAATAAGAAAAATGTCATTATTTGTGGAAAAGTGAGCGAGGTAATCTGTAAATTTCCAAATGGGGGTCAAGAGAAGACAGCTATCGTGGCGTGACCGGGCAGAGCATGGCAGGGAGTAGGGCGGAGAAGGGATACAATGGAAGATATAGAGGTAGGTCCCGCCGCAGGGCATGAAAAGATTGAATTCCTCTTCCTGTATAATAATTTACTGTAATAAATGCCCGAGCAACGCCGGGTACTTCAGCTAGTACATATATATATATATATATATATATATATATATATATATATATATATATTGGTTTACACTATAGGAGAGAGTACTTTATCAATACTCTTGCAAGATATCAGCATTGTATATCGATTTAAAAAAAATCAGTACTTTATGTAGCATGTCAACTTTGTTGGTAATATAAAGTTCCATTTTAAATCGTTCTAAGGAAAAAAGGGGCAGAAATATCGGAAGTCGATTGATAAGTTGATAAGCTGCACAAAGCAAAAGTGGCTGAAATCCGTGATCGATCTACTAAGTGCAAAGGACGCCAGAATACCGCCAGGCAATGTAGTTTATGCATAAGTGGTGACATTTAGGCTCGTGAAGCGAAGCGGCCATGGCTGCCGGGCTAATGGTGACTGGCAAGAGCACTCCCTCTCTGTGGGTGCGCATAGCCAGAACCCAATTCCCAGCGCCGCGCAGAACGGCATTCGCGTGGGGTGCGAGTGCACTCGAGCTCACCGCCGAGCTCGTGAGTTGAGTGCGTGATGTACTATCTGCTTCCAGTGTGCCTTGATGCTTCCTCCACGAGGAATAAGTAGGTATTGCTCACAGAGAAGCGAGTATTAGGCTAATTCGTAAGCAAGCCGGGAAAGAGGGATGTGAAAGAGAGGCGAGGCAGAATGAGGCGGGACAAGTCAGTGCGAGAGACGGAGAAAACCTGGACTAAAGGGTGAAGGGGAGAGATTTAGTGGGCGAGCGGCGGAGCGAGTGCAGTGGCGTCGGGGGCAAGAAAGTGGTGCGAAGGGACGAGAGGTGCGAGGCCTGAGGGTAACCATGCGTTGGTGGGAGAGGACTAAGGTCTTGGGCAACGACCAAGGTCAGATGAAGGCAGAATTTGGAGGCTGCATATCAAGGACCTCCGTCACCTGGGATACGTGAGTGTTTTCTAAAATAAGAGGGACAAACACTCTAAAAAAATCTATATTGGATGTAACTAAATGTTATCAGTAGGGCTAGGATAGTTTGGTAATAACTTTTTTCTATCACATTTAAATATATGCATATTGCAGTATGTCCACTGAAGAATGTTTTTCCGGTGAAAAATTCAATTTGTTTAGTGCATATTTTTACATATTTTGGGAGTATTTATAACTGCGTAGTATTTAGAGAATATCGTTAGAATGATACATATTTTACTATTTTCACAGAAAAATGTCTAAAAACTGCCATCATTAATTACTTTATTGATGTAGTTACTACTTTTTACTAGTAATAACTATAATAATAATAATAATAATATTAATATTAATATTAATATTAATAATAATAATAATAATAATAATAATAATAATAATAATAATAATAATAATAATCCTTCAGCAACAGTTTCTGTCCGGAATTTAATTAAGTTTAGCCATAATTTGCATTATTTTGGTAGATATGTTACGTAGATCTTCAGTGATAAATATAACGGCTGAAAAGAACAAATTATGATAGTTTCATCATTTTTATGACGTTTTGTATATTACATATTTTCTGTGTTGTTAATGCATTACCTGTTTAAATCTCATAATAACATACATATTTTACCTTTTTTAATACATAACGATCTGAGCCCTACTTACTTCTAGAGGACGTAAGGAAGGGACGAAGATTATCAACTCTTTTAGTCAATATGTGAAGAGAAATTTATTACGAAGTAATATACCAACATTTTTCTCATGATTGGTAAGAAGCACAATAGAGTTTAACATTTCAGGTTTCCGGATGCAGAAGTTCGTGCGTCTGCCAAAGGCCACTGTATTACATGTCTACCAATCAGAGGATACGTCATATATGAAACTTCCCATTATGGAATTTCCTATCACATTAATCGGTAAGCAGTTTTTATCATCGACCTCTCTACACTTTCTTTGTGTGTGAAGAAATTCTCTGAGAAATTTCTTCAGAGTCACCTGTATACTTGTAACTTTTAAAAACTTTGACATTCTTCATGAAAACTTTTATAACCACAGATTTTTTTCCTAGATAAAACAGTTCAGGAATTCGGAGAGATGACAAAGACGCAAATTTAATTCAGATTTTCTGTTACGATAACAAAAAAAAATGCTACCCGAGAATATGCTATCATTACTTTCATAAAGAGAAAGATTCCAATTTAGTTCCTCCGCAACATTTTATTTTTGAAGAAATTACTAAGGGAAAAATAAAAGTTTCGTAGTGTTTTTCAACGAAACAAACCTCCCGGGAAGTCTGAGAAAAACGTCGTGGCCAGGGCATGTCCTAATCTGGCGTCGCCCGCGGGAACCGCGACTGCGGGAGCTGCTGTGGGGGCGGCGACGCGATGCGACGGGGCGGCGGGCGCGAGCGCGGCTCCCAGCGCCTATCGACCGCTGCCGCCGCCGCATGCCCGCGCGCGCGCCGCTCTGCTCTGCTCCACTCCGCTCCGCTCCGCGACGAGCAGCCTCAGACGGCCCGGGCGATCGATCCCTTCGGCGCTGCGCGGAGCGGCGCGCGGCCACTTTCAAATGCGCGCCCCCGCGCGCCCTGTCAATCCGCGCGCCGCCCCGCACCAGCGGCCCTCCGGCGCGGCGGGCGCTCCGCTGCCCGGCGCCAGCCCATGTCCTGAGCTGGCGGGAAGCATTGGGGCTCCTTAGTCCAGGTGGTCCCCAGTTCGGCTCTCGGATTCGTCGTGGCAGTGGCCCGATGCTCAGGGCAAAGAGGAGGAAACTTGTTCCCGGCGCATGCCTCCGGTACTAGCTAGGAGGTCTGAGCTAGCACGGCGGCCCGTACCCAGGCATTGTAGGGGGATGTTGCCGCGACGGTAAACTGGCTTGCGGCTGTATCCGGACGTCAGCATGTCGGCGTTAGCACGTCGGTGGGGGGTGTGGATTAGAGCCCAAAGAGGCCAAGGTGTCCACCTCGGAGACTTGGCCCCCCTGGTGCAGCGAATTGTTGTGGGGTTGTGGACCACACGGGGCTTCATGCATGCAAGGCGCTCCGCCAGGGAAGCGCCACGCGCGGAGCGCAGACGGGGACCGAGTCCACGAAGCGGACAGGGAGTGTGAACGCGGCGAGCGTGAGCGAGTATTGATTTCAGGCGCGTCGTCTACCGAGATCGTTAGTCCCGTAAATGTCGCGCTTGTTATGTACCGAGAGGTGGTGGAGGTGGTGGTGATGTTCCTTTCTTGCTGGAATGCGACATGTGCTGACTGACGTATCCGCTTGTGGGGTTTCCCCCTCTCCAGGAACGTCCGCCAGCGGGGCACCGCCCGGCCGGGACAAGCTCTATGTTCCCGACTGGTCGGCCGACATGTGTGCTGGGGCGTCTCGGAAGCACAGATGGCGCAACTTCCCTACGCGGGATGGAAGGTTGTGCGTTCGAATCCCGCGAAAAACCAAGGACCAACTTTCCGATGGAGTGGATGACCATTGTAAAACTCCACATTTCCCACAAAAATCATTCATATTATTGAAAATTAGCCAAATCTCTGAAATAATAATAATAATAATAATAATAATAATAATAATAATAGTAATAATGCAAACACAAAGATAATCAGAGTGGCATTGCTTAAAATTTCACTAAATTTCACAAAGCAGTTGCTTCTTTTGGAAGAAATAGTCAATCTGTTTTCAGAATCTCAGTTTAAACAACAAATTCATTGCAAACACACAAAATGCCCGAAAATTCTTTACTACAATTCTTAACAACGTCGCTGAAATAGAGATAGTGAAGGAAAGCAAACACTTAGGAGAAACAATTAAAAAATTTGATTTAGAAAAATTTGATCAAGAATTTGGAAGAAGTGAAAATCATATAGTATTTAACATTCACAATTAAAAGCTCTCATCAAAAAATCGTAAAATAAAACACTTTCAGGTTCATTAAACCGAAATGTGTATATGTAGGCGAATGTCTAGAATTGAAAATTGAAAGAACTATAAATATTAGAAAGTGGAATTACGGCGATACCTTCATGGCCAAAATACACAGAATTATGGGAAGAAGACATTATTAAGAGGAAATATACCAAACCATGGAAAAATGTCAAGAATTATGAGGAAAATAAAATCTATATTATCTACATTTATATAGATTGGATGGCAAAAATGCGTATGGGAAAATTCGGCGGCGCCATGGATGAAAGTGTTTACTAAATATTTGGAAAGGAATGGTGTAAAAGAAGTAGGAACTATGGAAAGAGGAACTTTAGAAAGGCTGTGTTAAAAATGGAAGGATTATGTTGAAGAGAAGGAAACCGGAACAAAGTGGAACAAGGAATGAAAGAAATAGTGAATGGATGAAGGAAATTTGAAAACAGGAAGAGGAAGCATTTAAATATGAGAATTTGAAACTGGCATGTAGTTCCTAGCTGGCCTTGTTGAGAATAATGAATATAACGATAATATAATATAAAAACAAAATGAATAAATGAAATATATTGACCAGATTTCGGTTCAGAACATAAATTTAAAGAAAACCGAAATGGTTAGAACCACCGGCAAGAAATAGGTTATATTATCATTCAAAATCACACTGCTTTATGCCAAATATCTCTTCAATATGGTTGAGAAGCCAGCATGTTTGTACGCAGAGGAGGCGTTATGTCGATAATCAACATTGAAAATTGAAAAAGAAGATAGAAAGTTATTAACAGAAGATCCTGAAACAACGTAACTTAACATTCCATCTTAGGTGAAATAATTTGTATGAAGTTTTAAAAGGTCTCAAATAGAATGACGAGAAGACATCATTCGATGCACGTATTAAAAGGTAGGAACCTAACAAATTGCCCAGAAAATTATCACATTCTAGAAATAGAACTTATCCCACGTGCAAAGGAGTGCCTGAATATTAGCGATCATTTAAGCTAGGAAAATAAACCTTAGAAAATATAAATGAGTTTGGTGACAAAAGCTGGGCTGAAGGTGTCAAGGATTTGAGGAGCAGTTCGTCCAGAAACCTTAAAAAGAAGAACAAACATGCTTTTCTCAGCGGAACGTGCTAGTTCGAGTAATTGAAAGAAATGGTAAATAAATTAATAATAATAATAATAATAATAATAATAATAATAATAATAATAATAATAATAGGCCTGGCTGTAGGGTTAAAAGACAACCCATTGCATGATGAAGCCTTCGAAAATTTATAATTTTTAGGAAGCTGCCGCTGCCTGAGGAGCATCAATGCGCACTTCTGGCTGGTGCTGAGTGCGACAGCATGCCTATGATCAGTGTAGAAGCTTCGGAGGAACCAGTGACTTCTACGGATATATCCGAAATAGCGACTGGAATACCAAGCTCTAATCAGCCGAACACTGAAGTAGAGTCACCATCTGTTAGTCTGCCTCAGAGGCCTGCTCGAGGTCCTAACACCACTTCAACTAAGAACCGTTTCAAATGGGTACATAAAGATAATTGTGATGTTCTATGGACATATTATAAAGCAACACAACGAACTATCGTTCCAAGATTTATTCCGAAGTTATAAAAGACTGACGAGATTTATGACAATTCACGGGACAAACTATATGAGACAGATACAATTATCTAATTAATAATCATGTAATCACAGTTCAAGAACAAAACAATATTAGAGATGGAATACTTCAAAGATACGAGAAAAACCTAAATATTGCTTCAAACCAGAATCCTGATGACAATGATGAAGTTGATCGAGAGGGAAGAATACCAGAAAGCCTAATTACACAAACAAGTACAAACCTGCCAATGTCACAAGAATTAATACAGAAAAACAGAGGAAGATTTGCAAAGAAATAATTTATTATACTCTGGACCAGACCCAAATCTACGCAATCGTCCACCAAAACTATATCCAAATGAGACCACATTTCGACATCTTGAAATAGGCTACAGAATACTTAACACCATAATAATGACGTGTATAGAATTTGTTCAACTCTACGTATATTGTGCCAAAAATATTTTAAGCGCTCAAAATAACACTTGCCAATCACAAAGGTCAATGTAAAATAAAAACTCAGACCCCCAAGTGGAAATACGTATTGAAATTAAAATCACACAGTTTAGAAGTAACATTGTAAGGCTACAGATATGGAAGAAAAGTGATCAGTGCAAACGAGCAGAGGGAGAGAGTTTTTCACATCTTCCAGTCATGAGATCGGAGCAGAGGATACTGATTTTGAAGAAAAATTAAACATATCAGCTCACTGAAACAGAAAATTGCAGGCTTTGGTAAGAGACTAAGGCGCTATAACATCAAATAAACGGAATTCAGACAATAGAAAATTTAGCCTCAATAAAAACAGTTTTACAATAGGCTTGCAGAAATAAATACCGAAGGAAATCACCCTCCATTAAATGAAATTTAAGAATATTGGGGGGGGGGGGGTATTTGGAGCAAAACCACATAACGCTGGACAATGCGGATTGGAAACCAAAAGGCAAAATGTAACTGTCAAAAAAATCCCCAGAAACAAGTCAAACAATGAGAGATGGCATGACAGAGAAATAACAACTGGAAAGTTGGAGGACCAGACATAAAAACAACTTTCTTGTGGAAATTCTTACTGCGGTGCACACACTTCTAGTTGACATAACAAACAACACCCTGAACAACCCTTCTAAAGTACCTACATTCATCACTCAAGGACTCGCATTCTTGTAAAACCTAAACAAAATGCAACTCGAAAACCAAAGCATTATAGGCTATTCACATGCCAAAATACAAAATATGATCTTTGATAGCACAAAAGATAACTAAATTTGTTTCATCTGATCATCAACATCATCGTTTATGAACAGAAGTGCTGTCATAAGGAAGCCAAAGGGTGCAAAGTACAGCTTACAGCGGATAGTGCAACACCAAATGAAGCAAAGAAAAAGAAAAAAAATATATCAGTTGAATGGATAGATTATGATAAGGCATTCTACTCAGTACCACACAGTTTGTTACTGACAGTACTAGAAATTTACAATATACATCCAGAAATTATTCATCTGAAACGTGGAAGGTTGGTGTAGACATCTTGTTATCTCCGATGGAAATAATGTAACAAGTCGAACGTTATACAACATACTAATCAAATGTGGAATTTTCCAGAGTGAACACCTTGAGCTCCTTGTGATTTTGTTTGGCTGTTAACCCCCTTTTTTCAATGTTGAACGAATCTAGTATGGGGTTTCATCTGAAAAATAAAAGGAGGGGACTACAGGTTGCTAACCATTCTTTTACATGGACGATTTGAAGCTGTATGCTAGTAAACTATTGAAACGACAAGCCTAATGAACATTACATCACAATTCAGTAAGGATATTAATGTGTGCTTTAGTGTAGAAAAGTGTTCTACACTTCCTGTGGTGAGAGGAGTAGTCCATGAATTAACCCCGAGAGAGACAAATTTGGATGACATAACAATCCAACCAGTAAACTCTGAGCATATGTATAAATATTTGCGATTCAAGAAAATATGTATAATTAATAGAAAACAAAAGGAACACACAGAAAACATGTTCAAATCTTGCCTTTCAAAAAAACTTCAAACTCATGGAGTACCCCACTAGTGAAATATTCCTACGGCGTAATACATTGGGCACAAACTGAATAATTTAAATATCCTACCGGGAGACGTGCCTCAGTGCATCAACTGTTGTAACTGCAGTGCCTCAGTCCAAAGATCCTAAGTTCGAGTCCCGACGGCAGTAGGTTTTCGATACTACCTTTTCAGCTAGGTCGAAATCAGTCGCTGACTGGAGGAGAATTCTAGGGATAAGCTGCTCTTATCGGTAGTTTTCCGTGGTTTCTACGATCAACACCAGGCGAATGCCGGAGCAGTACCCTACCAAATTGACCACGCACGCTTTCCTTCTTCTAGTCCTATTCTCACCCCTTATATATATATACACACACACACACACACACACACACACACACTAACATGTACTACATTATCACACATGCCGGGAGACCGGTCGGAGGCTTAGAGTTTGTACCGGCTGGGGTGGTGTCCCGCTGATGGGAGATACCTGGTTGGTAAAAACCGCTAGTCGACGGTAGGTCGGCGCCGGATATCGCCTTCCAGCGTGGGCAGATCACCGCCACTTCCGGATAAAACATGGACTACACTTACGGGACTAATGACCGCAGTAGTTGACGTGCCCGGAATCACTAACAATCAATCTAAATATCCTGGAAAGTCCAATGTTCACTAAAGCCTAGCTCTATTGCTAGGTCGAATTCAGATTCTGTCTGGAGGAGAATTCTAGTGACTTGTTGCTCTAACCGATTGTTTTCCGTGGTTTCTCCGATCAATACCAGGCGAATGCCAATGAACAAACGGGTCACGGGCTGCGCAGTATCTTTCCTTCCACTTCCTTGTCCTGTCCACTCCCGTTACACACGCACGCACGCACGCACACACAAATATCACACATGTCGGGCCAAGGCCACGCAAGTCAAGTGCTTGTCCCGGCTGGAGCAATACCCTCTGGAGGCCGGATCTCGCCTTCCAATGGGGGAATTTCTTGTCAACCGACGAATAAGAAAGATGTGCATTAAAGGAATAATTATAATAATGACAATAATAATAATGATAATAATAATAATAATAATAATAATAATAATAATATTAAATCTTTAGATTTTCAAGAATTTGTCGCACGAAAGAAAGTAACAAGGCAAGTAGTACAAACGGCGGAATTCTCCAGTAATACACCGCTGTGAAATAAAGTGACAAGAACCTTGTGTACCAGTATCAAATTAGTGTTCAGTATCATGCTAGTAAAATGACTAGAAAGAGAAAGAACAAATGAATGTCACCGACAAATAAAACGGATGCTTTAGCGACAGCATTTCTTAAAAGCACTTAGCTTCGATTAAAGGAATGTACGAAAGATACGTTCGACAAACGAACTGAATTATACAAAATACGTTGCGTGTAATGGAAACGTTTAATTCGCACAGATATTTCCTTTTTTAATTAAGTTAACAATCTCGAAAAGTACGTTAGATAATGGTTCCAATGCAGTATACCTCCTTTTTCGGAATGAAAAAGTGCAGCAAAATAAAATGTAGCTTTTATTCTGCCATGAAGATACTGCTATATTAATGTAATTGGATATAGAGAGAAAACCTTTAATTAAAAATTTTATACTTTCGATGTTAAACATTTCTCTTATTACAAACTATTTTATGGGTTTATTTAGAAAAGAAACCAGAAATTACCCTTCATCCATTGGATATGTACAATTTATAGATTGAATCGCTGAACATTTTCTTATGGCCTGATTCATCAACACAAGTCATGCGCACAGGTGGTTGGTAACGCAGATGAAATGCATACAAAGTGCCGTAAATTCTGTCGGCGAATAGCAACGAATAAAAGTTTAAGTGGAAATCAAGAGCACAGGGGACTGGCCGAAGCGGGGAGCGACTGTCGCGGGGGCGGGGCCGGAGAGCCTTACCCGCAGATCCAGGAGTGCCTGCGGCGCGGGGCCCCGGGGCTGAGCGCCCCGCCTCCGCCGCCGCCGCCTCCGGGCGGGGCCAGCAGCAGCCCAGCCCCGCCCGCGCCGCAGCCGCCCGCGCCGCCCATGCCGGCCGCCGCGCGCAGCAGCGGCAGCACGAAGGCCGGGGGCGGGCGCGCGAACGCGGGCGCGGGCGAGCGCGCGGGCGAGGGCCCGGGCGAGGGCGCGGGCGACGCGTCGCCCGCCGCCCCCGACGCAGCCGCGTCCGGCAGGCACAGCTGCGGCACCTGCAGCCGGCGCATGGCTCCGCCGCATCCGCCCCGCCGCCGCCGCCGCTGGCCGCTCGCCGTGCCGGGGCCGGGGCCGCGGGCCGCCGGCGCCGCTGGAGAACTGTCGCTGGACGCCGCCTCCGCCGCCGCGGGAGGACGGAGCGCGGGCCGGGGTGGGGCGGGGTGCCGCGAGGGGGGCCGGGGGGCGGGGGGGCCCGCGGGCGGGCGCGGCGCGCCGCGCGCCGCTCGCGTCTTCCGAGGCGCTTCCTGTGTTTAGTCAACAGCGCTTCTCTGGCTTGTGGAACGAGACACTGTTTGCTTTCTTGTAAGCGTTCGCATGGGCCGCCGCCCAGTATCGGTTTCCTATAAACAAAGAAATAGCATCGTTGTCTAATAGCCGGTGTGCGCGAGAGGGGCGGCAAGGTGCAGGGCGGCAGGGCGCGCGCGGCCGGCGGGGGCGGGGCGGCGGGCACGCAGGCGGGTGCGAAGCCGGGCGCGGGAGCGGGGGGAGGGGCAGGGGGCGGGCGAGGTGGCGCTATTTCGGGCGGGCGGCGGCGCGCGTCGCTCGCGGCCGATGATGAGGGGGGCGCGTCGGGCGGCGCTTTCGTCGGGTGCACTCAATCGCAACACGCGGACGCACACTGCGCGCGAACGCCATTCGAGGAGGACGAAGCCTCCCGTCCACCGCTCTCCATTGCACTCGATGAAAACATTTGGATGTTTGGACTGGTTTTCAAAAGGTGGTTCTGTTACGTAGATCAATGCTGTGTGAAAGTGAATTTTATAAAGACCTACGTTAATACACTGGGATGCATCTAATTGCAATGAAAACATTGCGAAAAGTAAAATTGGAAAGCTTTGTCTTTAATCCTATTTGGTTTTTAGTTTTAATAAATGGTAAAATAACTGCAATATATTTATTTAATTAAAGGCTGACAAGAGAATTTATTATTAATTATTGTCAAAATTTCCCTGGTGCAATTCGGTACAAAGTTTAAATAAACCTAAGAAATCATAAAAATAAATCTACTGTCGCAAAGGAATATTTAAGTAAATTAATACACTCCAAACAGTTGATCTCCGTCAAGAAAGCATCAGTGCAGTATTTCAATTGTTTGCTTATCTCCATGCACTAAAGGAACAAGGAAAGAGACCGAAGGAACGGCGCAGCAGTCCGCGTTATCGCGAAAAATGCTGTTAAGGAAAACACATTGTAAACCTAGAAGATAAAGTTAACAGTTCGGCAAACTTTGAGTGGTGGCTAAGAGAGCCAAGTTTTTGTTTCGCAAGGTGCTTTTGTTATCATAGCCTCAAAGGAAACAAACTTTCGAAACTCCGTGATTGAGGAGATCGGGCCGCTCGCAGGGGAGTTTGGGGCTACTGCTCTTCGGTAGTCGTTGAGCCGCGCCGCCAGGGCGCGGGCGGAGTCGGGGGCGCGGAGTGGGAATGGGAGGGGGTACAAGGGAAGGGGTGTGAAGGGGAGGGGCGCGCGCTGCTCTCGACGGGGCCCTTTGCGTATGAGCGCCACCGCCTGCGCGTGAGGGCTGGTCACCGGCCCTCCCCTCCCAACGCGCTCCCTCGTTAAAAACACTTTCCTGTTTCACTTCAGACTTTTTCCTGGCCCACAATCATTAACGTTACACACACCACGGTGCCCATTGAGAGCGAGACACTCGCCACAAAGCGTGAATCGAAAGTTGTTGGGGAGCGAGATCAACGTGAAAGAGGAACATTTCCCGACGTGTTCGCATGATGAGAAGGCAGGGGCAATCCATCACAGTTATGAAAAAGACATCCATATCCACTCCTATGGAACTGTAAACCTTCATATATTTGTAAAAAGAGCAGAATGTTGCGGGTTGGATCGCGAACTGTTCGTTTAATTCATGTAACGTTTCTGATGTACTAAGAACGATCGACATATTGCGAGTATGTTATGCTCAAGACTTTCTCCCACATTCCTAATAACAAAATATTTTCCACTTTGTCTATCGGGCTGTAAAATCAATCAATAAATAACATTTTTTATGCTTGCTACCGTTAAGAGTAACTTGTCAATAACTTGGTTGAATAGTCCGGAAAAATATGCAGTAATGTAAAAATGAACAAATATTAAAATAAAGGTTGTGCTGGTAATAAAGTAAAATATGCTTCTTTCAAACTCCATTTAAGAGAAAGCAATTTATTTTGTTTCCTGAATAGTCTATAAGTACTTGAAATTGTAGTAACCAGGCATGTTAAAAACACGTCCCTCTGAAGATAAACAGAAAAAAGAAAGCAGAAGCAAGGAAAATAAACGCAACGTACTGAGTAGAAAAAAGAAAACAATATGTTGGATTTGAAACATTTCATGTACTCTGGATTTGAAACATTTAATGTGCAAGCTAAGAAAGTGGGTATGTTTGAATTCCTTTCATGACTTTATTAAAATGCGTTGGGACTTTCATTATACGCATACACGAATGTGATTTTAACAGAAACTGAGACGTCAAGAGATGGCTTTACAGCGAAATTTCTGACAGATGGATTAGAGAAGACTGATGATAAAATGCTTTTATTTTTTATTTCACCTCTGTCAAAGAAATTAGCAATCTGATTCGATGCGTGAGATTCCCTATGCCTACATATTAGATATAAAGTGATGCACGTAATAAATCTTTCATTTAGTGTTCGAAAATTCCTTCGATCAGATCCATGATAAATAATCAATCGTGATAAGATGAGCTGAAAGGGAAAGAAAATATCTTCGTTAGAATAGCCCCAACGTAAACCTGTGGTTAATAAAATTTAAAATTGAAGACATTTTGTCACGATTTTATATTTAAATAACCTTGACATTCGTATATGATAGTTGTGTAAATGTGAATAATTTAACTGCAACTATATCAAGTTTAAAAAATGGAATTGTGTTATTACTGAAAAATTAAAATGTTAGCTAGGATAGGCTAGATAAACTGATCTATATTTCCCCATAATATTCATTTTCTGTGACAAATTGCTTTATAATTAAACTCAAGACTTCCGAAAAGTTGAGTCGTCAACAAAAATTGAAGTTCAAACGGAAAATTGAAACATACACCAGACTATGAAGATGGTGTAGCACATGAGTCGCCTATTTAAGAATGACTAAACAATTTAAAAATAGTTCTGTACCTAGCTGTAATATTGCAAGTATTTTCATCTAGACGCCTGTGCCAACTACTTGCGCAGTCTAGTGAAGACAGGTGGTGCAAACGTCATAGTAAAGCAAGTCGTAAAAGCGTTCCCTTACCTAAAAACATGGGACTACCAAGATCTCTTTTGCTTGCAGATTCGCGTTTACGACTGAAAATATTTTTCAGAATAACTCATTTTTTCTTTCAAACTATTCTGAGTTTATTACATGAATTGTAAGTCCACTTTACATTAATATTTATGATGTCCGAAATTTTCTCAACCAATTTTGGTTGTTATTAGTTGATAATAACTATATCACTTTTCGTAAGTTTTGATTCCATTGTAGAAAAATTGATTATTAGTTTTCAATTGTCAGGTTTCTATAAATTCTTATTTAAATATTTCAAGTTTGAATTTTCAAATACAATGGTTTACTAAAATAAAATGACATGATCTAAGCCTTCTCCTCACAGGAAAAGAGAGAAAATAAATACGAAACGAAGTTGTTTTTGAATGTCATAAAAATGAATTGACATGCATGCATCTGATGAGACGCTTACAAAGCTTGCTGGTTGCTAAGCAGAGATCAGAGACAGTGTTCAGATGCGGGAGAGGCGATATTAGGAGGCAACGGAACTTAAACAAACCACGAGTTGGCGGGGTCAGGAACAAAGGCAGGGCCAAGAGCCGCGCCCAAAGAAAAGACGGGAGAATGCGTTAATTGGGTGGTGGCGGGGGCGACGTCACGAAGAAGATTCCACCACAGGGTGGGCTAGGGGTGGAGGGCGGAAGGAGGATATAGGTGGGGGAAAGGAGGGTGTAAGAAGATGAAGGCGGCGTTCAGGAGGAAGGGGTGTGGTTCCACGGAGTAAGGCAGGGGGGTTCAGGAACTACGAGCGGGGTTCTGGAGTTATGGACGGGGTTCGAGGGTTAGGGGTGGAGTTCGAGGGAGGGGGCGTTGATATGGAGGTAGGAGCGGAATTCGTGACGCAAGGACGAGGTTAAGGGTCAGGGGTGATGCTCGGTGGGACAGGAGCAGAATTCGGGGGAAGGGGCGGGGTGATGAAGTAATGGGAGCGGGCGGGGTTCGGGCAAAGGGGCGGAGTGATGAAGTGATGGGATTGGGCGGGGATCGGGCAAACGGGCGGATCGATGGAGTGACGGGACAAGCGACGGGGATCGGGGGCAAGGGGCGGGGGGCGATGAAGTGATGGCGAAGGGTGGCCGGGGAGGAGGGGCGGGAGGGACCGGGCCGTCTTCCAGGCGCGCGGGGCGGCCAGCCCGCTGCGATGAATCATGCGTCCGGGCGGCCCCGGCCTCGACGGCAACTGGCCGCCACAATCACCTAAATTTAGCGGTCTGTCCGCGTACGCGCCGCAGATACCAACTCGTTTATTTTTGAGTATTTCTATATTGGAGAAATACGAGGTCGCGCGCAAATCTTCATGAGCGCTGCAGAAATAGCCCGCGTGCGTCAGTGTGAGCCTGGCCATTCATCCGCAGAGGGTGCGCATCCCCTTGCTTTTATTCGCATTCCGTAATACCAGGACGGAAGTACAAAACCGGACAAAGGCCGAGACCAATGCAGTGGAAAATGTCAAGACTTGGTGAATTTTGATGCAAACCCGCAGAGTAGTGAACATGAAATTTATTTTAATAAAACTTTTGTCAGCAATCCAGTAACCAGAAAAACGCTGCCGAAGAATAGACGTGCACAAATACGTAAAGTATATCATTTTATTCAGTGGTTTGAAATTCTGATTTTGAAAAAAGGATCACGAATAAATTTTTACATCCCTGTTAATTTCCTTAATTCTCCATTTATAAAATTTATCACATATTTGGAATATGATTAACAAAGTAGACATTTTAAAATATATTTTCCAATATTTGTTACAAAAAATTCACTAGCAATTAATTAACCTCGGCATGGCTAACGAAAGAACTTTTCACGACGAGAAATTACATAAATATTAGTAGACCACGAAAATCGTATCGCCCAAGACAAAGAGGCAAATATTTTTTGCTTTCATTTAATTAAATTTGAAATGATAAAAATAGGTAAAATGTAGCATCCACACGCTACCTGGAGAAGTCGTGTTTTACCAGTAATTATAGCTCACGCTAAGAGGAAGATTTCCCACAAAATATTTTTGTTGCGCCGAGCTTGTATGTTTTAATGAACTTACTTTCATACCGTTTTTATGTTGTGTATTCTATGATATAATTTACGAGCATGAAGCGTATTTCTTAGGTATATTTCCTTGAAACGAAGTGGAGTTAAACAAGTTTAATTCACATTGAGAGTTTGGTTTGGTGTTTATAAATATTTACATATTAATAAAATTTCTCTGAAAACAAAGACTTAATTATCTGGTGGCTCATGTTCTGAGATTTCTGCGTAGGTAGATATCTCTTTTTACAACCAAACTGTCCTGCCCAGTCCAAAATAGCCTACAACAGTTTTTTCACAACTCAGTTTTGTCCTCTAATACTCGTGTTCCCAACAACCTTGCATGTCTCCGGTTAGCAGATAGGATGAAGGCGTCATAACATCCTGAATGTTACGTTAGAAACTATGCCAAAAATAAATGTTCACGCAATTAATAAAATTAAAACCTTTTTAATGATTAATAAAAATCAAAGACTATCTTTTTTTTCTAACGCATCATATCCGCAAAATTGTGAGCGTACATTTGTACATAGCGTACTTGTAATAGAATGGGAGTAACAGTGAAAAAGCTTGATTAAAAAGTAAAATAGCATTAACAAAGATAAACACTACAATAAATATTTGTGTTTAAACATGTCTTTGGCTTTTGTTTACATTGACTCTAGATCATAATACATTTATTTGTTTCAAAATAATTTTTGAAATTGATAACTTTTTTTCGTCCCTCCTCTTGAATATTAATGAAAGTTCATACTACAAACTGTTACTACGTTCTCAGTTTAGTGACAAAAATTAATCAGCTCGTTATAAAACAGTTATAAACTCAACTTCCTACTTTTTCGGCAGAGTATGTACTTTTAAATTTAAAAGATAAATAACTTTGCATCATGCCCAGGATCTGGATAGAATTGATATGAATATGATAATTTAATAAACAGTAAACAATGCTAAGAGATTTTTTACACAATGGCATATAATTTACCAATGACACATCCTATTTCAAAAAGTAATTAGTGTCTACATTGAAATTGAGCTAGAAACATATTTAAATTATGCATTCGTATGTTTTTACTGATCTTTTACAAAGCAAGAACTAAACACGTTACAAGAAAGAGATTCTAAAAAGATTCCACCATATATTCGAGAGAAATTAAAATACTACTTCTACTTCAAATTTTTAGATTGAAAACGAAATACCTATTTTTATTAATTAAGAACGAATGAATGGAAATAATTTTGGGATAAATATAGGAATGAATTATTGAGCAGATGCCTTTAAAATTCTTGGCATCATTAGTTAACAGCGAGGAAGAGACAGTAGCGCCGCCCGCGGCAGGGAGGGCAACCACATGCACGGGACCCCTGGCGCACGCAACCCGCGCGTCACAACACCCAGCGGGTTGCGCCCAGCCCCTGCCCTCTGCGGTTTCCGACACGGCCTTCGTGACAGCACTAATACGCAGGCACAGCTCAGGAATGGCTTCTGAATATGATTGTCTGCTGTTCTGGGTCTGTCGGCGGTTGCATACTTCATCGATTAGCGCAGAGAGGGCCACAAATTACCTGCGCAAGGCATGTTCCTCTGGACCCAGGAAATTCCTGTCCAGAATGGCACTCTCAGAATGGAACCCCTCTGACCTGTAAACTTGTTTCAGGAGCATAGAAGGGTCCAATTTCCTGCCAAGTTCCTTTGTATTGTGTCTAGCGTAATAATAGTATTACATCTCTTACAATAGGTCAAGAAAAAGGCTCTTTGTATGTGCACACACACACGTATCTCAAAAAATCAAATGTGTCGCGCAAGATCTGGGGTACAAAAGCTATTTTCATAAAATAATTCTAAACGGCAGAAGAGTATATTTATGCTTACTTATACTCTGAGTGTTAAATAATATACATCTAGTTTTCAACATGATGCAAAATATTGAGTTAACCCATTTTCTAACGCTTTTTTACCGTAAAACCCTTTTATTAGTTCCCTCAATCATATTTAATTCTAGACTTCTTAATATCCTAAAGAATAACTGAACTATTTTCACATTCGTAGACACTTAAATTCAATTTTATTCGTGTACTATTCTTACAAATCGTGTCTATTGTTTAATTGAATGTACGTATTAATGATGAACTGTTTTAATTATGGAAAAAACGTTTATATTAGCAGTATTTGACTCGAAAATTTCAAAATAAATAGCAATACTTCAAGTATGTATTATTGTGAAATAACATTTTTCATAAATATAAACTCAACATTTCCTGATCGAAGAACAAGAGAATATCTTACCTCTCAAAACTTTTTCGAGTGGAAACTGACTCATTAACATCTTCGAAACCTTTGCCCTTTATTTAAGAGAAATTAATTAAATCACGTCATCTAAAATTTCTCATATTTTAAAGACTTTAGACTTTCCGTAGAACTATTCAACCATTTGCCCCGTAATCAGAGGAATGTTAATTTTCTTCAAATATTCCATAAAACTGAAGAGTTTTCACTACCGTAATTTAGTACTTTCAACAGCACTTAGGAGATATGTTGTAACGTATTGATTATCATTTTAATTCAAAGTCCACGAAACTTGGAAGGGTCTAATGGATTAATGAATTTCTAATAGGGTGGGAAGATCCATTACGTCCGCAGGGAAACGCTGAGCCTTAGCAGGCGAGCCCCGATGATTTGCATACCCGTCCAGGTCTAATGCCCTGTTTGGACCGGATCTCCAGCGGATTTGGAGGGGTTGTCTCAGTAACGAGTTTTCCTCCACCGAAACACCCGAGACATCGGGAGAGACGAGTTCGAGCGCCTGCACCTCCGCCGCACTCGGCTCCGTTGTGACGCACGGCCATCCGAGGGGGTGGGGTGAGGTGGAGCGTGTGGGGGTGGGGGAGCGGGAGGGGGCACGCACCGCTGCTCCTCCTCTGCCCGTCTCTCTGGCCCTCGGGAGCCGCGGCGCGGGAATCGATACCTGCAGCATATCGAGATTCGTCGGAGAAGCATCGATTGCAGCGGTGGCTGCGCATCAGCCAAGGCCACTCGAGAGTCGTTTCAACGGCGGCTTCAGCCCTCGGCACACAAGACAACAGAACGAGAGGCTTCCCGACACGTGGGGGAGGAGGCGGCCGTGTACTTAAGGATTACAAGAGGAAAAGGTTTCTCACTGGAATACGGAGAGAAAGAGAAAGAAAATGAAAATGAAAAATAATGCAGAAAAATAAATAAATAAAAGAACAATTATTTTTATAAAAAAGTGAAAGTAGTTGACAACAGTACATTTTCGTACAAAAAACAAATGAAAATGAGCAGTTACACTGAATTACTCGCGAATTATTGAATTACTAACTTTCAGTTGAAGTAAGAATACTTACAGTATTTTAAAATAAAAGACTAGCCTTCAGACTACGAGTTTTCGTCAAGATAAGCGTATTGATCCGCCCCCATTCACTTCCTCGTTCCGGTATTTCACCAGATTAGTTTAGAAAGGGAGAACACGCTCCAGAGGAGGAGCGGATTTCCTGCGGTGCGAGCATTTCCGCGGGAAACATCGACTTTCCGGAATCGACTGCGAATTCTCAGAAGAAGCGCAGCCGCTACTGGGTCACTCGCCGCCGCCATCCCCCCCCCCCCCTAGCGGCAGCTGCGCGGGCAGCGGCCGGCGCGCAGGCCGTCACAGGGGCCGACTCCGCGGATCAGACCCCGGTTTCTGCTCTCGGACAAAAAGGGGCAGCAACCTATTAAAATAGCTACGTTCTACATGAGAGAAAATAACAGAAAGAAAGCTTGGCGAGATTTCTAAGACAGACGTTATTAAAAATGTATTTTACCCTCTGCCTTCTCACATCACACAACACGAAATACACGTACGAACACGCACCAGACGAACACTCTAGGATGAGTCACCCTTTGGAGGACTCCCGTATTTCTGTTTGGAGACCGTGCGAGCGGCCACGCGGCAGCGCGGAGAGGGGGCGCCTCTGTGGTGTTGAACGACGTCGTCTTGGAGTATCGTCTCGCCTGAGAAACAAAGAGCGCCGTCTCCTTTGTGCGGGCCGCTCCCTCCGCAGACACCTGCGTCCCGCGCGCAGAGGGCGCCGCGCCGCGCCGAGGGCACGAGGGCGAAGGGGCAAAGGTGAAGGGCAGCGGGAAAGCCGGTCACCGGCCGCGCGCGCACTCCCGCACTGCGACCTCACGCGGCGCGCAGCAGCACTACCTTCGCTGCCACGCAGGGCTCCGCTCGCGGCGCACTGAGTCAGGGCTCCCGCGACGCAGGAGGCAGCGGCGGTGGAGGCGGCGGCGGCGGGACCCGCGGGCGGCCCGCGCGGCGGCGTGGCCGGCGTGCGACTGCCGCCTCCACCGCCCCCGCCCTCGCCCCCGCCGCCGCCGCCGGCTCCTGCCCTGCGCCAACGCGCGCGAGTGGGGCGGCAGCGAGAGAGGACCCCGCCACGGCGGCGGAGGCCGACTCCCTCCGAATCCCGCCGAACCCCTCCTACATCCCGCTGTCCCTTTCGCCGACTCTAATCCCCCACACGCCCACGCCTCCCGCCCCACCCCGCCGCCGCCGACACCGCTCTTCAATGCCGAAGGGCCCCAAACGAAAAAAGCGCGCGCGCGCCGCCGAGCGAGGAACCGCGCGCGTTCGTTCCGCTCTCGCGCCTCCCGCGAGCCGCTGCGCCGGCGGCGGCGGAGGGAAGGGCAGCGGCCGAGGGTGGCGTGCGCACAGCGGGAGCGACGGCGGGAGTGGCAGGACGACAGGGAGAAGAGACGACTACGCTGAAACAAGAAGTGCAGGTCCGAGGCTGGAAGACGGGCGAGACGAGCAGGAGAGAGCGAGGGCGCGGCTAGTTCGCGCTAGGCAAGCAAGGTAGGAGAAGCAGGTCATGCTGGGCCGGATGGGGGTCGGAACGAGGGACGCGTAGAAGAAAGACGGCGAAGAAAGGGGCTCGACGGACGAGAGGGCGGGGCGAGGAGGAAGCGGGGTGTGGCGGGGGTGGGCGGGGCTGGGCGGGGTGACGGCTGCGGCGGAGCAGCCGCGGAAGCGGAAGGGGCAGCCAGCGAAGCGCGGCGGTGCCCTTTGAGCGCTCCCCTCCCCCTCCCCCTCACCTCCCCTCCCCGCCCACCTCGCCGCTCCGCGCCCCGCGGCGCCGCGCCCCGCCCCGCCCCGCCCCGTTCTGCCCCGCGCACGCTTCCGCCCGGCCGCCTGCCTCCGAGAGCACGGTGGCCGCGCCGCCCGCGCTGCCCCGCGGCGCTCACTCGCGCTCACCGCCGACCTCCATTTTCTTTGCGAGAACCTCCGCAACAGGCTGGCACGGCTTAACGTTCGTGTATTTACGAGCGAACACTGACTGATACGGCCATCGACCATAGTACAACCGTTCATTCGGCCAGTCCACGCTGATTTAAAGCACCGACCATAAACCATGGAAAGTAAGTTACGAATGGACAGTACTTCAATATGGAACAATTTAGAGAAACAACAGTTGAGGTTTCCTGTTTTTCTTTCTACAAACTATGAAACAAAAATACAATAATAAAACGTAATAAATGTTTGGTAGACCCATATCATGTTTTACGTTTTGTTTGGCTAAGTCTTGAACTGCTCGTTACATCATCTAGGCCTGTGGGCAAACATTTTGATATATTTTGACATTTATTAAAAAAAGCTATGAAATATTTCAGAATGTTAAATAGAATAATATATTCACAATTCAAGATTATGTACGTCTGAACATATCACGAAGTAGAGATATCAAGGAGAGCTAATTCCTAAAACGAAACAAATGGTTTAGAAATATCAATTTGTAGATTATGGCTCTAGGGGGGCTGAATCTCGTAAGCTTTGGTAACTCAAAATTTAAATTTAATGGGTCGACGACACCAGACAAGACTAAACGAAATCGGGGCAGAGGAGAACACGCGGTGAACTTTCTAAATCTTTTAATATAAAAACGGATGCCTTTGATGTAATACTTGACAAAGCCCGATAAATTATCTTTATAATGACATCTACCTTGTGAACATCCAGTAAGTGCAGGAGGCGAAGAAAATTTCAAGAAGGAAATAATGTATATGACGATGTTAATTAATTTTCCATATAGTTTTGATGTAAATTAATTTTCCTCTCTTGTTATAAATAAAGTGCACCTCCATGAAAAACATCTCGTAGCTTTTCTTCTGCCTAGTTTTTGTGATCAAATTTTCATGTCATTTGACAGATTCAGATCTACGGAAACGTTGGTAAAACAGAACTTAACGAAATAAGGCTGTTGAGAAAAACACAAAAATATCTGTCTTTTTGTGATCTAATAATGCTATTTTCTAAAATATTTCTTTCATAACTTTCTGCATCGATAGAGTAAAAGAAAAAAGGAAATATTAGTATTAAAGACCAATGTATTTCCCTTAGATGAGCATATCTCATGAGTTTCACCAATTATTTAATTTTGTAAGCATATTTGTATGTGCGGACGCATGTACGAGTGTATGTAAGAATGCGTCCTCCATGGAAATTTTACAACACTAACCATTTTGAATGAACTGCTTATCCAACATGAGATTTTAAGTTTTCATAAATTAAGTCCAGTCTAGAGGAATACGAAATAAATTTTCCTGGCATGATGAAAGCAATGAATATTGTTAATTTCCAATACGTGCTGAAATTTAAAGAAAACTTTGCCGTTTCCGTCCGTAAAAGATTGTCTATGGTTCCGTTATATAGCCAAACTTGATAAAAATGCCGAAACCAATGACAATTTCGATTTTGATTGAAAAATGCAAATGTTTGAATATGGTATTCTGCCTATAGACTGTGCTTAGCGAGTGAATTTTCAACGTCGACGGGTCAAGGCTTACGAAATAGCTGATATCATGCAACATCAAGGCTTCAAGGAAGAGGCCACCAGTCATTAAATATATATTTGATATTCACGTTGTGAAACAGTGCATTGCGAAACAGCAACTCTCATATGTTGACGATGTAAGAGAACGGATATACCGGACGTACATCAGTATATACTATACAACGACGTTACAAGTACTACAGTATTTGAGGACTGCTTTTGTTAAAATGTTTAATTTATGGCAGTGTTTTATGAGAGTATTTTATTTGTACTTGAGCACTGTATGCTGCTGTGTGGAAAACTATTTTGTGTGGTTTTGTTTGTTGCTGCAGGCCATTACTAAATAACTGAAAATGTAAATTGTTTCCGTACAAAGCCAGTTAATGTATTGACGCATAAAAATAAGCGTGCAGACCAGTACGGAGTAAAAGTTATTGTTTGCATTACATTCACAAAATAACTTGTGAATAATCTCACAAAATAATGTACCCGTTAAAAACCCAAACTCTCTTTCTCCTGGAGAAACACTTGTCAATCGACTTCTCTTGTAACAGCCAATAACATTTTCATATAGTTCCACGTTCCATCATTTTATAGCACATAGGAAATGATCAGTATTGTAATTTTACATTGATGAGTGGTTTGACCAAGAATAAAACTATACACGGTGACGCGAGGGCCAGCTCAAGATTGCATACCCTTTTAACCACTGGAAAGAGCTATAAAGACAGCATAATCAATTGAAAACGTAATCAAAATATCCGCTTTCAACCCCCAAAAAATCATTTCGAACTGACGTATTCAAAACAGTCTTTAATACAAATTCTCAAATAATTTGGATTTGTCACTTAAACGCTAACATCTGAGATTCGGATTGCAGAAAAACTTCGCCGACTGGAAGAGTACTCTCACGTCCCGCTAAAGAATAAAACTGGCTTCATCGCTCCACCGAACTCGCTATTCATGTAAAAATAATAGTCCCACATAGTATATGCTAGACTTGACAATCTCGCAAAACAAACTTTACCAGTTTACAATCCAAAAACCAGCTCTTGATTTACATAACGAGTCGTTTTGATTAGCTTTAACGTAGTATCTCCAGTCGCAAAAACAACAAAATTCACTTTACAAAGGGAAAACTGACTTGAGGAAATTTCGCACGAATCTAGCGCTATTAGGCAAATAACGAACGTAACTGAACAAACACTATGTTAATATTAATATACAAGCATTACAAGAAAATGTTGCCGAGAATTCAATGCCGTTACTAACAATAGCATAACCCGAAATAGGATAATCCTATTTCGGGTTATAATAACTGTCATTACACCAATAAGCTATCATTATACATCAGTGAAGTATGATAAAGAAACACACAAAGCGTAACCTCCAAAGCAAAACCTTAAGTATGATGAGAGAAGTGAAACTAATTTAGAACAGCCTATATTATCTTAATTCAAAAAGTTTACTTCCCAATTACAGTTGCATTCCGCTTCACTCTGGTCAACAATTCCATTTTGCACAAAGAAACAAATTCCAACACTACTAAAATCCGTAAATTCTTTGAAATATCAAACTGTGAAAGCAAACCTTTTTGAATAATGGTTCACATCACAGTCACAAATAATCTGTATGTAAAATATGCATACAGATATAAAATCTGTATTATATTTTCCCAAGTTCCCGAATTGTTCCGTAAAACGTTTGAGCAAGACAAGCAAGATAGGAACTTGTTCTTTTTGCATATTATTACTTACAGTATACGGATATACTGGCAATGTTTTGGATGGTTCGGGGTTGGGGATTGGAGAAAAGATACACGAGCTTAATTGTAAAAGCATTGTAAAGTTCAACTTAATTCACAATCAATTAGTAAAAACAACCAAAAATACTGAATTATTACGAAGAACGAAGGCAATAATAAAAAATTGAAAACACAAATAAAGAAAATATATAAAATAATAAAAATACAATCTACAGAAGTAAACGCCCGAAGAGAGAAAACCGCTCCATGTTCCCGTGGCAGAGAATTTTAAGATGCTTGTACGGGCGGGCTGCTACTTTCCTGGAACACAGACCTTACCTTCATATACTGTTGGATTTTCTTGAAGTAGTCTATCTAAACGACTATAACAAATATACCAGAGGAATAAAAATTTGATTTATTTATGAGAGTGACAACAAATAGCACAAAATTTCACTTGGTAGCTTCTTCAGGGTCTTCGTAACATCGCAGTACAATCGCAACTGCAGTCCCATAAAGGACTGTGGTTAAATTCTGTTAGTGATAATAAAGGAGGGTTAAATACAATATTAAATTTTTTTCTACTACTCATCATAATGAATTATTAATAAGGAGCTTTGTTTCGTAACATATTTTGACGGGTTTTCCCTAGAATCCAAATAAAATCCACTGCGTACAATGCCGGAAAGAATAAAATTAACAGTCCAGTACCAATGCCATTTTGGGAACCAATAACACCAAGGGGTGATATCAACTGTGAAACCCAGAATAAATGTGCAATGTAGTTGAAGGAAAATGTAAAAAATTTAATTATACACGCATTTATCATTACATTACAATTATTTTCTACATTTTTTGTGAAAAACATTAGCTTTTGAAGTATGGTATTGAATGGCATATATTTTGAATAATTTAGGAACTGGCGGTGCTTTCCGCAACATAATTTTGAAGAAATAGTTCAACACTAGCTGACCCGGCGAACTCTGTTCCGCCTTAACAGAGAACTCCGTTCCGCCCAAACATACGAAAACTCGCGAAATCACGCGAAAACGTGCGAAATCACGCGAAAACATGCGAAATCACGCCAAAACGTGCGAAAACGTGCGTTCTCACACAGGAACGCTGTCAAACGGGATAAACAGTATCCTATGTCCGTCTCCTGGCTCTAAGCTTCCTGCTCACCAAATCGGTACAGGCGTTCTTGAGTTATAAATAGTGTAACTAACACGGCTATAGATATAACGGCGAACGAAAGGCGGCTTTCATTATCGCCTTCTGTTATCAGTGCGGCGTTACAACAATGGGCTACAACAGGCAACAACGACCGCTAACATGCGAAATCACGCGAAAACGTGCGAAAACGTGCAAAAACGTGCGTTCTCACACAGGAACGCTGTCGAACGGGATAAACAGTATCCTATGTCCGTCTCCTGGCCCTAAGCTGCATGCTTACCAACTTTCAGCCAAATCGGTACAGCCGTTCTTGAGTTATAAATAGTGTAACTAACACGACTTTCTTTTATATATATAGATAACGGCGAACGAAAGGCGGCTATCATTATCGCCTTCTGCTATCAGTGCGGCGTTACAACAATGGGTTACAACAGGCAACAATGACCGCTAACATGCGAAATCACGCGAAAATGTGCGTTCTCACACAGGAACGCTGTCGAACGGGATAAACAGTATCCTATGTCCGTCTCCTGGCCCTAAGCTTCCTGCTCACCAACGTTCAGCCAAATCGGTACAGCCGTTCTTGAATTATAAATAGTGTAACTAACACGACTTTTTTTTATATATATAGATAACGGCGAACGAAAGGCGGCTATCATTATCGCCTTCTGTTATCAGTGCGGCGTTACAACAATGGGTTACCACAGACAACAATGACCGTTAACATGCGAAATCACGCGAAAACGTGCGTTCTCACACAGGAACGCTGTCGAACGGGATAAACAGTATCCTATGTCCGTCTCCTGGCCCTAAGCCTCCTGCTCACCAACGTTCAGCCAAATCGGTACAGCCGTTCTTGAGTTATAAATAGTGTAACTAACACGACTTCCTTTTATATATATAGATAACGGCGAACGAAAGGCGGTTATCATTATCGCCTTCTGTTATCAGTGCGGCGTTACAACAATGGGTTACCACAGGCAACAATGACCGCTAACATGCGAAATCACGCGAAAACGTGCGTTCTCACACAGGAAAGCTGTCGAATGGGATGAACAGTATTCTATGTCCGTCTCCTGGCCCTAAGCTTCCTGCTCACCAACTGTTAGCAAAATCGGTACAGCCGTTCTTGAGTTATAAATAGTGTAACTAACACGACTTTCTTTTATATATATAGATAACGGCAAACGAAATGCGGCTATCATTATCGCCTTCTGTTATCAGTGCGACGTTACAACAATGGGTTACAACAGGCAGCACTGACCGATAACATGCGAAATCACGCGCAAACGTGCGTTCTCACACAGGAACGCTGTCGAACGGGATAAACAGTATCCTATGTCCGTCTCCTGGCTCTAAGCTTCCTGCTCACCAATTTTCAGCCAAATCGGTACAGCTGTTCTTGAGTTATAAATAGTGTAACTAACACGACTTTCTTTTATATATATAGACTAGCTGACCCGGCGAACTCTGTTCCGCCTTAACAGCCGGTCCCATCTTTTTCTCGCGTCGCACTCACTGTGAGAAACTGTACTATCCTTGTGGCACTCGTGATAATAAAGCAATTGCAGATTTGTGTTTTTCTCTCAAACAAAGAAGAATTTAAAATAAAACGCTCTGATATTAAATAGATAATTAAAAATCTATTACGTAGCAGAGCGTTTTTTTGGAATTGATTTTTGTTTAAGAGAGAAATACAAAGCTGTAATCATAGGGACCGGCTGTTAAAGGCAATAAATAAGCAGATTTTGGAATTTATTAAGTTAAATTGTTTATGAGAAAATACAAATAAAAAATTAAGTAGATTTATCATTCATTATTGTTCCTGTATTTTGGTGCATAGGTTGCACTCTTCAGTTAAGAACCAGAAACACCCACCAGCACAGAAAACTTAAGCGAAAAGGCGCGAAAACACGAAAACGCGTGAAAACGTGCAAAAACGCATGAAAACGTCCGAAAACCCTCCAAAAGGTGCGAAAACCCGCGAAATCACACGAAAACCTGCGAAATCACGCAAAAACATGCGAAATCACGCGAAAACATGCGAAATCACGCGAAAACGTGCGTTCCCACACAGGAACGCTGTCGAACGGGATAAACAGTATCCTATGTCCGTCTCCTGGCTCTAAGCTTCCTGCTCACCAATTTTCAGCCAAATCGGTACAGCAGTTCTTGAGTTATAAATAGTGTAACTAACACGACTTTCTTTTATATATATAGATTAAGAGCCCTTTCACATGGCGCCTCTCAGCAGCGCTTCTGCTGGCGAAACGTTAGTTTAAATCAGGCATGTCAAGGTCGCGAGGATGGTAACACGTTTACTAGAGCTCGCGGGCACTACGTCCAGAGAAATTGGCGTGAGATTTAAAAGTAAAGGTTGGACAATGTCCTAGAGTGAAGGTACGTAATTGGAGCCTTGGTCCATGACAGTCTTTGGAAAAGTTACGTGACAGTTGTCACAAATTTAGCTATAGTAACCCCCATTTTCTCTTTAAAGCAAAAAAATTATTCAGACAAGTATTATTGTCCGTTAAAAGCGCTGTCAGTCCGTAAGCGAGAATTATTAACTTAGAAAGACTTGTCAATTTATTTCTCAGTATTGCTAAATAAATAAATAAATAAAGGATTTAATAACAACGCGA
Source organism: Teleogryllus occipitalis (assembly GCA_011170035.1). Classification (NCBI taxonomy): domain Eukaryota; kingdom Metazoa; phylum Arthropoda; class Insecta; order Orthoptera; family Gryllidae; genus Teleogryllus; species Teleogryllus occipitalis. Next base: position 603,034 of record BLKR01000224.1, on the reverse strand, counting down.
AACGAAAACAAGGAAAGAATTCGCCATTCAAACATATTCCTGTCTCTTACCAAAGGTTATTATACATGGAGAATTTAATAATAAAATAAACATGAAATAGTAATAAGTAGTAAAGAATATAGACATAATACAATTATAAGTTATTTGATAGAGAAGAACCTGGCAAACTTATTTTCGCATGAATCCACTATTCGCCACTTCGCGCCGCTTCAGATTGCGTACTCCTCTGTTACACTCCTTTCTGTATTTGGAGGGGAAATGAGCACGGAGTAAGGGGAAGTTGTCCGTGTCCGTAGGAGCGCCAGATTCTGCAGGCGGACAAGAAACTCGTGCGGGCGCGGTTTGACGTGGCTGGTTTAAATGGAGGTATTCACACGAGCGGTGCAGTCGCGCTGCTGTGACGCTCGGTGGCGAACTCCCGCCACGCCACGAGCAGCACAGACGCAAGTGCGCGCCGCCGCCAGCAGACTACAGTCGTAAATGACACCGGTCACACTATAACGCGCCATAAGTAGTTCTGTACACGCGCCATTGAACCGGTTTTTGCCTACTGCATGCCCTTTGCCTGTCTGTGCCCACAGCGGTGTGACTCGCGAAACCTTCGCTAACGGCCAATGGAGGTCGGCGGTGGCTGTGTCGGAAGGGATCTGACGCTTCTCTGGTGGCGCCACCGAGTGGCTCCTTATGAAGGCACCCTCTCTATGTTGCTAAACTCTACTGACGTTTTTAATGTGTAGTTTTGTTAACGAAATAATAATTACCGCACATCAGTTGATAAATTAACAGACTAAATTGCAAATAACGTTCAAAAATTCAAACAATTTTGTCCTTTTCTTAGATGTTGAAAACGTTTTCGATTAAAGTCTGGGAGAAATGTCTTCTCTACAAAATAGGGACCATTGAATTTATTCAATATATTCAACAATTAAGTAGCTTCTTTTATTGTCATAAGCTTAAAATGCAAGTTAAGCTATAAAATTTAGTTGAATATTCAGTTTTAGCGGGGGTATCATAAGCCTCTCCCCCTTATACCTTGTATTAACATTTACTTTTCTGATAAACGTGAATTTAACATACGCCCAAATTGCCCTGTTTACAGATGATGCAGCCATACAGCGACACAATGATCTATTTACTGGACGTGAAATCTTTCAAGTCTTGAATCTTCTGCTTGAATGGCTAAATTCATTGAAAATGATAAAAGATATAAAAACCATTTACGTTTCTAATACATTTAAATACCGTTCCATCATTAACTGGAAACGATGTAGACATCCAATGGCTCACAACTTCAACCCTTAAAATCATTTTTCGTGCTTCGAACGTATAGACGACTAACATGAAAATATCAGATATCACAGCAAAAGAAAAGGAAGTAAAAATTTAAAATTATATCCATGAATATAAAAATCAAAAATGTATTGACATGGCACTAGGCACTAAATACATAATTCGTCATTTTCGTCTCTTTCGTCTACGCTTTCCCAATAAAAAAATCAATCAACTTTTACACCACGCCATAATGCTCCCTCTTATATACGAAATGCATAAATAGAAAACGAACTAATAGAGACCCTGAAATAATTGCCAAACTATATTTATTTATTTTACGTCAAAAAACAGTTAAAACTGTATTTGGGGAGACGTGCTATGGGGAGAAGTGAATTCTGTGCACATTTTCAAAATTTTGTGATCCCTACACTAAGTCATACTACTTGAATTTTAAATGAGAAAAAAGCTCCAATGTAATAAAATCAATTTTCAAGGATAAATAAGCAATAAATTTTGGGCTCTTATCCTTGATGTCCTTCGTCAAGGAATAATACTTTCTGCCGCGACAACATGGAAACGATCATTTGAATAACTATATTTCCCATTCAATTCTATTAGACGTGCCCAGATAATGAAGTTACATTTATGTTCAGAAGCAAAACAAGGGGCCATCTCAGCATTTACTCAATGGATCAGGGAAACTGGACGAAAAACCTGATTGAGATGGGCTTATAATATTAAATATTATTATAATTTCCCTTGTGCTAGTGATATTTAGTATGACTATTTCGTGACTATATACTTAAATTTAAAATTATTAAATAAATTAATAATACAAAAGATGTTGCAATTTTAACATACAAGTTAATTTCGAAACGTCTTAATATCACTACCTCCTGGACAGATTTTGAAAGGCACTGAAATTAAACTTAGAAAATAAATTCAGAATGTTTCATTTATATTCTAAAATAGCTATTTAGCAACATGAAACAAATATAAAAATTATACGCAATATTACAAGAAACATTTAAGAAACATTAATTAAAGAATCAAATATTAAAATAGAAAAACCAAAGCTCAGTCATTCAATGTCATTTAAATCTGTGTTTTTGATTTTTTGTAATGAAAGTTCGTTAATTCCTTTTGTTGTTTAAATCATAACTGTATTGGCACGGTTTCAAAACGCTGTTCATGTTTTTTGCTTTCACTATTTTTGGGCATTAAGGAGAGAGTGTAAAGAATTCAAATATTATATTTAAGGTTTTTTACATTCTTTTGAATGCTTTATGTCTACTTTCTATGGATCAGAAAGATTATCGCGCTGAAATACATTTAAACGGTTTAAATGTCCATTTAAAGGATTGGGTGTCCTAGTGTCGTTCCCTTATCTTATGTCACGTTGCTTCGGTTTAGTAATTTTTCAATTATCGCTCTTCCTATTTGAGATCGAAATTTTGTTTCCAGATTATAAGTTGAAAGCTCTGAAGTCGCTATGTTTTGGTGTGATTGGGGCGGATATTGTGGTTTCGAGGGCGTTTTGCAGTGTAGTGGTTATTAGTTATTTTAGTGACAATGAAGTGCAAACCAATTTTAAAGAAAAAAGGAATTGGAGGAAGAAAAACAGGATGGAAGAATAATAAAGGAAGTATGGAAACTAATGTTCTTTTCTGAAGATGGTGGTAGTTTAGAGGGAACACCAATGCGACCAAAAATAAGTAGTCTACTGGATTGCTTCCAGAAGAAAACGTATTTAGCAATGTCATTCATATGATGACATTGATGGAAACAGTAATAGCAGTAATATTATATTTTAAAGGTACTGTGCAATACAATCAGACATTTTGTAAAGTGTGAACAGTGCAATATTGCAGACAGGATTGCTTGTTATGAGGACTTTTAGGAATGGCCCTTAACTTTAAATCCTGTTTCCCGAAATTTCATATTATTTGTGAAAAAGTACATTTTTTTCAAAAACTATTTACAGTATATATCTGAAATTTTTACCACATTACCATACAAGATTATAATAAAATAATTTTTAAGTTTTTTTAAATAAGTTTAAATATAAGACTTTAATAAAATAATCTCTTACAAAACGCTGAAAAATGAACATTTTTTAAAAACCTATATAAAAATTTTTTTTTTAATATCATCTTAAAAATTAGGCGTCGATTGTGTAACGGTTAGCGTCTCGGACTGTTATACTCAAGTTTGCGGGTTCAAACCCGATCGAAGTCGATTCGTCGCCTAAGTAATACCTTCTCCCCCCCTCCCCTAGTTGGTAAAAGGAGGGTAACGAAATTTGCGTGTTCTTTGTGAAATTTCGAGCACCACCTTCGCTAGAACATGCGTCTACACACCCTTTTCTGGATTTGGAGGGGAAAGGCGAGCGGATCCAGAAGCTGCCTCATAGGGGCGCAGGGCTTCCCAAACAGGCAAATTTCTCGTGCGGGCGCGTTTTGACACTCCTGCTCTACTCAGAACCAGGAACAGTTATTTTAATACCGAAATCTCAACTTCACAGTCCCCATGACTCCACTCACAACACTGGAAGAACTTGCAACATCATTCTTTATTACCTTCATCTTCACATTTCTTAAATAATAATTAGTTCTTAATGTTACAGTTTTTGCTTACTTCTTACGAAATGTGAGTACAATTCAAGAATCTTTCTAGTTGTTAAAACAATATTAAGAAATCAATTCCTAGGTTGATCTCAAGTTATTGTATTGCGTAATATGTATAAACGTACGGTTAAGAACCTTGAAAGCCAAAATTAACAATCATCAACAATACTAACTTAAAAACAGCTTATGACTAATTCAAAATTGTCGTCAAAATTGCCAAAATGTTATCCACAACAAAATCTGTTTTAACGATGCCCTCTAAATTATGTTTCCACTAAAATAGTCCAATTACTTCAGCACTTTGGTGGGGTAATGCTGAACCCTCGTATCAACTTATTTTGCATTTTGTGACCTAATAGACTCTTACTGTTTACGTAATATGGTTGAAGATAATCGTAAAAAATATGCTGCAGTGATTCCGTCTCTATTGATTCATTTAAACATATCGGAGTGAATCCGTTCATTTTTTTAAAAAAAGTCGATCCTACAATTTGTAAATATGAAGATCCAAACTTTGGCAATTATTGGTATACGTGCCAAAATAGGGCAGGTCAAATTTACAGATCGACCTCCGTGAGCAGTATGGTCCGAAATCTCTTATTTGAGCATCTGTGTTAAAACACACATAATCTTCGAATCAATTTTGCTCACAATAATTGTAGATTAATGACAATTTTTGTATATATTAACATTCAACACTTCAATAATTCCAGTTATAACTGTGAATCTTCAATCAATTAAATTAGTGAGTGTTAAAAGAGTTTTACCAATATGAAACCTTAAGTCACTACCATACATTTGTATTAAATACTTGCTGCTTTCCAAATAAAGATATATTTCTCTTAAGAAACGCATTTTATCTCGTCCAGTTTGCTCCAGAACAAAAAACCTTTTCCAATTGCTCTAGGGAAAAAAAACAACTTGACTCACCACATTGTAATTGATTTTTACTCTTTTATAAAGTAGTATACAAAAACAAAAACATCAATAAAGTGATTCCAAAGATATAGAAGAGCGTTCAGATATCTAAATTAATGGAATGAATGCGATAAATCAGTAATGGAATGAATGAGAGTTAACTGACCATTTATTCGTAGCGCGTTAAATACTATACTTGCTTCTTGGAGATGCCACGCATTCCGCACTCTCTCATTCGTCAGAATACGAATTTTCGAGAATGTTCAAACGCCTGAATGTACAACTTATAATGATGTCTCACTTATATACCAAAATGATGCTAGAGAACATCCAACGATGAGTGAAGGACTCCGGTTCCAGGTAGTAAGTGAGCGAGAACTAAATTAGAAACAATTCGTTACAATGTGTAGAGTACGCTTTTTCAATGACCTATCAAGGCCATCCAGTGTATTTTCGAATATTATAATGACTGGCCATGATTGACACATTAAATTATTCACACACGCGTAATATGCACTTATCAAATTTAAACAGACTTTTACTTCTACGCTCTGCTCAATCAATAATAACAAAAAATAACACTCATTATATTAATTTTTTCTACGTTCTATGAGTGCGGTCGTTTGCTAATTTTGTTAATAATACATTTCTTTAAACTAAAAAATTAGTTGTGTCTATGAGTGCGATTCATTGCACATTTATTTTATCTCTGCTATGGCTGACGTTGAACTCTGAGAGCAAATCCTTTCCTTTCACAGTCCTGAGGGTCGTCCCCCCCCCCCCCACACACACACACTTTAAAGGCGGTCGTCCACGAAGAAACCATAGCTGTGTAATTCGAGTGAACGCTATGACTCGGTCAAAGATATTGCTCGCCAGCGTGGCATAAATCTGAGTGAGGGCTAAAGATCAAGGTCACAAATACAAAAACTGACTGGCCGAGTTAGCTCAGGGCTATCATTGCCGTTGTCTCTGCAGAGCTGGGGTTCAAGACCTGGGTTCTGGGATTAGAATCCCGATCTAGCTAGAAAGCTCAACAGAATTCAGTCGCTGTATGAAGAAACATTTTAGCGGTTGACTTCTCTGATTGGTAGATGCTCTGGTTGCTTCGATTATTTCCTGGAAAATGCCGGAGCAGTAACATAACATACGAGCCACAAACCATGTACGATTTTTCTTACTACTCTTTCTTCGTTTTCAAGCACTAGATCTTCTGTTTCGTTGCATCTCATTACTGGTTGATTCGTCTCTTCGATCTTCCAATATTATTTTCCCCCTTAGCTTATAATTCAGAATCTGAGTTGGGGTTTCGGATTTTCTCAATTTGTTCTATGTGGTATCGCAAAATTTATATATTCAATAATTTTCCATACGGATTATAAATTACTAAGTAGTTTTGTATTTTATAACGTCGATTTGTCTATTCTTGTGACATCGAAACTTTGATTTCCAATGTTCACTTTATTGTTCCTCACATTCTAAAAAAATTCTCAATATTTTCAGCTTCAATTTCTTATTTATACGACTTTTTAAATTAACTCAATTGCTCTAAATTTTGGTTATTAATGACTGATTTACGAATAATTACGAATGGGAATGTTATGGAGAAGATAGAGAGGAATGGGAAATGGAAAAAGAAGAGCCTACATATGAAGACGTAATGACTACAATAAGAAATTTAAAAAAATCAAAAGCACCTGAGAGTGATAATATAAATGCTGAATTAATACAAAGAGGAGGGGAATAACTGGACAAAGAATATATGAGTTAATGAAAGTAATTTGGAATAGAGAACCAATGCCTAATGAATGGAATACAGCAATTGTATGCCCAATACATAAAAAAAGGAGAAAAACTGGAATGCCACAATTATAGAGGTATCTCACTTCTGAATATCGGGTACAATATCCTTGCAGAACTTATAAATAATAAATTGACTAAATTTGCGGATGACATACTTGGGGGATATCAAAACGGGTTCAGAAACAGAGCAACTATGGATAACATATTTATAATTCGCCAAATATTTCAGAAATATAATGAACATAACATTGAACTACATATCCTGTTTGTGGATTTCATGTAAGCGTTTGATAAAATTAAACGTCCTAGATTAATGGAGAGGATGCAAGATATTGGAATACCAAATAAACTAATTACACTAATTGGAATGACACTACGGCATACAACTGGAAGAGTCAAAATTCAAAACCTACTATCGGGCCCATTCGAAATGTATACAGGAGTAATACATGGAGATCCATTATCAGTAATTCTGTTTAATATAATATTAGAACAAGTAATTAGAAAATTAGACCTAAGAGGAGATATGTTTTAAAATCACACAACTTATGGCTCATGCAGACGATATGGCAAAAGTAAGCAGAAACAGGAAAGCACTTATAAAATAATATAATAAACTGACAAAAGAAGCCGAAGAAGTGGGTCTTGCAGTAAATGAAAAGAAAACCAAGTATATTCATCTGACGAGAAAACAATCATCAAGCATTAAATAATAATAATAGAGAAGATATAATAAGATATATTAATGCTCAAAGAATCAAATGGCTGGGTCATATTCAGAGGATGCAGATGGATAGACTCCCAAAGATGATCATGTTATAGATGGGAACAGGTGGGTGAAAGAAAGGAAGACCAAGAACTCGGGGGAGGACCACGTGTGTCATGATCTTCGGGTGCTACAGAAGGGAGAGTGGAGAGTGATAGTGAAAGATAAAAAAGTGGAACGGTTTAGTTGCGAAAGCCAAGATCACACAGGGTTGTTGTGCTAATGGAAGAAGATTTACATCTAATATTTATTTCTCTTAAAAGACCATTGACAATTTTTGGACAAATGTATAAATTGCATTATTTTACAATCATCGACAGTTCACACAAGGCTCTTTTAAGAGTATCTTTATAATCAAATATCAGAATTTTGTTAGCTGAAAAAATAATTATCTTTTTACATATGTGATATTAAAATTATTAGTACGATTTCAAGACATCTTTGGCATTCATGTTCTGATAACTTTGTCCAGAAAAACAGTACAAAGTGTGACACAAACACTCTTTATCTTTCCTTTATTTATTCCTCTCACTCGTTTTATTATCTTCCTTGAGAATCTCACCTGATTTAGTGCTTACATTATTTAGATGCCATTATACATGCCTCGAATGACTTTAGTTAGGTGTTTTGGTATGTCTCTTCTAACCATAATTGTCATCTTACACTTATACTTACATGCACACTTATACATGTAGAGAGACTTCTCGGGAGCTTAGAGCTCGCCCCGGGGCGGTGTCTGCTAGGGAGATAGCTCGAGGAGCGAATCTCCCCGACTAGAAGGGCCCGTGTAGGGCGGCGCCTTATTTCGCCATCCAGCGATTGAGGAACACCGCCACTTGCCGGGATATAACATCTACTGCACTAACAGGACCATAGTAGAAGTGCTCGGAAATACAAATCAATTATGTGAACGTTTGATGATATGCCTACGTGTACGAAGCTTCAGTTTCCTCCGCTCAAACGACATCTCCCCGCTATATCCTGGGCACGTAGAAGCTCAATGGCTTAATTCGTAAATCATGCCTCAGATTGTGTCTAGTATCTGTGAATATTCAAATTTAAAAATTAATATGTCATCTCAAAAATAACATTAAAAAAGAATAAAATTAAAAAACACTGAATTTTAAGGTCTGGAAGACGCACTTCTACATTTTCCCGCACACCTGAAGATTAGGGTGGTAGGTTACCTTCATATTTCCCAAACTTTGGAACATAGGAAGAAAGATCCCAGAATGTCCGGAATCATAAATACCCTCTTTTCATGCAATATAGAGCCTTTCTTCCGATGCTGCACGCGGTAGTATAGACTAATAAACATATTACAGAATTCTTATCACCATATCGAATCCCAAACAGGTTTGTTGCAGTAAGTGATGCGCGTTTTGATTTTGGCTCATCTAAATATCTCTCGGGCTTGCATCTCATTACAATATCGCCAGTTGTGAAAAGAGAACACTGTAAAAGCTCTCAGCTCATCATTTACTGTTCGTTATTAGTAGTTCATTGGTTTTATTCCGAATGAAGTTAGCGGTTTTATTTCACACTGAGTGGATTCGATTTTCCAAGGTCGGACAACCTTCCCGTGGGCCATATCACGCTTGTGACCTGTATAGAAACCTGGTGGAATCCCAGCAAAATTAAATTCCTCCGAAAATATCTCATTCACTGAAGATTTCACGTTCGACTGACAGTTCGGATATTGTTAACCGAGGCCGAGTCTGGCGGAGGAAGCGAGTTACATTGTAGAGCAATAAGAGACGCATCCCCACGTGGCGCGCGTGCTTCACATACCCTCGCCACGGAATCGCCCGACTGCATCCCGCAGTCAGTTTTCACTTTCCACCGCTTACCAGCTACTACCCTTTCACCTTTCATTACTTGTGATGGCATAGACCAACTGCAACTTGTTTGTTCATCCGGAGTTTCGGAAGGAGCAAACATTTTTATCAAGTTTATATTCATAGGCAGCGCAAATAGATGTCCTCGCACCAGTCCAGAGAAAACCTTAGAGAGAGCCTTAGATGAACGAGAGCCTTAGGTGAACGAGAGCCTAAGATGAACATGGAAAAAACCTCAGAATTAGGTATTTTACATCTGCGAGGTAAGAAGACGCTCGTGTTAGGAAAGTTTAAGTTTTGTTTTCATAAAGTTTAAAGCGTAGGCAATGCTCCAAAAGGACGTGCAAATGTTTCTTGAAAACAATCAGAAGTGGATCAATTACAATTGATCAATATAATACTAAGCAGGCTATAGTAAATGTAGAAGACAGTCGTAAGGAAGAAAAGGAAATGGAATGTAAAGGGGCTATGCCCTTGTAGACATATGTTTTTGGAGAGGTAGGTAACGATCTCAGAAAAAGTCGACCACGGGATGCAGCCGGTATACGCCTCACCGAGAAGAGTCTTCAAAAGACAGGCAAAAACGCGGATGCGAAGATGACCTGCTATTCCGTACGAATAATAAAATTTATCTGAGATCTGCTAATCACCTTGTTTATAATGAAGTATAGATTTGGGATATCAACACTTAAAGAAATTGAAGTCACATAAATCATGGAAGAATTATTGTTTTATATAATATACGTAAGAAAACAAAGTATAGTCTATTCTTCAAACCGAGAGAGGAGGCTAAGGGATGTCATAACGGATGTTACTGAAGTGTCTCTGATCGAGTTCCGACGGCGGAAAGATTTTAACTAGCTTGATAGCTAGGGTCGAGTTCTGTCTCTGTCGAATGTTTTGGCTGCTCTGATCACTAGTTTTCCGTGGTTTCTCTGATCAACACCTGGCGAATGCCGGAGCAGTACCTTAACAAACTGATCACGCGCGATCTTTTGTTCCCCTCCCTTGTCCTATCCTCACTCCCTTACGCACACATTTAAACTAACAAGAACTGCACTACCTCACATGCCGGGAGACCGTCCCGGAACTTAGGACATTTTACCGGCTGAGGCGGTGCCCTGCTGGTGGGAGATACCTGGTTGGGGTTAAAACCCGCTAACCAGTGATAGGTCGACGGCGGATCTCACCGTATTGCGGGGAAAGATCACCGACACGACTCCGAGGAAAACATGCTTACTTACGATACAAATGACCTTAGCAGTTGAAACGTCCGATATAACAAATCAATCAATCGTTATATTCAACGGGCGTATAATAATGGCTGTTAACCATGTGTTGACGTATACGACACGAGCGATGTAGAAGCGAGTGAATTAATTTCCATTAATAAATAATAGCCATTGTGTGTTGGTGGAACACTTCCTCTACGACCTTGAAATATCGAACGTAAGTTTCATTACTGCTATTGAGAGTAAACTTCCAGTTTCATTTCAGTGTGCATGAACAATGTGCTTCTTAACATGAGTAAATATCTCAAATCTCTCTAGAGGGATGATGGTTTTGTAAAATAAGCCAAGAAAGCGTTATCTCTAAAATAATTTATCCTTTTAATCTTTCTCCACTTTGTAAATGTCGTGATGCTTGCTCTATTTTTCTAAAAATAATTGGCAAATTCTCGAATTTGCTACTACCAAAATTTCAAATAGCATACATATTTATTTTCACTATCTCTGGCCCCAAGATTCATTTTCTGTTCAATGCAGAGTGAAAAATGTAATGTGAAATACGGTTACAACAATGTGTAGGTTACGAATATGAAAATGCGAAATCTTTCACTTGTCTGCCGCGGATCAGAAGAAACGCAAATTGCAAAGAAACTATTCTGCTCGTGGATTCCGAAAATTCTAGAAACGTGATTAGCATACATCCCAGGGATTTCAAATTGGAATCCAGGAGTGTGGAATCAAAGTAATTCCTCGATTAATTATACAGAAGGAATACATAAATTATTTAATGGTCATGGATAAATTTTTACGCCTGAAGACGTTATCGAGGCACACTTTATCATGTAACGGAAAAGGAAACGGACAGAGGCGATATGACTAATTAGGCCCTGAATTTTTAGCCAAATTTACAAATCAAATCAAAGAAAGAGCGCTCACAATATTTCTGCTCCTCATATGCACTGATTTTTTTCCAATACAAAAAAAAAAATATTGCCGTGCGAAAATCTTGAATCGTGATTTTGTACAGCCTTATGTGATAACTTCTTAGTGCCACGTTCTAGCGACCCATCTTGCGACTTCCGTCTGCCTTTTCTTTTGAAAAACTATATCAAAATTTACCCTGCGGCACGAAAACGTAAGTTATTTGTTACTTTCAGAATTTATATCATTCGTTTTTAATTTTAGCTGCTTGGGAAACTGACATCGGTATCACACATGAGTAAAACGTTTTAAGTGGATGAATTTTGGAAATACATCTCGCTGTTCATCGGCTTGAGCGCGAGATTTAAAACATTTATGAGTCAACAATTAATGTAAATTATTTGGAAACTTGAAAAAATATATGATAAAATAACTAATGTAATTCTGAAAAATTAGTAGCAATAATAGTTAAGTATTGAAAACGGCCGACACTCATCTGAATAAGCTGGAAACTAATGAGAATGATGAAAAATAATAAACAAGATTTACGAACAGCTAAATCGTAGCCACTCCAACCCCATGAACTCCTTGATTCAGATCGCGGGGAGAAACAGAACCCGGGAGGTTTTTCCATTAAAGCGAGAAGAGTTTAAGGTGAGCGAAGTCAGGTCACCACTCTTCGATTGTAGATCCACTAGGCCCCGCGGGCCTCTGTACTTAAGAGCCAGCCGTCTGCACTCTATTGCGACGAAAGTGCAAGTAATGGGGAGTAGGCTGCTTTGGGGGATGGGAGAAGTCTGAGCGGGGTCGATGCGGCGCGTAGATTGAATGTCTGGGCGTCTAATACAATGTTCCATGCTGTGAAATTTGCTCAATTATTTAAATGGGCAATCTACCGTATTTCTAGCTATAAGGGACATTTTTCACTGTTTATGCTTCCTTATGTTTATACTTATTTATGTTCACTTCTGTGCACTGATACGTATCGACATATTTTTTTACTTTATGCTCATTGTAACTCATAAGCTATATTTTAAAGCCGTAGACTCTTTTAAAAATTTATTATAATTTTAACTAACACAAATTTACAATTTAGTAATTGATATTTCTCCAGGAATGTTATAATCTCCAAATTATTAAAAAAACCGAGGAAATTGAGGGCAGTCTCTCACATTAAGATTGATGTAAAAATGAAATATAGGCAATTCCAACAAGGATAATGTTTGGCAGCACATTATTTGTGACCATTTTGCTGCATTATAAATTTGAAGAAGAGCTTACAACAAAATATTCTCTTTTACGATATTTTACGGGCAATCATGAGATTATGTGTCTTGTTAAATAGAACGCTGCCTATCCGAGGCAAAATTTGAAGCATTGAAAATTTTCCTCAGTGTCATTTCAAATAAATTAACCAGTAATACTGCATACAACTGAATAGTATTATCTACAACTTCAAATAGTAATGCAACTATTCCCAAATTAGAATTTAGGTGTGAAAATCTAGCCGCGCGGAGAGAATCAAAGCTGTGCAATTAAAAGACCACAAGAACAGTTTGCGAGTCCAACTTAATCGTAAAAACGAGATTTGGAAGTGCCTGAGAAGGAGAAATGTTTGCCAGTTTTAGCATTCACTGCGTCGTTTATCCGAAGCAGCGGGCTTTGATCCACAAAGTCATAAATCGGGTGCGGGCCCGAAACTGTCATGCTGACAACGCATCACCCTACCTCAATCAAAATTTGACAGGCGCCGGCCCTTCATCAACTGATGGGTCACGGGGCTTGGTATGGAAATTGGGCAGCTTCTGCTAAGCTGCATGCGCGTGAATTGACAGCTTCTCTTTCAGGGCCGGATCTATTTTGCAGCTTAAGCTGCGAGGTGCAATCTGCTGGGGTAGCTCGCGCCATTGTGCTCTCCATAGTGGGCGCTTCAGGGAGATCCGCAGTTGAGGCCTCATGAGAGGGAATTTTTGTCGCAAAGACTCGCAATATTACCTTGGCTAAAGCTATTTGTCTCCGAATACCAGAGGACCACTTAACAAAAAATCATTTACTCGAGATGAATGAGACGAGAAAGCGGAAGATATTTACAAAGATTTTGAAAAACGTTTCTCCAATATTATTATTGCGGGTTCCTTAAAAATGTTTTTCGATTTTACTGATATAAGAGGATTCACAAAGTTTTCACTTAATTTCTTGTGGGATACTCTGCATAGTTCTCAGTGGAGGCTTGTAGGGTAATGCCAGTGTGCCATGGCACCATCAACAAAAAGGAAGGAAAGGACATTTTTACCACAAATGTGTCGCTTCTTCAATATATGTTTCTTTGTAGTAATTCGTTTGAACAAGCGCGTAGTCATTCAATGCTCTATCAATATTCTCTTCAAACGCACAGGGCGTAATGCTATCTGTCGGCTTCCTCCTGAACCTCTGATCCACCTACGGACTGGCGCCATGTCTGCCAATTTCACTCTGTATAAAGAACGCTGAATTGGTTTCTATGCGTATCTTATGTTTCAGACGGTGCCATGGAAAAGTGGCACAGTAGTTCAAGTTCTGCTCCACAGAGTGTGCCAATAGCCCTATCTTCATCGAGCAGATCTCTCGCTCACGACGACCCCGATGCTCTGGTGTTTCACACATGGAGAGGCGGCGTGAAGACTTCTTGAGATTACTATGGGCGCTCAGGCTTTCAGGCGGAGAATTCTTATTTGCTCTCCTTTTTTTCAGGTAAATCTTCATTATAAATTAATAAACACAGTCACTGAAAAATTAAATTTTGTTGCCGATGCATTTTATTTTAAAGATTACTAAACCACTTTTAAAACATCGCATCGATGTTTACCATCGAATTTTTTCGAACATTTAATAGGTGGTTTTCGATCGATGCTTTATTAACATCAATGTTTTCATTTTGAATATCGATAATGGGAAACATGGATGTTTTGTTATCAATGTCGCATTACAAACTGGCACTACCAAAAAAATTCCGTACCCTCCACCACTGATAGTTCTATACACTGGTAAATTACAGCTTCAATGCGCGAAGTACACTGATAAATATTTTCTCATTGGTGTAATTAGGGTTACATCGTAGGAAAATGTTTCCACCAATAATAAAGAGTACAACTATCTATATAATAATATGATTTCAAAGGTTCAGAAATTCGGATCAGCCAAAATCCAATAGTTTTAGTGTTACGTTTACATTATTCACATAAGAGTTATTTTTCTCAAATACGAAACTATCTGCTGTCGTAAATAAAGATGTTTTAAAACCAATTATAATTTTAGAAGAGCTAAATTAATACTCTGACTATTAAAAATTTCTACATAGTCATTTTTACTTTTTCACCTTACGACTTAAGAAGAGAAGTAAAGAGACGTGAGAGTTTCACATTTCTGAGTAAGCTTTACGAACATTTGTAAGGATATGGAATATGGCCGATTTTTAGTGTTATAAATGGATTCGCTGTAATAGAAAAATGGTGAGAGATGGCTCGAATCTGAATGCAAAATCATAATCTCTGTTAATAACTGGTTTAGAAGAATATGCATATATTTGTGATGATTACAAGTTTAATTTTCTAAACCACTGTTGTCTAAGATATAAATTGTGTATTTTCCCAATGTTTAAAAAATTATGCATTAAAAAAATTATATGCGGTACGCTTCAAAATCTCATGGAAAAAATCAATGGATTTAAATTGTGACAATCTAAAATCCTACAAGGCTGCGAACTGTCTCATTCGGTTCTTATTAATTACAGATACGAGTAAAAATGCTTTATTTGATTGAAAGTTTACTTCTATGGCTGAAAACCAAATATCACGCTCTAAAGCATATAATTCACTTCATCACGGCTGAAAACGCTGTTTGTTTGTTGTTTTTTTGCGCAGATGAATATCTCTCACACATACTCACATATTGTTTTTCCTTTATTTAGAAGAATAAATCAAATGAGAAAAACAATTTCCCTATAAGCAAATTCTTGTTGTTTATTCTACACAGGACGCTATGCTCTCAGAATATTCCCCTACGTCTTTCAGTCACGAAGCGAGTTGCCAATGTTAACTTTTCGTTGCAATTTAAAATTTACATGATCAATATTATCTGTCAAGAAATAATCAAAAGGGGGAACTTATTGACTTTTGTAATATAGCGATGTTTATAATTATGTTTATAACGATATTTTGTTCACATGGATTTCATGGGTACACATTTTGTATGGAGCATGATGTCAAGATTGCCATTGAGCAGTAGTTTTTTTTTAATATAGAAAGAAAAACCATCAATCGTACGGATACTCATCGCCACAATATATTAGAGCATGAAATTTACTCTGTAACCAGGATGTGCTCAGAAAAATGGAAGCAAAAAAATAACCATAACGCTAACAGTACGTATTAGATCACGCCTACACTTATCTCCGAGCAATATATATAGTTATTATTTTACTATCAATCCCGTGTTGCAGATTGATTAATTACATGGTGTGAATATTTAATTGCACCCCCCGTGCCACATAGATGGGTTGTAACAATCTTGGCTTCTCTGCAAAGACTGCCAATTTCTCTTCTGTGGCAGAGTATTATTTTGATACATATAGTGCATGCAACAGATAGTATTATATTTTGGCGCACGGTTAAAAAATTTTACTCCAGGCTCCATAAAACTGATAAGCGGGTTCTTATTTATAGCAAATATTGAAGAACCGAAACTCAATACAGGTAATTCTCTTTGATAAATTCTCTAAATGTCTCTAATGCCCTTTCACTTTTTCTCCACATATCTGATTGGCGTCCGCAAACAGTACCCACAGCAGTGATACCCACTGCAGGAGTACCCATCGCAGAACTACCCACTGCAGGGGTAAGAAACGAGGCGAAAACATCCCTTGGTACTGAAGATCCAAAATGGAATTTCCTACCCCCTTGTCAGTTTTATATTTACGTTTAGAAAATAAGTTCAAATATTTGTGGATAGTTATATTTACTGAATCTTTTAGTCACCTTCAAAAATGTATTTAAAAAACGCCTTGGGCAAACGCTTTCCATTCAGTGTAGTTTAAAAAGAACTGGTACAAGGAAAATATAATTACAATGTCAACATTTTGAAAAACACTACTTCATATTTTTCATGTGGTAAATGTTGTTAAATACTCTTTGACACAATGGAATAAAATGTGAAGATGGAAAAGGAATCATGGCGGTGCCACACATCCCCCGCGAGAAAAATTCTGGTTCCCTAAAATAGATAAATGTTTATAACCGAAGATGTATGATGATCTTCCAACTCAGTAAAACTTGTTAATATTCTAATCTTTTGTCACCAACGTTTTTTTCTTTAACACTTTATTAACATTCATTTAAATTCTTGTTTTGCTGTGTTACGATTTAGTTCTAGCCACAATTTTCCCATACATAAACAAGAAAAAATTGAGCATTAAAATGAAACCCTTAAACTCGCTATCAGTGTGGGGGATGTATTTAGAGGGAAAACTCTTTAAATGAAACATAGGCTTTCAACAATAAAGATTCATTAACTTGTTACAGGATTACGATTGTTATACAAAGCACACCCTGTTTACCCTCCCACACAATCCCACAACCCCCACCTTTATAAGTCTTTCCCTTTTCCTCGCCACTTTGTACGCGATGCAGTCCTTGCGAACACTCAAACAATACAGGCGCTGTATTCTACTCTGCACATCTCGTCTGATTGTCTTTCGCACGGCACTAACGCCGCTGCCGACCTTCAAACACTCATTGGTACCCTGCACGCCGCAGCTACCGGCTAGCGCCACCAGCCAACCTCCGCGTAAGATACGCGCAATCCCAGATCAGTAATCAATCAAATCAATATTATCCCTAAAATGTCCTCTTCCTACATCTTTCAAAGAAATAAAACCGATGTCTCCTGACTTCCTCATCCTTCTACAGACAAATACTTGTGTGTCTTACTAGGCAAGCTGATAACACTGAAATCTCACATTCATTTAATAGCCCATAAAACATGCGTAAAAGGTTTAAGTGACATCCTTTCGTCAACAAAAATATCTCCCTTAATACAGCACTTTTTATGGGCTACTTATCACAAATTGACAAAGACACTACGATATTTGCCTGCCCAACATGGTGCAACATAGCATCGACCAACTTAACTTTATTAGAGACCATCCAAAACCAATATCTAAGGAAATCATCCCATCTCATTTTCAACTCACAAATTCACCGAAATCTTAAATAGTCACGTCACCTGGTACTCAAAAATACCCAAATTTAGAAAATAATTTCGGCAGCTTTCTATCAGCGGATATTTGTTTCTGATGGTACCGAAATCAAATCTGAGGTTTGCCTTTTCCAAAAATTGCAGTTTCGTAAGGAATATTGCAAAAAGAAAAGTTCTCTACAAAATGTATTCTTTAACTTTAATTTTTTGACATTTTTTAGATGCTAGAGTGTACTGAAGTAGTGACGTTTTCACACTCTGGAACAAGAAAAAAAAACTCTTCAGGCCTATTACCTCGAGGCGGCGCTTTGGCTACACTGAAAGCTTGAAAATGAATGAATTATATGCATTGTTAAAAAATTAACAATCAGTTACTTGTGAAATCAATAGGAACACGTTTACTCGCATAGAATATTTGTATATCCGTACTTAGATATCAAAATACGAGGGAAACGAGACAAAAGAGAAAATACGTTCTGGAAAATACAATTTGTTCATACATTATATTTATCAGCAATATGTTCCGTCAAATAGCAAATTATCACGTGAAAGGAACAACACCCAAGAGGATTTTTTAGATATTAGTCAAAGACGTATCAGTTGTTTCGTCGCTTATCAGGAGACACTATCTTTCCTACCTAAGATTTTTCATTGAACGATTTTTATGTATTCCAAATGTATTACACTTGTTTCATATTCTTTACTCTACAACTCAGTTCTGAAGTATTTCAACAAACTTTTTCTGCTTAAAAATCTTTTAGATTAAAGGGTTTCTTCAATTTTGAAAAAGTTCTACGCACTGTTTTTTGAATTCAAGGTAAATTTCCAATGACAAACCTTTCCAAAATATCATTCTACAATGTTTTTATACCAGATAGAAGAATTATGCAATGTTCAGAAAATATTTATATAAACTTTATACACTTGCAGCCGAGGTAAACTTTCTTTTCTTCTTATTTTTTGTTTGCCTACTATTCAACTAGTGGTGCTACAGAAGGGCACAGACTTTCTTTTAGTAAAGTTTTCTAATTTCCTTCGTGTGGACTGGCTTTACGGTCTGGCCCCATTCTCTTGCCAGCTACCATCTATCGTCGCCCAAAGTACATTTTTTTGACATTTTCTCAACTTTTCGGTTTCCAAATAATGGAACCGAAATATTACTTCAAGAATATTAAAGAAGAGTAAAGCCTCGTCATAAAGGAGACTTTTAATTGAAAAATTTGAAGCAGTTTTAAAGAAAATGGCGTTTAGGCATTACTGTAAAAGTGAAATTTGAAGCTTTTTTCTCATGAATCTACTGAGTTTTCCAAAAACTTCATTCAAAGCCATTTAAAGCACTTCTCCTCACAAATGCAATAATGTACACAAATCGATGGAAATGTGCACATTAACGGCGCGAGAGATATTAAAAAAATACATTTGTATAATTTTTGAAGAAAAGAAAAAAAATAACACCAAAATGAACTTTACGTCGTATTAAACAGTGCCTTTACCACTATCCATTGGAAAAGCACGAAGAAAACATTTTGAGCCATTTTTGAGAAAATTACGTTTGAACTTTTCTGACAGAAAACTGTTGAGTCCTCGTGACACTTTATGACATTATTCAAATCACATGTACTCATAAATACAATTAAGAAATCGCCTCTAATGTAAATATTACCGACGTGAGGGGCAAGTCAAAACAATTACTCCATTGTATTTTTTAAAAAACAAAAGAATAAATCAAAATGGCGTTTATGTCATAGTATAGAATACTTTTAGCACCAACACTACTAAAAATTAAAAAAATATAGAGCCGTTGAGAAAATCTTGTTTTTGTTATTTTAAAAAATGCAAATATTGCACGCGCTATTGCACGAAAACTACAAAAATTTTCAACAAAATGTACATGTCCTTAATGAAAGAACTAATTATATACAACAAATTTCATTTGAGGGAAAAATCTGCATCTTTTAATTTTGTAATTGTAAGAAGACGCCGAAAAAAAATCAAACTTTTGCAATTTTCGAAAATTCAGAGTTAACTGTGAAAATCGGACCTCGGCCACCTCTGTAAGTGTATTTTACTCTATTCGTATAAGAAATTTAAAGAACAAAATTGAAGCCGTTCTGGATAAAATGTTGAAAATGTCCGGGCGGGTTCATGTAAAGTTCCCCCAAAGTTTCAAGAACGATTTTCAAAATTCTTTTTTAAGAAAACAGTGTTTAAGCATTACTGTAAATGCGAATTTTGAAGCTCTTTTTCACAGGAAAGTTTTGAGTTTTCGAAAAACTTCATTAAAAGTCATTTAAACACTTCCACTCACAAATGCAATAATGTATAAAAATTGATAAAAATGTTCAAATTAATGACGTAAGAGATGACCAAAATGAAATTTACGTCATATCAAACAATGGAATTAGCGCTACTCATTGGGAAGTTTGAAGAAAAAATTTGGAGACATTTTTGAGAAAATAGCATTTGAATGTTTCTGAAAATGCGCAATGTTGAGCTCATTTATCACAGAAAACTTGAGTTTTCGAGAAATTTTTCACGATATTATTTGAAGCATATGTATCCATATACGCAATAATGTAAACAAATTTCCGATGATGTAAATATTAATTACGTGGGAGACTAGTAAAAGAAATTACTGTAAAATTTCTTTGTAATTTTAAAATGTAAAAAAATTGTAATTAAAAAAAGGAATAGAGCAATATGCATGAAAACTTATTTTTTTAAATCTACATGACCTTAATGAAAGAATTCATTATAGACAAACTTCATTTGAAGGAAAAAAAACTTCAATTTTTCTTCAAATTCTTCAAATCTTCAATTTTTTAGTTCACACTGTTGTGTTCACAGAGACAGACGAACGGACAGACGTTTTGAAGAAAAAATCACTTTTTCGGTATCAGGGGAACCCCAAAAGGTGTATTTCCGTTGAAATCTCGAAATCGATTTTCCGTATAACTTTCTCTACATAACATTTTTACGTAACTTTCTATATACTACATATATTACTCTGTATATACGTATGTATATGAGAAAGTAAAAAAAGCAAAGTTTTTAAATAAATAGTATTATTTATTACATAAACGCAAGTGTGAAGTACATTGACACCTTTGAGTAAAAAGAAAAAAAATGGCTATGCAGGTCCTGGTTCAATTTAGTAAAGAAACGCTCAAAATCCCGTGGTAATTGGAAAAATCTAGCAACAGTGAAATAATCCTCAAATCTCAATTCAGAATCCTAACAGCACACGAGCAGCGCGTCTGTAGCAAAATGTAGAACGAATAGGCAACAAGTAAAATTCGAATACATGCATTGTGAAATTTGGAAAGTTAATGTAATAATTTTCGAGAAATTATATATTATATCAAAATTATAATATTTTATGGAAGTTATGAAAAGAAAACATAGTACAACAGAATACACACGAAAAAAAGAGAGGACGAAAGAGGATGCCTTCCGAAATACTCGTACTCGTAAAAAACGACTCGTACTTGTACTCAACTTGTACTCATAAAAAAGTTCGTCTGATAATTTTAATCTTTGATAGCTAAATATTTATGTAAATTCAATGGTAGAACTGTTTCGTTTGCTGGCATCGACTCCTTTTCTGTAACCGACCCACCATCTGGCGGCGATTCTCCACACCAGAAGACCTGGATCAATGTTGGTACTGTTGCCATCTACCAGCTTTTGCGCGAACTAACAAGAGACGTCTCCTGGTAAAATCGTTGTGACAGTTTATTCCCAAATTAAAAGCGGTTACTACGTACTATCACTTAGAAGCAGTAAAATTATATTTATCAGATTATAATTATAATTCATCAACATTTTTATATTTTTAGCTTCGACTTACAAAGAGTTCCTGAGATCCGCGTGTTAAGAAAGACTTCGATTGAACGCAATCAACAATACTATTATTATTCTCATTAGAAAATAGGCAAATATTTTTTCTTTTATGTAATAACTTCCGCTTATTAAAAATAATTCAAACTTCAAAAACTCGGCGGTGAACCAGCAAAAAAAAAAAAAAAAAAAAAAATTCTTTCCTTCACTGTAATTGACGGTAGGTGCATTTTTCATTTAATAGGTTATTTTCTAAAAAATATATGATGAAGTTGCCAACTCTGTTTTGTGTAATTAAGGGATAGAAATAATGCATAGTTGTCTGAATTGAATGACGAGACGTCAACGGGTGGGTCATTCGTCTTCGAGTCCGAGTAGGTTAAGCGGGAATTAAAGCGGGCGCTGTTTAAATTAATACAGCGCGAGCAATGTATGGAATGTAAACATTTTAAACTTTTAATTGTGAAATGAACTTTTATTAAGAAAAATTGATAAAATAAATTACTTAGCTGATCATAGTCTTCTTCAAGCCTATAGATGGCACTGAAATCGATACGCATTATTTTTAAGACGAAAGAGTAGAATCAATTTTCTCTAACCGTTTCCCATTTACTTGCTTGCAATAATTCCAGGTGCCACTGAAACTAAGTAGTTACATCAGACCAAAAAATTAACCGCACAATTTGAATTTTTTTGTCTTATTCACCGTTTTAATAGTCTTATTTGAGTGTAGTACAGTTGTACTTGCAAAATAGTCATTCGAAATACTTCTCGGGCATTGGAAATCCCGAGATAAATCTACTAGTCGCTATGCGATTCTGTATTTATTACTAACGATGACAAATAATTATTATGCAATAATAAATTCAGAAACAAGAGTTGTCATGCTCATTACATTGGTACACAGCCGTCAATGAAGGAAAAGTATATGATTAGAAGTTAGGGAAAGGAAATTAGGAAAGATAAGATTAGAAAAAGTATATTAGAAATGTATTGCAGAGGAAACCAAAAAGATTTCTGCCTTTTCCATGGATATTTATTACAAAAATCAAGCTTTGATTTCAGAATGCAGTTATAAAATTTGTAAAAGATATGGTGACTTGCACTTTAGTGCTATTTTGCGAAGAGAAAAACTTGTTCATAGACGCAATTTATAGACATTACTACAAATTATTTAGTTACCATAATAATAGGTAATAAATATTAGTTTTTCAATGATAGGCTTTGTAGACGATTTGTCAGTTGTATTCATAATACATAACGAAGCACAAGTTATCACCGAGTGCAACTATTTTTAGTTTTTTAGCTCTAGTCGGTACCCAGTCCATAGCACGGATATTAAGAAAAGCGCAAAATCTACACTATTTGAAAACATTAAATGGACTATTTGATTTTCTGTACAGTTTAACTAATTAGAGACTTTCCAGAACCCAGGTGTTTTACAATAGAAATATAGATTTTCACCCAAGAATACTGGACAGTGGGGTAAGAAAACACGCAGAGCTATGGTTTACACTATTTTTAAGTTTTGAAGAAATACGTTTTGATCTGTTAAAGGGAAATTTGTTTTTCACATAAAATTTTTATATAAAATGATAAATAATATCTCATTTGTTAATGATTTAAAAGTGATATTGAGTAAAGATAGTATTTCTTCTCAATGATTTGCTATGGTTTGTAGCACGGAAAATTACTTTTCAGATATCTTTGTAGGAGACGTTAAAATTCTCTGCCGATGGAGGCACCTAACCTTGTCCTTTCTTGCGAGTGTTACAACAGATAGGGATGGAAGAGAAACACGTGGTCAAAGTGTGTCTGGACGGATTCGGAAACGAAGATGAAAATTACAGATAAGAATAAGGAACATTTTCCTCATCCAAACTACCCTAACTGAAACACTGAAGATCTGAGCTCTTTACCTGCTAAAGGGTGAGAAACTTCTACCTTTCAACACAATGCCTTTCCATGGCCTCTGCCTGCACAACATGCCCTGCCAGCAACCGTCGTTGGGTTGTTTCAAGAGGTCGCTAACGCTCCACGTCTTTTGAGATGGTGAAGTTACAGTATTGTTAGATGGCTTAGAGCCTCTTCCCAACAAGAAAAATAAATAATAAAAAAAGTAGTCTATGAGGAATTAAAAATTAGGTTTGCTTGTCTACGAATAAGAAGAAGCTGGATTCAATTTTCATATATTGAAAATGCACGAGATATACTCTTTGGAGCAACGCTACAAGAGCAGTTAGGCTTCGCGCTGTAAGACGTCCTTCCCGGTGGCAAGTAACACGTTCGGTGTTGGGAAGAACCTCTTAAAATTTCTGTTATTTGGTCATTTGAATTAGAATAACATTTTTATTTGAAAGAGCACGATTATCATTTAAATCGGAGGCAGACATCACAATCAACAACATTTAGCTGATATTGCAAATAACTCTCGTATTGGCACTAACAAGATTATGGAGATCTCTAATATTCATCAGAGATGTAGACTAATTCTTTTTTTTGTAGAGTAAGACTAATTCTTCTAAGAGGTACTTTAAAAGAAATCAGAAAGTAAAAATCATAAAAAGTAAACTATCAATCTTTTTAGCTGAAGAGTCTTAACGCTGTTGCCCGAGAACAGTGCGCTTTACGCACAACTCGAAGCCTTTCTGTAGATTCATTGGCCATTCTACACCCCAAGGCGTTCAAGAGAGGACAGCGAGCTCAACGTGCGATTCACGGTGCAACGATGTCAAAGTGCAGAGACTAAAGTTTCCAGCCTCTCGAACATTTCGCAGGACTTGCACATCAAATAAATATGTCCTTTATAATGACCCCAAAATATGACCTGCTACAGGAACAACGCTACCGTACGAGCGATTTCCTTCTTATTTATTGATAATTCATTTGGATGAAGTGTGAAACTCAGCATCTTTAATTGCTTTGACATTCTATGAGGACTTCGTCGGGACTTTGCCTTTAATCATGTATTGCCCGGAATGTAAAATGTTATTTCAGTACGTATTACACAATATTACTGTCAAATACTCCAGTCGTTTTTGCATGTTATCAATATTTTATAAAAGAAAAATCTGTTTGTAATTCCGCTTTCACATGCTATTTTAAGTTTTTCTTTATGGAATTGTGTTCGAATTTCAATAATCTTGATTTAACGCGACTTCGAAATCACTTTTCTGCGAGATATTCACCGCTACGAGAGCACAATCTACATCTACACGCAGCGCAGCACTATGGATAAGTTCTAGCTTGTCCAAAGCTTACCATGAAAACTATTACTGATGAATTACTCCGAAATGAATTCTACGAGAGTACAAGAAATCTAAGCACACTAGATAATCGCATCTGTATTTGAAAATGTCTAAAGCTTCAATCTCACAGATATATTGCTTGTACTCTCTGCATAAAAATATTATATCCATGTTCAATGGTTTTGTCTTTCGTTTCATGAAATTAGACGATATGGTCACAGGTCGCTGTAATTCCCTACACCTTGAACAGCGGTGTTACCCTGCTCCGCGGCAAGAGCGTTTGAGCAACTACTGAAACAACGAATTTCGTAGCACTAAATAATATTAATCATTATTCATTTAATACAAGTGTATAGATGAATTTGACTTTTCAAAATCAATGTAAAAATATACAGTGCTTCTTTAAAAGTACAAAGCCTAATAATATTAAAATTGAAAAAGGTGTCAAGAAAAATATTACAACTGACCATACTGTATTCTGTTCCGTTCAATTCAAATTCCATTCACAAATCTTAAATCTTTGTGGGAATATTCGAGATGGACGATATTTAAAAGTCAAGGTAGAATACACAGCCGAAGATCAGGAAAGCTTCGAGCAGAAAGATTGGAATATGCTTCAAGCCAATACCTAATCATGTCTCGCGAATTAAAGGATTGGCCTTACAATTCTCAAATAATCTTCAAGCAATCGAAAAATCGAATTCAAATATTATTGAAAAAGCTAATGTTGAAACGTGAATTTCCCCCTCTTTTATGAACACCGATGCTATTAAGTCTTTGAAATAAACTGAAAAGTCAATTGCGTAATTTACCACAGCAACATAAACCATTTGCAATTATAACACCATTCAACAAATATTTCTTAAAGAATAGGGATATACGAACATTTTCATGCACTCGAGTCAAACTAATATACCGTGTGGAACTTTAAGATGTTCCCTTCAATTTTCTCCTGAACCGTTGCAGATACTGAGATGCGGTTTTCACTAGAACTACTATATGCAAGGGGCACATATGGTCATGCATAATATTATTCTATTGCATTTTTTATTGCAGAGATATTAACCCAACTTCAGCAATGGAAGGGAATGGCCTCGCC
The DNA here is from genome assembly GCA_011170035.1 of Teleogryllus occipitalis. Taxonomy (NCBI): domain Eukaryota; kingdom Metazoa; phylum Arthropoda; class Insecta; order Orthoptera; family Gryllidae; genus Teleogryllus; species Teleogryllus occipitalis. The sequence goes on along the minus strand of BLKR01000224.1, from coordinate 577,242 downwards.
GAAATCACCCGGAATTTCTCGTTCAGATTACGGAAACCAGCAGTCGGCGTGCGTCTTTCAAACTCTTAATTTCTCGAAAATTTTGTTATGTAACATATGCCGATATGCATATTTATGAACTCGTCTCTTCACGCTTGTTATGATGAGCAAAAAAAATCTATAGGGTTCCATTTGAAAAAATCGAAGTTGGGTCAATATCTCTGCAATAAAAATGCAATAGGATAATATTATGCATGACCATATGTGCCCCTTCCATATAGTAGTTTTAGTGAAAACTGCATCTCAGTATCTGCAACGGTTCAGGAGAAATTTGAAGGGAACATCTTAGGTGGGCCACACGGTATCATTAAATAATTAAAGTTATAATGTTCCCGAGAACATTTAAAAAAAATACAAAGAACATAAGATATACAAACCACAATTCTGATGCGCTGGGCCAGATAAGGAAGTCGGATGAACTTACGGCGAGAAGAGCCATCGTGGGCGAGAGAAAGTACTCGTAAGCTTCTTTGCAGAACTTGCAAATGTCGATTTCCAATTCTGCAGGCATCACCTTACTGTCAATTCAGTGCGGTACCAAAATGATTTACCGCTCTAATGCACTTGATCACACTTATTTGAAGAAATCAAAGCAGGTTGTTGGCTCAGTTTTCACACGCACATTGTCACAAGATTTTTTATAGCAAATCGCTAATCTGCACGTGTTGAACTATCGCAAACGAGAGCCAAATAACGACTAATTTGTAGGAGCAGGATGCAAGAGCAATGGTCAAGAGCGATACCAACGCCTCTCGTGAGAAGAAGTCGAAGCACTGCTCCTTGTCCTAATTATCGGGAGAGGCCGACTACTATTAAAACCGGATAAATAATGCAACTGCCTTCCACTTATAAAATTTAAAACTCAAAATATGTGACAAGGCAGTAGAAAATTTCCAGGCCTACTATACATTTTATTCAAGAAGGTAATAGTATTACAATTTCAGAAGAGTACGGCAGACCAGAAACAAAATTCAGTCTTGGTCCACAAAGAGAAAACTAACTCATACCCACTTCAACCCTTCAAAAATATAAAAAGAAGTTTATGTAGTCAAATTTAGGAACGTTAGACGCTCTGATGCACAGGCTTGGTGGGTCTTCTACTAACTGTAAGAAAGCGGAATCGAAGAGAATACGTTCAAATATCCAATAATGCAGTGATATTTATTCCCTATACTATTGATTTCCTTATCATACCCCCTTCTGTGAAATCTAAACCACCGTTTCATCCGTAAGTCAACATCATACTTATGATAATTTTTACCATAACACTCATCGTAAACACAAATGGTATCACTTGCCACTTGCCTGAAAAAACGGTAATAATGGCGTATGAGAATGTCATTTATCATGAATTATACTTTTCTCAAATATCTTAGAAAAAGTATAATCAATAAGAAACAAAATTAACACTTCGATTTCCTCACGTCCACCACAATGATTTCTAATGATTCTGGAATGATACTTTCATGATCTGATGGGTCCTTTTACAACCTACTTTAGTATAAGAAAGATCAAAAATTAGTCTATATGACTAAGTAAATGTTATCGATGGGTAGATAATTTATTATGGGATTGTGGCCCGCATAATTTCAATGCGATACTTAAAGGAAGAAAATTATTTAATAAAATGTGTGAAATCATGAAGAATGTTCATGGCGGAAGCACTGGTTGCGAGGGGGGGTGATAATTACAAGTGAAGACTTGTTGACAACGCGAAGAAGACGGAACACAAGATGTGAAGTATACGTCACTGGATATCCGGAGAGTTTCCATGGCATCAAATGCATTGCTCGGTAAGGAAAATTAAACGATGATTCAGAAAGTGGCTCGCTCGCTTTGGTATGATCGGAGCTCCGATCATACCAGGGAGGCTGAATGAATGTGGACCGCCTTGTGGATGCGTAATAGCAGTAGGTAGCAGCATTCGAGGGGGAATATTTTTTATTAAGAGTTAATGGAAAAATTGGAGTGGATTTAATACGACAAAATATCAATGACAATATTACGACATCGAGAAGTCTAGATAACGGCTGTGAGTAATAGTTATGTTCTTTTTTAAAACCGTTCAAATGTGTGCACAAACATTAAGTGACATTTAATATTTATTAGGGAATCGAAAAGCTAGTGTTGTTCATTACAGTAGTTGTTAGGTTTAGATAATTAAACTTTTATTCTGTTAAAGTAAGTAGAAAAGGTTAGTAATTTGTAAATTAGGGTTTTAAATAATTTCTGAGGTTTTTGTGTCCTGATGTGTTTTGTGTCATTCAATTTTATTACTTTTTAAGCTAGAATAAATGATTCTTTTAAGTTCCATGTGTATTTGTTTTTTAAAGAAAGTTACTTTTCGAGGTTTCCTGGAGAGCGCCATTAGCATATACTATGGTAATCACCGACCTTTGTCGTTCCCTGTAACTGGCAAAAACATAAGAGATTTGTCGGCACAATAGAAGTTTAAGAGAAGAAAAGTTTTGAAACAAATTAATCCTGCTAGGAGCATTGTATGAAAAGTATTATTTCTCTTTAAAGCTTTTCTAGCAGGAAGGGCGAACTCTGCAAATACAATATTTGAGAAAAACATACTATTACATTTTCCGCCCAGGACTAACTCAGCAAAATGTTTCGGTTAGAATAAATTTTCGGATATTTCGATATTTCGGTTATTTTCTGAGAAAAGGAGAAGAACTTTTCATAATATCTGTAACTTTGGGATGAGCGTCACTAGAGTACTTCACAATGATGAATTAAAGAAATGACCGAACGTTGAGTTCGTCTTTACCAAAATGACTCATTTTAAAACTTCAAATATCTTCAAATTTTTTAATATGTTGAATGACCGACTGTTAAAGCGACTGTTCTGCATAGAATACTGCATAGTGAAAAAAATTGTAATGAATGAACATGTAAAATGAATCACATGAACTAAGAAAATGAATCACATATTGTATTTTAATATTCTGACATGTTGTTGCTTTAATAAAGAGCAATTATCAAAACAAGCAGTACAACATTAATAAAAGTTAACACACATGTCTTTATTCAGCAAGTATTACAGGGATGAATATACTCATGTATAATAAGTAACGACATCTATTTATTAATACGTGTAGTGAGGTGTGCACCATAAAACTTGTTTAGATTTTCTTCCTTTGTGTTTACAAAACCGAGCAACATTCGTATACGTTATTCATATTTTCTAATATAGCAACTACTAATTTTTAATACTTTTCAGTTAACTTTAATAGAGAATAATTTGTTTGTAGCTGATTAAGAGAATTCCACAAGACTCAGATTATTATCACTTCAAAATTATTCTAATTATTACAACACAAGTATCATATTAATAGTTATTATAACATTCATACTAGTTATATACTAAGTAAACAAGAGAAGTAACAGGTTTAAAGTAAAAGTGTCAGCTATTCAACTCTTATAAACCAATCAAAACAATTGAAAACAATGTTCAATGTTTGCTCCATACTTACAAGAATCTTATTCTCTTCGAAATCTCATTGAAGAAAGCACAGTAATCCCGTAATAACATCAAAAGCAATACGTCACCAATGCATGTATCAGAAGGATCAGAATTGTGAGAGAACCACCACTTTTTCTCTGCACTTGTTCTCAATCAGCAGCCTAGGCAAAATAAACAGTCGATTTGTTTACAGTGATGCCGCCCAAGAATACACTTTTTTATTCGGAGATTCTCAAAGTCGTGAGATTTCAAAAAGAAGTGCTCTTCTGACTGAACGCCTTGTTTCTCAAAATATTTGTGGAACAATGGGAAGATGCTCTGGCATCCACCCCACACGCCCGTGACCTAATGGGCAAGCGGTATTTTTGTCGCTGCTGGCAGATTGTTCTTGAGTACGGGCGCATTGCTGTCTGCAGGGGCAAAATAACGGGAATTCAGACTAGGGTTGCCACCTTCAAGAAGACAAAAAAACGGGCTAGTGTAATGCTATTCACAATTTTTATTCAGTCCCCGAGAAACGACGAGTTGAAAGATCACTAAAATATTTATATTTAAACATAATATACACTATAGACTATAAATAATATACAATCTTGTATTATATACTAAGTATTATGAGATCGTTAGTAATTAAAAAATAAGCTATCTTTGGAACAATTATCACGTTTCCTAAGTATTTACTTGACAGAATTAGCAGATGTTGCCCTCTTAATTCAAGGGATGAATTCAACTGTTACATACAACCATGCCATACCAATGTTTATACATGCCGTTTCCGAAGCAATGCGAAGCAATTTAAACAGTAAACTTCGGAAGTTTATTGATCAATTTTCAGAAAATACTTATATTACTATATCTATTATTTGGTATAAAGACTTAAGAAGATGCAGTGATGAAATGGTATAAAGCAAATTCATGATACAAAAATTAAAGTGGATCAAAAGAGCATCCTGTCAAAACATGTTAGGGACGCGCTATATTCCTAATAAAGAAGGGACGAGCCCCACAAAATTGGGACGGATAGCAACACTAATTCAGACAGTCGTGGTCTTGGAAGCAAGCAAGTAAATAATATTTATTGGTTGTGAGGCCATTAGGTAGTACGGCTTTATGGGTAGGTCATATCGGAATGGTATCAGCTGTCATGTATCTGAGATCCTTTTGCGAAACTCTCCCAGGTACCTTTTCGTTATTCGTGACATCTAAAGAATAAGATATTTGTTGCACTTTAGAAGGAATGCAGTCAAACATAAGCAATTATATATGCAATGTCCCAATTTTCAAATGTAATTGTGAAGAAGTATCTCTGAATAGTTCGTGCCAGCAGGACTACAAGTTCCACTGCATACGGCAGAACATTGGTCGTTGTGACCAGGTCAGATCATCCATTTTAAATAAGCGTAGCCGTAGTGCCCAAAGTATTCAAATCAAGAAGTGCCACTTCGCAAGTGCCGTGGTACTAACCTTTGTATTTTCTGGAAATAGTTTAAGTGGATGTGCGGTCAGTCGCTTTTGAGATTACAACGTTATTTGTTGCGACTCAAGCGACAATACCCCAACAATTTCTTAGTGTTTGGTAATATCTGAAATTTTCTGTAAAAAATGTTCCACATTGTAGGGAATAGAGAAAATGCAGGATAATGGAACGCCTTTAGTTACGTTGGAACTCAAGGACTTCCATCACGATGCTCAGAGCAGATAAATTATGGATTATCATGGGAGGCAATGAGCATCATTTTGAATGCCAACAACTTAGTTTGGGGTCTCAAGTGAGTTGGCAGAATGCAAATATTCCTGAATAGAGATGAACTGGCTGCATGTTTACAGACTGTGGAATCCAACAATCCCGAACAAGGAGACATTAGCTTGCAAACCGAGACTCCCTGTATTTCCAGAAGGAGTGTAATTGTGTCGATGAAATAAATAACAAAGTATCAATATGTTTTATTTATTACATACTATGAATACATGGACAAGAAAGGTGTCAATCGATTAACACACTGTTTTTATATATTGTGTATATAATAATATCCAATGTTATTCAACGATGGTAATATAATGAAAACTGAAAAAAGAAAAATGTGAAACGGCAATTGTGAAGAAGATTTTTACGTGAATAATGTGATAAGTTCAATGGAACAAAACTAAAGATATTTCAAAAATATGAAACCAAAATTTATAAAATACAATAATTTCAATTCTTATAACGTTTCAGGTTATTAACCATTCCTCTCGCTGAAATATTTTTTTATATAATGCCCTGTTTTCAGCCTACAGGAAAGGTAATATGGTAATATGTCTGTCAAGTCCTTTTCTTTTCTTTGGAAACTTTACTGTTGCATTTCAGTTGGAAAATCTGTGTCTGCAAAAGTTTTTGCAAGAACATTCTTTTTCATCACCCAAATGTCTTTTCGAACTTCTATATATCTGAAATGTGTGTTGACTTCCACAACTTCTGGCTTATCATTTATAATTATAATACACTGTGCTTGTGAAATTTGTATATTACTAGTGTTCAGTATTAAATATTCGTCAGTTTTGAAGTCCTTGAAGTCTTTCTCTTCCATCAAGGCCATCCAAACAAACAAAAGAATTTTGCTTTTGTTATGTGCAGCTCAATTATCCCTTTACGAGTTTAAAACTCTCTTTCTGCCGCTTTCCATTATTATCAAATATTGATTTTACCTGCTGGTTTGGTGGGGCTCATCCTTGCACATGTTATCCGCTCTTCGTGTTGAATGGCAGACCCTCACATCTTCTTCTCTTTTTTTTTTAGTCACTCCAAAAATTAAATATACGTTTATTTAGAACTTAATATTTACATTGCATTGCGGTTTTCCACCACATTTCTAATAGCTAATAATAACAATAATACTAATAATAATAGTCTGCCTCTCCGGTTGCGCGCTGCCATCTTCACATTCACGTCTTTTACACGGTGAGATTCACTCATTGTATTGGTTGATTTTTACCTCTGTACTCACGATACGTATGAATACCATGAAATATCAGTAACACTCAGCAAAATCAGTAAATGCACCATGCATTTCAGTCTTTGAATGGCACTTCTGTCACGTTTCATTAAACAGTTTCTGACATATAAATCAGCTGCCATGTAGCTGTGAGGTGTCAAACTACTTGTAATGGCAAAGGGAGATAGTCCATTGTGTATGTTATAGGCAATGGCCCATATATCACATTTATATCATTAACTCAATTTGCCCCCTTTTAGCACTTAGCCCTTTAGCACTTATTTCTACGATAAAATTAATTAAGGCATTAAGTCACGTATAGTAGCATCATGCGTAGTTGGCTTTCGGAGAGTTGTTTGACATGATTAACTGCCTCTCATAAAATAAACGTAAACTCATGCATGTCTCACCGACTCTTCTGTGCACTTTTCAATCATCACACTACAGTGACATATATTGTAGGTAACACGTACTTCCATATGAATACCAAATAAATTCATTTATTCATAGTTTATTTTCGTTGTTAAAAATAAAATGAATATTGTTTTCAGAAACATTTCTAATGAAAGGAATAACAGTAGAAAGAAAAACTGAAAAAAAGTAAATAATCACATTTTACTTTAGTAATCTCTTCGATTATGATAATTCGATAACGACAGGTAGTAGAGTTTTTCAAATACCTAGGGTTGCTAGTATCTCCTAATATTTTAAAAAACAAGGAAATATTTTGTCATAAAATATATAACGCGAACATTTCGTAATTATTTAGTTTTTATTTTCATGAAGGGTTCGAATTAATTGCGCTGTTATAATTAACATACTTCAAAATACGACTAATTTCTTTTCAGAAAATTGTTCATTATTTTTATGAAACACTAGAGCGATAGGATGAAAGGTTTTAAAGGTAAAATTAATTCCCGGGATATTCACAATGTGACTCTGTGACAATGTGACAAAATTTTATCCAGTTAATTGCTAATTATCAAACAGTATTTTTCAAAGTTAAAACAATATTGAATTCTACAAGTAGTTCCTGTTAACTTGTAACAGGAATTTTCATATGCAGTAACACTTATACTTAAGTTATAAACTTACAGTAGAAGCAGCAGTCGCAGCAGAGAGTGCTTCCGAATCGTACTCACCTGCGGAGAAAGAGAGAGAAAGAAATGAGTAAATTTAGAGTGAATAAGCTTTGCAAACTATTGGAAACATCAAAGATGTAAACAAAATAATAATTTAAGAAAGACTAATTTCTTAAGGTCACCTTTCTACACTTTTAAATTAGATATTTTATTACTAAAAATTTGTAGTATTACACTTTCACTCCTGAGTACAATTACTTTAAAAATGCATTTTCTATTCTTTTTAGGCCAGCGACAAACGTGATCTGAGCTTTTCGCAAAAATTGACCATCAAGCCAGTGGAGGATACAATTATGATATTTTTCGGAAATGTCTATCTAATATGTATTGATAATATGAAAACGACTTATATATAATGAAGGATTTAAGTCGTGAAAAAATAAGTATTCGAAGAAAAACAATTACGTCCTATAAACAAACATTTTTGACGAGTTAAATCGTACAAAAAACTGACATTTTTCGTACGATTCTCCACATCAACTATCTTCTATACGCAGTAAGAAATATTGTCTTAGTATCTAGAATTGTCACATGCGTAGTGCGCATCAAGAAAATAGCATAACTCGCAGCGATCTATTAAACAACAACAACAGAACCTATATTGTTTCTCAACTACCTGCAACAGTATAGCATTAGAAATTGCCATCTACTGCCCGTTGTTACTTCAAAGTCACAAATCTATTTTACGTCTTTCAGTTTCCATCAATGAGGTTTAAGTCACTGTTCACCTTTGTAACTTGAACATAACAATACGGCCGCTCAATCTGTTAAGTAAAGAACTGTGTGATTAGAATTTTAGGTGGTTTTACTTCGATAGTGTGTGAATGGACGTGACTAAAGGGTAAAGTAGCGAAACACGATGTTCTGTATTGTTAATTTTATTCTTTACATTCAATAATTTTATAAAGATACTACTTAAATGCTGATAACCAAACAATAAAATATATCCCTTTTACATACTGTAATTGAAAACGGATTGGAAAATAGCATGTTTATTAGTCTATAATTAAAACATCGATGTTTTTTTCGTCGGTTTTCATCAACAACGAAAACCCTTTTGCGATGTATCGACACATCGATGTATCGATATTTTGGTAAAATTTGCCACCACTAGCTGTGACAGGGCTCTTTCTGTGATGGACCAAAATGGATTGCCTGGTTGACGAGAGCGTATGCGGCGGGACCTCAGGGGTTATCTCAATTCCTCTCTTTCCATCATCTTTACGCTAAATTCTATCAACATCATCATTAATACTACATCAAAAAAACCTAAGGAATTGAATATTCTCTAGATGTAATTGTAAGGTCTTGTGAGGTTGAAAGGAATGTTTAGTGAATGTTCATTTCCCTTCATAACAGTTCACGTTTCGGGTGCTGTGCGCACTTCTTTTCAATTGATATTGAAGTCATAAGTATTCCAACACACGTACCACACACACACACATATGCACGTACACACACCACACCAACAAAAGTATGTAATTACAATTACGTATAAAGGTAAAAAGTAAGTTAAAAGAATATTGAGAAGAAAAAGTAACCGACAAGTTGAGTTGTTTGGAGAAGAGACTATTTGAAATATGTCAAATTTACTCCATATAACCGAATCAAAAATATCTAACGTTTCTATGAAATGGACAAACTTCTGAACCTTACATACCCTTATCTAAAAAGTGCTATTGTTCAAGTGAAATAATACATGAGCAAACATGCCGTTCGGTCTATCTTCTAATTGCAGTCTACGTATGGCCACTGGAAAAAGTGAATTTTACCATTCTCACAACCCATAACCTTTTGATACATAGACGCAGGTCCGTAGGATGGTTGACTGCGGTCAGTGCATTCATAGTGATAACTTTCTCCGTTATTGAGGAAATCATCCCTTTCTCTTCGTAGAGGCGGAGGAGAGGCGATGTTTAAATGTGCCCAGTGTCCCTTGTATGGGCTGGTTTTATTTTTTTAGGAACATATAATACTACATAACCAATAAATACAAATAATAAAATAGTTTTCTACTAGTATAATTCAAAATTATGATACTAAAAAATAAACGAACAATAAAAAATAAATCACTGAATGTGTCACTCAAAAAGGAATGAATAAATATTCAGAAATAGAATGTTTTTAAGACTTACCTGATACAAAAAAGACTCTGAACATGGATTTAGAAAATAAAAATCTACTAAAACCGCAGGTTTATCTTAAAGATGTTGCTTCATTAATGGATAAGAATTAAGTAAATGAATACGGGGATATTATTAGATCTGCCGAAGGCTTTTGATGACATGAATATAACATTTTGCTTTGAAAATTATCTTCACATAGAATTCGTAGTATTACCCCGGATTGGATATCCTCGTACGACAAACATTGGAAAGGGCTGGCACGAAAGAATATTATTTACTCATCTTTCCAACTTTTTGACAATCAATTGAGTATCGAGTCCCGCAGGGTTTGATTTAATCGTGACTCCTTTTTGTTTACAATGCCATCGTCCATTAGACAAAAAGGATAATTCTGTTCGTTGATGACACTAGTATTTGTCACCAAGAAGAAGCAATGGGAAGTACGATTTCGGAAGTTTCAAATTGGTTTCGTAATAAAAAATAGAGTAAATGATGGAAAAACTGTTTCAATGTAATTTTACATTTCAAATCAGAAATCGCATGCGCCATTATAAATGAACAATATGCAATTGGCTGATGTTAAGGTAATAATTTCTGGGTTCCTCAATCCAGTCAAATCTCAAATGCAATATTCATATAAAAGAATTGGACACTAAATGGAGTCCATTATGATACGCATTCTTTTTTGAGGTCCATTATGATACGTAGTTTGTGAACGTAGTACATCGCAGCCTAAGGTATGACATAATATTCTGGGAGTACCCAGAATAATTTTATGACTAATAAGCGAATACCATCCACGTGGATCCTGCAAAACTCTCTTCATAGTGCTTCGATTACTTTCATTGCCTTGCCTATTTTTGTACGAATCTGTACTTTTGTCACCATTTTCTTAAGAGGGAGGACGTTTTTTCATGTACTAACGAAATTAACAATTACAACACACATCGTAGGAAAAGTATTCTTCCACAACTCAATATAAGAAATCCACAAATAACAGGTCTACATATAGTAAACGCATGTAAATATATCATACACATGTAATATCTTGTTTTGCAACACATTGTGAGATGACACTAAATAATGGAAATTGATACACGAGATTCAGTGCTGAATAAAATACAGGATGGTTATAAGTGGTTATAATAACTTTCGCTACAGAACACTTTATAACAAGGAAATTAATTGTAGTACGGGTACCAAACTGGCTAGTATTACTGTCCAGAGTATGGGGTGCATGATTTCTATGCGTTAGAGCGCCACCGGGCAGTTCCAAATATAGCCACCAGGTCCCATGATCAGGCATAGTGTTGAATAGTCGCACACACCGGACCAGTCACCGTGCACTTGTTGACGAGTCAACATGGGTTTGAACAAACGGAACAGGGCATTATTCGTAAAACTCTTTTATCAAAACAACGGTAATGCTGCAGCTGAACTTCTAGAATATCACCGGCTGAAAGGATTACGGAAGGGTTCTCTTTCTCCGCCTGCTTTAAGGAACATAATAAAGTTCGAATCAACAGACTGACCGGGAGCAGTAGCTCAGTGCATCGACTTACGTCGCTGCAGCGCCTCTGACCGGGAGGTCCTAGGTTCGAGCCCTGACGGCGGCAGGATTTTCGACACTAGCTTTTCAGCTAGGTCGAATTCAGTCGCTGTCTGGAGAAGTCTAGCGGCCGGCTGCTCTGATCGGTATACGTGGTTTCTCCGATCAACACCAGGTGAATGCCGGAGCAGTACCCTACCAAACGGGCCACAGACCGCGCGCGATCTGTCCTTCCTCTTTCTTGTCCTATCCTCTCCCCTTACACACACACTTACACTAACATGCACTACATTATCACATATTCCGGGAGACCGGTCGGGAGGTTAGAACTTGTCTCGGCTGGGGCGGTGCCCTGCTGGTAGGAGAGTCCTGGTGAGGGGGAAACCCCACTAGCCGACGGTAGGTCGGCGCCGGGTCTCGCCATCCAGCGGGGGAAGATCACCGCCTTCTCCCGAGACAAAACATACACTACACTAACGGAACTAATGACCAAAGCAGTTGACCCGCCCGGAAACACGAAAAAAACAATCAATCGAATCAACTGAGGAACTGAGTGTCGCTCCGGGAAGAGGCCGACTCCCGGTGGAACCACAGGTGATTGATGAAGCGTGTGGCTCTGGCTCTGCCCAACAACGCTTCTCCGCAATTCCCGAGAGCCAAGCTGTGCGCGTGCTGTGTCCCGACAGTTGAACATCCCGTGGGCCACTGTACGGAAGGTGCTTCGAACCATTCTCAAATGCTATCCGAACAAGATCCACATCGTACAGGCACTTGCATCACTGGACGTCCAGTAACGTGTTGACTTCGCTCTCCATTTTCTTGCAAAGATTGAAGTTAACGAGACCTGATCTTGCACTATCCTATGGAGAGACGAGGCATATGTTTCTCTGACGAGTGAGGTAAACACAGATTTGCCAAGTCTTCATCACCAGGCAATGTGCATTAAGTTCCTCTGCATGGTGAACGTGTCACCGTATGGTGTGGATTCACGGCGACGTTCATAATTGGCCTATTCTTTTTTGAAGAGGGTGGCTCTTAGGGACCAATGATGTGCAATGGCGATTGCCCAGCGTTTCTGCGGTATGCTTTGCCAACATGTTATACACGATGTCATAACAGCACGTCATATCAGGTATACGAGCAGTATGCCTGATAAAGGCACCTGGTGGCCATATTTGGTACTGGCCGGTGGTGCTGTGACGCATGGAAATCATGCATCGATTCTCTGGACAGTAATACTAACAAGTTTTGTGCTAGTACCATAATTCGTTATAACCTGTTCTATTGGAACATTTTAATTATAGCCACCTTGTACTTTCTGCTGCGTCACTGTTTCTATAAAATTAGATACTACATTAACAATCAAAAAGAAAAATAATAATTTTAACAATAATTAATGAGTTCGTAAAAACATTGTACGGGATATTTTTTAAAGTGCTAAATATGTTTCTAACAAGTAATATACTGCAGCTTCTGGGTCTGTGTCCCCACCTCCATCAGGTTTTACGCCCAGTTTCTCAGATCCATTGAACAGGTGCTGAGATGGCCCCCTGTTTTATTTCTGAACATAAATGTAGCTTCACTATGCGCACGTTTTGCTAATCTCACGCTAGTACTGCTAAGAGTATAGTCAGGGGTGTGGGGTTGCTATTTTGTTAGCAATACTACAAAACAAAATCTTTAGACCTTCTACCGAAGCAAATCAGTTTTCTATTACTCAGGAGGAAAAAGTTCTAGTTTTCCATAGTTACTAAACTCACTTCATTGGTACTTTTATTTATCATTCAACGATGTGTAGTCAAAGGGTAGGGAAGAAATTCTGAAGCTCAAGAACACGTGCGCAAATTATACCTCACCTATACGTCACTATCAATTTTCGCTTACTTTTGACGAACATTAAATTAAATTACAGACATAATCGCAATTTTTTTATAGATATACTTTTCTTTTTCATTTTGTTTTAATTCTCCTTTATTGCTATATTTTAAATACAAAAATTAAAATTTGCTAAACATATTTATGGAGAGAATAAAGGAAAATAAATCTACTTAGAAAGTCACATTTATAAAAAAGTTCGATAATGTTAGTTATGTAAGAGTTATTTACTAGAATACATAAAACAACACAAACATTGTTAACGGGTTTGTAATGCTTGCTTGAAAGGTTGTGTCTCAGGAAGATGCTGGGTGAAAAATCTGCTTTCCTTGCGTTTGACTTAAGTTGTTTGTCAGGCGTTCGAAACGACTTCATTTGTCTTTGCTTAGTTCGTCGAAATGCTATTACACAGAAGTGTCTTTCAAGTCGTGTATCTTGTCACTGTTCAGTATATTGCTTGTCGCGTTGATAAACGACTCTGTGAGTGGATGAGCAGACACCAATAAATTAAAATAAATGTTACTGACTATTTGATGCCTATCCTGTGTACCGGTCAGATAAAGGAAGAAAAATATATCTTGATAATCAAAGTAAATGGGCAAAATATGGTAAAAGATAAAATAATTCATGTATTGTTTCAAGAATAATTAAAAACACAAATACAAAAGCAGTTAGATGTACCCGATTTCCAAAACGTCCCACTAGTTACCTTCTGTGAAAGAATACCTTTTCACTCCATTTGCACATCTCTTTTTGACGGTTCAGAAGATCTTCTGAGAATCTATTAAGTTAGAGAGTCCTTTGAAAACCTTAGCGACTCATCAGTGCTTTGGAATATCAAAGTCCTTCTACCTCTTGGAAGATTGCAAGCCCCGCCCACAGACACCTCCAATCGTTTAACTCCTTCAAGAATGATCGGATTCCTACCGAAATAAAGTATTATCGCCAATCATTAAATCAAGGCCTTTATTACATCTTCAAGCAAACCTCAAAAAGCCTCATTCATCTATCCTAAATATACAGGAGGCTGCTAACTCCGTTTACCAATTTCTACGGACAGCGAGTTCGCTTTGAAGACCACAAGGAACACATTGTGAAAGAGCAGAACATTTCTAAGGAGAGATAGCCAACCCTTAACAAATTTCAAAAGAAGTTCTGCTCATTTCAAGAATTTCAAGTTCTATGATGATCCAGAATCAAAGGTTGTCTTAGTAATTACAGATAATAGAAAGTAAGAAAAATCTAATAATTCAGTGCGTTAAATGAAATAAGAACAATTTTGATGCATTATATGCTACATTTTAATGCAACACAAAATTATTTTTATTTTTTAAGTAGCTTTCATAACTATTTAAAATGTATTTATTTAATTAGTCTGATTTCCAGTTTATGAACAATATTTCGAATCTCAGAGATAAGGAATAAAATCTTAATTTTTCATTGTAACATTTACAATACACTAAAATTCAAGTTCAAAATAACATTTCAGGGTCGACGATTTTAATTGCAGTAAATCGATCTTGTCATATATGTTACTGGAAATTATTGAAACAAAAAGCAATAACATTCATCTATACGTTTATTGACTTAAAATACGAATAGTTCTAATAATGATTAAAATGCACTTGAAATTCATACCCCCAGAAACTAAACTAAAGAAACTATTCGTCCTTTTAATATTTCTCTCGTGATACCATCGTGGTTCATTTTTATGCACATTTCCACATTGTTGTAAACCATTACATATAAACTTACAAATTCAGATTTAACATTTGTGGAGCATCGTCTCTTATCGTATTATGCCGGCGGCGCTAGCCGAATGCGTTTACTACGCTCCGTGAAGTCACGAAGGTTAAGCGCATTCGAGACTCGCGGGTTCGTGGTTGGGTGACCGGCCAGGAACCCCGGAATCTAACGCCGTCGAGCCCCTGGCCGAAGGGATAAAAGGCACTGACTGACTGCGACGTGACGAGACTTGACTAATATTAAAAAGTAAAAGCACGTTAATGGAGGATTACTCCGAGAAGTGCAAAGCGCTCAACGCCCGTTAAGGGGCTTGGAGACGCGTTGCGTCAAGGCGTAGACGCAACAAATTACAAAAAAACAACAACAAAATGTCCATTCGTGGCCATGAATGTGTTTAACATTTGTATTTTCCACTACAACTGATGCAGTGTAGAGAGTGTATTGTAAGGCTACAGGAAAAAACGGCGAATGTTCAACAGAAAACTGTTATTGGTGGGCCATGCTAAAGAAAAAAGTAGATGAATCTTGATCCTGCATATCGCAAGTTACTTCTAACATGTTGTGTAGTCAGAATTCATGTTTTGTGGATCCTTGATAGCGAACAATCGATCATCGGCAAAACGTCTGTTCGTCTGTGAGCAACGCCGGCTAAAGGCTTGGCATGAGCTAAAGGCATGGCATGGTTAAAGGCACCAGCTAAAACATGAGTAGGATTTTCAGCAAATTTGATGTTTCCGAATCGATCTGGGTGATGACGCGGCCTTTGAAAATTGAATTCGATATTTTAGTTTTGAGAGGTGTTTTACATGAATCCCCTGGGCCATTTTCAAAATTATATAAATTGGCCAAAAAGTTTATTACATTTCGCTGTAGGATAGTGTGAATGATGTTTAAGAGAATGGTAAAGGTCTCATGTTCATTGAAATACCAAAATATTTTAAAATTACAAAAATTTTTTGTTTTTTTTCGGGGTCTTCCTACAATCTCAAATATTGAAGATAGAAATGTTTTCCTTAATGAAGTCTGTTCTTTGAAGGTATATTTTGAAATAAGGTCAAGAACAATTTTTGGAATATTTGAGTATTTTTTGTGGAATTTTGCGCGAACTATAAGGATTTTTTAATTTTTTTAAACACCTTTTTCAAAGAATACCCCAAACTTTTCCTTAAATTTTCACCTCGAATAGCGTAAAACACGCTTAGAGAATGGGGCAGGTCTTATTTTCTTTGAAATCCTTGCTTTTTAAAAGTTGCAAATAATCAAAAAGGTTCGGCGTCTTCCTACTACAGTTATAAAGATAACTTTTTTCTTAATGAAATGTATTTATCAAAAACAAACTTTTAAATTCGGTCATGTTCAATTTTTCGAAAATTCTAGAATTTTGTACTTTATTTTGTTTCAAACATATAAAAAATTTAAAATGTAAACAATTATTTTCTCAGAAACGGGTCCAAATTTTTCTTTGATTTTTTCACTTGTGTAGCAAAGAACGGTAAAGAAAGTTGTACTGGTTCCATTTTTGTCGCACTCTTTGTATTTTAGAAAAGTGAAAAAAACTTGAAATTTTAAATTCCAATTTCCCGCGCTTCGTTTGAGGCGGTGTTGTAACAAATTGTTCTCTAATTAGGAAGTAGATAAATTTCACACACATAGCTGTAATTTATGTAAAAAATAAAATGATAAATAACGTGTTGTAAACTTATTATTCTATAAGTAACGTAATTGTAAACTTATAATGCGCTTAAAGTTAGCTATTTTTATTCCATAAGATTAGTATTAAGCGTTGGAAAATTTTGTAGTATTTGTCAGATTTACACGTTTATTCTAATGTACACAATGTAAAAGGATTAGACAGAAGTGAGTAATGTTTAACTGCCTTATGTAGAAATTTGTTTATAATACTATTCGTTAATGTAATATTTCATATTGTATTAACTTAAAAATACGATTTAAATGCAATATGAAAGAAAAATTGAAAAAAATGAGAATCATATTGTCTTAATGTGAATGTAATTGATATGTGCTTGGAGGCAGTTGGTAGTTGGAATTCCTTCTCATTGTTGAAATATTGTATAGTTCGTGAGAAACGCCTTTTCATTGTCGAATTTGTGTTGATATTTGTTTAAAAAGAATTACTTTTGTAACTAATGTTCTAAATGTAAAGAGTAGATATAGGATTTTAATGTAAATGCATGTTTTGATTTAAGCTTCGTGAAGCTTCCAAATTTTGTAATTATATCTTTCTTGTTTATTAATGTTACAACTTGATGATGACAGTAAAAATCAAACTCCCGAAACGTAGCAATGTATGTGTATTGACTTCCTGTCGTTAATAATAAAGGCCACATTGTATAACTAGTGGTGCTAAAACCTCACGTTCTTCTTGTCCGTATTTTCACGCAAAATTACTCAAATTTTTGAAAAATCGTACATGACCTTATTTCAAAATCTATCTTTAGGGAATATTTTCCATTGAGGGATAATCTCTATCTTTAACATTTCAGTTGTAGAAAGACTCAAGAGAAAATTTGAACATTTGCAATTTTCGAAAAATCAGGGTTTTCAGCGAACATGAGACCTGCATTATTCTCTTTCTATCCAACACCATCTCTTACTATCCTCACACTATCCAATAAAAAAATAATCAGAAACAATCTGACCGGGGAGGTGGCTCAGTGAGTCAAAACAATGCCTCTGACCGGGAGGGCCTTGTTTCGAGTCCCGTCGGCGGCAGGATTTTTCGACACTAGCTAGTCAACTAGGTCGAATTCAGTCGCTGTATGGAAGAGAATTCTTGCGGCTGGATTTCGGTAGTTTTCCGTGGCTTGTCCGATCAACACGTGGCAAATGCCGGAGCAGAACCCTAATAAACGGACCATGGACCGCACGCGATCTTTCCTTCCTCTTCCTTACACACATGTACACTAGCATGCAGTGCACTAACATACATGCCGTAAGCCCGATCGGGGACTTGTCCCGACTGGGGCGGTGCTCCGCTGGTGAGAGATACCTGGTTGAGGGAAACCCACTAGTCGACGGTTGATCGGCGCTGCATCTCGGCATCCAGCGGGGGAATATCACCGCCACCTCCCGATAAAACAACGTGCACTACACTTACGGGATTAATAACCTCTGTAGTTAACAATCAATCATCAAATGCAATGGAGCAATTTGTTTGAAAATTTCCCAGGGACTTCATGCAAAGTACCCCTCCCCCCAAAAATATCGATTTCAAATTCAAGGGGTCGCAACATCAGCCAGATCAATTGGGGAATATCAATTTTGGAGAAAATCGGCTGAACGGATTAACCGCTAGCGTTGTTCACAGGCAGATAGTCGGGTGGGCAGATACACGTTTTGCCGTCATTCGATTTTTCGGTATCAAGGACTCAAAAAATATGGATTCTAGCTACACTTCGTGTTAGAGGATTTTCCTCTCTAAATTTAGAAACTGAACTTTTTCGTTACCAGGGCCCTGTAATAAGAGATTTTCTGCCGAAAATTCGTCATTTTTCGCGCTGCATTGCATAACTATATCTCTGCTCTGTAGCAAGAAAGTAATAATTTAGCATACCAGGAAAGACTTTCCGCAGTGGTACCTTGCTGCTGAGAGTGCGAGCAGCAGAAATAATGTTGGCAGCACGTGTTGCATCTTGCAACTAAGGAAAACGTAAATCGCGTACTCACGACAATCATAATAGTTGCTGGAAGTGTTGTCCCCTTCAATTGTTTCCCAGTGTCTGGTTGCTACCGACATAAATACAATTTTTAAAAGGAGTCCCTGATTCGGCTGGGTGCGGAAAGACTTTCCTGGCGCACTGTATAAGTAAAGGACGAGCAATTTTTTTTACTTCAATATTATAACTATTTTGTACATATACACTAAGTTGACACGATCATAATCTCGCAATTCCATTCACAATCGTTGCAGAATCGGATCTTGAAAAGAAAGGTTACGTTTAATATTATTTAAGCATCAATCTATTTTAAATTGCGTCATTTAATTGAGTTAAATGTGAGGAGATCATGGAAATGATAATAATTCCGATAAAGACAGCAAAAAATGGGAAACGCACTGCATCTCATAAAATGGAGCCAAATTATCATTTTGATAATACTTTTATGTTATTCCGATCTATTTTGAAGAGAGGGTAGGCAGGACACCTCATACGAGAACCATTGGTTGTACCGTCAGCAATGTCACTCAGGCAAAGAAGAGTGATTTGAGAACTTGCTGAGAAAGATATTTGGGGAGAACCGGAAAAGCTAAATTAATTCCCATTTTTATCAGATTGTCCTGGATTCATACCCTATTCTTAGTGAAGATGCCTCTTATAAAAATGCTACTCTTTGTGACTATTTAGAAGAGTGTGAGGTGAGCATCTCAGTTACTATGCTCTTTCCATCAACGTTCCTAAATACTCATTAATCTTAATATTGTAAGTTCAGCATCTACTCATCATTGACTTGCACTTGCATCTGTAGATATGTCAAAAGTTTTTGGATGAACTGATTGAACTTTCGTGAAAGGCAACTCTGGATGTACCTTCCCTTCTGCAAACACGAATGAGTACTTGATAAGCCCATCAATACGAGTATATGTACTCGCGTGCTACGAGGTAACCAACATATTCTCAATCATACGTTAGTTGCTTTACTTGGTTCACACTAGGCACACAATACGGACTACCAGAACGAGCAAGAAACTTCTTAAAATAGTTCGACCATCAGGTTTTGAAGTCTAAGATGTCCTCAGTGTCTCTTACTGTTGTCATGAAGCATTTAGGCGTTTCCTAGCTGGTAATACTGGCTCACGTGTACGAGGATCAGAAACTAATCCTAGACTTATTTATATTTTCAAGACATTAGAATGTTTAGTTGACAATAAAGCACATACTTTAAGCTGGATAAAAATGCATTTTTACACTGAACTATAACTTGAAGAATAACAAAGAAAATGTATATATCAACTCTTTTTACGAAAAAAGTGGACTTATTTACCTTAACATAACCGGTTCAATTAACTCACTGTTTCTAAATGAAAATACACTCACTAAGGGAGGACTTTCGGTTCGTAGCATTCTATATTATTTTCGAAAAGTTTCATTTCTATTTCTCCACTTCTTTACAGACGTTATAATGTAATGAATTCCTCTGACAATATTATATAACATTACAATGAGAAAGTACAATCAGCAAGTTCAGTTCGTGAGAGCCTTTAATTGCCAATACGGATGAATGTCCTCATGTTCAAATTTCTTCTGAGCTTCAGAGCAACATACAACTGCGTGAAACACGCAAAGCACGTTGCGCAGCGATATTGCTGTAAAATGAATACAAGTCGGAATCGATGGTAAAATATAGGTTTGTGACGGTCGAGGGTGCTCTTATAGTCTGCTTTCCATCTTTCCAAAGCACACAAAAACAAAAAACAAAGCCGGTTCTAAATTAGGCGACACATACAGAAACTAGTAGTACTACACAGCACATATTTTCTCGCATTATTTTAATCTAGTAGTTTTTTTCGAAATACTGTACATGACCTTTTTTAAAGAGATGGTGTTTTACAACAGACTTTGTGTAAGACAAAAAGCTCTATTTTCAATTTTAAAATTTTGAAATATTAATTTTTTGCAGTTTTCAAATATACAGAGAATTTGCCAAAAATGGGATAGCACCCATCTTTTTTCTTCATGAATACGAGAAGAAAATTTAAAAAAATATTTGGTGCCATTTTAGAGAAAAACTTATTAAAGTAATAATGCAATTGTGTAAAATTACGCAAAAAATCATCACATGTTGAAAAAATTAAACATGACATTATTTGAAGATGACTTTAAAGAAAAGATTTTCATTAAAGAAATAATCTCTATCTTCAATACTATAGTTGTAGGTAGACGCTTCCAAAAAATATAACTTTTGCAATTTTCAAAATGTCAGAGATTTCAACAAACATGAGACCTTTACCATTCCCTTAAGCGTCCTTTACACCATTCAAGGACAAAGGTAACCAAAACATTTAGTGACATTTTTGCGAAAATTTTGAAAATGTTTTTAAAGCTTAATGTAAAGTAGTCTCGAAACTAAAAATATCCGTTTGAAACTCGCAAAGCTTGAGTTCGTTCAGATCTATCTGAAAATATCAATTTTGGAGAAAATTGGCTGAACGGTTTAGGCGTTGACCTCACACGGACTGAGAGATGTTTTGCCATCAGTCAATTTTTCGGCATCCATGACCCACAAAACATGAATTTTGAATACACCACGTGTTAGAGGAAGTAATTTTCTAAATATAGCAACAGGAGTTGCTATATTTAGTAATCTTCGACAATATGAGTTTTTTTTCCGAAAGTGTGCCGTTTTTCGGCGCATAATTACATATCTTACGCTTTTGACGAAGTATGTGCGAGAAATTAAATAGGATGAGTGTCTCCCAATGTTGATGCATGTTAATGTGAGTTCTAAGCATACCCTTGCGCACAGGAGAGAGCAGAAGGCTCGTGGCCACTTGGAAACTTTGAAAGGGTCTCGTAGCCTTAAGTAAGAAATCTTTTTTTTTGCGTAAATATGTTAAATACACCATAAAATTGGTTATAAAAATATTAAAAATTGTTGTTCAAGTAAACTTTCATACGTAAATAAAATTTTTAATGATTAATAATTTTTCTCGGCAATGTAGTTATGCCCTCGTGTTTCTGGCTGAGTACATTTGTGGTACGAAGTATTATTTTTAGTACTCTCTTCTTTAAAGGTGGCCCAAAGCCTCATTCTTAGCTCTTCAGAATACAAATGTCTCATTGGCCGAAAATACTACTGTACAAGGCATTTCGTTCAGGTTCTCTCATCCACAGTCTTTCAAGTAACGGTGGTTACGCAATCGGCGTGGCGTGCAGAAAGGAATGTTGAGTGGAACGGGAGCGAGTGAAATCGGCCTCAGCAACAGTTGTCGACAGCCAGCAGGCGACAGCTGCAGACGAAATACGATCTTCCTCGACGTGACAAATTCCACATCTTGCAATACGAAAGCTATTCCATCTCCTATACGGTGTGATTTAGTTCAGATTTGAAATGAATTGTGCAGTCTTCTTTAAATCATGCGTAGGCGGTGAGTCATTAAGAAAAGTCCTTTTCATTACCCGCAAAATTTGATGATTTTAGTAAATTAATGAAATTAGACTATGTATCTCGTGAACAATGTAGTAGGGAAGAAATGATAAGTTGGACATAAGCTCTATGTTCACTAGAATAATGAAATATCTCAAAGTAATTATTCTGTATAGTAATATCAGGTTTATAAACAGAGTCAAAAAGCGTCACGATAGTTATGCCGCCATCTACTCTCGCGTCAAATTATATAATAATATAATTATATAATATTAAAATTATATAATAGTATAAAAATAAATGTGTCAAATTACCATTTAAAAACGAATTAATTTTTCGGGTACAAATTTCTGAATTCCTGGCTACAACGTACACCACACTAAACACCCAGATGGTATAGCACATGGCGGCACAGCAATCATTATAAGAAGCAAAATCAAATACAACATACTGAATTTAATAAAAATTATCTCCAGGCAACTTCGATGCGAGTAAAGGACAATTTTGGTGAAATTACTTTATCAGCAGTCTACTGCCCGCCAAAGTACAGACTCTCCGAGAGTGAATTCATAACTTTCTTTCGCCCATTAGGATCAAGATATATTACTGGCAGGGATATATTACTGGCAGATATTTAATGCCAAGCATCAACAATGGGGCTCCAGACTGAATACCCCGAGTGGCAAAGAGCTCTTAAAAACGATTGAAAATGCACATTGCAACGTCCTATCTAGCGCCGATCCAACATATTGGCCCACAGATACGAATAAAATTCCAGATCTGTTAGACATATTCAGTACTAAAGGTATGGTCGAAGCTTATTTCAATATTCAACAATGTTTTGATTTCAATTCTGACCACTCTCCAGTTATAATGACTTTCGGAACATGTAGCATCGAAATAATTTCAACTACTACCTTATCAAATAGGCATACCAACTGGGACTTATTCCAACAATTGATTAACGAGAATGTTACGACAAATATTCTATTGAACACGGTACATTTGCCCCTGATACAGAGGTAATGGTTAAACTAAATTATACTATACTGACTCGCCTGGAAATGATAAGGGTAACCATGCAAACAATTGATGAAATCGGCCTATGAATTAGATTTCAACAAGCCACCCAATAATAGGTTACTAATTTCAGAAGATAATAAGATCAGATCTTTTGCAATTACAAAGTGATTAAAAAAGAATAGACCCTTTTATAAAACAGCTATTAATAATAACTTAAAATAAAATAAAGTTTATTTCACTCTCACTAACTAATTGATTGATTTTTTCGTGTTTCCGGGCGCGTCAACTGCTTCGGTCATTAGTCCCGTTAGTGTAGTGCATGTTTTTTCTCGGAAGATGGCGGTGATCTTCCCCCCGCTGGATGGCGAGATCCGGCACCGACCTACCGTCGGCTAGTGGGGTTTCCCCCTAACCAGGACTCTTCCACCAGCGGGGCACCGCCCCAGCCGGGACAAGCTCTAAGCTCCCGACCGGTCTCCTGGAGTATGTGGTAGTGTCGTGCATGTTAGTGTAAGTGTGTGTTTAAGGGGAGAGGATAGGACAAGGAAGAGGAAGGACAGATCGCGCGCGGTCCGTGGCCCGTTTGGTAGGGTACTGCTCCGGCATTCGCCTGGTGTTGATCGGAGAAACCACGGAAAACTACCGATCAGAGCAGTCGGCCGCTAGAATTCTCCTCCAGACAGCAGCTGAATTCGACCTAGCTGAAAAGCTAGTGTCGAAAATCTTGCCGCCGTCAGGACTCGAACCTAGGACCTCCCGGTTTGAGGCGCTGCAGTGACATCAGTTGATGCACTGAGCTACCGCTACCGGTCACTAACTAATAAAATGAAATATTTAAAATAACAATATCCCGACACCGAAGAAACCAAAAGTGTAGTTCAAATTTACCTAAAAAATCTCAATTGCACAACAAACCTGAACTATCAATCGCATCTTACAATTCAGTTATTTTCCTA
Source organism: Teleogryllus occipitalis (assembly GCA_011170035.1). Lineage (NCBI taxonomy): Eukaryota > Metazoa > Arthropoda > Insecta > Orthoptera > Gryllidae > Teleogryllus > Teleogryllus occipitalis. The sequence continues at coordinate 553,238 of BLKR01000224.1, read as the reverse complement.
CACTGTGAAAAACAACAGTCCTTTTTTCTGTAAACCAAAAACAGATCGTCGACGTTCTAAACATTACTGACTATCGCCTATCTTCAATTTCAATTTTTAGATACTACTATTTCCAAAAAGACAACAAAAATATTCATAAAGATTTAATCACTGATGGAGCATTTAAGATTAAAATTAATCTCTCATGTTTACTCCATGTAATATTACTGCCGGAGTTTCACACGGTTTTGTACTCTCACATAATTTATTTAATATCTTTGTGAGAGACATAGAGGAAAGTACCCAAACCCGAGCCCGGTTTCTAATGTGAGAATTTCTAATGTGATTCTGTTCTGTAGAGTTTGGTTGCCTATTAGGAACGTACTAAAGTAGTAATTTTTGCAAGACCGCAGTCCAGTCAAGCAATAGTGTCTTCATCTCCACTTGTTGCAGCCAGCCGTTAGTGCGAACACTGAAAAACAAAGTTTTTTAAAGTGTTTATTCTCTGTAGTCTGACTTTGATACTTCATTGGTAATTGGTCTTTTAACCATTACATTATCTTAAAGGGAATATTATAAGCTGCTGATGTAAGGTAATGTAATTTATTTTACTTGCCTTATAAATATGATATTGGCATTTGAAATATAAACATGCTGGTGCCTAACTCAAGCCTCCAAATATTTCTAAAGCAGGCCCCAAATTTTCACCTTGTAAAATAAAAATAATTAAAGTATATGATACTCCTTATGCCTTAGGAGTCTAATAAAAAGCAAGAGCCTGTTCTGAAGCCTATCAATTCGAGAGGGCAGGATGAAGATAGGGGTTAAGGATTAATTTCAGAATTTAATCCCAGAGAAGTCGAAAAGATAGAGATTTAAGAAAATTCTGGAGTTGAACAAAAAGCAAAAAGGAGATTCCATCTCCCGCGAGGAATGGAACATGCCCTCTGACTATTCCAAAATTGGAAATTCTACCAGGGATATCTTCCCTCCCAGATAAACAAGATGCACAGTGTATGTGTTGCATTGTAAAATGTTCAGAGAGCTGTACGAGAATTATGTGCCTAACGTGTTCACTCTGATCTCGTGTAGAATGTGAGGGGGTGAAAAAAGTTGCTTATATACGTGACTTTTGTCGCGCTTGAATACATAGACTATGTGCGAGACATATAAGACAATTTCTTATGTATAAGATGTTAAACTTCTATTTTTGCAAAATTATACTGAGTTGAAACTATTGGCAGTTCTTCGTTTATTTTTATCCATTTCTTAAAACTTTTCCAAAGGGTTCACTTTAGAAAACCTTTTTTTTAAATCCACAAAATATAATGTTTACGAAAAAAATAATTTATTCTTAAATTACTTAGCTAAATATTTTAAGTAGAATATATAATTTGCATAACTAAGTAAGGTATGCATTGCAAATACTTTGATTTAAATGTTTAGAAATTTGGTTTTAAAAATATTCAATAACAAAGTGGGGGTCCGGGTTTCGATACTTTCCTCTACCTAAACTTTTTAATGTGAAAATATTTTTTTGTTGGCGATACTGGAAAAAACAAGCAAGGACGAGAATACACTTCGAAAAAAAGTTCAGAATAGTTTAAATACGCTACAGCAATAGACAAAGAAATGAAGAACTCCAATAATTTCTAGAAAAAGGTCACCAATATGAACACACCAACATGTTCATCTGTGGAAAGCCTTCCTTATTTCATAGTAGATGAGAAAAAAATCTACTTAGATTTGAATACCTAAAATGCAATTGTCTTCTTTGTATGTGTGCCAGATAAGGTACTTCGAACTTGAAGAGCAAAGACTGGCGTCTTGGAAAAAACAAAAATTAATATAAGAAGAAAAAATGTTAGGCAGCAACCAGCGATTGAAGTTATTAAAATTTTGCTTCCTACATCACATATATAATTACAATTTTCAGTTTATGAACAATTATACAAATATTTACAGTTTCATCATTTCAATAAAATTTGTATTCTTTATTGAATTATAGTAACGTGAGGAAAGTGGATGCAGTAATGAATGTCAACGTGACTTTGCTTTCATTTCCGTTTCTTTTCTTGCTTTTGAAAGCAGAAATGCAGGTTTCGACCCAAACATTTAATCAAATGTTTTGACTGTGAAGTACATACAGTAAAGATAAGACTAACATCAACAGTAAAATAAACAATCCGGTATCATTGCCGATATGGTATTCGCAAAATGAGACAGTTGTAATTAGTTTCCACTCTACACTGATAGATGTTGTAAAATGCTCTCTATAATGAGTCTCAGCAATCGATTCGCATTAAAAGCTCATTTTTATTGAAGTTGTTTCCTCTATGTGTGGGTTTTGAAAATCATGGAAAAGGTATACAACAATAGAATGAACAAAAGTATCTCTGTAATACCAACGTAAAAAAAATTGTGCTATTGGAAAGGAAAGTTAAAAATATACTGACGTTCATTTGCGTCCACAACAAGCGCTCAAACATAAACATAGGCCCGTAGAATTGAGTACATGTGAGACATGTAAGTATGGAGATGGAGATTGTATGAAAGGCAAAGGGAAATTTGAGTTCAAAGTCCCTTCCGGCAGATAGAAAAGAATATCATAGACATCAGAGAGGTTGGCACTATGGACTTATCATTCCCAGTCAGTCCAAGACGTATCGATTCCAATCGTAAAGAAGAAGCTGGGAAAGAACCTTACCTGCATGAGGTGACAAAATCTCACAAGAAAGCGAACCCCCTCCGGCGGATGGCCGCCCGGAGACGTCATCCGCCTCTCCCCAGAGCAAGTCGCGAGCTTCACCTCTCTCCCGGCGCTCTCTCATAAGCCGAGTATCTTTCAGGGAAACCGATTTTATTCTATTTGTGCGTATTAGCGCGCGGCGAGGGCGCGGGAGGGTTTATTTTCCGAGCGGCGTCGCGCAGTGCGGTCGTTTGCTCTTCCCTCCCCGCCGGTGGGAGGGTGGGCGGGCGGGCGCCGGGGTTGGGGGCGGGGCCGAGGGGGCGGCCGGCGGTCGATGCGCCGGTGGCCTTGACCCCGCCCCTCCCCCTGCCGCTCTTCGCCCTTTCGCTCGCCGCCGCCTGCGCCTCTGCCGTACCGCGCCGCCCCACCCCTCCCCGCCTCGCCCCGCCGCCCGCCCTGCCCCGCGCCGTTCCGTCCCATCCCGTCCCGTCCTGTCCCGCCTCAGTCAACGCCCGCCCCACCACACCCCGCCACGCCACGCCACGCCACGCCACGGCCCGTCCCGCCTCGACCCATCCCGTCCCTTCCCGTCCCGTCCTGTCCCCGGCCAACCAACATGACCCGCCCTGCCCCGCAACGACCCGCCCCGCAACGACCCGCCCCGCCACGCCCCGCCCGCCCCGCCACGCCCCGCCCGCCCCGCCACGCCCGCCTCGCCACGCCACGGCCCGTTCCGTCTCAACCCATCCCGTCCCATCCCGTCCCGTCCCGTCCCATCCCGTCCTGTCCCGCCTCGGCCAACCCCCGCTCCAGCACGCCCCACCCCGCTCCGCCCCGCCCAGCCCCGCCACGGCCCGTCTCATCTCGACCCATCCCGTCCCATCCCGTCGCGTCCCGACCCGTTTCATCCCGTCCCGCCCCACCCTCGCCCAGCCCCACTGCGCTCCACCGCACCCCGCCGCGCTCCGCCGCGCCTCGCCTCGCCGCGGCCCGCCGCACCCCGCTCTACCCCTCCCCGGCCGCGCCGAACGCGTGGCACAAGGCCCGTGCGCACGGCCGCCGCTCGCTCCACTGCGTCGCGTCGTCACGTGTGCGGCGGGCAGAAGAGCCGGGTCTGGCCGCGTTAGCCGGACGTCCGGGTGCCCTGAGAGGGATGTTGCGCAATATAAATACAAGGGAGGAGCAGCGGCAAGCAACGCATTCGTTAACGTCACTCATTACATCACATCTACATGTTCGCGTCTCCTCGCCGTGGATGTGAAGGTTTTTCTGGGCGCGTGAGTTACCTGTCATCGTCAGCTCATTCTTCTTTTTCACATTGTCGGAGTATCTACGGAAAGTAAATGCGTGCGTAACACATGTACAAACACGCATAAAAACATTATGAGTGAATTGACGCCTTGTACCTTCAGCTATACACAATGCTTCTATGTGACATAACAAGCAGGCTGCGTTTGAGACAAAGCATTATTTGCTCGCCTCAATAGGCATGAGTGGAGGTGGGGTCAGGGGGGGAGCCGTGGTATCCCAGAAAATTTCAAAAGCGGCTCCGTAGTTCTACGTATTAATACATTTTATTCCGTGTACTTGATAAATTACTGATTTCTCGCTTTTTTTAAGCTGATACTTTGGAGAATTGGAAGATATTTGGGAAAGAAGCTCTTCAAACCATCTGGCAACTCTGTAAAATGATGCAGCATAAATTTATTGCATTTGTTAATTGTACCATTAAAGTTACACTAAATTCTCCTTGTATAATGCTATATTTATTTACAAGAATAAAATTGTCTTATGTAAATAAAAGAGTTTAATGAAAAAAGGGATCTAGAAATGTAAACGACTCCTTTGTTTTAGGCCGTACACGCCTACCCTCGCCACTTGCACTCCTGCACAGTATTCCCGTAAAATAAACTAGCTCTAAATACGGGGATACTAAATTTGTTTATTTAACAAACAGTATAAAAGAAAAACGTAAAATTGAAACAAAATTAACGTTCATCTACCTTTTTCGTAGCATTGTAATACTAGTTGCTTACAAAATAGTCGTCCTAATTTATCACAATTAATTACGTATTAAACACACCTGCCCAGGTCCGAGCACCCTTTCTCCGTTCGCCCTCTCTCCTGGCCACTTCACCATGACCCTTACACCACGACCCTTACGCTTCCCATTGTCCCCACACCCCTGGGTGTGACCGCGCCACCGCCCGCATCCCCCTACGCGGCCCCACAGACTTAGCTCTACCTCAGTCTGCAACGTTTTTTTTGTTTTTGTTTTTTAATTTTATTACTTATTGTTCAGCATTCTGCCTTTCAGGGGCAGAAATTATTTCAGTAACTATAGGATGAACTCAGGTCTAAATGTCAATATAATAACAAGAAAATTAAGCTAGGCAAGCCGTGGTGTGTGTGTGTGTGTGTATGAGAGAGAGAGAGAGAGGGAGAGAGATGGTGAGAGAGAGAGGGAGAGAGAGATGGAGAGAGAGAGAGAGAGAGAGAGAGAGAGAAAGATTTTTGTTCTGACTTTAAATGGACTTATAATGGAAAATATTTTTGGATAAGTGAGTGGATTATCTGTGGTTGTCTGTAATTCTTACCTATATGGTAATTTGCTGTAGCTAGGGATTCTGGTAGTAAATCTTAAATGTTTTTTGAAATTTTAATTATATAGCCTTGAATTGATTATATTTTTAATTTTCTATGTAATTGTTCATTGCTTATAAACCACGGAACGTTTGTAATTTTTCTGTGGAAGTTATTTTGAATAATTTGAAGTTTGTTAATATGGCTATGGGCTGCTTTTATCCGTTGAGGAACGTTGAGGAACAATGCTGCCGCTTGGCAACAATGCCACGTTTGCTTGTTCCACTTGTTCGGGGGTAAACAATTTACGGAAACATATTCTGGTCGCGAACACCCTCAGCTTATTCATCGCCTTCTCAAAAATGTTTGTGCAGAATTTGAGAGCGATCCTTTCTCTAATTTGGACGTTGTTGTGAAACAAATATACACATAATATATTTTTATATTTTAAGATATTATGGTAAACATCCACAATAAAAATAGCTATTTTCAAATGGGAACATATAAGGACATATTGCGTAAGCTTAATTGAAAAACATCACTTCATTTGGAGAGTCAATTGAAACTTTAGACTTTCATACCGTTCATCCTCATAATAGACGTATCTGTCCAATTCGCAACAAATTCTGATCTGCACCCAACGAATCGTATTCGAAAGAGAAACGGCGCCTAGGGTTTGCACATCGTATAATCTCTTTTCCATTTCCATCGTGTTCATTCACACGCTTTTGTTGCAATCATTCGAAATGGAAACTTCTTAATTCAAATAAAGAATATTGTGGAGGATTTTAAAAATTAATTTACTTTTGTAAATACCCTCAAATGTAGCTTCGCCCCGAAATTTTACTTTAAAGGAGATACTTTTGGTTTTATTATAAAAGTCGATTATTTTCAATGCAATGATATTATTATTGATTGAGTATTACAAGTTTCCGGATATGTTAATTGTTAAGATCGTTACTCACGTAAGGGCAGTCCATGTTATGTCTCAAGAGTAGACGGTATTCGTCCTCCATTGGAACGCGAGATCTGGTACAGACCTACATGAAGGTTTGCGCGAGTTTCGTTCGTCAGTTATCTCTCCTAATGGGCATCACCCCAGTCCGGGTAAGTTATAATCTCATGACCATCTCTCGACAAGTGCAATAGTGTAGTGCATGTGTGTGTGTCTATGTAAAGGTATGGGAGAAGATAAAGATGAGTACGGAAAGATCGCGCGCAGTCCGTGGCCCATTAGTTAAGGTACTTCTTCGGCATTCCCATAATATTGATCAGACAAACTACACTAGTATTATAAAAATCAACACGTAGATGTCAATGTACTTGAACATGTAGATGTCATTACAAATAATAAACCATTTAATTTTCTATTGCAAAATAATATTATATAAAAAAGAAAGAAATAAAATTTTATTGTTAAAATAATATTTCCCAATCACTTTTGTAATTATATTATTATAAATATTTGTATAAGTATGGGAGAACGTACATTTTTTCAAAAATTATTATCGTTCAATTCACCCTGTAAATCCCATGTCTTGCAGAGTTACAAACAAATGAAAGCCTCTTTGAATAAAGAGCGTAGAAGAGATGCGGTCGATATTTCGGATCGATATTCTGGGCCGCGAGTATAAAATATTTAACTTTGAGAACAAAAATCCGCACTTCGTTAAGGAAACAAACCCCCGAGATATTATCCGTAAAATACACAAATGTTGAACGTTTTGGAGTTGAAATGAACTGCGCAGATGAAATGAACCGCGTATATTAGAAAATTTAATATCTCGATAAAACAAAGAGAGCTAAAGTTCTTTTCTTGTGTAAACACTGTACAAGCCTTGCTATTTAGACGAAAGGAAATAGAGTTCATTGAAAGCGCCAGGAAGTCAATACCTGATTCCTCAGTGACTGCTGGGCATTCAGCAAGTCCTCCAGAAGTACTCTGTACGAACTGCCAAAGCGCATTAGTCTGTGGTGAATGCACTGTGTCTTCATGAACTATACTCGCGGCTTACCAGGAATACGAGCAGCTCTAAATATTCCACATAACAGTTTTCCAATTTTCCTGACAAAAGAGGTCCTTTATGATTTGCAAGCTCTTTCCATTTCCTTGTACATGCAGTGAATTCATTTGATTAGATTTGATCGTCAACTAGTACGCTCATTGTGGAGAAGTATTTCAAATATATTTGGATGAGATTTCGTATTTTTTCACGTTCTTTCTAATTATTTTCAAATCATTTAGATAATACTACATACTTTTATTAAATCACGAAATTGAATATCTTTGATTCCCGAATAATCGATACAATGCTTTTATTTCACATGATTTATTTTATTATAGTTGTATTTTCTTTTGAGGTTTTGCACAACTTTGAGACTCTGAGCCCCTTTTCTTCCTCCGTCTGTTATTTTTCGAAAATTAATATTTTGCTTAATGCTGACCTCATCCTGTATGGTGTGTCCCATTAATGTAACAATTGAGAATAAGCTATCTGAAAGTACGGCTTTCATATTTCTGTTTGTGGGGGAATACTGAAGTCGAGTGCCTTATTAAGGTGGTCCGAAAAAAAATCATTTGAAATAATCCTCCTCCAAGTGAGATGTTAACCTAGTGGTGAAACAACAGCACATACTTTTTCGTATTTAGTAAGGTAACGTGATATTATAACACAGCAATTTCTCTCCATATTAATACATCTCAGTCATCACTCCTTGTAAAACTCATTATGGTAAGTTGCTGTAGCTGGGGATTCTGTTAGTCATAAATGTTTTTTGAAATGTTGATAATATAGTCTTGAATTGATTATATTTTTAATTTTCTATGTAATTGTTCATTGCTTATAAATCACGGAGCGTTAGTAATTTGTCTGTGGCACTTATTTTGTATAATTTGAAGTTTGTTAATATGGCTATGGGCCGTATTAACCTTTCGCCTCCAGCTCGTAGAACATTAGATGCGAAAACTTCTTTGAAAGTTAATAATATTAACTTATTAGCTTATATAATTTATATATTAGCGTATATAATCTACATATTGGCTTATATATTATAAAAACACATAAGCGACAGTTAAAAATGCGTTTCACTGAGCTATAACATCTATCAACAACGAGAAGGATTTCTTGGAATTTCAAACACCGTGTCTCAGCGAGAAGGATTCCACTCTGATACATCTTGAAAGATTCTAGCAAAAGAAGAATGGGAAGTTCAAATTTGCAAATACAAAAGTTACGCTAAACTACTAATACAATTTTAAAGAACTAATAATTGTTAAAGAACTGATATTTACAATATATTTCATTTTAAAAAGTTTCGTCACAAGTCTACTTATGGAATGTTATTTTTACTTTCTCACCCTTATGAAGGTACTTCGTAAGAAGAGAAATTTATGTAATCGTGCACAGGAAAGCGGCGAATTTTCGGCAGCAAAATTATTATTGCCGGGTTCTGTTAAAAAAAAGTGACTTTTCCTTAGACAAAGTCTGTTCCAAAAAATAAGCACTTTGAAAAAGATCATGAACAGATTTTTGAAAAAGAGTAGTTTTTACGAAATCTGGGCTTAAACTTCATTGATTGATTGAAATTATGCTTGAAATTATTGCTTAATTTATGAAAGAAAATATATTTTTCAAACAACGCATAAAATTTTTTCTCTAAATGTTTTTCACGCATAGAAGAAGGGAGGCTTAATTGATTGATGTGAGTCTCATTTTCTTTGAACTCTCTGAATTTTTGAAAAATTGCAAATATAGAGATGATGAGAGAAAAAATGTTCTGTTGTAGCACCACTAGTTTTGTTGTTGTTAGTAATTTTCGAAAATACAGAGAGTACGCTGAATATGGAACCCGGACAACTTTCCTTTGCTACAAACAAGGAAATAATTTAAAGAAAGAAATTGGAATCAAATTTTAGAAAATAATTGTCCAAAATAGTTTCAAAATTGCTGATGTTCCACCCCAAAACTACTTTATGTTTGAAATATTAAACTAGACTATTTCAAAATCTGTTTTTGATGAATATGTTCTATTGTCGAAAATTCTGCCATCTCGGGACTCAAACCCTAGGTTCTCCCGGTCAGAGGCACTGCAGTGACATCAGTTGATGCCCTGAGACACCTAAGCCAGTAAATGTGTTAGAGAGCGCACTGAAACTGGCCGGGTAAAACCTCATTTAAACCGCTAATATTTTGAGGACGCAATCTCGTTCAGAATGCTAATTGGTTGTCGTGCAAAAGTGCCCTGTGGAGGTGCAGTGCGAGCCCACCGCAAGGAAGGCCGGTGTCCATTTCATTAGGTCAGGGGTTTGCAATTAAGGATCCTCTGCCGGCGAGCGTTACGCAAAAAGAAATATTTTGCTCGCCGAAAAATACTACTATTAGATTTGTACTCCAGGTAAAGCATAGGCCAATGTGCTTCACAGCTGCACACTTTCGCCTCACATCTGACAACTGCAAAAAAATAAGGCAGGGCGCCTCCGGCTGCTGTTTTCATACGACAAATGTTAAATTTGCGCTTGGCAAGTTCATGACAAAAAATAAATTTTAAACATATTTTAATGACCTGGCTTATGCGTTTTAAGGCGTAGAAAGTTGCAAGAAGAAATTTCTATTACAATATTTTTTTAATTTTTTGTTTCATTACAAAATTAAATTTAATTATTGTCAATCGGATGAATGAAATCGTAAGAATTCATATAAATGCTCGAAAGAGAGTATTCACAGCATTTCACCAAAGTATTTGTAGTTGCTTTGAGATCTGATATAATAAATATCTTTTATCCTTATCTATGCTGCATGCTACTTGATTTTGATCAATGAATTAATACCTACTGCATTATCATTATAACATCTTATTTATTATATTTCTTAAAATCATACAATTTCAGTATTTTCCTTTTTTTAACATACGCACAACTTGTTCACTAAGTGGCATTCTAATAGCAGACCAAAGGATGTAGTTCATGTTAAACAATTATCAACCTTCTTGAAAATGGAGTTTCACAACTTCGGCTCTGATAAGCTCCTACATTTTTTCCTTCATACAACAAAAATCTCTCTCTTATTGTTGGTCTCCTCTGACTACATATTTTACATAATTATATTAAAACATGCGGCTCACACTTTACTCCATACTTCAAAATCATAAAAACGCACGTGTTTTCTAGAATTCGCTCAGAATATCCTAAAGGGAACGGACTTAGAATTGTACCAATCGATTTATCTTATCGAGAGTGAAAGAATGATATATTGATCTATTGATCACCTCTGTAAGGTGTGTATGTATATATATTGATCACCGGCGGTAAGTCACCTAAAACGTGTTTTAGTTGCCTCAAACACATGTTTTTAGATAAATTTCCTAGAATTTTGTGAATGTATCCAAGTTCCCTACCAGATGACCGAGATGCGTCGAATGACACCTAATTTGTCGCAATTGGTGCACCGAAATGGGTCGAACCTTGAGTGATGGGCAGACGGTCTTATGAACGTAGGTTACTGGATTAGTACACGTTGTATATAATGGTAAATCATTCACCTAAATGTGAATAAATATTAATAAAAGTTGCCACTGTTCCCCACATCTTTTCTGCGATGCTTCTCTCTCTTTCCATTTCTTTATCAAAACAACTATTATTAGATCGAACCAAGAATTAATTAAATATGTAAGGCTGACAAGGGATATACGTGGCTGTCGTCAGTCAAGCGATATTCGTGACTGACTCATACGTTAGTCACATATATCGCATACTGACAGTATTACATAACAGGTTCAGTGAGATTCTTCTCCGACCTATAAAATCCGGGACAGAAATATAGTTTAAATATGCAATTAATATTTCATTTTGAAAATATTAGGTTGTTTTAAAATTATACATGATTGCTATTAATATAATTGTTTGAGAAATATCATTACTTAACACTGTGCAGTAGTGAAAAATTGTAGTCCACAATATAACATTTATTTACTACTAAATTAAATAAATTTATTTGAAGCTCTGTATTATTTGTAAAATATATTATTTAAATATATATATATATATTTAACTTTCCATGCATTTGAAATATTTGGTTTTATTTTTTTCTGTGAGAGCAATACTTCTGCGCAGAAATATTCGTTCTTTTGGGAGAGGAAGGATGGAAGAGACGAATAAAACGAATGCTTTATTGATTACGGTATCGAGTTGCAATTTAATGCGGTAATGATGGGAAGATTGATGAATAAAGAATGCGAATTGAAAAATGAGAGGGATAGATGACTAAACTCCGTTAATTTCCATTTGAATTCCACGTGATACTTCTAGGAGAAGTAGTGGATACCGAGAGGAGGAACGGGAATGTGATGTCGCTATTAACTCCATTAAAGAGGGAACAGTTTAGTTAAATTCAATGTAATTTATTTTTAGTTACAATTTTCGACAAGAAAGCTGCAAACGCCAAATAGATGCATATTGAGGCCGAATGGAAAAATTAGTAATCGTAGTTCCAGCGAGTTTTAAAAATAGTACATGTCGTTCGTTGAATATTTGCTATGACTTCACTTTGTGTAATTTTGAAGCTGTATGAATGTGTACAATTTACTACCGAATCAACATACTGAGTTTACTTCAAAAGCGCTATTTCATGGAAAAGAAGCAGATATAATTATCGTAAAACTGAATACTGCATATCTCTCTATACTAGCTATGTTACTATTATGTACTAGCTATGTACTATGCATACTAGCTACCATTGCTTTATTGTAGAGTACTCCAGAGTAACAGTCTCAAAGATCTCCTTTTATTCGAAACATGAGAACGTCCTAGACTTGCTCAATGAAAACTTAAATCCAAACGCGGGAAGTCACAACGATTTTAATTCTCTACGGGTGGGTACTTTAGGCAGCCAAAGATAATTATTTTTTTCACGGATAATACCAATGGACCGAGAGGTGATGTAAACATAAGTCATTATAGAATGAAAATGCAAAACAAATTATAATAATGTCAGAACCGTTCTCTCATTATTGCGTTTCCAAACTCACACTGCGAAATGTATCGATTAAAGCTGCGAGGAAAGAAACACAATTGATTCTCTTTGCCTAATGAAAGCAAGGACAACATACGCCTCCATTTCCGAAATTGAGAATCGATATAATATAGCCGAAATTTCAGAATGTATGTAATAATGTACACATTATTACATTGTATTTGCATTTACATTTCATCTGCTAATGTCACGTTGTCAGTCTTACAATTTCCATACGGACGTTATTGCAAAAGAAGCTTTAGAATTTTCTTTTTCCTTTCCCATAATATATCAGGTAAATGATAGGAATTTACAATAATATAATTGTTTATGTGCTACAAGCAATGGAAAAAGTTAGTAAGACCAATTGTAAGCATAATATACATTTCCTAAATAAATTAGGTGAATTGAATAAAAGGTGATTGAATTTAAAAAAAATCCACGCTCAACAATTTTATTCCGCTGGTTGTTGCATTTCGTCTTTACAAAATTTTACTTTATCGTAAAGCAATATAATAAGTGTCGTTAACTCCATAAAAGGAAAGTACTTTAATGCTGTAGAAATAATGCATATTAAAAAAAAGATTTTTGCGAACCAGATATCAAAAGGTGAACTTTTGTTTTTCATATAAGTAGTAGTATATTCCTTTCTTATAGGCCTAGACTTGTCAGAATCCATGATTTGGGGGTATATAATACCGAAGAAATAGTTTATCTAAAAAACTCTGACCGTCCGTGTGCCAACAACCCTAGCTCCTGAACTCCACACAGAATCTTCACCAAAATGGATTCCCAATATATCTGGCTGAAGTTCAGGTCCCTCGAATTTAAAACATCTGTGAAATTATTTTTCTTCTGATATTTTACTATTGCCAAATAAGGATACTATTTACAGAAAACATCTAATACTATGACGGAGATCACTTGCACTGCCATTGCCATTGCATATTGGTATTCGGCTGTTGCCCTGCTATATTCACAAATTCTCTCAATATTAAAACTCTCTCAATATAAAACTAATTTATTAAATTTACTTCCAATTTAATCATGGGTTCGACATACAACATATTACCCCTGTTATATGCGGGTGTGTAATTCTATACAGAATCACGATTCCTGGAAGTTCTATTGATTGAAACCAGTTATTATATTGATGACAACTAATATAAATTATCCGCCCTTTTCAACAACAACAAAATTTAACATTTATTCTTATATATGTTACAATTTATTTCGGTCTCATGAGAATTCGCACGGGTTTGATTATAGTTCGTAAACTTATTCTTAGTATAATATCTTGATAGATGGCTTCTCGGCTGACTTGCAGAATGTTGTCCATGGAATCCTTGGTACACCAATTCTCGCGTCCCTGCTTAAATTAAAAATGTTCCAGAATGTCTTCAACAATTTGCTATTAATAGAACTTTATATTTCCCACAAAATTAATACGCGGTCGCGACTTTCCCTATCTGTGATTCGTATGAAACACCTACTGGCGACTGACTATATACAGCTACTTATTGAAAAATCCATCCATCTACGGAGCTACCCTGATATACATGCCCTCGAAACATAGAGTCTATTTTAATTCCAAATTCCAACTACTAAATTCCAACAATAAAATTACCAATTATAATTTAATTCTACAACTTAAACAATATCAAGCTCTCAAACATCCAACTAATCATAAATTCCCGCCTCACAATAATTTAAAAAATACGCAGCCTATGCTGAAAATCCGTTCGCATCTCTCCAACCACTAACGTGTGTTTGCTTCAATCTTTTTCTAGAGAGTGATTCATTGCGCCCTTCTATGAAATCACGGCTCTCAACGCTCTCTATACACCTTTTTCATATGTGTTCGGGGCCGTGGCCATCTGGACAGCGCTATGAACCAAGCATGGAATATTACATTCTGTTGATCGGTTGTCCTAACAACGCGAATTCTTCGACTTCGAATTTGCATACAATGCTATTATTACTAACGCTGGATTCCGATTCTATCATTAAAATTAAACCCGGAGTTCTTGGATTATCACACATCTTTTAAGTTTTAGTTACTATCATGTTTATATTGTAGGTATACATGGCCCTCCAAACAATTTCGATGTTTTTAAAAAGCCCCTAAACAATTTTTTCTCGACTTTTACATAAGAGGTCATCCAATCTGTCACAGAGTTAGCATCAACAAGAGTATATACATATTCTTAATTCACGACGTTTTACTTTCTTGCCTTACTTCGTAAGAAATGAAAGTATTATAATTATGCGTCAGAAATCAATTTTTCGACAGAAAAACTCTTGCCGGGACCTGGTAACGGAAGAATGGTTAAATCTTGTTTCTAGTATTTTCCTCTAATACTTTAGTCAGGAACCATCTTTTGCGGGATCTTCAACTCCACAAATCTATTGACGGTAAAACGTCTGTTTGTCAGTCTGTCCGCCAGCCCGATTGTCTGTAATCGACGCTAGCTAAACCGTTCAAGCGATTTTCTCCAAAATTGAGATTCCACTCAATTGATATTGATAGATCTCAAAGCGGACAATTTTCTTATCGTATGTATCAAGGAATTGTAAATAAATTGAAATGCGCCCGCTTTTGGCGAACGTTTTCTTTTCGGCGGAATCGCATTGAGATAACGTCGCAAATCTACAAAACTGAAGACAGATATTTTTGTCTCAAACGAAATCTGTTCTAAAAATGGTCATGCACACATTTTTGAAAAAAGGGTTTTCTCATATTTTCTGCTTGAAGGTTACGTAATTTATTAAAGAAACGTTTTTTCGAAAACCGCTGTACAGTTTTTTCTTTTCATTTTTTCGCAAATAGCACTTGGGATGCATAAAAGAATGGCATAGTTTTAATTTTCTTTGAAATATCTAAATTTTCGAAAATCACAAAAAATAGAAATAATGCAATAATATGTGTGTTATTGTAACACAAATAGGTCCCCTTTCATTTGTTATCTCTTGTTCACATAATTTATGCCTAGATGCGATTTAAATCAATTTTCAACAAACCTTATAAACATCGTGATGTAAAAACAACTACTTTTATCATTCTCAAAAAAATATCAAACATAAAAACGTTCACTTACGCCATTTAATGAAAAGTAAAACCCCCACTCTTCAGGGGTAGTGTTTATTTTCAGTTGTTGCATCAATGTAATTTGTTGAAATGTTCTTCATTAATTAATTCATCTATTAAGTGTTATATTTATATTCAGTTCCTAAGAATACGAGTAACACGTAGACAATTTCAGTTGTCTTCTCTAGGGTCAGGAAGGGGGAAACTCTTCAGCCTACGTTTTCTTCGACACCAGATCTCACAGCACGGGGAAAACACCACCAGCTTCCGGCATTTTACCTGCACAACACTTTACGGGATTAATAAGCGTAGATGTTGACCTGCACGGAAACATAAATAATCAATCAAGCAAAAAAAATTTGCACGAACCAAGGCACTTTCACTCAAAGGGAATAACAGAAACATCTTTTCTACTTTCTTGCCCTTACTTCGCAAAAAGAGAATGTAATTTAATTGTGCGCCCGAAATGGCGAATTTTTTACACAAAAACTCTTATTGTCGGTATCTGATAACAAAAAAGTGATAAATCTTATTGCTATATGTAGTAATTACTACCTCTTACACGTTGTGTAGTCAGAATCTCTGTTTTGTGGGTCCTTCATACCGAAAAATCGATTGACGGCAAAACGTCTATCTGTCAGTCTGTCTGTCCGTCTATCTTTTCTACGAATAGCACAAGGGATGCTTAAAAGAACGCCACAGGTCTCATTTTCTGTTTCTCTTACACATTGAACATTTTACATATAAATAACATCGTGTTTATAAGTAATCACTTGTTTATTTGAACTTGCGTTATCATTCGCTTGTCTCATATCTATTTTGTCATTGCGTTTTTCACCGTAAAATAAATGAAATCACTGTTTTTAAATTATGGCATTGTCGAAATGTTTGGCATGTGTACAGAGTATTTCCTTTATTAATTTACTATCTCATTTTACTTCCCTACTTTGTCTTACACGTGCTTTTCTGTACTACGTATTTTCCTTCTAATCGATATATTTGATATCATTGCTCCTTTGTTTTGTTTGAGAATTTAAATTATTTTCTTATATTCAACTTTGTGCTGAATGTAACTCATCTCAATATTGGGAATATTTTCTTTCACATTTCATTTCTTTCACTTTTGTATACAATCTATGAGAGAAATTATATATTTTTCGCATTTTAATCGAAAGTTATTTTGATGGACTTAACAAGCTTTGCATACACACGCCTGTGGCCGTATATCGTCTCCCCCATTAAATCCGTTCCCAGCCCAAACTCTACTTCTAAGTGTTATTTCCTGGCAGCGGGCACGCAAACATGTTGTTTACACCTTAGACTATTGAAAACAGGGGGGTTCTCAACGGAAAACGGCAAGAAGTTACAGAGGACTTTGTTTTTTTGTGTGAAAATTAATTCATTTTAGGAACCTCGTAAATTGTGAATGTAATAAGAAAGGTACAACATTTCCTTCCTATTATGTTGCGGGATGTTCGTACCCTAAAGCGGAGGCACTTGCGAACTCCTTTCATCTCTCCCATATTTTGTTTCGTTCTTCTCAGAAAAAGTAACAAACGGCAGGGGCTTCTCACGTTTTCTTCCTTCACATCTTGTGATCGCCTTCAACGTTGTTACGAACGCGCTCAAAAGGAAAGCGTGCAGAGAGGATATCATATTTGGCCGAATACCGGCAATTGAGCGAAAAATGAGGCATTGACTCGAAGGAAGAAAATGCATTTTGCGGAATTCCGCCAAATTGGAGGAAAACTTGTTTGCTGGTCAGATTTACGGTGATATTTTCTGTCTGAATCACCAATCGTACCGTTCCTTTGCTAAAAATTGCGGAAATTTTAAGGGCTAATGAGATATCCTGAACGTACTAGAGTGTTTTGTATTGAAAATTCACTAAAGAGAAATCATTAAGAAATGATTGGCTCCAGTGCCAGAGCCCGCTAACTTTTAATAAGCAAGATTGTGATTGTATTCACCTTTGCCATAAAAATGGTACAAATATTTATGACTTATGAAAGATATGGTTTGTGTTCAAGAGTGGTTAGTTCTGAACATGTTTTAATCATGCAGCTGTTTTGTACGGCAAGTTCTTGAGTCAGATCCTCCTTTTTCCCCCGCACCTCGACTCAGAAATATGGCAGAATTGGGAAGACTTTTATCCCCGGAGGCGTCATTGCTCAATGGAAGTCTGAGAACGCTACGTGCAATATAAGAGAATTAATTTCTAACGCTGCGAACAGTGAAGTACGTTCATCCCATACATGAGATACAACTCTCATTTGACTCTTCTGTTACCTATTTCCAATGTTCTTTAATGTTTAACTAGTGAAGGTCAGTATAGAATATTGTCTAACTACACATTTTCAATTTTAAGTCCAAATCCCTTACAATGGCTCATAAAGCCAGGGTTTTGCAAGTAATATGGGATGTAAAAGATTTAGATGATGCAGTAGACGATCCAAATTTTTCTGATGAGGAAGAAGAAATGATAAACTAGTGAAGTATTGAACACAACAGTAAAACCAAACAAGAAGGGGTTTGTGATCAGTGATTTTAAAAAAATGTTACGAAAATATATTTAAGATCCGGGTCAAAACATTTTCTGGTCGCAGAGGATGTTGCAAAAAACCTTGCTAATAATATTAACGCGTTTTTAAGTAACGCCTTTGTTGATCAAGTAGTTCATTTTACAAATAATTCTATTAAAAAACGAGATGATGTGAATGTGATGTAGGCAGAAATTATGCGTATCCCAGTCGAGACCGCGATGATAAACTTACCGACCATGATGAAATTATCCACTATTATAACAGGCCAAATAAAGCTGAAAATATTTAGTGTTGTTAGCGTAAAAGGAGATAAATATACTACTACTTCATGTATTTTGAAATACTTTCGGGTCAATTATCATAATTGGAAGAAGCTGAAATTATCATTACTGACCCCACAGTATTTCAAAATCCATGAACATTAGTACATTGATCTTCTTTTACGCTAAGACACTAGTGGTGCTACAACATCACGTACTTTCTCGTGATATTGTTAATGGCTATGTAATATTACAATTTGACAATATCTGTCTTACTCTTCAACTACAATTTGAAAAATTCTCAAACAAACAAAGCGTGAAAAGTACATATATTTTTTATTCAAATGCTTAAATAGAAATAGAGTTCGGCCATTTAACTTAGTATATTCACGTTGTAGATAAATGTACCAAATATGCAGAATGCGTATTTTAGCCGTAAATAAAATTATTAGTTTAAATTAACGCGAAGAAACGGCAGTCGTCATTATCGCATTCCGTTATCAGTTCGGAGTTACAGCAATGGGTTACAACCATTAATGACAGCAAATTCGCATGAGATACACATTTTGTCAATTAGCATCGTTAATACCGCTAGTAAGAAAATGAAAATGGACAGAAAAATATAATAATTGAAAATAATATTTTTATATTGATCAAAATTACTCGGTTTTTACAACGTGCATTACTCTTCATTCCCACATCGTATTAAGCAAAGCGAAATATCTATTCGTTTTTACATAGCATCACAATTCGTTTCACGTTCAGGAATCGCTGTAAATTGTGAGCGGGCGACTATGTTTGTCACCAAATTACACAAAAAATACTCATATTTTCAAAATATTTAACATGTTCTTATTTGAAAATCTGTTTTTGATGAACACATTTCATTAAAAAAATGTATCATTAAGAAAAAATACTCAAATTTTCGAAATATTGTGCATGATCTTATTTCAAAGTCTATCTTTAAGGAAAATATTTTATTAAGATAAAAATCTCTATCTTTAATATTTTAGTTATAGGATTTTTTTCAATTAAAAAAATTAGTTTTCAACGGAAATTAGATCTGAAACATTCTCTTAAACGTCATTTACACTATCCAACAATAAAATTTAATCAAAACCTATGGAACCATTTTTCTAATTTTGAAAATGTTCCATGGGATTCATGTAACGTACCTCCCAAATTAAAATATAGGTTTCACATTCAAGGGGTCACGACATCAGCCAGATCGATTGGGGAATACCAATTTTGGAGAAAATCGGCTCACATTCAGACAGATGGACAGACTGACGGACGGACAAACGTTTTTGTCAATTGATTTTTCGCTATCAAGGACCCATAAAACATGCATTCTCGCTACACCACGTGTTAGAGAATTTTTTTCTAAATTTATCAACTGGATTTATCCACTTTTTTTATTACCAAGGCCCTGTAATAAGAGTTTTTCTGTCAAAAATTCTCCGTTTTTGCGCGCAGCATTACTTAATTTTCTCTCTACCGTGTTAGCGGTAGCGACAAAGTAAAAATAAATATTTTCTGCTTAAGCTACGAATTATTACAACTAGCTCAGACTAAACATGGTTCAGACAACCTACTTTTCCTTCACAAAGAGAACATTAAAGAACATAGATATCTGAAAACTCAGTTCTTAAATAATTAACAAACGTAGAATTGTATAAAGGGCAATTAACAATAATACCTCTCGCTGTAGACGCATGTAGCTAAGGTGCAAATCTTGCAAAAGACCGGAGTGCTTATGAATAAGAAACCTCGAGAACACTAGACATAAGAAAGTACAGTATTACTATATTGCCTTGGGTGTGGTCATCTTCACATATCGAACAGATACATGTATTACAGTATACCTCACATATCGAATAGCAATATTTATCGTAAATCACATGTGTTACAAAAATGCCGCTCTTCGTAATTAAAAGAATGTATCTCCAGGCAGAATCCCAAGATTTCCCAATCGCAGCACGGACGAACTCACCAAGAGTGAAATAGATTGCTTTTCATCGGTAGTACATACACGACACGCAATTTTGAATCGTAGATTTATCGCTTTGCAGTCGTTCAGCAAAAGGACGCATTAATCACTTAAATTCCAAAACACCATTCTAGTAAACAAAACTCTCAATCGCCTCAACCACAGTAAATAACTAAAATTAACATCGCAGGAGCCAATTGCGTTAACCTCAGATATAAAATTTGTTCAATGAATGATGTGTATGTCTGTAACTCCTAAACTTTAGGTGATGTATGCCTTAGAATTGACTAAAAGCTGAATAAAAATTAATTTAAAACAACGAAATATGCCAGACTTCATATATGGCGAGAGTCACCCTCGTAGACTATGGGGCGACCTAATTGAACCACGAAAGAATTCTCTCATGCATCCTCATGCTCGATGCTCACACAGGATGGGTGTCACATATATAAAGTTAGAATAGTGCTTGCTCCCAGTGCCCGTATTTCCAAGTTTCTTGGAGGCAAGTTCAAAGAACAGCCAGAATGGAGCAGGTATACAATGAGCTTCGAAGTAAAGTTTTCAACTACACAAGAGGTTTTCAAACTTTTCAAAGATGATACTTCTTACATGGGACTAAAAGGTTAATGTACCCTTAGGCCGAAATTTAGTAATGGACGGGATTTCATGTTTGAGAGATAAGCCTTTTCAAGTTTTCGTGGACACCGTGTAGAAAAAGTCATGTACTTGCGTAAGAGAAAGCGACGATGTATTGAGAAACATGTTTTGTGGCATTCTTAAGACGAATAATTGTTTTTTACTTCCTCGTACGAGTGATAAATATGTATCGTAGACAAAACCTTGTTGCAAAATCAAGATCTTTAAATAATGACTTGTACAATTTTTTCAATATATGAGAAGTTTTCGCGTAATCCAGACAGTTTAAAAATATATATATATACAGAAAATTACCCCCAAAACGGCGCCCAATTTTCCTTTGATTTTTTGTTCGAGTACAGTAAATGTTACTTAATAGTATGGTATAGGTTCGATTTTCATTACAATTTCTGAAATTTAGAAATTTGCATTGAAAATTACGTTTTATAACTTATCTTAAACGTTCTGAATTGAAGACAGAAATGTCTTTGTTATCGCAGTACATTCCTCAACATTAGGTCTTTAAGTAATTTAGTTTACACATTTTTCAAAATATTAGTTTTCGCGTAATTTTAAGATATATTGTTTGATATTTTTAAGTCAAGGCTAAAGTAGTAGCGAAGAAGAAGCAATATTACAACAATATAACTGTTACCAATAACTCAAGAATGTGTGGGATATTGTTGCAACACTAGTTAAATAATTGTCCTTAAAATGAAATAAGACACACGAAATATGTGATTCGAGGTAACATATTCTACTATACGTCTCTATACGTCCGTCTGTATTACAAATTTAAACCTCTTTATGTTTTTCTAAACTAATCTGGCGTAATCATTGTACAACCAACCTTAAGGCTTGGAAAACCAATGTTAAACGGTTATTTATGATTGAAAAATTTTAAGATAATCAAAGCGCACTGACACTTGACAATTGCTCACTGGCGAAGTATTTTGTCTCGCGAATCACAGGTGAGATGCAGTCGACGACATTTTTAGTAGAGCTGGTTGCAGTTGCTTTTTGAATGTTCCCTTTCATTTGGATACGAGTATAATTATTCATTTGCGATATAAGTGTCTCAGATAATTTAATGTTACAAATTGCGCGGAATATTCAAAAAGAAGAATTTTTACTACAACGGGAGAATTTACTATAACTGCTGATGATTCGTCTGCCTTTTAAAGACGCAAGATGCGGTCTAGAGGACAGCAACCTCTCTCCCTGCTAGCTCACAACAAACAGTTTACAGTAATGCGTGCACCTAACGTAAACCCAGCAAGCATCACGTTATGACATTTTCTCTAATGCTTTTTCGCTAGCTCATTTGACTTCTTTATGAAATTCAGAGACGTCCAACAAGTAGTCACTATTACGCTAAAAGCTTCAATACAATACAACCGAGCACACAGAAAGAAAAAAAAACATCATTTCGGGAGAGGAAAGAAAGTTCAAATGTCAGACATTAAATGTCTACAAGGACGAAGGTTTCCAATTGAAAACTGAATTCGTATTCTTGTTACGCTTAAGTAATATTATTCCTCTCAGTTATATGTGAAAGCTTTATTTTATTATAGGTAAATTCACTACATTACAAGACATTTCATAAATCCACGAAATGGACTAAAAAGTATTTCCTCCGATAAAGTATTTGGGTGTACCTGTTTACCCCAACTTTTCAACGATTATAAACCGTAATTATTATACATGGCTTCCTTTTATTTTTCTGCGAATAAGAACAACATTATATTAGGCGGTAGAAGTAATAAACAAATAATATTCTCAAACCAATACGAATTGAAATGCAGTACCAACATGCAATATTTCGTTTACTGTCACATATTGGTCACTTTTCGTTAAACTTCCAAATAAGAAATGCGACCAAAGTTTAATAAAAACAAACATATCGGGTGCTTCTGATTGTTCTTTCTAGATTTCGCACGAGTTATATAATGTGTTAGTACTAACAAATCAACCTACAGTACAACATCAAACAACTAGCAATATGAAATCTCACGCAACGTTAAACTGATTTCCTTGGGCTGCACATGTTTTACACAAAAAATGCATATTTGTTGAAATGTTCATGAACTATCTACAAGATTCATGTAATCACTACCGTGTTTTAGCGCTGGGAAAATAGCAGGCAACTTGTTTTACTCGGCCTCAGGTTGCTATTTAATATGCGATATATCTGTACAAAATAATGGAGACTTAAAAGCAGCGTCTAGATATTGTCAGGCGTTATTTAATATGTGGGAGTTAAATAAACAACTGTCGTTGCGTCGAAGATAAAATCTATTAGTACTACAACAACACTTTCTCGCAAATTTTTGTACCTTTTTTAATTTTTGAAAATTGAGAGAGTTCACTGAAAATGAGAACTGCTACTTCTTTTAAGAGTCCTGTCTATCCTTCTTTTTCGTCTTCCCCACAGAGGTTAGGTCATGTGACCTGCTCCGGTACCCATTTTTCTTCTCGGTCTACCACTGACCCTTCTTCGTTCTATTCCATACTTCATAGTTATGAATAGTAGTGAAATGTAGTAAATGGAAGCGAACTGAAAGTAAAATTTGCCTTATTCGGACTAATTTGGCACTCTTTTTAAGTCATATAAGTAACGTTTGATGATCATAAAATTGTTGCAGGATGACGTGGGCACCACATCAACCAAAAATCTGTTGAGCAAAATACCATTAAATAATATTTATTAGTGGGAATTATGATGCGGTATTGTTGGCATAACATGAAGAAATAAAGGAAGTCATCTCCGTCAACTTAATATATTATTATAATTATATAACTTAATATACTACATTTTTAATATATTACTAGTGCGAACCCGTCAAAATTTGACGGTGAGATCTGAGATAAATGTAAAATACTCTACCCAGACTAATGTTCACAATATATTGCATTGTTTGGATCTTGAGGGTACAATGAAGATATTCTGTGATGAGGAGTTCCCAAAATTTTGAACACGTATGGCCCATGACCAGATGGCAATGCAATATCGGCACAAAAGATATAGCACTATTATACTGAAGGATATTATTTCTAAAGTTTTTTGATGTATCATCTATAAACAACTTTGATTTCTTCGGGCATATTGCTCGAAGGTACACTTATTTTCCCATTTAAGCAACACGGAGTAAATCGTTTGCAGAATTTCCCTCACATGGAAAGTACAAAGCATAACAAAACTGACATTTCATAGACAACGACCCAATAGAAAACGAAATGACCTCACTATCACGACACCTACGCTGACTTTCTCTTTTCCTGCGCCCAGTTAATGTACGTTTGCGTCTCTTGGGGCGCGTGGACAACGATTCGGAATTTGATATAACCTGTAAACAACTTCACTACTTCAGTACAACCGAGCAAAACCCACTGTCCGAATGTTCTCTACAAAATACACCACAGAAGCAAATACATGCAAACTGTCAACACCACAATGCAATTATTACACTGAAACAAAACCTTGACGAATTGTAAACAAATCTCAACAATCAAAACAAAACATCAATCAGCGTGAACTCTCATCTATGGACTCATGTATATCGATTTTGAAACTGGCACTCTTTGAAAGAAAACAATTGACTCTTGATAAGCGTGCTATTAAAGAATGATTTAATTAATTAATTTACACCGTAAATGTTGGTAAATCAACACAAACAATATCTGATAACACATCTAGGGATCATATTCTTTCATTTAAAAGAAAAAATACAACAATCGGTTCAGTAGAAGCTCTAAACGAAGCCATGGCAGAATACCTTATTTTTTTAATATATAGATATTACGTTGACGGAGATGATTATTTCTTCACATATGTATTTCTTAATTTCTAAAAAGTAGCGAACCAATTTTAAATGAAGCACCACATTCATCTTCTTGTGAATATGTGAAAATATTCATTAATACTCAACAGACAAAACAAGGAACACGTATAGTAACACGAATATTAACACGGAAAAATAGGCAGAGAAACATATCTTAGTCAATGTACAAAGTACTAAAAAAAGGAAAGAAAGATCTGAATATATATTGTGACCGTGAGTACTTCAAATTAAAAACGTTTTGTTTTGTAAATTCGTGGGCAGAATTAAGCAGCTCTTTGATAAGGGAGAAAAGACTGGAAATTTCAATTCGAAAGTCAAAGTTTAGAATTGATCGAGAGTGAAGAACGAGAGGGCGTTGGGCCACAGATTGGCCCTGTAAAGAAACGATGCTAATTGACCAGAACAGTTCGTCGATCAAGAGGGTGACCAAAAATCACTGAAAGGAAAGGGGAAATTCAAAGAAAAGGCTGAGTAGAAATGTGCAAGGCACAATATCTGCCTAAATTTTAGATATAAAAGTAATACAATAGGTCATTACCTTTCAGTCAGTAGGTAAATGCACAGATCTGTGATGACGAATAGATGCTGATGTTTGTATTGTTAATTTAGTTTGAATGTGAGTATATTTGTGATTAGAATTTTGTTAACGTTCTATATTATGTGGTTATATAATATTGGTCATACAGCATCTCAAACAGATGTTGTTGGTATTTAGGTGACCAAAATTAATTCAAATTTGGAGCCGTACTTGGAATTGAATCATTTGTAACAATTCTTTGGCGCTAATTAACAGCAAAGGGTATTCACTTTAAACGTCCCGCATTGGACTTTTTTTTTCTGTAAAAACGGCGGGGGGGGGGGGCTTCCAGAGAGAAAGGCGACACGTCTTTTATATGAAACTCTTGGGAAGGACTGAAGCTGCTTTGAATTGCTTTTAAAGACGCTCGCAAGATTGCGCCAGCTACTGGGAACCGGTGACCACATAAAATTTCGTATTGTTTACGATTTCTGGGATTCAGATGCATTTCCAAATAAGACGCCACGAAAGTCAATTGTTTGAGAATCTTCAGCTGAGCGGTTTCACAAAGGATCGCCTCGTCAGTAAAAAGGCTTAGTAATTCACATCTTGTCTGTATTGAAAAATTAGATTTTGACGATTGGTAACGGTAGTGCAGACTCCGTGAACAGAGATGTTTTGGCGTGAAGCCTTGCTGTATTACGCCCAAATTACGACAGAAAACGATCTTCGTTTCGCCCAGACGAGGTATCAGCGACCACTTCAATACTCAATAATTCGTACGCTGATGTAAACTAATAGTTCTTCAATAATTGGGTGTCAGAATTTTCCCTGGTGTCGAGACCACAAAAGGAGGAAGGAGGCTTGTTGTCTACCCGAATCATCGTTTGATGCTCTCCCAAAAACAAGCTATTTTGCAGCCTCAACAGATGTCTAAGAATAAATCCACAACAGAGCATTACTGCCCGTTAAAAATTTGCAATGATGTTTTTTCATTTCCATAAAAAGTCCTCCAGTGTAAAGGCATCAGCCAAGCCATCTTAGAGCGTAAGAATAAGAAAAATGTAAGCCAATCAGAATGGAAGAGGAGAGTATATATGCCCCTCGTGTGACTGATGGATAGCGCGCTAGCTTACTGTGAGGCAGCCCCGGATTCGATTCCCGGCCGAGACAAAAATGAAGCTATAGCTTTATAATACAAAATTGTTTCTTTTTCTATGTGTATGTGACGACAGAAAGCTGGAACAAGACAATCGGTGCTACGGTGATGGAAATATGCCAAGCTGACCATATATCTCTCTTATTCTCAGGAGTGGATAATAAATAAAAACAGGAGGCCTGGGAACACCGTTGGCATATACAGAGTGAGTCACGTAACTTTAGCACTTCCTGTAATTTTTGAACGGAATTTTTGAATCTATTACAATACAGTTTTCACGATAGTGCGAAAGAGAGAGAGAGAGAGAGAGAGAGCGAGAGAGAGAGAGAGAGCGAGAGAGAGAGAATATATATATATATATATATATATATATATATATATATATATATATATATATATATATAAATATAGAAAACTATAAAATGGAACCAAACAATTGATTTTGCTGCTAGAAAATAAGCCTAGTGAAGACTTTTAGGAGCTCGGCTCCTATCAAAGGAACACGTACTTTTAATTTATGGTTACCACCGTAAAGAAATTAAAGAAACGCTTTCGGATCCGTATAAATCTACCAGTACTAAACTAAAAGAAGTGTGGACGAAAGCAAAAATCTCTGTCAAGACGGACAAGAGTATCCGTGTTGGTATACAGAAGCTGTACAAAGAATACCAACATATGGGTGATGTATTTCATTGAGCATTGTGAGGGCGAAGCAGAAAGGGTCAAACACAAGACAGGAATTTCGCCCTCGTGAAAAGGCTCTGGTCGGACCCTCGTCCCAATCAAGAACGCCCTTCAACTTTCTCCAATTTTGGGGTCTCCGTTGAAGAGGACTGACGAATGGAAGCTACTTTACAGCTTCATTAAGTAATACTAAATCAGGGTGGTGAGTGCAAGAGAATCAGAAGAATTTATTCCATTTAAAATGCTGAAATTTAATGCACTGCACACCGTAGTTGCATGTCGAAAGTAGATAAATTATAATCCTTGACCGCATTTGAATAACAAAATTTATATTAACACAAAACATGAATTTATATCCATTGAATAGTCATTGAATGTGCATGAATGATAAAACTTTTATTAACAGGAAAATACATGAGACATAACCATTGAATCATTTGGATGATAAATCAATCAAGACCCACTATTCCTATGGTGAGAGGTGAGCACTAGCGTAACAAATTGAACATTGTGCTCTCTCCGACATATTGTAGGAAAATTTGAACCTAGTCATTCTGTGTACCTTAACGTTCTTTTCACGGGATATTACGGATTCAAAACTTCGAAAATCACATTGTTATTGCTCCTATACACTTTGATGAATAAATTACGAAAAATGTATTTTAAAAATAACGTAATTGGAAATAGCTCGAATCGTTTTACTTGCAATTGATGCCATTTCAACCCATATTGAATAAATGTTATATTATTATTTGTATGTGGGAGCAAATATAATTACCAATATTTCTGTAGGTAAAGGGAACGGAAAAAAATTGCGTAAGTTTCAACAACACTGAAGTTATATTGAGCTAGTAAACCATAAAATGCTTTTACGTAGGTACTGTCAATTCTGTGCAAACAGACACACACACACACACACACACACACACACACACACACACACACATACACACACACACACACACACATACACACACACACAAATCGTACCAGTAAGAAAACTTTTAAAACAATTTGCACTCTTTCCAGTTAACAGGTCAATTATACAAAATAAATATGATTCCAAAAGAATGTCCGCAAAGATAATTTGATCATTCTTACATCGTATTGTTTACCTCTGTGGCTAATGCATAGTTTCTTTTTCTGAAGAAGAGATTCAAATTATTCTTTAAAGTGAAAATGATTTAAGTAAAGATTGGCACACACAAATCTTCATTGTCAAGAATGCTAAGAAATGACCAAAACTCATGCAATCTACCTTCTAATTTTTTCTTTCTCGAATACGTACGTGTATACAGAGTAATATACGTAGTATAGAGAAAGTTATGCAATGCTGCGGAAAAAACAGGCGATTTTTTGGACAGAAAAACTCGTCCTGGGGAGCGTGCAAAAAATTTGGATAAATTCTGTTCTAACCTGTAGTAAAGCACTCCATTTAACATATTTAGTCA
Organism: Teleogryllus occipitalis; assembly: GCA_011170035.1. Classification (NCBI taxonomy): domain Eukaryota; kingdom Metazoa; phylum Arthropoda; class Insecta; order Orthoptera; family Gryllidae; genus Teleogryllus; species Teleogryllus occipitalis. The sequence goes on along the minus strand of BLKR01000224.1, from coordinate 524,810 downwards.
GATTTTTAATAATACTAACGAGTTTTCAAATTAATAAAACACTTTGGGTATATAACGAATATTTATATTTTCTTACTCCGTGTGCTGGAATTCCAGGACCAAATTAAAGTATACGTTTCAATTAGATGAAAATACTCATGTTACTAAATGAAACATGTTTTGGTTTTATCATTTGGGTTATTGAAAGTTGCTTCTTGTAACCCCAACGATTCTCTATATTGACCTTTAGGTCACAGAACCATAAAGCTCTCATTATATATTTTTATTAATTCGTAAATAATAGTCTTTTTATAGTAAGACAAAAGCACTGCAAAGCAATAATTTAAATGGGAAATACCCACAAATCTCGTCACGAACAGACATAAAACACGCCTGTCAGCACCTGCCAAGAAACTAGTTGCCTACAATATGGCAGCCTTCAATTTGTAAACGCTACACTAGCGCTACATGTGCATCTAGGTAACACTATCCAATATCTTTGAAATCAACTTATAATAACTTAATATTAATGAGGATGCGATGATTATAAAAACTAATTGAAATAGATAATTAATAGGTTTACATGAGTAGTTTGATACTGATTGATTAACAAAGTTTGTATTGAAGCTCATCATTTTAAATGGGATTTATTAGTTAGAGTGCCTTTTGCTTTGCTTAGATTTGTGTTGTTGGAATTAAAATTGTTCATTAGATTAATGTTTTAATTTTCATTTGGCATTAGTTGACAGAAAGAAGTTTACACAAAATGTTAATGCGGATACAACTTTAAATTTAACTTTTGGTAATCAAAGGTTGCTGTGAACTGTTGCTGTAGACGTTTTTGACATTAGTTGAAACAGTAGTTTGAATGGAGTTGATGAGGCGACTTAGCCGTGGAGGCGAGCGTTGAGGGTTGGCTCGCACCTGCATGGAAACGGGCTGTGTAACGTAACGGGAAGGAGCGTGGGAAACCCGCCTGCCGTCGGCAAAGGTTTGGCGCGAGGTGAAAAGATGGCGGTACCACGCAATAGGACACGATGCTTAAACAAGACTCCAATGATTAGTAGTTCACAATGTTCACATTGGCATAGTTTCAGTTGAATGTGAGTTCCGTGAATGCTACCGTTAATTCGTGACGGGACTGATTAGCAATAATTTTGAGCTGCCGTGTGATGCAGGGAACGTAATACCTTTCACTTTCGAATACAATAGTTAGCAATAGTTCTGAGCTGCCACGTGTGGCGGGCAACGTGATTTGAATGAAGTTTGTCGACCGCGCGAGATCGCCAGAAAGCTGCGTTGTCGACCGTTGCGGGGAGCAAACTGGCCTCGAACAGGCTCGAACATGCTCTCCTGGGGGGTGAGGTGGAATGGTTCGAAAGAGTGTTGCCAGTTTGATGACGTTAAACGGCGGCCGTCAATTAAATTTTACCAGTGGGGTAAAGATAAATCGAGCAATACGGGTAAAGCAAATATGAAACGGTTTGGGTAGGTAATGTAATCGAGTTATTTAACGTATCTCGGCAGAATGTGATGGATATGACTGGCGCTTTTCAAGAAGATACTGAATTTCCTAGGTCACAAAGAGAAGATATTATGTGCTCGTCTATGAGTTGAGTAGGAAAGGTTTCCGCTTCAAAAGTAAGAACTAAGTGTACAAAACAAGAAAAAAAATTAAATATACATGTGTCCCACCAACTATGGAACATCCACATAACTTCTAACCGGTTCATGGGGCAAGTAACATACCGTAGAGAAATTGTCTATAATATTTTTAGTTTTCGAGAAATTTAATCATCTTCAATGTTTTAAATGGATTAGACCATGAAAAGAGGATTAAAATGATGTATCATATGCTAATATTTTGATGGTAACTTGAGTATAAAATTAGATTTTCTGGCACGTGTTTTTTAATTAAACGGGCAATTGTGTAGCAGCCCTTGCAACTCTCGCCTTCAGGAAAGGTCGCCTTCGCGGCGTCATCACTGTTGCGTGGAGAGGAGAAGCCGAGAGGTGTGTGCAGTGGGGGATAAGAGGCATAACTACAGCAATACTTGGTGTTGAAACAGGCGCCATACTAAGAAATACCTATTTTAACGATTAGGATGGAAGATTTTTTCCATTTATTTATCTGATTTAACTTGTCTTCTACTAAAATTTCAAAACATCAATCGTTTCAAAGAATGATATAAAAAATTGTTAGCGTAGGGAAGATGATAATAATAAATATCATTTTCAAACTGAACAAGAAGCCAGCCACTGTCTCTTCGTTGGTAAATGTCATTTTTAAATAAAATGATCACTCATCCACTTTGCAACCTTGCGACTGCTGTTCACAAAATGGGAAAGAAAACAGTGCTCTTCTGCCGTGGATTTTCAAGTTTTTGGCAGTACATGGCGTAATGAAGTGAGATACTCTCTAATCAGTATTAGCAGTCGCGACTGCAGATATTCATTTTTGTTAAAGTTTGGTGAATTTACACTGATAGAACTGTCAAGAGTATTTCGAAATTTTTATTGCGCACGTGTTTAAATGGGAAGGTTATTAGCAGTAAAGAACATGAGAAAATGTCTACCTATCTATTATTTGATGAAGTAATCGAGGTATTACAATGAAAATCTTTAAGCATTCATTAGCTTCCCATGTTTTAAAATAATGGCTTGTTTCTTCACTGACCTCGATTCTTGTAAGTTTGAAAATGATCTATATTCTTCTTCTTCTTCTTCTTCTTCTTCTTCTTCTTCTTCTTATTATTATTATTATTATTATTATACTTATTATTTTATCGTTTTTGCTACACTATTTTTTATTTCGTTCTTTTCGATTATTTGGAATTTTATTGATTTGGAATTTCAAAAGAAGAAAAGTTCATTTCAGATGAACAAATGGGAAAAAATCTGTCATTCTGACCGTTAAAATTGATGCTTGTTCATATGTTTTTCGTGTTAAGACAATGAATTGTCACAGTTACGCCTTCATCCTGCACAGCCACCCCTCTCACACTCCTCTCTCCACCCAAGATTATCGACGCCGCGAAGGTCACCTTCCCTCAACGGCTGCCCGTTTACTTGAAAATCTCATGCCAGAAAATCTAATTTTATACTCAAATTACTATCAAAATACTAACATATGAAACATAATTTTATTCCTATTTTCATGATTGCTGGTGAGAAAAATACATAGTTCCATTAAAAAAAAAGCAAAGATGATTAAATTTATCGAAAACGAAAAATATTATTTACAATTTCTCTACGGCATGTAACTTGCCCCATGATTCTGCATTGATCAGCGAAAATTGCATTTTGATATCCTGAACTGTTTAGAAGTTATGGGGGTGGTCCACAGTTGGTGGGACACCGGTATGAGAATAAACATTACAAAGTGATCGCTGAAATCAATTAGAGAGTCGTTCAGGAATACTCATCCCCATCACCATCAGCAGCACCTAGTGACGTAGAGTCCAAGTTTTCGCCTCCAGCAAAGAAGTAAGAGTCCTAGATTAAAACCTCTTGATTAGACACTCACGTCTACTTGAAATCGAGAACAGCTCTCTGTTCGACAAGCAAGTACTTATTGCAACTTCAAAGGGTCTTCGCCACAATGGTTCAAAAATTTTCGTATCTCCAGCAACCCTTTACCGAACTCAGGTAATCAATAGAAGTAAAATGGCAGAGAAAATCAAAGAGTCACTCTTTGAAAAATCTCATTTGGTATTGCATTAAGATAATAAACTGTTGCGCTCAGTTGCTTATAAGAGTTTCAAAACTTTGGAAAATAGTTTTGCAGTTCTAGTGACTGGCAAAGATTTTGAACATTTGATTGGCGTATTGTTACCCTGAAACCCTCTGGTGAGCAGAGGGCTGAAGTTGTTAATCGGGAAGTGGACCGATTTGAGATATGTTTATTCACATAATACATGTATAATACGTAATACCTTAGGGTATAGTATTTAATATTATTTCAAGTTTGTTTTAGTTTTTCCAATAAAAGTAATTAACATTGAAAAATCGTATTTTCCTACTTTTACAAAACTAATCAAAGTGTGCTACCTCCAAACACTATCCAATCTTCCTGAAATCCGGCATATATATCTCTCACATCACTGAGACAAATTATATAAGTATACACATATACATGATGAGTCACGTCACTTTAGCACCTCCTGTGATTTTTGAACGGTTGAAGTTATTGCAAAGCAGTTTTCACGGAAGTGCGTGAGGGAATGGGGCTAACTGATGTATTCGTTTCCATTTTATCACTTATATTTTACGAGATATTGAGGTAACTTTGTTTTTTTCAAATGGAAATCTACATAGCTTTTTATTCTATCATGCGTAAAAAGACGAATCCAATGATATACATATTTTGAATGTAACAGTCCACCACGCATGGTCACGCAACGCTCTCCCTGCTCATGCACGATTACAATATCCGTTAAAGACGAGTCGACAACATCAAAATTACTCAAAACATGCTCACCCAACATATGAATATAATTGGATTCGTCTTTTTATGCTCGTCATGATAGGCTAAAAATATGTATTTCCATTTGAAAAAAAAAACGTTACCTCAATATCTCTTAAATTGCAAGTAATAACATGTAAATGAGTAAATGAATAAACTATTCCCATTCCCTCATGTACTTCTGTGGAAACTGAATTGCAATAATTTGAACCGTTTAAAAATTGCAGGAGGTGCTAAAGGTATCTGACACACCTGTATATTAATGTGTGTAACAGTAAATAATGATTTTCGTTATTCGGCAATTAGTATAGTATCGAATTATACAGGGCACATTTGGTTGCTATGACATTAGTTTTTGAAGCAGGCCGGTACACTCGGGTCTGATGATCACTTACGCTCGGTCTTCAGCTGAAAGGAGATCGTCGTTGGTGTTGCTGGGTACAAAGAGGCCGCGTTCTACCTCTTGCGGAGCGCTCTCTGTCACCAGAAGTGGAGTTCTAGAGCGGCGGCACAGGAAGTTTCTCGCAGGCAACTTCCCGGCCGCTTCAACTAGTGAGCGACTGTTCCACGAGTACCAAGTTACTCTCGCAGAAGGCTCAGGTCTTCGCTCTTACGAACAGACTCTCCAGATGTACAACTAACGTGTGTGGCATAATACTTCGAGGACAATAACCCTGTTTCCGCCCGGAAATACTAAGTGAAAGATTCACTCAAATACAACATCGTTGCAATGGATTATTTCAGAAAGGAGTCTTAGGTATATTGTGAAACGGGATCCTTGCAATAAAATTATTATATGTTATATTTGGACCCCAACTATTCTTCCATTACACGTTCGTATGTTTCAACGTTTCAACAAGACTTGACCGCAATCACGTCACAATGAGAGAGATGTTTTGTTGCTTTGAAGGATTATTATACGTGATAATTATTTTAAATCATGGGATAACACTACAAATTAGAACAAATGAACTTGTAAGTGCCTTTTGTCTTCTACGGCACAGATGATAGATTAAGTAATATTCATTTTAATTGTAAAGTAATCCCCTCAAAATAAGATGAGAATAAGTATAAAAATGTATTTGCTGGGTTTCTTTACCTCACTGAATACCTCCCTATTTCCCCTGCCCCTCCGCATCTCCTACGTCATTTCTCCCTCCTTTCTCCTCTTGACTTAATTTATATTATCGCTACAGCTATCAAAACAGTTTAGTTTGAGATGATTGACACCAAGTGCCCTTTAGGTCTGTAAGGTATTTTGACTTACGGTCTTTTTCGCGACGTGGCACTCATTTACATCACCTTTTGCTATAACAGAACTAAAACATCTAACTGCAAAATATAATGCCTTTCTAGAAGCAAGGTTTAATAATAATACAGATACATACTTCTTTAAACCTCATAATAAATGAAAGGTCCACCGGGAAGATGACATTAACATTGACCTTCACTACGTTAATAACCCAAGGTCAACACCAATTGAAATAACAACGCAAGAGGCGTGTCCTCAAGAACTCCCCACCAACTTAACACTTTCGCTAGCATGCAAATAGTGGGGGGCGAGCGCGCTGGCGCACGGGCCGGCGCCGTCATTTTGATGGGATAAAAGCGATCGCGCTGCGGGCCACCTGCTCGCGCGCCGCGCGCGTAACTCCCCGCAGGAAACCGCCGCAGAGAGAGCACTAGAGCGCCAATTTACGGCCATTAGAGCGCGCGGAGGGGCAGAAGAAGGCGGCGCGGAGGCGGCGACTGCGCTGGCTCCCGCGCGCCGCTACAGTCCCTAGATACAGAATAGTACAGTATCAAACGATGATGTAATGATGGGTATTAATACACGAGTGTGATATTACGGTACGAGCGAGTATTGTGAACTTCACACGAGTGATTTAATACCCATTACATGGAGTTTCATACGGTACTTTTTCTACGACTTATAAGTTTAACTTCTACATTGAATCGTTTCGTGGCAGTTGACATGCAGGATTCAGCCAAGGCCACCTAGCCGACAGCTACCCTACCTGCCGCAGGTGGCTTTGGTTTACCAGTCCGCCTGCGAGAGAATACAATAGTTGCGGCAATAATTCCGAGGTCACCATTTTTGCCTTTTTCTCTTATTTCTGGAGGTGCCAACTCCTCCTCTGATTCTCTAGACATTTCAAACTAATGAATTGGTCGGCTTTAAAGGACAAAAACATATAACACACAATAACTTGAGTTCTGATCTTAACGTCAGTCAAATGTTCCCTCTACCACTACCACTGCGCTAGTCAAATAGGATCAAAGTGAAATTACGATCCAATTTATTTTTAAATAATATTTCACATAAAAATTACTGATAGTAAAAAAAATTAAAACTGATAAACATAATATAATATTAAGTGCAATTTTAATGTTCACAATCTAACAAAATATTTACTAGACCGATTCTCCATGATTAATGAAGTATTAATACTTGGTTTGTAAACTTCTCTGTGATTGGTCAAGAAACTGTATCATAATGAAATCTGTATCGTAATGAGTATCATTATGTAACAGGTTGCAGCCATCAAATGGCATAATTATACAATGCGAGTAGAACAATATTTTTATGAAAGTGCCCCTTTTCTTTCTATACTACTTAGTATTCGCAATTATTTTATTTAATGTTCCCAATTTTGTCAGATAATACAACCATTCTCTTAAATGGGCCCAGCCCCTACTTCTAGATCCAGAGTTTTTACCACGTTGGGAAACATCTACCCGTACGTGAGGGAAGCAAATGAAGCTATGCATAGGTATTGGGACAATTGCTTTTGTTGCTACCCCATATGCAAGTAATGCATATGAGACATCTATGCGGCGTTGTAGATCCCGTGGCAGCAGATTATTATCGGGGCGCGCCTCACCTCGCCTCTCAGCCGCTAGAGTCCCTAGATACAGGGAGTAACGCAACCCGAGCGGCCATTTAATATGCTTTCATCCGATAGCCCCGCCAGGCAGCATTCAGAAGTTAAGGAGAAACGAGAGTAATCGCACGCATTATTAGGTATTGCGAGTTCATTATCATTGGTTTTTGGTAGAGTGCTGATTCCTAATTTATCCACAACATCGCTTAGTTCTACTAGATATAAAATGGCGGTACCGGTGGAGCAAGGGAATGCTGTACTCTCTGTAACCACGGACTCTGCACGCTGCAGGGCCGGCAAGTGCTCGTGAAAGGGGTTCACGCCGACAGCTCGGCTGCAAACGTTGCTCTGCAGATCTCTTGATTATACATGAGTCAGGTATTTCAATTAGTGGTACTGAAACAGCACGTACTTTCTCCCCTTTTTCATGCAAAATTATTCGAAAAGTACTCGTTTTCGAAATATTGTACGTGACTTTTTTCATAATCTATCTTTAAGAATAGGTTTCATTAAGGTAAAAAAATCTCTATCTTTAATTTTTTAGTTGTTCGAAGACTCGGAAAAAAATTGAACTTTTGTAGTTTTCGAAATATCTGTTTTCAACGAACAAGAGACCTGCACCCTTCTCTTAAACGTCATTTACACTATCCAACAACACTTCATCAAAAACAATGGGGCCATTTTTTTTACTTTGGAAAATGTTCCAGGAGCTTCATGTAAAGTACCCACAAAAAGTAAAATATCAATTTTAAATTGAAAGGGTTGCGACATCAGCCAGATTGATTGGGGAATAACAATTTTGGAGCAAATCAACTGAACGGTTTAGCCGCTAGCGTTGTTGACAGACGGTCAGACAGACGGACGGGCGTTTTGCCATCATTAGATTTTTCGGTATCAAGGACTTACAAAACGTGGATTCTGACTGCACCACGTGATAGAGGATTTTTTCTACATTTTGCAACTGAATTTATCCACTTTTTTGTTATCAGGGCCCTGCAAGAAGAGTTTTTTCTGCCGAAATTTGGTTTTTTTCGCGCAGCATTACATAACTTTCTCCCTTCTCTAACTAGAAAGTAAAAATAATACCATGTAGAGTAGAAGCATCAATCAACGATGTCTTGTTTTACGTGGCGACACTCGGGCCATCCGACCTCTCTTCCACCTGTCCACCCAAATTTCGCTACGCGTCTTTCGCCATTAGCAGTTAAAGCCATGCAGGACAGCGCATCTAATAATTAGATGATTGTGATAAATACATTCAATTCAATTAATCTTTATTTTACGTAGCAAGATTTAAGCTATCAGGCCTGCCTGTCTGACCACGCAAATTTTGCTTCACTTATTTCACTTTCTACCGGAGAAAGACGGCTTCGAACGGAAAAAGTACACTTACGTTGTTGTTTTTTTATTACGGATGATTTATTTTAAACATCTAAAAACCGACTTTTTACCTTAATGATGAAAACAGACTATTCTGGGAGTGGATTAATAGATACTTACTCCAGAACTGGATTTAGGATCAAACTATCGTAAATGCTATTTTATTTTTGTTTTTAAGCCAACTTTTGTCAAATTCAGTCTTTTTTACCTGGTATCTCATTACCATTTTCCCATGACTTTCCTTTTTAATTATTTTTGTTCTCACAACCATCCATTTATAATTATATATTTATTTAGACTGTCTTTAATTTAATGAGATACCTTGTATTAAATACAATAAAAGTTATTCGAAAACTAATTACATTAGCTACTCCAAAGGCTATGAATACAGAAGAATTCTTACTTCAGAAGAATTCTTCCAAAAAGTAAATTAAAACTAAATGAAGCACAATATTAAAGCAATTTAATAAAGCCATGTTCAGAATTATGTCGCAGAAACAAGTTTTGCTCACAATCAGGATGACTTTTAGGAGCAATCAGACCAGCAGAAAAGTAGTTCAAGACAATCATTTGGAGAGCTGGGAAACAAAACGTGTTCGCGATAATGTTCCTTGGGGTTTCCTATTCCCCCTGTCGCCCGTTCCAGTATTTCTTTATCAATCGTTCACTCCCAGTCCCACCATCATTCATTCATCATCCGCCTCAAGGCCACCGCCAACCGGCACCCCAGAAATGTATCGACTAACCTTCACCTCTACGTGACTGCACCGCCAAAGAAATATATCTTTGACCCCGGTGAATAAGCTGATAAGTCAAAATAACTTAATTTTACAGGGGAGCAAAAAAAAACAACAACTTTAAACTAATGCTATAAGTAAGGGATTAATGATATTCAAATAAACCCTACACAAAAATAGTTTTGTTTGAATATCACCTTCGTTTGAATTACATTAATCCCTTACTTAATTCATTTATACGTTTTTTTTGCTCTCCTGTAAAATTAAGTGTTTAAGACTTATCAGCTTATTCCCCGGGATCAAAGGTATAATCAGGAAGGCAAGTTTTACTATACAATTGCAATCCAAGTTTGAAATGTTGAAAAAGTGTCGTTTGATCTGGGCACCTTTAAGGCCTGTGCTCAGCGCAGAAGCAACGACAGGCTACGTGGGATGTCATCCCACTAAGAGTTTACTCTCGGCAAACAGCGAAGAGCTGCACACAAGGAGAGCGCAGGGAACTCGCGCTTCGTCCGGGTCTCGCAACAGCAAACACGCAGAGCTTCTGGATCAGCGGCGAGGAAATCTGTCTCAAGTGATGTACAGTTAAATAATGAAGCACGATTATGTGAGCAGTTGCCAGCTGCGCCAGGGACAGAAACAAACACAAGTCATAATTTATGCAGAGGAGATAAACATTTAACGTCGAAAGAACTTCCTACGACTTCTAAAGATCTCTCTTTGGAATAAAGTATTTGTAATATGTAGTATAGCGTATATTATTTTGAGAATTTATAAAACCTGATAAAACTTTTACCCTAAAACTTATGCACCCCAATAACTTTCAAAACGCGTCTTGTATGATGGTTATAATGTGTGTATTTTCCACATTGCGGTAATATAATTTTGAACTTCAAATACTCTTCTTTGAACACGTGTCAAAGACGAATTGTTTGCTCAGAGTTACCTGTGCGACTTACTGGAACACAAGGATAGAAAATTATACCATTTTTTTTAAATTTCACACTGAAATTGGTAATAATTTCTATATAAAAACAAAATAACCTTACAGAACATTCAAATTATGATGGTAAGGATGGTTTCGCCATGTAATTCTACCCAACCGACAATGGTGACTTTTTCAAAGCGAAGTTGATTGGCTAACCAATATTGGGCTAAACCCGCAATGTAATGTCATACAGAGATTTTAAATTATTCGTGGCTCTTTGGTTGGAGCGACTGTAACCTGCTTGTATATTAAAAGATTTCTCATGAAAAACATAACTTGTTCATTAAAAATTATAATAGGACATCAATAATATAATGGATCAATGTATTAATTTAAACATTCTTGTTTATTTTGAAATGTTACACTGTTGTTCTCATAAATTTTGTGGTTTACATTCCAGACATTACATTACCTTACGCACATATTGAAAAATAATGTTGACGTAAATAGTTAACTAGGGTACCGTGGTCAGTGTTAATAATTAACTAAAAGCTTTGGAGTTCTGAAAATCAGTAAACCGCAGAAATGCCGGTAAACCAGTTTTATATTAATAAAATATGGCATACCTACCATAAAATATGTTCACATTTTAAAGCATTTTCATGTCAGAAACGTTTTTGGGTAACGGCCCTTCGTCAGTTTTGGGCTGTAATATTTGGGAATCAGCTTGTCTACCGGAGGACAACGGCTAGCGTGAAACAAGCTCGTCTGTTCACGCGGACCTTGACACCTAACCTTTTAGCTTGCGTCACGTCCATTGCACTTGTTATACGACGGTATATTGTCTGGCTGCGAACGCCTGTTTATCTCTGTGCACGTTTCGTTGTACGGACGAAGGAGAAACATTTACTCGGCATAGAAAATAAAAATTCTGCCATCTCAAAAACTCGAAATAACCGTCAAACAAATGAAAGGAAAGTGAAAGCAGATTATAAAAAATAGTTCTCAATGTAAATAGCTGCTAGTTCAAAAAAAGTTACCAGAAGACGTGGAATTGTTGAACGGATATAAAATCCTTTGATTCTATGTTCTGTTAGCGACACTCGTTATGAACTCGTTATGAAATTTTTAATCTGATTACGGTGTGTATACTAAATTATACTTCAAGTTCATGCTTAATAGTGTTACGTGGTGTTAACAACTCGAAATTTCGACATATGCAAAATCAATAAGACTAATTAACTCAAGTGCATATTTCAGTTTGTAATTTGCAATTTTTTATGTTGATTTTTATGCAGTCTGTGTTGATGTCTGCTAAAGCGGAGGGCTGGGTTCGATTACAAAAGAGGGCAGTCTTTTTTTTCTTTTTCCTCTAATAGAGCCATGCGCACTTATAAATACGGTCTATATAATATTTCAATTATCATTAAAACTACTGATATTTCGAAATCTGCAAATTAACGTTTGAAAATGCGATGTACTTGCGCTCCTTGAAGTAACAGAGGCGTTCGAAAAAGTATTATAAGAATTAGTAGGATACAAGTTGAAATACTGCAGCAGGAACAAATACGAAACCGAAGCAAATGATACAGAAATAATGTGTTGTTTCTGCAACAGCACTAGTTTTGTTCTAAAAATGTCTTTAAATTATGTTTTTTTAATTTCTTGCCGTACAGAAATCTCAATTTATTGTTGGGGAAAATAACAGGTCGCAATTGTTGATAGAAGTAAGCAAACATTATGAACATACGAGGGTTGGGGCAGAAGTTATGGAAACTATGTTTTTCTAAAAGAAATTTTATCAGATCATATAATTTTATTTCCGCGTCTAATAGATGATATACTTCTGTGTATTCACAACAACAGATGGCTCTATGTATCTATTAGTACAGAGAGCGAAGTGAGAATCAGCTGTCTGACAGTTGCAGTGCGAGATGAATGTAACGCGTTTCAAGCAGTGCTCGTACACCAAGATAGCCGTTCTCCTTAGAACAAATGCCCGACAATATCAAAGAGAATTTGGTGAAAACTTTTAGAAATAATGCCTTTCCCCAAGGCCAGTCACGAAATGGGGAGGAGAGTTTCTGCGAGGACGCGCAGCAACGAAACCCACGTGACGACCTAAGAGTGTGCGGGCCAATGTGTGGTAATCGAGCATCTGCCTAATTGGACCTTTAGAACGGGTAAGCAATTCTTTTCGAGTGTGGTGAGCTCGTATATGCTAAAATGCTTTGTAATATAAAATCAGAACTGTCATTTCAATTACCTTAATAATAAATATAATAGAAATAATTTTGGTGTGTTGTTTTATGCCCATGCACTTAGTACATTCCTTGTACTTTCGTGTGTGTACTTCACATTTTACACTTATACCTGTGCTTGTATTCTCACAAAGATAGTTGCAATGACTTACACCCAACCCTAGTATAACATAAATTGATGTAACATACGGAGCTTTATTTCCGCCAAATCTACAGAATGCATGGGCTCTATTCCCGACAAATCTGTAGAATTGGGTACAACATAAAAAGAAAGCTAAAAATATTGCCTTCTAAATCAACTCCAAATTTAACATTGCTTTTAATGAAATTATAATGATATTAAACTAAACATGACAGGTGACAATTTAAACTAAACATAACTTCAAAGCGCTCTAGAATATTCTAAATTTGTAGGATCTAGGGTTGGTCTTTTCAGAAACGTTGTTTCATTGAATTTAGGGCAACATTGAAACTTATATGATGATAATTTCTGAACTCGTGCAATTTTGAGCTCCTTTCCACAGAAAAAGTTTTTAGAAATCATGTGAAGCACATGTGCTCATCAATGCAATAATGGGAAAGATTCCGTAATGTAAATATTAACGACATAAGATATATTTCAAAAAATATAATTTGTGAATTTTTTGGGAAAATTAAAGCAAAATGTGCATGTCATGTTTTTCTGCACATTTAACATTAACCCTTTCAAAAGAGGCGAGGAAAAAATAGAGCTGTTCTAAAAAAAAGTGTTTTTAAATCGCCTTTACTTCACTCAAACTACGCGAAAACTACCCATATTTTTAATAAAATGTACATGGCTTCATTTAAAGATCTAATTTTAAAGAAAAGATTTCGTTCAGAAGACAAATCTCGATCTTCAAATTGAAGTTGTTGGAAGATGCTGAAAACTATTGAACTTTTGAAATTTTCGAAAGTTCAGAGAATTGAATAAAAATTGAACTCGTTCCATTATTATACGCGTACCTTGTTCCATTCTTAGACAAATTAATCCAAAATTCTGGAGCCTTTTCTGAGAAAAGTTTGAAAATGTCCTTGAGATTTAACATTAACTATCCCCAAAAATTAAAATATCCGTTTCAAATTCAAGGAATCATGAGACCCGACAGATGGATTGGGGAATATCAATTTTGGTGAAAATACTGTTTACGGTTTAGTCCCTAGCGTTTTCATAGACAGAAATACTGACATTTTGCCATAAACCATCTTTTTGTTATCAAGGTCTCACAAAACGTGGATTCTGATTACACACTGTTGGAAGTAAACAAAAGTACTACAAATCGAAACAAGAATTATACAATTTTTTTGGTGTCAGGTACCTACAATATGAATATTTCTGTCGCAAATCACCGTTTATTCGTTGCAACAATAAATAACTTTCTCTTTACTACGTTTTGTAATATACGAGAAGTAGAAATAGAAGTATACAGATTTTGACATAAGAAATAGGTTAACGAAATACAATACACACTTCAATCGCTCATAACGCTGAAATACAATACACAATTCAATCGCTCATAACTCCGAAACAATGCGTCCGGGGTGGTAACTCCGGTTTTCCTGTTCTTGAGAGAACAAGCGTTTTATGGGACAGCTGGTTGTCATTGAGACAATGATAAGCACCGTAGAAGAAAACATATTATATGCACAAAAGATCTGGGTAAATAGGATGTTATAGATCACTTTTGATTTTTGAAACAGTACAACGGTTCTGGTTTAAAGGTAATGCCTTTAATACGCAGTCCGTATAAATATCATTGGAGCTTGATCCTTTCTTCATGAGATTTATATTTCACATAGTTTTCATACAATGCTTTTGTGTCGGATGTTCACTTTGTTATTCATCGTTAACCGACCCAGGCAGCGCAGTTCGCTATCATGTGTTTTCATTACATCATTGTAACGTGAAAATCAATGAATATCATCAAAATATCCCGGTCGTATCATGGTTTCATCATCATCATCACCCCGCAATTTATTTTAATTATTTCAATGCTATAATTAATTATTGAGTATGGATTATATTAAAAAAGATCTGTCTTCTGGAAAAATACTAAATTATACAAACTTCAGTCCTGCATTTGTAAACTTAAAAATGTATTTCAAGAATAAAAATAACGTATTTATGTAATCATTCGTTATTCTAATCGCTTATACACTGAATTTAAAGTAGTCTGATGGGCTACAAGAGTTAAATCTTAAGGAAAAGATAGATTAAGATCTTGCAAGCGGTCAGCTTAATGTCATTCGAAAGGAAAGGATGTCTGAGGAGACAACTCCGTGACCTGATTCTCGACAACCCCTAACATTAATCTTACGAGGCAGAAAAAAGAAATAAACTTGGTCAGGCAATTCAGTAAATGAAGCGTGAACCGTAGGTCTCTCTTGATATTAGAAATTAGCTCTCTGGTCTCTGGAGTCAGTAGAATGAGTAAAATTAGTAACTTAAAACAAAGCCTGTATTCTATGAATGTTGATTGATTTTATTATGAAAGCGATTTCGTTTAATTTTTGATTGTTTGAAAATGACATTGATTTTGAGTAATATGAATGTACTTTTAAATTAAAGTTTAAGTGGAAACATGTTTTATTAACTTTTACCATTTCTAATTAGAACAATTAATTATTGACATTTAATAATTAAACAATTGAAGAAACTGATGAAAATGACTACAATTATTGTTTAGAAATGGCAAAAGGGGTAAAGATGTGAAATATTTTTTTCAGTATCTGTATTTAATATTTTCTCACATTATTTGTGGTAAACAGTCCATTTTAAAACTTATTCCGCCAACGGGATTCATACGTCATTGAAGTACTGTATTAACCATTTTGCTACCAAGCGAAGTAATGGAAATACCTTATATTTGTGTTTTACATTTCGAGATTGTTAAATATTTTGAAATTCATTGTATTTGACATTTCTAACTCTCTGAATGAAATTATGAATACTGAAATGATAAGACAAAAATATATCTTAATATATTTATAGTTTTGTTTACCTAGGATAATCTTGTTACCCCCTTACACACACACCCTTTTTGGGTAATGAAAAGTAAAAAGAAAAATACTACCCTTACTTTTGTTTTATTATTACGAGACGCCAGTTTATTTTTGTTTCTTATGTGCTTTTAAATTCTTGATGTCAATAATGAACTAAAAACAGTTAATATTTCCCTTTTGATGCTTTGTCATTCAATGGTGTGTTTCACCTGCCTGAACATGGCAAAAGAATATACTATTTAGTAGGTTCGAAAATATTATAAATATCAATAAATCTGTTGATTTATATGATGATGACAGTATGATATATAATCTGCGGTATAATGTTCATATTGGTAGGGTAAATGTGAAAAGGATTTTCAACAAAGCGTCTGAACGAACTTCAAGTATGAGCTAAAAGGTATGCTTAATGATCAATGAATCACGGTAGAAAAATAAGATACTTGTGTGTAACTTGCAAAAACCAGTGTGCCAAATTCACAGAAAATACATAATAATAGCACAAGGTTTTAAATGTTGATAACTAATGTGTAATACTAACCTGACATAATTATCTATTTCATTTGTCTCAACAAAAATAACTTTTCTCTAATTTTTTGTCTTCAATTTTGATGGTCTAAATAATTAATCACATTTTACCCTCACATGTTCATTGAGTACAAACATAAATATTAATTTAGGTATTTTGTTGTCTGTAGCGTTAACAATTAATGGAGTTGCATGGCTCTATAAATTGTTTCCTCAAAACGTTTTTGGGGGTAATTGAATGACCCCATTGGTAGTATTAAGTAAAAAAAAGCCTTCGTAGCAGCAGGCTTAAATTTATTCTTTACCTAAACATAGTGTCCCTTAGTAATTATTCGAATAAAAATCATGTCGACTTATAAGTTGATCTGAGAAATTTTGGTACAATCGCTTTGGTTGTCGTTTTTTCAAAATTTTTGTTGTGAAGAAAAGTCCACTTCCTTTCTATATTTGGGCGCGCAATTCAAATATTCAACTTCTGCGTTGCACAGACGCGCACAATGCAGCTGCGCTGGGGGTAAGTAGGGGGGAGTTAACGTCGCGTACCATTACAGTACCAAGAGAACAACAAGGGATTGGTGTTAACGTTAGAGTCCGTACTAAATTTAGGCATTAAGAGTTAAAATTCAAGTAACTTTTTTGTTTTTCTGTGCAATTTAATCTCAACGCTTAGAAATATTAGAATGTTTACTCACCCACAATTCAAAGCGTATAACGCTCGCTAAAACGTACGACTCCTGGGAGGGGGGCTGTGCGTTCAATGTTAGGATCCAGTAATAATCTATTTTCGCCTTTAAAATTATTATTTACAAAGTGTGGAATGGTCAGAGGGAGGCTGCTATTAAATATAAACGAGTAAGTTTGATAATATTTGGCCTTGCAAATGAACATTCCGCATAGTAATGGAGTTAACAGTCGCGGACCAATACCATTTCGGTTCCCGGAGAACACCAATGGGGTGGAGTCAACATTGTACTTCAGAATAAATTGCAATATAACTGAAGGAAAATGCTATATATTTAAGAACTAATAATAGTACTTTATTTAGTAATATGATTGATTGATTTTTTCGTGTTTCCGGGCGCGTCAACTGCTTTGGTCATTAGTCCCGTTAGTGTAGTGCATGTTTTTCTCTCGGGAGATGGCGGTGATCCTCCCCCGCTGGATGGCGAGATCCGGCGCCGACCTACCGTCGGCTTGTGGGGTTTCCCCCTAACCAGGACTCTGCCACCAGCGGAGCATCGCCCCAGCCGGTACAAGCTCTAAGCTCCCGACCGGTCTCCCGGAATATGTGCTAGTGTAGTGCATGTTAGTGTAAGGGTGTGTGTAAGGGAAGAGGATAGGACAAGAAAGAGGAAGGACAGATCGCGCGCGGTCCGTGGCCCGTTTAGTATGGTACTGCTCCGGCATTCGCCTGGTGTTGATCGGAGAAACCACGGAAAACTACCGATCAGAGCAGCCGGGCGCTAGAATTCTCCTCCAGACAGCGACTGAATTCGACCTAGCTGAAAAGCTAGTGTCGAAAATCCTGCCACCGTCAGGACTCGAATCTAGGACCTCCCGGTCAGAGGCGCTGTGACATCAGTTGATGCACTGAGCTACCGCTCCCGGTATTTAGCAATATGTAACAATCATTTTATGCCATTATGTGTGAAAATATTTTCAGTTTTTGAGATATAGCTATTCCATATGTCTTTTGAACATTGTCTATACATTCGAATCAAATTGCTGCTGGGGTTCACCAAGGTTCTTCGCATCAACTCTGTTTAATCTTTACACTGGAGATATTCCTATTTCCTATCAAATAAGTACTACCAATATTAATTATACATTCTATACATTAATAAACTACAATAATATATTAATTCAGTTATTAATATAATTGTTAATTATTTTTAATATATTAACAATTATAAATATAAATTAGTTGTAGAGTGTCAATAATCCCAACGTTAAAAATCCGCAGCGTCGATAATCTGGATTCGATTTTGGCGAAAAAAATTGCTTGTGGGGAATACTGTTTAGGTGTATATACCAATTTATTGAAAAATGTCGTCCCACAGTCTGTACATGCGGTAGCACAAAGTACAATTTTTCTCTCATTAAAAACTACAAGTTTCACTTTATTGAGAGATTATATTCAACCACTCCTCTTGTGTAACCATCAGAGTGAGTTGTGAATGATTTCAGCAAGTTATATTATGTTAATGACTACAGGCTCTTTTGTTGTGGTTTCATTTTAAAAAATCGAACAATCTCATAATGCAAAAATGGCCCAGTTCTAATAAATTGGGATTATAACGATCTACTGTGTTATTATATTTTGTTGTCTGGCCTGAGTGACAATAGAACAGCTACCTTTCACAGTCACATAGCAATGCCATTCCGTTACCCAGAGAAGACCAATATATCTGTGTGTGTGTGTGTGTGTGTGTGTGTGTGTGTGTGTGTGTGTGTGTGTGTGAGGAAGGTTAGGGCGGGTCAACATTGGTCCACAGAATAAATTGCAATGTAATTGAAGGAAAATTTTATGTATTTAAGACTATTGATTCATTACTTAACACTGTATTACACATATTACACACATTTTCCGGATGTTTGTGTTACAATATATTCAGTTTTTGAGCGTGGCAGGGGCATAAACGTTTTGAGAATTTCCTGTTCTTGCGGTCCTTTCCACGTGGACACAATTGTCACGCCCTTTCCATGAAAAAAAATTCAAAATTCACTACGTTGCATCAAATGTATAACTGGTCTCCAGAGCGACAGATACCAAAATAATACTTTACCGGGTTTAGCTGTAAGAAATCTCCGGAGTTTCTACGAAGCAATTAAGCATGGCGACGGTTTTGAATTTTGATAAACATATGAGAAGCGTAGAGTAACAGTCAGAAATTTTCTTAGTCTGAGGAAAGATAGTAAAATAAATATCCTACATTGGAAAATAATAACTCCTTGATGAGTTACTACTAAGATGAGAAAAGTTTGCTGGAGTCCATCATTAACCCGAGTTAGGTTGTGTCTTGCCGACGAACGTAAATAGTAGCCTGAGAGAAAACGGATCCCACAGAAGTTTCGTTGCTCAGATATCTTCTAACTTCATGCAATATTATAATTCGATGATTCATCTTTAACACTATCGAGTATTTTTTATTAAAAATTATTAATATAAAATTCAGAAGTATCAGTAGTGCTTTTTACTCCTAAATAATGATCGTCCCATTTTGGATTGCTACACAGGGAGCGGAGGTTATTGCAAGGGCTTCGTGGGCGACGCGCCGGGTGGCTTTGCATGGAAGGTTTGCAAACCCGGAGACACCAGCAAGGTAAAATAATTTCTGAGGATTGACAGCTTCAAGTCATGTAAAGAGTAAAGGATTTTGCAGGTAAAAGATTAGGGGAAAGGTACTGAAAATCACAAGAGTATGCAATATTCTGAAAGAAAAAAATCACCAGCTGAGGCTGCTCAGGGAATCAAGTGATATCACTGAGTTCCTACGGAGACTGGATTTTCAACCCTAGGTTACTAAATCGAATTCAGTCCGCCTGGAGATAAATTGTAGAGGCCGGCTGCTCTGGTCGGTAGTTTCCCGCGGTGTCAATCAATACCATTAAATGTCAGAGCAGCACCCTAACAAAAGGCCCACGAACCCTGTTCGATCTTCGATTCCTCTTTCTTGACCTATCCTCACCCCTTACACCCGCGCGCGCACACACACACACACACACACACACACACGCGCGCTTACATGAACTACCACTCTTACCAGGAGACCAGTCAGGAGTTCAGAACTTGTCGCAGCAGCGGCAGTGCCCAGCTGGTGGGAGATACCTGGATAGGTAAAACGCAGCAAACTGACGCGTAGGTCGGCTTCGGATCTGGCCATCCAGCGGGGGAGACACTATAAATGCGATAAAACATGCACTTAACTTACGGGATTAATGACCTTAACACGCGACCGGAAACAAAATAATCAAACAAAACTATGTATGAAATAATAAAGCACGTGGTCCAAATTCGTCCACACAACCCCTTCCCTCCATTTAAGTCCCTCCCCCATTAGTAGACGGTTGTTAAAGTAACTCCGATGTTCGGTTCTCGGAACATGCCGCAGCGGAGTCCGTCTGGTCGCGTCGCCGCGCCCGCGAGCTCAGATGATCCGCCGCGCCCCCTCCCCGCCCCGTCCCGTCCCCGCCCAACTTGTCCCGCCCGCCCCTCCCCGCCCCGCTCCGCCCCTCCTTATCCCCGCCCCGCCCCGCCCCGCCCCGCCCCGCCCCGCTCCGCCCCGCCCGCCCACCCACCGCACCGCCCTTCCCGTGGCCCCGCCCCGCCCGCCCTGCCCAGCCCGACCCTGCCACACTCCAGCCCCACCCCACCCCCGCCCCTGCTCCGCCGCTGCCCCGCCGCCGCCCCGCTCCCGCCCTGCGCCGCGCCGCGCCGCGCCGCGCCGCAGCGGTCAGCTGTGGAGCGCCGTGGCCGCGCGTGGCCTGTGGATGTCGCGGGAGGAGGGGCCGCGCCGGTTGGCCCCAATTAAGGCTCCATTAAGAGAGGTCGGGCCGGCGGCGCCGGGCCGAGGCCCCGCGGCCGCGCAGGCGCTGCAGCAGCCGCCTAATGATGATGACACGCGCCACTTGCGCCGATAGAATTGCGTCCCACAAGTGTCGCGCCGCGCCGCGCGCGGGCTTCGGCAGAACGTTGACAAGTGCGGACCATGCTGGTGCACTGGTAGCAGGCAGCGGGGAGCCGGCAGCAATTTCGGAAGCTTAGATAATCATTTTCATTCAGTCAAATTTATAATAATATATTGTATTATTGTACACTTATTTTATTGTACTTGTATAACTGTTCAGAGAGCCTCCAGTCCTGCAGACTCCAGATCAGAGGAGCCCGCAAAAGTGTTGGTGTCTAGTGTACGGTCGAATATGCGTCCCATCGAGACGTAAAGGGCCGTAAAGGACCGGATACCGGCTGGAAAAAGTCCTAGGAAAAAATAAGAATGAAAAAAATATGATCAAAACTGACAAGACGCTCAAAGGTCTTCATTTTGTATTTGTCACTGCGGTTTTGCCACATGTGACTCCCTGCGCTGCGTTTCTTCATCCCAGACTTTAAATTACATTTCACGATTATTTTTTAAAATATTTCCAAAATAAATGTCCCTCGCGGTAGTTAGCTTCGGTTAACTGACTGAGGGTTACACCAACTCCCTTTGTCCTCAGTTTTAAGTACCAGCCATTTCACACCACTTTACCACAGCCTCCCAGCCATAACGTCACGGCAGTGGTCCTTAGAATCATGGCGGCCCGCAACCACTAGCCTTTAAAGCCCATAGGCCCCTGTGACATTTGGAACCTTTTATTGTTATGGAGGCAGGATTGCGGACATTATAAAAGTCGCAGTTAGTAGGTCCATTGACGATGCATCCTTCGTCTTTCCGTAGGTCGTCATGTCTTAGCAATCTCGGCTACTAGGCTACCTGGCCCAGCAACAAATTCATTGCGAGTATCTGCAAAAACTAGGCAATCTCCACATACTAGCATTCCTACAACATCACATAATTTCTGGCGTTATTTGTTACTATTACAAGTTTCTAAAATTCAGAGTTCAACGAAAGTGAAACTTATGCCATTTTTATAAGAGTACTTTGTGTATGTATTTGTAAGTGTTTATAAGTGTACTCTATTTAAGAAGAAATTTAACGATACAGTTCGGAGCTGTTTTGTGAGATTTTTCAATAAATTGCCTTCAATTGAGGCAAAAATTACGTGAAAACTACTCGCGTTTTAAAAAGTTTTAAAAAGTTGTACCTCACCTTATTTAATGAACTATTTAGAACACATTTCAGTAAGGAAACGATATCTTTCTTCAATACTGTAGTTGTAGGAAGACACCAAAAATAATTTGAACATTTGAGATTTTCAAAAATTCATAGAGTTGAATGAAAATGAGAACTAAGTTAATTTTGAGTGCCCTTCTCTCGTCGCGAGATAAAATAATAGTTTAAACATTTACAGTAATTTTTTAAAAACTTTATAAAATGTTAAGGGTTAATATAAAGTACCCCCAAAATAAAAAATATCCGTTTCAAATTCGCAGAGTCTTGATGTTTGTCAGATATATCAAAAAGTATGAATTTTGGAGAAGATGGTCTGAACGGTTTAGGCGTTCGCGTTGATCACAGACAAACAGAAATACGTTTTAACGTAAACCAATTTCTTGGTATCAAGGGCCTATAAAATGAAGATACAGACATAATTCAAGAGGGAGTAACATACTTACTATATATATAGCAACAAACTTTATCCACATTTTTTTTTCATATCCGGTCCTCACAATATGAGTTTTCTGACAAAAATCGCAACCTTACGCTGCAGTACTACAATACTTTCTCTTTACTACCTAATTAAAAGATAGGAGAAAAGTACAAACAATTATCTTCCAGATTAATTGAAGGTTTTATAAACTGTTGGGACAAGAGCGTAATGCCAATCCACACCAAATAAATTAAAAAACTTTACTATGAGAAAGTCGATGCCATTCTGTAGCACTACTAGTTATGTATGCCACAGTTTTTTCGTTAGCAAAATAGCTGCTAGGCTTAGATGATGTAGAACATTGTCAAAAAGAAATTCCTAATTCTGTATTGTCACTTTTTCACTTCTTTCTACAAGGAAGAAGAATACCATCACACTCGAATTGTACTTTTTGAGCCTCCAGAAATCAGCGAGAGTTTCGTCCTTAGCGACTGCGTCTCAAGCACGGGAAGTTGCTCGTCGCACTCGGGCGCTGCGGAGGACGAGGAGCAGAACGCGGCTCCTGAGACTGAGTGTCCGCCGGCATAATGGCCTCCCCGCCCCGCCCCGCCCCGCCCCGCCCCGCCCCGCCCCGCCCCGCCCGGCGCGTCCAGGTTGAGCACGGAAGAGCGAGGGCGGGCGAGGGGCATTAGACTGGATCGCCCCGGGATCTCAAAAGACTTCTTAAGAGGCGACCGTCGGGGAGGATGGTGATGCAGGCGACCGGTGGGGGGGGGGAGGGAGAAATTTCATCTCTAAGGTTAGGGAGGTCTTCCTATTGAGTACCCTCGTGCTGCAAAATTGATACTGGGCAACGGAGTAGTACAGCATCCCCGCCCTTATAAAGAAAGGAAGAGAGCCACAATATAAATTAAGTATAATAATATAAGATAAGTATAATACGTATAAATAAATTATATCCATACCATTATTCCCCTATAACGGTTTCAATAGCTATCATTAACTGCAACGTGAATAAGAAGCAAATTATGGATTGTCGGTCTATCCAGACATGACTGTCATATACAGATGTGACATGTCAATAATTTGAGAAATGTCAATTTACATAGATTAGTACCAATATCGTATAGTTTTTCGAGAAAAGATGGGTTCAACTCTCACATTAAATCTTTGAATTAATCTTTTTATAATATTTTC
Organism: Teleogryllus occipitalis; assembly: GCA_011170035.1. Taxonomy (NCBI): domain Eukaryota; kingdom Metazoa; phylum Arthropoda; class Insecta; order Orthoptera; family Gryllidae; genus Teleogryllus; species Teleogryllus occipitalis. The sequence goes on along the minus strand of BLKR01000224.1, from coordinate 501,177 downwards.
AATATACATGTTGTATTCAATGTTTTTGAAAACCAATTTCTCTTTCATATAGTGAACGTTTCTATCTAGCGATGAAACTGTTACTGCAGATACTATAAGTACTAGCTTACACATTATTCTTTTCCTAATTTCTTCTCCTTCTGCACATCTTGGACCCACTAAAATTGCATTCTACACGAACTCACATTTAACAAATGCATTGTCCAATTATCAGGTGTTGATAATTAACGAAGATTATGTTTAAGACTTCACGTTTTTTTAATTTGATATAATTCGTAGAATTACCTGTACATTAAATTATTTTACGAGCTGCTTACCGAATGCCAGGGTTAAAAAATTCAGCATCATTGTTTAGGTAAATTCAAATGAAAAGATCCTGGAATGAATCGATTTTTTTAAAGTGATCGATGACATCAGAACATTGTTACATCTCCTGCCTTATGTGAATATTTTTAACAATGGTAAACACATTTCTGAGGTGTCAAGCACCTTTGAGAAAGACGTTCGCGAATTAATTAAAAATATTCATTTTATTAGGCAGGAAGTGTACCAATGATCTAATGTCATCGGCCACTTTAAAAAAAATATAGAAGAGTAGAAACAATATTTAATCACTTTTTCGTTATCAGTGCTCAACAGTTTTTCTGTCGAAAAATCACCGATTTCTGCCGAAATAATACAATTCCTTCGCTTTACTATTTAGATAGTAATGCGAGAACGTACAAATTAAAACAAAAAAAATGCACACATTCCAGGGATAGTTTTGTGACTAATGTTTTTAACAAAGAAGAACAACAGTCACAAATCATCAAACATAATTTTCTTATGAGATCAAGTATATCGATGATTCTTTTCTCAATACAGGTAAAGTGGAAAGCAACATGAATGTGAATAGGCACGGTCCGTGCGTTGACCTTGAAGTAGATATTTCCAAATATTCTTCTTTTTCACCATTATAATCATCAGTAACAGCAGCAACGCGGTTTAGCCACCCACTATAGCCTGTTCCGACAAAGTCATCTTGCAAAGACCATCTCTTCCCTAGTGTTGCTCCCTTTTTTATTCGTTTTGAGTATAATAATACGAGGGGACCTTAAGCAATTTCTAATTGATATTCCTTTCAGATGATCTTGATATCTTGACTATTTCTCCCTAATATATTATAGAGAGGAAAAGTATTGAAATGGCACCAACAATATGATCAGGAATATTGGTAGTGAAGTTATAAGTTCACATTCACATCAGTGTTAAAGTTTATTAGTGCTGTTCCAAAGGTGGTTAATAGTCGTGCAGGTGGAGTGGAGATACATGCAGTTTTGTACCCGAAATTCGATTTCCATATATATGGATGGATAGATGTGTCACTCATAAATATGTTAGATTAGAAGGTTTTGACTAAAACTTGACTAAATTACAATAGGAGTAAGATCGAGTTTTACCGCTCTGAAGATCATTAAGGTATTATAATTTTTGGGAGTACTACTAAGCAAGAAGCCATGATGACTTTATCAAAATGTACTGGAAAAATGGCTACAATTTTTTCTTGACTTTTCAATTAAACCTTTAATATTTAGAAAATTTCAGAAACATTTATATTTAAAACACTAAAGGTGTTAGTATTACCTACTCTACAATACAAATTCCGTCCGCGGAAGCCTACGCAATCACTAATGGTTTTCGTTTAGAAAGGAGTTTGAGGATTCCAATGGATCAAATTTCGTGATTTTTCCTTTAAATGAAAGTAATGGGTCCCAGATTTTTTATAGATTTCTATTATTAACCGGTTCGATAATAGAAATCCAAACTTGTATTAGAATTAATAGAATGAACGCTTATCTGCCATCATTGCTTAACTTATGAGTTGTAATCGCTCTATTGAAAGCACTCGAGCGATTTCCTTTTCGAGAGAACAAGTGAATGCAATGCTGTCTGTACCCAAGCCTTTCTTCCCTCAATTACTCTCAATTGATAGATTAATGTAGATCCTTTGATATACCAATTTGAAATTATCGCAAAACTCTTTGTAATATTAAATATGTATTCTTAACACCAATATTCGATTTTAAATTAAAAGTAGGGAAGTTGTGTTACTGAAAATCTAAACATTTATTCCCGGACAGTCTGAAGTTACACACAAAAATTATTATTTTCGTATCTCCTCCCATCTTGCAGATTCTTTTCAAGTATATAGGGAGCAGCAGTAAAGGCTCTACCAGAAGAAGAGGAAATATTGAGATGTTTCCCAGATTCAAAATTGAATTACTAAAGGGTGATTCAATTTCCTTATTCAATCAAATTCTGGTGGGAAAGGCGCAGATTCGATACGACGGTACAACGAACGGCAATACATACGTCAGAGAAAATATAATGTATGAAATGGTTATAGTAAACGAAAATGAGAGAAAGCAGCTATTGCGAAGCGGGTTCAACTTCCTGTAAAAGTTAAACATGCTAAAATTGTATTTGAAAGAAATTAACTTCAATACGGTCTCGAGAATCATGTTAAAGTGAATAGTGACATTAATTTGACACTGATGAGAATTAAATAGTATAAATGAAATGCTTCAACTAATGGTTAATAAGTAACTTCGCTAGAGATTGCAAATTTATCGATACGTTCGCGAGTTATTTATATAAATCATGCTCTCCATTTCAGTGTTACGTAAGTCAACATTCTTTAGAAGAAAACACGAAAATTTCTCAATGTTGACAGCAAGTAAGGTGGGTACAGTGAAAGGAATACTCAAGCTCGCCACACGTCTACTTGCCCCCAGCCGTTGATAACAAAGGAAAGCTCGGCCAAAGCCTGGGAACATCGCTAATTGGATTAACCCGACCACAAAATGCCAAATACATACACATTATCATTATTATTATTATTATTATTATTATTATTATTATTATTATTATTATTATTATTATTATTATTATTATTTGCATACTCGAAATTTTTTCTTATAAGTAAACTATTCACGCAAAATCAGCGTATTTTCCCTTAGCTAATGTTCGTAGATTTTCGTGGCAATAATGGAGGAGAGAATTTTATAAATTGTGGTGAGATATGTAATAGATCTATAATTCTTGGGGTCAGACGCATCTTGCCCTTTAGGCTACATGTAGGTCACTACGAAGGTACAAAATTCTGGAAGAAAGGAAGTTCCTTGAGGGAAACCAGGAGAGGGTGTTGAGGGTACCATCAACTGGTGTCACTGTTGTACCTCTGACCAGGAGGTCCTCGGTTCGAGTCCGGACGGTGACAGAATTTTCGACACTGGCTAGGTAGCTAGATCGAGTTCTGCCGCTGCCAGAGGGATAATTGTAGTGGCGGTCTACCTTGTTTGATAGTTTTTCATGGTTTCTCCGATCAATACCAGGCGAATGCCGGAGTAGTAGCCTAACAAACGAGTCACGGACAGCGTGCGATTTTTCCTTCCCATTTCTTGACTTCACATTCCTTACTTACACACACATTTACATGCATTACGCTTCCATATATGCCGGGAGACCGGTCGGGAGCTCAGAGATTGTCCCATCTGGTGGGAGATACCTGGTTGGGGAAAACCTCGTTAACTGACTGTAGGTGAGCGCCGGATCTCACCATCCAGCGGAGGAAGATCACTGCCACCTCCCAAGAGAGAGAGAGAGAGAGAGAGAGAGAGAGAGAGAGAGAGAGAGAGAGCACAGTTACGGGACTAGTGACCTTAGCCGGTGACACGCCCGAAATCACTAATCAATCAATAAAAAATCGGCCAATACGATTATAACTTGCGGTAGCTCTGGTTGGAACGACACCGCGCCTCCTTTGTTGCCCCGGAGTATCACCGCTGCGCACCAGCACAGATAACACACCTCTCGCAGCTGCCCCGGTGCTAGAACAGCTGCTTGTCCTTGTGAGAGCCAGTTGCGAGCGTGACTTTTCCTTTAAATATTACTCGTATTGCCTATCTGGATGTCTTGGGGCCCAGTACTAGATAACTGTCGAACAAGATCTACTAAAATTAATGTTTTGGAGGGTCGTGCCAATTGCAACTGCAAAAGAGAGATGAATTCATACGCCTTCTTTGCCGATGAGATTTTGGGGAAGTTGTTGATCCATTTCACCTACAACCCTAGACAAGGGTTCTTGCTAGATGCCGACAACCCAAGCCAGCTGAACCCAGTTGTTTTTTTTAAGTATGCTCCTCAGAAACCTCTTCCGTGTCAAGAGCCGTTGGGACCAGTGCTTGTCTTCCACTTGTTGACTCGTTGGACTTGTATAGTAAGTGGTCCATTGGGATACATAGAATTTTTATTGCTACGGAAAGCCCCGGGGAGGATGGCGTGAACGTGGCCTTTCCCACTTTATTATTATTATTATTATTATTATTATTATTATTATTATTATTATTATTCCTCTACTTAAGATGTTTTGAGTCGGTTAAATATAAAATCTACTTGAAGTAGCAATCAGCTTCCTAAGGACCAGATCTAGGGACTATTGGTGCCTCTAAAATACTTTGCGCAAAATGTGGGCTGTTCCAAATAAAGCAATTTCTTGCACTTCACAGACTTTTGAATAACCTGGTAGTTTAGCCAAGTTCTTACACAAATTTTGCGCCACAAATCCCAGAGCTCCGATAACTTTCAGGGCGGTCCGTGCTTTGACCTCATACATTCGGCTGATCTCGATTTTCAATCTCTAATAATTAACACGTTTCTCTGCTTCCTTGGTTACGACGTTTCAATCTCACGGCACAGCATCGTGTACAAGTAAACACGATATTTTCTCCAAATCCGGATAACAATATTCGGTTTGTTTGACGCTATCGTGCGATGAGTTTGAATTTGTTGGTCGAACAATATTGTACACAGTCCAACAGACGTCACCTGTTTTCGTGAGTGTTTGTACCACTTGGCGCATGTGTTTGGAGCTTCGAGGGCAGTACGGATCTGCCAGTGGAGGTAAATACTAGAATTGGGCAAGCTGATCGATCTTTGCTAGAATTAGGCAAGCTGAGACAATATGAGCAATGGTTTCTACTTGTTCGTGACAAATGTGACAAATCATCTTGGGAAAATTTTAGAATCGCTTTATCAGAATGTCGTGTTCTCAACGCCTGGTCTTAGGCAGCTATTAAAACTACCTCCGAAACTTCCCATTTTAAGCCACCCAAATGATTGCTCCTTATTGATCTGCACCTTGTTCATTATTTTTAGATATTGCCCGCGGAGTGGTTTGTCTCTCCACGATTTCTTTAACTTTCTCTGTGTCTCACATTTCATGTTAAGTAGCAACAGGTGATTAGTGTCTAAGTTATTCATCGTGTCTTGCATGGTTTTCTGCGCAATGCTTATTGCTACACTTACAATGCCTGTTTCCCATTCTTCATTCAGATTTCATGACCAGGCTTACAAGTGGTCATCTTGATGACTGACTACACATTATTATTGTTATTATTATTATTATTATTATTATTATATTATTATTATTGTTATTGTTATTATTATTATTGTTTGCATTATTAATGTTGTTGTTGAAAACAGTTGTTTCAAGAGAATTGTGCAAGGAATGGTGAAATTAATTCTTTACCACACAAAATAGTTACTTACTACAGAAGATCCAGAAGATGTTACAATAATAGAATCGTACACACTTGACGATAGCAGTTATAGGAGGCTAAACACTTTATTATAATACTTTCGTAATAAGTCATCCAATATTACTTATAAGGAAACTTATTCTAGTCATTTCATAAAATTATTTTACATATAATATTACATTAGTTAGTTTATGTTCTACCTTAAAATATAGGGTTCGCTAAACCTAAATTGCTTAATGCTTATGTTATTACTCTAATTCATACGCATCCTTGCCTCCTAAGTTCTAATGTGGCAGACAAACAACGCTTGAAGCGACATCTGGTGGCAAGAGTTGTAAGTTTTTTCACTGACCGCAGTTGCATACTGCCGTATACGTTTGAGTGCATTTGAGTGAAAATATGTGTAGAAAATAATATTAAATGAATGAATCCGCTAATGAAAAGAATAGGAAAAGAGGAAGAAATATAATGAAACACTTTCGTATCGATCATCTTGGTTCAAACATGATACGAAGGGTTCTTAAATTAGACACATATAAAAAAATTTAAGATGCATAACTTAGATTCAAGAGCAGTAATAAAATGGATAAAATAGAAGATTCTAATGTTCGCATTAGGATGACAAATATTCATCCCGATGAACAATAATGCGAACTTGGTCTACTGTTGAGCAGACAAAAGAAGTGCTACAACAGCACTACTTTCTTGCATTTTTTCTAAATTTGCAATTTTCGAAAATTCAGAGTTCAACGAAAATCAGACATGCGCCATAATGTTAAGCGTTTCTTGTTCTACCTGTGAAAAGAATGTGAAGAAAAAATTAGAGTGTTTTCTCAGAAAATGTTTTTATTATAAATTGCATTAATTCCAAGCATAAATTATGCGAAAACTACTCGTTTTGTTTCAAAAAGTTGTGAATCTCTTTTTTTAAAGAGTTGATTGTTAAGAACAGATTGTGTTTAAGACAAAAATCACTATCTTCAGTTTTGCAGTTTAGGTGAGTTAAAATTTCGCAATTATTTGAAAATACAGGGTTTGCCGCAAGTAAGATTAGCGCCAATTTGTTTATCGTTCTTTGATACTTGTGGAAATTTTTTATCTCGCTGATCAACAAATCTTTGAGCTAAACTCTCAAAATGATTTTGTTCGGGTTTTGATTGGATCTGACTGCTGACAGTTATTCGAATGAAACGCTTTTTGTGGCATGTTGATGATTCGGATTGGCTGTGCGATTTAAAACTTATTTAGATTCATTGTTTTTCACTTACGCTGACAATTTTGCAGAAAAATTCATTCTGCATGTACAGTGTTTTTGCAGTGAACTTTAATGTTTATTTCGAGATCTCACAATTCGTTTAATTTTTTCCCCTTTGCTTGTTTTTATCTCTGCCTTTCTTCTCGATTTTTGAGCTATTTATTTCTTTTTGCCTCGCTACTTAACATAACATCTACCAAAATATGTGTAGAAGTAATATTAACATTTTACATTTATCATATAAGTAATTTCGATTCCCCGTGACCGGTGAAAAAATACATTCGATTCGGGAACCTTGCGATACTTCTCCAACTGGACTTTAGCAGGTCAATTCCAAATCATTGGTTGATCTGTTCTGGAACAAATATTTTCCATTTTCATAAAAAAACTGCAGCTGCATGTTTGCAAAATCCTTTGCCAACTTTGTAAGCGCAATCGCTTTCAATCTCTTTGCGATTGAAGCCAACCTAGAGCAAATTAAACATAAAGTAAAATGTTTTGTATTTGCAATGCTAAATATGTTATATATTAGTAATCATTTAATTAATTTGTTAACTGTAATATTTTTTCAAAAGTAAAACACATGTTATGTCATTAGAATATTTTTATTTCCTACAAAATTAATGTGTCAAAAGTACACTTTCATCACACACATCAGAAAACATAGACTAAAGAATGAGACCTGAATTACTGTATTATGTGTATTTATTGCTCGTTTAATGCTATGTACTCTAAGAGTTTCTCACAAAAGTACTCCTAAAATTCTGCTGACGTGACCGTCTTGAATTTCCTTAACACCACTCACAAAGAAACTATTTACTAGTTTTTTTCTTCATTAAAACTTTTTTGTCGGAATATTCCAACATCAACTGGTTGAAAACAGCATCTAATAGTTCTTACCATGCTTTCCTAATTATCATATTGCACAGGATACTCGATTTATACTATACACTCAGCAACGCTCTTCAACTTCTATCACTGGATTATTGCGGACTGCTGACGCTAGAGCGCACTGTCATCGAAAAAACATTGTCTGCCTTATAGAGTAAATACGAAACGAATGGTAAAGGGAATAAAATTGAGTGATATGTTCAAGAAAAATGACCAATGATAGAAACCAATTTTCTTATTTATCACGCATTCAATTATACCTCTTCATTAACATGTTATGAATAATATTTTTTCGTTCCCATTTAAGAAATTATATATATTTAAAGAATTATAAAATTATATATATTGAAAGAATTTTGAAGAGTGTTTCGGTGTTTGTATATTTTTGTGATACGAAACAAGTGCTGTGCCATCAGCATACGTACGTAATCCGTGATGTACATTTTTTTGTTCACGTTCCATGGCCAACAAGAAAAACCCAGTGTGTAGTAATATACACTAACAATACATGAAGTAATCTGGACCTATACAATATTTCCAAACGTCGAGTAAGTGAATTGAATATAGCATAGGAACGGTTAGTGAAATAAGAGATGCACAAATCTGAAAATTAGAAACATATTTGTTTTCTCACCATACTACTACTTAGTAATTATAGTCATGCTGTGGCAAAAATCGGCGATTTTTCGATTGTTTTATGCGGTCGATTGTATTGTGCGGACTTGATACGGAAAAGTGCATAAATCTTATTCCCGTGTGTTGTAAATTACTTTCTCTATTACTTTGTGTATTCAGAGTAAACGTTTTGTGCGTCCCTGATATCGAAAAGTTGGGTTACGGCAAGACGTCTGATTGGTGAACGCTAGAGTCTAAACCGTCCAGGCGATTTCCTCCAGAATTGGTATTCCCCACGATCTGGCCGAACCTGGTGCTCTGTGAGTTTTAAACGAATCTTTTGATTTATAGAGTGCTTTACATAAATACTTGACATTTTAAAACTTTTTTCTCAAAAATGGCTCCAAATTTTTTGATTGAATGTTTTGATCGGATAGGGCAAAGGACGCTTAAGAAAGGCAACGGTCTCATTTTTGCTAAACTCGTTGAATTTTTTAAAATTGCAAAAGTTAAAATAGTGCGAGAAAGTATGGATATTCTGGTCCCACTAGTTTTATTTCGGAACCATACTAATAAAAAATAACTTTAAATCTTCGTATTCTGAATTCGGCCAATTCATGAAATTATAAATATTTCAAGAAGGATGTGATTAAGAAATATTTGCGTATATTTGCAGGCAGAAAATATTTACTCCAAGAAGTCTCCACTAGAGTGTTTTTATGGTAAAAGTTCTATAATTAGGTTTCTCTTCAGTGTTTCAGAAGTAAACAGAAGCCCACAAAAGTACCTAAAATGAAGAAATCTTCAAAGAGAAATGAAAACAATATTTCTCGAAAACACTTGACAGACAATGTTCATTTATATCTTGCATAATATTCCATAACTCACGTCTAACTTCCCACTGCTGTTTCTAAATGAATGTAGGAGTTCACGATGGCTCATAGCCTGTGACAGTCAATCTACTCCACTCACGATCAGTTTTATGGCCAGCCCCCACCGGCTGTCGCTATGGCAAGTGGCCATTTCCTTTCGACAATTAATGTGTGCACAGGATAGTGAGTTGGTGATCCAAGGCAGCGTACTGAGATCCATATTTGCAGGTTAATTACCTTGACAAACAACAGTATTTTCCAAAACGAAAGAAACTGTTCTTAATGTCGAATTTAAAGGATAATTTCATACAAATTGCTGCTTCATATAGTTATTGAAACTCAAATATTCAAATAATACTAAAATAAAACTTAATAAGTTAAAACAAAATAATGTTTTTGATTATCATTGAATTCGTCACTTCTTTGATTAATTTAAATCTGAAACAATAACATTATCACTAACACAAGACAGGAATAAACAATGTCCAAAGTAAGAATTGTTGCAAGGGAGACAAAGTGAGGGAGACTTCACATTTACTCCAAAGACACCATTTTATACAACTGACAAGGATATATAAGATGAATCATATGAGTCATAACACTCCTTTTATATTCTAAACCGTAAGTGATACGAATCTGCCGCTTGCATAATTGTCCGGGTCTATGCAATACGAAGTGTTCCATCTTTGTCCTAGTTTTTATGGATTTATGGAGATATAAGATCACCTTGATTCTATAATGAAACTATAATTATGTTACATTTTGTCCTACCAGAATTCCTTAAGAAGACGCTTTCAAATATATACATATCTTGGTATTTAAGCGAGCAGGATTCTATAAATAACTGCTCTTTAAAATATTTTTGAAAGAAACATTCGCCTTTTCTCGTCTACTACAAAGATATAAAGGAATGTTTCAGGTTTCGAATTTGATCAAGTTAATGAGGACAGCCCATTGGCTACAGAATGTTAAGTAAATGCGCCGCTGGTTTGATCTGGAAAGTACATTTCTCTTTCAGTAAAGATTCCTTTAGAAACGAATATAAACACAATTTCAATCGTGTTCTGAAGCCTATGCTGACAAGTCAAAACGTTGTGCACAATAGTAATATTTAACAAAACAATGTTGACCCTAAAACATATGAATCATATTAAAATAGAACATACCTACAGAGCCCCGACTTACACCACTGAAAATACAAACGGCATCTTCTAGCTGAGGAGATGAAAAGGGTTTTACTTAAGTCAGGAGATTCGTACAGTATGTAAGGTTTAAGCAAACTCTAAGCTACGTTGCACCTTTAATTTCCAAACGCTCTAACACACGCAGAAAGACACAATGAATGGCATTGTGTATGAGTCTCTTGCGAACTGTTTCAACCCGTTTCCACCGTTTCTTCCATATAAGTAATTTAAATTATTTTCAGAATTCATGATTATATAAGTCACCAATCAAATATTTTTTTCTTCTCTTACCATCCTCCCCTGCAACTTCCATATTCAACCTAGGAAAAACTTCTAACCAACACCGAAGAATCAAATCTAGATTACCAAAGGATAAATTTAAACCACCCTAAAGGTAAATGCATGCTTTCACAAACTTACTATCTGTAACTTTTTCTTCCTGTAATTATCCTATTCTCCGATACATTCTCGCATACAAAAACTATTGATTACACAGGTAAACAGTGATTTTAGGTTTGTTTTAGGTTTTGATGTCTTTTTATAGTAAATTCAATGTTCTGATTCCAAAAACGACGTCCATTTAGTCCTATCACATACCGTTTTCTTACAAAATTAAAATCTTCATTTTTTATTTATTTGGCTATTGTTTTGTGATCATAACCCATTACACCATGAAAACAATGACATCTATTGGAATAAATATACTTAAATGAACATATTGACGGTTTTGGAGGTAGATGGCGGCACATCCTAAGCAGCTTCTACCTTTTTTGTGTTGTGAATTCATCTGTACAGGCCATAATAGTTGTTCTGTAAAGCAAGAAATTAAATTTAAGTGCTACCATTTTCTTGTTTGTATCATATGTAATTTCGTACAGAACAATGGAAAGGAGGTGTTGTGTAAATAATCCAAATTTATTTTGCTATATTTGTGGTAGTTTTATTGTGAAGAAGCAGAGAAGAAACATAACCTCATTTGTAACTAAAGCTTACAAGGCATACTTCGGAATCCATCTAGGGGATCAGTCAAGGCCTTGGGCTCCTCATACTGTGTGCTGTGTTTGTGTTGAAGACTTACGAAATTGGATAAAGGGAAAGAAACCATCACTACAATTTGGAATACCAATGGTCTGTCGTGAACCTCGGAATCACAGCACTGACTGTTACTTCTGTACATGCAATGTGAAGGGTTTTAATGCAAAGAACAAAAAAGGAATTGTATACCCAAACTTGCCATCTGCTATAAGACCAGTTGCTCATGGGCCTGTTATTCCGATACCTAAGCCACCTACAGACACTATAGAACTCATTTCACATACAGGAAGTAAAAGTGATTCATCATCATCACTTGTATCCGACGAGTTCGTTCCTGAAACGTCAAATGCGCCACAACCATTATCACAAGCCAAGCTAAATGGTATAGTAACGGATTTAAACCTTCCCAAGGATGCAGCTGAGCTGTTAGGTTCCAGGCTACAGGAAAACAACTTGCTGGCAGCTGGTACATCAGTGACTTTCTACAGGAACAGAGAAAAAGATATCTTGCAGTACTTCAGTGATGAAGAAAATCTAGTTTACGTAATAACATTCCAGACTTAATAAACAAATTGGGTTCTGTTAAATATGATCCAAATGACTGGAGGCTATTCATCGATTCGAGTAAACGAAGTCTTAAAGGCGTGCTGCTACACTGTGGTATGTCCTTTCTTCAGTTCCAGTAGCACACTCAGTACGGCTGAAAGAGAGTTTGTTTTGGAGAAAATTAAGTATGTTGAGCATTAGTGGTTATTTTGTGGAGATTTGAAAGTTATCAGTATAATATTAGGACAACAACAAGGATTCACGAAATATCCATGCAATATGTGTGAGTGGGATAGCAGGGCAAGAGAAAAACATTGGAAACAAAAACAATGGCCCAAAAGAGACAGTTTAACACAAGGAAGTACGAACATAATAAGGGATAGCCTAGTAAATCCTAAGAAAATAATTTTGCCACCTCTTCATATAAAACTTGATATACTGAAGCAGTTTGTGAAAGCTCTTAACCAAGATGGTGATTGTTTTAAATATCTCAGCCACAAATTTCCTGCTCTGTCTGAAGCAAAAATTAAAGAAGGAATCTTTGTGGGTCCTCAAATCAAAGCTTTAACTACAGGCAGGGAATTTGAAGCTAATATGACTTCTAAAGAGAAAAATGTTTGGAATGCTTTTAAAGAAGTTATGGACAATTTTCTAGGAAATAATAAACATCCTGATTATGTCAAAATTATGAACAACATGTTACGGGAGTTCAGAACTTTGGGATGCAACATGAGTCTCAAATTACACTTTCTGTTTTCACATTTGGATGTATTTCCTGACAACCTGGGGGCATTAAGTGAAGAACAAGGAGAGAGATTTCACCAAAATGTTCGAGAAATGGAGAGGAGATACCAAGGACGATGGAATATTTCAATGATAGCAGATTACTGCTGGATGCTGTGTAGGGAATCTACGCAAACACAAGAGAAAATCCAAGAGACAAACATTTGAAACTAAACGAACAAGATTTTACTGATGTATGTTTATAAGCTGAATGGAAATGTGAAATTTTTGGCAATAAAAACTCACAAATGCATTTGTAACTATTATATAAATGCTGATTTTGTAATTTTTTAACAATAACATAAGTGGATATTTCATTCTTGATTTGCCAAATAACCTGATGTGATAGAGAAAAACGAAGGTCATTTTGGAAATCAGTGGTACTGAAATGTTTAGAATCACATTTCAAATGTAAAACAGCTCACAAAAAAAATTTAATTTGTAGACCTGTGTTATTGATGTCTCCAGTGGGAGTGTCCTCAGTCTCCTGTTTTTAACACTTAGTACTATGCTAGCTAAGTTGTAGTTCATATTCAATCTTGTTAAGCGCCCACTTCGCTGAAGAAAATTAAAATTAAAAAAAAAAATCGTGTGTTTGCACTATTTTCTGTCATCATTGTTGGCGGTCATGACAAAATGTGATTCTCACAGCAACGACTACAAAACATCTGGTGTTTCATTAAAAATGAAATGTTAATTATTTGGCATGATATTAATTCTTTCAGAAGGAATTTAGTTCTCATCAGTGTTTTTTTCTTGACGTGTTTTGAATTAGTAAATCTAACAATATTAATTATTAAAAAAACATTTTTGCATGCTGTATTCTTTAAATAATCTAAAACAAAAGGCCAAAGTAAATGACATAACGAAAAAATTAACCTTCAAAGCTTTTAAAAACACAACGTTTTATATAGCACGGTCAAGTGTCGCTTTTCATGTGTATAGTGGCACGAAGGGTAACAAAACTATTATAATCTGAACAGGTTTCAAGGGCTTATATTCATACTATTGAAATGTGAACATCGGAAGTTTTTATTTATATTTTTTAGTGATAGAATAACGAAGGTGATCAAAGATAAATGGAACTAAAATATGGTGAAGCAAAGCCAATGTTATAATAACATTTTATTCAATGCGCTTTATATTAATAGAAAAAAAAGATCAATTAGTAATCATCGTTAGATATTCTTTTCATGCCAAAATTTACATCTAAATAGACAGTATTAAGATGTAGACACTCAAAAACGAAGTAATATGTTGCACTAACGTAATTGAAATATGCGAATTTCACATTAAATAAGTCATTGCGGCTCAACCATTCAAAATATTGGATTTTACTAGACAAAATATCTTTAAAATTGACTTCAGAGCTTATTTTCAATGTTTCGTTGTTTCCTTCCTGGACACTGTATTTATAAGATCAGACGGGGTTAACATTGTTAGGACTATAATTGGGGCTAATATTATTTATGTGATTTAACTTTAAGAATTGTTACTCATTGATATCCAAAATTTTAAAAAATTGGCAAATAATAGGAAATATATTTTATTATTAATGACCATCTAGCAGAAATTCAAAACATTACAATATTTGACCAAAAAATCAAAGACAAAATGACTTACTTCTTCAGTCAAAAACGTTTCCACCAAAATCGGAAACATCGTCACTTTTAATGGCAGAACTTTTTTTAAATAGGTAATCATTCAGAAAAAATGAATTTATTTTTCTGCGTTAAAATAGTTCAAAAATATGAATCGTGCCACGGTACACACAACCTCTATTTTCTGGGCTCATATGATACAAATGATGGGGCTAATGTGATACGGGTATTGGAACTATTTTGATACGCTAAAAATTAACATGCAGCCAACAAGAAAGTAATATTTTTGAAATTTTTTGTTGTTTTAAAAATGTAGGACCTACTACCATACCCGTACGAGAACTGTCGCACGTTAAATCCCACCCTCTTCTTTATTTTTCCATTTCCATATAAAGCCTGCAATATATCTTTTCTTCAAAACCCCCTTATCCTCCGTCACTTGTTCCACATGTCTCCCTGTAATTGATACATCCTTGTCAATACAAACTATTCTTATTTAACGCTGTTACTGAGCAGGGAGGTACACGCGTGTAATTCAAAAGCGTAAAACTTTATTTAGTTTAATTTCATACAGTTGCAGATTCTACAGACTGAACAGGTAGGGTAGAATCGAGAATCGTCGAACCAGCAAAAATGTAATAGGATGTACAAAAAGATTTCATCCTGTAGATTACGTTGTGATAAACGTATCCTTGAGGCCATAAGCCTCAAAATTTTCGTTTTTAAGGCTCTAAAACACTTCGTTTAGGAGTTATTTAGCAATATAGATTCACAAATATGGTAGAGTGTTGCGGGATGCAATTGATATATATATATATATATATATATATATATATATATATATATGTGTGTGTGTGTGTGTGTGTGTGTGTGTGTGTGTGTGTGTGTATTTAAAACAAATCCTTCATATATTTAAAGCCTAAGTGCAATTCGTCAAGTATTGGTGAAATTCTCACTCTTTAGAGTTCTAAATTATAAAGATTGGTGGCGTGTGAGAGCTGAAAAATGTATGTATACTACTGAAATAATATATGAGACGATTACATGCACGGCAATCCGTTAAGTTACTGCTCGGAATTACAATATTTACTTTTTAGCACAATAATAGTTTCTATGGAACAAAAGCACATGAAAATATGTTGAAACAATATTTAATCATTTAAATTCATCTCAGAATACAGAAAATAACATTAAGGATCCAAGTCTCACGTGTTGTACACTGTCAAACCGATTTGTCGATATCACTTCCAGGCCTTTCTAACATTCAATATTTATTTTACCTACGTCACCTTTCTTGTTTTACACGTTGATATGCGAACAAACTGTTTTTGATAATTTACTATATTAAAACCAAATTAAACAATGCTTTTTTAAACTTTATTTTAAAATCTTATTTTTGAACTTTCAGACGGATTGGAAACAATGTCTTATAACTTATACACAGCGAAAAGTATATAAAATTTACCAAAATACCCTATTGAGACACTAAAGCCTAAGGTGTCTCACTAAAGCCCGCTCGTTGTTTCCCAATCAAAATTCATAGAAATATCAAGGTGTAACACTTTAGCCCCATCAAAGTACTGTATTATCTTCATCAGATGGGGCTAATTTGATACATGTTATATCTCATACTATATTCACGCTATATCTGATCATGATGAAGTCAAATATCTCTCATCAATATATTCCTTTGAAATGATGTTATGAAAGCCTTGTATCCTGAAAAATATGCAAAAATATGTGTATTTTCTTGGATGAGTTGCGTTACCGCACTTGACATTGACATGGCTTATTTTTCGATTTCCGGTGTCAGTTCTTCCTACGTAGCTCTCGCTTCTGGCCAGTCTCCAAACGAGGCACTCTCGCGCGCGTAGATTAGCATGAAGTTGGTGAAACGTACCACACCGATACGTGAAATCATCACTGCAAATTTAGTTTCGCCTGCGACGCACGTATAAAATCACACATGAAAAAGTAGTCCATTATCTTAAATTATTTCCTCACATGCATTTGCTGAAATAAAAATGTATTTCATATTGTAGGAACGTACGCTTTTACAACTTATGCCTAATCTCTACTTCCCGAATAGTTTTTCCATGAACGTATCAGTAGTGAGCGGAGCGAAAATTTCTCAATTTCAAATGTTTATAATCATGCTTTGTTGGTATCTGCATTCGTCATACAACTGTGGAAAATAAAAGATTGAGGTGGGGAGTTTAGAGCTGTAGAGAACGTGAGCAAATTAAACTTCTCCCTTATACGTCATATATAGTTTTTACTATCATTTTATCGTAAATAAATTCAATCAAATCAATAGTTCTCTTAAATTCACACTCGCGCACACGCAGTTTCCTCAACAAACCTATCTCACAATTTCTAAACGTTTGCCATAAATACAAATGTAAAAAATTTCAGAGATAATATTTCCTCATTATTGAGGAAATTTATTTCTTCCCCCATCTTCCTCATTAAAAGTGAAAGCAATTACTATTCACATTTCAAAGCAACATAAAATCAAATAAAGTTATTTCATTCCCTTTTAAACAGAGCATTGTTAGTTAGAATAGAAATGAAATTACTTTTCCAACAATTTCAATTACTGTTATTAAGCGCACTAGATATATTGACCATTCGTAAGGTGGTTATAAAAGAATTCCCTGAACCATGTACTGCGGCTTTTCATTAAAATGTATTACGTGATATTCTATGGAATGAAGGGAGTTCCTTCACACACACACACGCATATATAATGAAATTATATTATATATTATAATGTGAAATTGAAGATAATGGCTGAATGTTGGTTGCTCAAACTCGTCTGACTGTTTGAAATATTTTCCGCACTGCAATTCTCATTCGGGAAAAAACTGTCACTGATATTTTTATAATTATTGAAAACGTTCCACCAAAATAGATTTTTGTGAGTCAAATCCATAAGCATTAGTATATTTTTTCAAGTAATGCCATATATTTAATCCAACGCATAAGGACGAGAGATGCTTTTTGACTTATTTTAGCACATTTGGAAACTAGCCAATAGGGACAGCAAGGTATATTATTACGTACTTTATCTTAGTATTATTAATTACCAGACGACGTGTTCATTAGAATACTTCATCATTAATCAACTAAAATGCAAATGTAAAATTCTGGAGTAGTGCTTATGTATTTGTTACATAATTTAAATATGTGTTATTGTAATCATATTCCAATTCCATCTCAAGACATTCACAGAAAAGCATGGTATTATTTTCATGTTCATAGTAATGAAAATGTTTCAATTTCGGTTTTCTAATAATACCTATTAAATCTGAAACAGTATCAATATTTTACAAAATAGCTTTTAACAATATATTAAAAATCTATCTAAAGTAACTTGGTGATGATTGACTTTCTTTATCACACTGGAAATGAAATTAATTGCATTTATTGTCAAATAAATATATCATACTTTTAATTTTGTAAGATGTAACTGTGAAATTCGTCTTAATTTTACTGACTAGACCAGGGGTTGCCAATTGGGTAGGTATCGACTCTGTAGCGGTCGACGAAATTTTACAGGGGTTAATGATGAAAAAGGGGTCGAGTTGTGTGCGAGAGTTAATTATGGTCAGTCGGTTAATTGATGTAATCAAGTTTCTACTACTTACAAATATTTTTCAAGTTGATAATTAATTGTTTTCTTATATAAAGCATCAAAAATTCTAATCATAAATTTCAAATTCGCTTCTCTTGTAAATTCGTATCATTAAAAGAATATTAAATTCAGTTAGAAATTGTGGTTTTATTTGTGAGAACTGGTTTATATATGTAAAAAATGTAAATTGTAATAATACAAAAAATAATAAAACAAGTCTAATAAATATTTTCCAAAACTTTTTTCACATACTTAATGCAATTTGTTATCTTTCAGTAATTGTTGGGCATTTATTTGTCTTATGATTATTTTGTGTGTTGCATATTATAGAAAAAAATGAAAGGGATTGAAGGAAAACACCGTTTTCAAACGAGTAGATGCAAGAAAATATTCGAGTATTCTTTACTAGACCAGCCGCACAAAAGGCACACTAAATTTGCATAATCATTGCGCAAATATTGTAGGTAGAAACCTGCTATGAGTGTGGACAGAATCGTGTTGGGGAAGTGTTATAACGTCGAGATCTTAAGTGTTAATTATTACAATTTAACCCAACAATAAATTACATTGTATCAGAGGCGAGTGGTCCTTAGTAGCCACAGCGAGCGGCCCTCACTACAATTTAATTATAGTTGATATAATATCTCTACACAAAGCCGTTTGCGGTCATTATTGTCTAATATTGCAATTTTTTATTCGATTTACAAACGAAAAGCAATATGACCGGTCAACTCATTCCATGTCCTAATCCGCAGCAGCCTAGCAAACCGTGTTTAATCTCTGGTAATTAGGGAATGCGAATGTTTCTTGTCGCACACAACGGTAGCGCGAGGAACGCTCCCAGCGGCTGTGATCAGCGGAACGGAAAGCGGTTAGCGACATACTCGTACTTGGGTTTTTATAACGTGGCGGCTGAGGGTAGTATCTCCAAGATGGAATTGGCACGACTTTTTGAGTCATTTTGAGTTCTGCCGCTAGAGTCGCTTGATCTTCAGCTCTGCTTGATGCGGTCGCGACCATGCGATATCTTGTGGCAGGACCAAGAAAGACGCAAAAAGCCATGCCGAATTCCATCTTGGAGATACTACCCTCAGCCACCACGTTAGAAAAACTTGAGTATAACTCCGCTTCGTTGTCAAGGTCAGTTGTAGTACCTTCCGTGTTTCCCGGCGCGGCCACTGTTCGCTATTTATAGCAGCCTTGGGGCCCACGCGAGCGGGCCCTCACCAGCGAAAGGGCAGTTAGTGGGCGCCTTTTCCAAAGTGCACCTCACACTTCTGCACGCCGTTCGCTGAGCCACTGGTGAATCGATGGAGAGGAGAAGGGGGGGGGGGGTAATCTTCCAACCGTTTCTTAAAATTTTAATCAATTTATTCAAACTAATTACCACATATTGATCCCTCGCACTGTTTTCTATTTTGAATATACATTTATCTTTCTAGCTAACAATTTCAAAGATTATTTCGAAAATATTTATGGTGGAGATGCGTACTAAAATTGCTGTCTCCCTCATAAATTAATTTCTGAATTTGCCTCTGAGTTAAAAAAGTAATTTCCTTATCTTTATTATGTTTCCTTTCCTCACACATGACCATAAACAGATGGTGTGTATTAAATCGTAGCGGATCAGCCGAGCGGCATGACTTTTATACAAATTTATCCCGTGTTTCCGTTTAGGACTTACCATTTAATGTCTTTACAAAAATACTTATTGCCTTTCATTTTTGTGAGAATTATAAATTTTCTGAAAATTGTGAGTTTTGTGAAAATTTAATTAATGTAAACTCTAAGTTAATGGTACGCTAATGATTTTCACATTTTAGGCTTACTACTTGCTGTGGTTAATTAGCACCAACCCGAAAATATGATGAGCCGCCAAAGGTCCCCACATACAGATTTTATGTGTATATGCATCGCCTCTACTCAATTCCATAGAGGAAATTTCTATGTGTAATTCTCTAATATAATAGATTTTGCAACGTTAGAAGTTAATTAAATTATTATAACAAAAATAGTTATAGAACCACATAAATTACTCAATGTCACCACCTACAAACAGCAATATTCTGATTTTTCATCCAAATCCATAATTAGGTTAGATTAATCCTTACTTTAATAGGGAGAAGTTGTATGAATTCTTAATAATTATTTAAAACAGTATGACAAGTTCACTAGAAGTTGACTGACATTGTTTTTAATATTACTGATTTCTATATCATGGATTATAACCCATTAACAAAGGTATTACATTTACTAAACTCAACTAATTACCCAATTGCATTTCACACTGTACATTATTGAAAAAGTACATAAATAAGATCGTTTTCTCTCATACGCTGAGAAAACAATTGTAAGAAATAATTCATTTCAGCCTCAAGTAATCTCACTGTTTCTCAGAAAAAAAAGGTATCAAATTGTCAATTTTAAATACGAAAACTAGCGGAACCCGGTAAACGTTGTTCTGCCCTTCATTTGCCTCGTTCTCCTTCCCTCTCCCTTTCTCTCACCGCCTCCGTCTCTCCCACTCTCTCTCCCTCTCTCTTCATCTCTTTCTCCATCTCTCTCCGTCTCTCTTTCCATCTCTCTCATACTCCGTCTCTCTCTCTCTCCGTCAAGATGCTATTGCATCTTGAGCATATTCCTGCATGTGACGTGGACTGCCTGTGTAGGAAGAAGGCAAAATAGTTAGCTTTTCAACGTGTGTTGTATTTTGTCGTATTGACGTTTTTTTGTTAATAAACAATGTAAATGAGAACAGGTAATATTTCACTTGTGACTGCAGTTGTTAGTATGGCGAGTGTTCCCCTCGCTTCCGGCAGATGGCGCGGTTGCTGGTACAGCTGACCGTTTTCTCGCGGTCGCGGGTTTGTACTGACGCGAAAAATTAATAACACAATCTTTGATGCGGATTGTATATCATGTCAAACTTTGAGCGGTAGCTCAGTGCATCAACTGATGTCACTGCAACGCCTCTGACCAGGAGGTCCTAGGTTCGAGTCCTGACGGCGGCAGAATTTTCGACACTAGCTTTTCAGCAAGGTCGAATTCAGTCGCTGCCTGGAGGAGAATTCTAGCAACCGGCTGCTCTGATCGGTAGTTTTCCGTGGTTTCTCCGAACAACACCAGGCGAATGCCGGAGCAGTACCCTAACAAACGGGCCATGGACCGCGCGCGATCTGCCCTTCCTCTTCCTTGTCCTGTCCTCTCCCCCTTACACACACACACACACACTAACATGCACGACACTAGCACATATTCCGGGAGACCGGTCGGGAGCTTAGAGCTTGTCCTGGCTGGGGCGGTGCCCCGCTGCTGGGGAATCCTGGTTAGGGGGAAACCCCAGTAGCCGACGGTAGGTCGGCACCGGATCTCGCTATCCAGCGGGGGAAGATCTCCCAAGAAAAAACATGCACTACACTAACGAGACTAATGACCAAAGCAGTTGACGCGCCCGGAAACACGAAAAAAAACAAACCAAACTCTCTCTCTCTCTCTCTCTCTATATATATATATATATATATATATATATATATATATATATATATATATATATATATATATAGTAAGAAATTTACATTTATTTTCCTGGCATTACCCGCCCCTTTACTGCATCTTATAAATATCTTGGTAATGTTAGAAATATTATTTTCAAACACTCACTGATACGAGAATACAAAATAACGTAGATCCTTTTACCACCCTACAACACGCAACGCAAGTAGAGCGTTGTTATTTCGAGTCAATTCCAATGCTATTTTCAACTATTTGAGCTGTCCTGAAAGACGCGTTCACGGGAAGAGAAGTGCAGGGGAAAAGAAAGTGATAAAAGCGCCGGGGCTGCTGGCAAGAGCGGCGAGCCGTGACGCGCGTGTCGTGGGCGTCTTTACCGGCGTCAGCAGCGACTGCGCACGCGCCTCGCCCCGGCCGCGGCCGCAGCGCAGCCCACGCCGCCCAGGCGCGCACTCACCTGCGCACAAAGAGCACTCACTCACCAACTAACACACGCTTTAAAGAGTTTTAAGAGTATATTATGTAATAATTTATAATGGTATACTCGGGTTTTCGTAACGTGGCGAATGATTTTAGGTCATTTTTACACCTCCAACCTTATAAAATGAATATAACAGTGATAAGCACATGTTTGAGGTCATGAGCCCCGTAGAGAAGGACGTTCGCGAATGAATTAAAAATATTCATTTCATAAGGCGGGAGGTGTAAAAATATCCTATGTCATCCGCCAGGTTACGAAAACCCAAGTATAAGCTTTATTGCATGAGTACATGTTTTGAAGTCGAGCGACGTTTAGAGCGAGTTTTTATATTTGTACGAATGCAATAAAGCAACATTGTAAACTAGGTGTAAACGTTATTTGTTGTACAACAGCATTATAAATTTACAAGAGAATGAAAGTTAATTTTTGGAAATAAATTGTGACGTCACGAGTATTTTACATCTGTGCGTTGAAACACCAACGCCGGTGATTCGCCGGTGACCCCAACAAAATGGAGTATAATTGAAGGATCATTTTAACTATTTAATCAATAATTACACATATAATTAACAATTATTTTATACATTATTGTGTTAAAATATTTTCAGATTTTGAGATATGGCAAGGCATTTTGAACATTTTCAGTACTTGTGATTATTTCCGTGGGAACACAGATGGCGAAATCCTTTTTTCGAAGCACTAGTCGGCGCAACATTTACTACGTTGCTCTAATTGCACGGCTGTTCACTACATAGACAGATACTAAAATTAGGTTTCAATGTGATTACTGGCAAGCCTAGCTGAAAAAGACGGACGAAGTTTCTACAAAGCCATTACGCATGGTGACCGTTTAAAATTTTCGTGTAAACATCAGATTAGGACTGAAAACGAAACTTTCACGAAGGGTCAGAAATGTTCCAATAATAAAAGTTATTAGAGATTAAACAATAACTCATTACCTAAACAAAGATATTGAAAAAACTAAGATGATTGATAATTAAAAAAATAGATTAGGAGAACGCCAAAAATCACCATTTCTCACCAGCAGACCGACACACATCTAATGACATCTCGCTTGTCATGGTGAACCAGAAACGGTGAACCCATGTAACAATTTTTTTTCCAAGCTTCGCCTTCCCCACGATTTCACCTTTACCTACCGACTCTCTATTTTAAGAGCAATTAAAAATTAATAATAATGATTTTCAAAGAAAAAACAAAATATGGCAAGGTCTTCACTAGAAGAGCAATGAACGTCCAATGTGACCGTCGTGATTGGGCGACCGGATGATATCCACCTGTGAGTGAAGGACCGACGCACATCGCTTACTATATTATTAAGAACTTTTGCCTTTAAGCCACGAAAAACGACGCTCCTTTGTTAAATGCGAGGGCTTTGTACGACACCTAGTCAAAATAACCGAAATATCTTCTATCTTATTTTCGACATTCTTGAAGGTGTTTTTACTGTTTTTCCGATGGTCTCTTTCTGGCGGTTTCCAATACAATTCCCTTTAACGACTAATCGGGCTAATCGAATCGGGTCTACGAATACAATAAAAACACATTACCGCTGAACTTAGTTACACTAGAATGTAGATCCGGGAACAAATAATAAGTAAAAAGTTGGAAAATATTATTTTAATTTTAAAACGCATCATTGGTATGTGGAAAAAGCACGACAATCTAATATGCAAAGTCCTGCTGCATCTGCCAGGGGGATGAGAAGGTGGAGCTACAGGCGAAAATGTTTCGTCCATAACCTTTGGCCTCTTTCCAATCACAACACCAGCATTGCATTTTTCGCTCAATAAACATCTCAAGATGTGGCATAATGTTTCTGAAAATAAAAATAACGCAGATCTTCAGATCTAGGAATATTCACCTACAGTGTATTTATTTCTTAAATACGTCATTTTAACCCATTAATAACGAGTAGTTGGCTGAGTTCCGTTGTGGATAAATAGTATTTGCACAAATGTCAACACAGTGTAGAAGGAAGAATAGGAAATGTAAACGTATGTCTTTTATAAATGGATGCTTAATGGGAAATCAACTATACTGAAATTATTTGATACAACTTATTCAGTCAAATCAAATAACAATGAGAAAGGAATAAGGTGCAAAAAGGGGGGGATAGAAAGTTATATGAAAATATAACCAATAAAATACTTGTTTAAGTTTTGTGTTTTGTTAAAAAAATAGATTTAGTTATTGTCAATCTAATGAATGAAGTCATAACAATTCGCGTAAATGCTGAAAAGAAAGAACAATAATTCAAAATGTAGGTGTATTGAAACCATCAACTCTTGGGTTTTTCTAGGATTCTTCCATATTATCCTAGAGGAACCCGCTTAAAAATTGTGTCAATAATTCTTTTCGTATTGAGATTAATTAAATGAGCTGCTGATGCCAGAGTAGGTGCCAGAGTCACCCGAAACGCGTTTAGTAGCTTAAAAATACAAAACTCTTTTTAGAATCTTCAGAATGAATTTGCAAAATATGATCAGCCTTTACCAAGGAAACAAGACGCTTCGAATGACACTTCATTTGTCTCTATTAATGGACCGAAAGGGGTCTAACCGTGAACGACGGCAAACCGACACCGGTTATTCAATTACCTCGTAAGGATTGCGCATGGTGCCTTCAACGGATACTTTCATGTTGGCAATTTTTATTTGTGCTAGTACGCAAGTTGCCGTTAAAAATAAATTTGCTTGGCTCGTCCGTTCTCAGAAACAGAAAGTTACATGAATATGTATCAATAGAAGTACTTCGTGTTTCAAACCATTAGTTGGATTAATTATCGTCAATGTAATTAAACATATAGTCAATATAAAAAATTATGACCTAAGTATTCACGTTAAGCCTGAAAATCAGCGCAGTAATCCACAGAATTTCTGCACTTTATCGAGTTTACAGGCTTAGTTATTTTTGATACAAGTGGTAAAAATGACATTTTATTTAGCAAGTAGGAAAGGTTATGACATGAGGCCGATATGATTCGCAATCCTACGAACAAAATAAAATCACTTTTACCACGTGCGTCGTATGCATTTTTAGATGGCCTTACTGACTTAAATTTTATTTTTGTTCAAATATACATATTGCTTAATGATATATAAAGTTCAGTAGCAGCCGATGCGATTAAATGAAAGTATTTTGTTTTATTTGTTGCATTCGCAGATTTATCAGAACATTTGAGAATCGTCTGACTTTTAGCACTAGTGCTAAAATATGAACATATAACACGCTACGCATGCTCTGAATGAACCTGTTTTTATAGCGTCTGTCTAAAACATGTTTTTTAGAATTGTTTCAGAGTATTCTTGAAAACGTCGGCTAGAAATGGAACCTATCGATTTGTTTTCTCTGGAACAGTGAAGTATGGCCATCTCCGTAGATGGCGACAAAATTCCCGATAACGTGTTTCGATAATTCATTACAAAATGTGGTTTAATTATCGTCAATCTGATTAATCAAGTTGTAACGATTGATCTGTAAATGCAGGAAGGAGGGGGTTACATCGTATCAAAAATGTTATCGTAGGTGAGTTGAAAACACGTGTTTTCTAGAATTCTTCTAGAATATCCCAAAGAGAAATTGCTGCGAACTGTGTCTATCGATTTGTCTTGTCGAGAGAAATCGAATGAGATATTTATTATTTATCCCTGTAGGATCCGTAGATCGGCCTTATTGGTATAGTGGTTGTCATGACAGACTACTTCGCGGGTTCAAACCCGGTCAAAGTCGAAGTATTTTTGTTATGCCAAAAATCGACGGAATGCGTGCGGACGCTTGTCAGCATGTAAAACAGATCCCAGGAGAGGCGACGTGGCCGATCCTAGCAACATGAAATCTCTAGCACCTATCAGAGTTTCAATTTGAATTACCACATTTTATTGCGGATATTGTTCTAGGCCTTCGCTATCTGGTATTCAAATTAAACCTCAAAATTGGCGCACTAACGCCCCTAGGGAAATCAATGGCAAACTACTCTAGGAATTCATGCCCAGAACTATACTCTACTCTATATATACTCTTTGCCCAGAACAAGTCTCACAAGAAGGCGCTAGGGACTTATAGAGGCTAGCCTACGCACTAATAAGTGTATGGCAGTACAAGAAGAAGTCACTCACAACACATTTTAGTTGCTTAAAAAAGTTTAAAAAAAAGCACATTTTTAGAGCATTTTCCCAGAATTTCCGAGATGAATCAGCACAAAATATTCTCATTCCCGAAACAACGAGACGTGTCGAATGACACCACATTTGTCTGGATTAGTAGAACTGATGGGTCCAAACTTGACTAACAGGCGGAAAAAGGAGGGTTACTCAATCAATATATGAGGATAATATCATAAACTACGGATATTACAACGTTGAAGAAACTGAATCAAACTGATAAAACAAATCATCGATATTTGATAGAAATTTCAAAGTTGCCGATAAATGTGACTACATTACGGTGAAGAAAAAGAGGAAGTATAGTATCTCTTGTCAGTGATCTAAGGCTTGAAAAAGTCCTAAATAGGGTTTCCGAGTGAGGCATCCTAAGATTATGCATCAACATTTTACACAATGCAGTGGTTGGTATTAAAAAGAGGGTCTTGAAACGTAGTTTGTTTTGTGACCGAGTGCTTTGAAACTTCCCACAGGTTCGGTATTACGTATTCACATATTATGCTTCAAAACATTTTCATGACTTTCATGAAAAAATGAAAGTACAGTCAAAGTCACATTTATCAATCGTGAAGTGGAAAGGTGAAACAATTGTTATTAAGATACTTGTGAAACGTTGAACAGTCTTAGTAGTATGTTAGAAAATAAATATACTCAAACCAATATGTATTTCACAACAGTGGCAGCAACAAGTAAATACTAGTGCACTAGGTTTTCCTCAGAACTTCCAAACCTCATTACAAAATGTTTGCTTTCATGCCAATGCAATAGTTACATTCCATACGCGTTAAATCGTCCAGTTGGAATGGCATTCTCTGTCGGTCAAAAGCAGTGTTGTTGCACATAGGAAATACTAGTATTTGCACCAACATTACAGACATAACTAGTGTACCCGTGCAAAAACTCTTGCAAGCTAAACCCTACCCTCTTTTCTATTTTTACATTTCCATATTAAGGTTGGAATGTATATTTTTCTTTACGATATTCTAATCCTCCGTCACTTGTTCTATATGTCTCCTGGTAATTAATAACAATACATTACATCCTTATCAAAACAAACTATTCGTATTTAACGTTATCACTGAGCAGAGATGTACATCCGTGTAATTCAATTGCGCAGAATATCAAGTAATTAGTTTAATTTCACAGACAGTTGCAGATACAGTTGCAGGCTCTGAACAGGTGGGATAGAATCGAGAAGCATCGAACCAGCAAAAATATAATAGAATGTTCAAGAAGATCTCATCCTAAAGATTACGGTGTGAGGAACATTTCTTTGAGGTCTTTGGCCTCCAAATTTTAGTTTTTAAGGCTCTAAAACGCTTCGTTTAGAAGAACGATATCGATTAGAAAATGCGACGGGGTGTTGAGAGTTGCATTTAGGATGAATATTTAGATGCCTTTTTTAATCAAATCATTCATATTTTTAAATTCAATGTTAAACTTCAGAAACGCTGAGAATTTCACTATAAGCTCTATAAGCAACTCTGTGAAATTCTCTTTTTGTAGAGACCTCATTTATAAAAATTGACAGTGGGTGAGAGACGCAAAAGCTGTGTATACTACTGAAATAATATAGGAGACGATGCCATATTGGGACGTGCAGCAACGGTGACACACATTAGTTTACATTGATAATATAATGATGATAACTCAGCCAGACTGCACTAAGTTCTTTACGTTTGATTCTACAGTTGGATGCGATCTTCATTTTGCGTAGTGTTTGTACAATGTAATGATGTTGAATATTTAATTTCATCGACTTGTCCGCAACTATTCCCAATTACTAAATAATTTTACTAATGTCTGGAATACAATAAAACTGAAATATTGTTTTCGAAAATTTAATCCTTTTAAAAATATGGAAAACAAAACTTTCTATAAACGAAATTGCAATTTGTGTAGTATTTAGTTGAGAAAAAAATCACTAAGTTTGCTACGGTAAAAAAATTTACTTGAAAATGTGTTAGCTGGTAAAATGAAAAATATGTTTTTAGAAAAGCATAGATCTTTGGTTATGGAATGACTATCATTACGTTTCTATTTAACACACAGGTGTCCGGGTAAGATACGTCGAAAATTGGGAAATAAGCTCTTAAGATAATTTTAAGCATATTTTATCTAATAAACTACTTGGATATTCCCAATGGCTGTGTCGCAATAAGCGCTGAAAAGTTGGTTTCAAAAAATGCTTTCTAGGCAAACATTTGCGTTGCAAACGCAAGAAAACACTCTAGAATTATGTAAATTGTTTATTATTTACCAAAGAAATGAATATATTTGTTCAGAAAGAAAGATTAACCCACAAATAAAATAGTACCCAATTTACACATTTTGACTGCTTTTTTTTCTGGGTTAATTTTTCTTTCTGAACAAATATATTAATTTCTTTTGTAAATAATAAACCATTTACAGGTTTCTGGAGTGTATCTATGCTTCTGCAATGCAAATTTTTGCCTAAAAAGCATTTTTTCAAACCAACTTTTGAGTGCTCATTGCAGTTCAGCTATTCAGAACATCCAAGTAGTTTATTAGACAAAATATACTTAAAAGTCTCTTAAGAGCTTATTTTCAAAGTCTCGGCGTTTCCTCCCCGGACACACTGTATATTGACTGTACAACCCCGGACACACTGTATACTGACAATGTATAAGTGAGACAGAAAAACATTTTGCAGAAATATATTAAAAATTGTAACACGAGATAGTCACGGCGAACTGCAGTGTCCATTATATCTTAAATGCATTAACAGCTCATTTTAACTGCTATAAAACCATAGAACTGTACTAAAAAAATTAGTTATTGATAATCCTGTTCTTGGATTATAATAGAAATAAATTCTATATAGCTCTAGTTTGTGAAATCATTAGAGAATTTGATTTTCCTCTGTGGTGTTGTCATTACAACTTTATCGGTTTACTGCAACCAATAGCCAACATCTCTCGAATAGTTTTCAAAAATAATCACAGATCAATCGCATAAATTATTCGTATTGGAACCCACATTGCGTATATCGTTAATAACTCTGGCAAACCCACAATATAGTTCGTAATTAATTATTTATATTTAGGCATTAGTGTCATAATGTTCCTTTTTTCCATTTGAAACAGTTTGAAGTGCTTTTCAATTGTAATTCTACGAGAATCAGAAACGCACTAAACACATATCCTATTAAACCGCCTGAATGTGTGGACACTAAAGCCATTTATTGAAGTTTTTATTCGTGTATGGTACGAGTGTTGGCAAGATTTGTAGGAGTAATGTCAGGCAGCATTGTGAATCGCGGGATTTCAGGTCATTTAGGAGCAGTTTCTCAAAACGAAAGGAATTTAGTCTCCGCGAAAAGATGGCCTAACAATACGGAGTATACTAGAATTGTCAAAGGATAGATGCATAAAAGAGCAGCGAGAATTGATTTCAGCGAACAACGTCAGAACATCAATCATGGGAAATATTGATTAACCATGACCTATTTTCGCTTACTTTATGCCTTCCTGGTAAACATTAACAACTAAAATATCTTCGAAAAGTGAAAAATCCTTTTTGACTCACAAGTAATATGGTTGAACATTCTTAAAATTACTGTAAACGTGGTAATTCTGCATATTAAAATGCAATGTTGCTTTTTCTAATCCCTGATGCTGTTTTATAGCATTTCTAAGTGAACGAGTACAGACTGCAAGTCAATATTCCCCCAAAATTTCTGTTTACTACAATCAAAACATTACGGTATGGTAGGAAATGGCGTGGAGTGTATGACATTTGCATAATAGAAATCTTTTTTGACTCACAAGTAATATGGTTGAACATTCTTAAAATTAATGTAAACGTGGTAATCCTGCATATTAAAATGCAATGTTGCTTTTTCTAATCACTGATGCTGTTTTATAGCATTTCTAAGTGAATGAGTACAGACTGCAAGTCAATATTCGCCAAAATTTCTGTTTACTAAAATAAAAACATTATAACATGGTAGGAAAAGGCGTGGAGTGTATATTTGCATAATGGAAATAGATTTGAGGCTTTGTTTTGTCGTAGTTGTTTATTTTGTCAGAAAGCTTTTAGGTCGCATTGCGGCCATCTTCAGTGCTACAAAAAATAATAACAATATACTAAATTACATTTTTAAAGTCTATTACAGGATATTATTATTTAATTTATTTAATTCTAATTTTATTCCCAATAATATCCTGTAAAAGATTTTAAAAAATATAATTTAGTATGTTATAATTTTTGTAACACTCAAGATGGCCGCAATGTGACCGAAAAAGCTTTCTCCCAAAATAAACAACTACGAAAAAACAACGCCTCAATCTTTTTTCAAAACATTACGTTTGAAAATATTCTACAGAGAAAATACAATATGGAGAAGAATGTTTAAGTAAAAATTATCCCTTATTGTGTGGTTTTTGAATCCCTGTCAGAAAAAAGTAATGAAAACCTATTGTCAGTCTCAAATATATTATGCACCCGAAAATATCGAATATTGAATGTTTCCTCTGTACCCTTAGGAAATGGTGTATTTACGGAAATTAAAAAAAAATTCCCAGTGTCCATTTATTATGACAGAAAAATTCACAACTTACTCAAGTATTTTACTAAAACTGAAGTATCTGTTATTTCAAAATAATTGTTCGTATACACTCGTATGACTTTTTACGTGATGTAAAAACATGTATAATTGCTTTTTCAATATTTGATCTCAAGAATAGGTAAATTGATTTTGATGGTGTTTTTAATGAAAGGTAGAGTATTTTGTTGGGCACAATTTAAGATCCTTTTTTCAATTCAGTTTTTTTTTCTATTACAGAAATAAAAATTTTTATACACTTCTACAATTTTACACGAATACTAGCGGAAGTATGCCCTACTCCACAAGTATTTAATAACCACTTTCACTACTGACTGAACTAGTGGTTCTACAGCAGCACATACTCTTTCATTATTTGAACCGACAACACAATATTATACTACTACATAAGCCTGCAAAAGTGTTTCCAACCAGCAAAAAGAATTCTACCCTGGCGAGATTTATCTTTGAATAAGATATTTTATTTTAAAAAAATGTAAATCTTCAATATTGTAGTTGCAGGAATACGCCGAAAAAAAATTGCAATTTTTGAAAGTTCAGAGATCGCAACAAAAGAGAGACGTGCACTATCTTTTAAACCATTTTCTCTACCCAAAGTCAAAGTTTATTCAGAAAATTTAACCATTTTTGAAAGTGTTGAAAACGTTTCTTGAAGCTTCATGTAAAGTATCTCCAAAATTCAAAATATTCGATTCAAACTCGCAGAACCTTGAGTTGCGTTAGATCGATCAGGGAATATCAGTTTTGAAGAAAATCATTTGAACTGTTTAGGCACTATCGTTGGCAACAGATAAGCAGAGTAACGTACGTTTTAGCGTCAATCGATTTTTCGGTATCAATGAAGATGGATTTTGACTTGACAACGTGTGAGAGGAAGTAATTTACTACATATAGGTACAACATTTATCCACTTCTTCATTGTCAGGACTCGGAAATAAGATTTTTCTGTCAAAAAATCTGCCATTTCCCATGCATGGGTACAATACATTCTCTTTTTACGTAGTGGCGCGAGAAAGTAAAAGGAAGGAACTGTATCTACGGTGTAAACTCGCCCTACTGTGCTCTGTCCCGCCCAACTGTGCTAAAAGCTGTCCAGAACTTCAAGTTCAATTATATCTATTAGCGAAAAACAAATATTGACGACAGAAAACCACAAAACGAAAAAAAATATTGCATCTACTAGTATCTGACTTAGATGTGTATTGGAACATTATTGGAAATTGATGAATACAAAACAGAAATGATTGAGATATAAGCATGATATATCAAAGGATTCCATTTGTTAAAATCTTGAAAATTATGTGAATACGAAATGATAGCTTTTGTCAATTAGCTTCTGTTATAAGAATATACACAAGCTAAATATAAACCAATAAAACACAAGAAATTAAACATTTGCGGCATGCTTTTTCGAGATAGAAGAACTCAAGTTGAACTATTTCGAACCTAACTTCACAGGAAAACAAATCGTGCGGTCATCTTTCTCAATATTTATATTTTCTCTTTCCACACTTTGCTTTTAACAAGAATCGTGTTGAGCGTCTCTTCTCACAATGTTTCTTTCAACAGAGGCTATTGCTCTTCCAAGTTAAATTGTTCCCTGTGCGGAGGAAATGAGTACCCGCGCTATGCTCTTCAGACCTAAGGGCGTGAAGAGCTTCAGTCCATCGTTAAATGCCCGTGTAAATACCAATCGACTTTTTTATTTTGAGGAGACAAACGCAGTACTATGTAGTGAACGGGAAAAAATAAAGTTTTTAGAGATAAAAGTAAAATCCATGTTAAATTGTAAATGAAATTTACTCGTGTTGAGAATCTCAATATGTATGTAGCAATAAGTATCGTTTCTGTTCTTATTCTTTCTATTTAATGAAGTAATGATTGTCAATTAGTTAATAGTCAACTTTTAATTTATTAAGAACAATGAAATTGCTATATTTTGTAATGTTAAAACACTATATTGATTTAAAATATAGATGTATAATGTTTCAAAGATTATTTTTCTCCAGAATCATGTCCTCAAAAAAGGCCAATTATTGAGTTGTAAATATAAAATTAATAATGATAATTGATAAAAACATAAAGACATTTTATTATAGATTTTACGAAATAAATTTACAAAGACAACTCGTCAATAATCCTTCATTATTACGTAATTCCTATAAATAACAACTTATGGCAAATAAGGTTATTACGTATTTATGAATCGATATCTTAAAATTAAAACTTTAATTATCGTTTTCAATTCAATATTTCACTTTAATAGTTGTTAAATTCGAAATATTAACGAATATTTAATATTTAAAATTTGAACTAATTTTTTTATAAATACAACGACTCATCTAGTAGTTCACAGGCATATAGCTTGGATCAACGGGTACATTGATCGATTTTGACTTCAGCGTTTGTAGCATGGCTAAGTGTCACGGTGACGTTTTGAAACATTACTAATTCTACCGCCCACGATTTGAGGTCTGTGTTCGAAACACATAAAAAACCGTTGGGTACACACAAATCGTGTACTAGAAAACAGCAACTTCGACCGTTGATAGCTTCCTGCCTCACAATGTACGAACGAGTAGTTCCCGCGCTCTGGTGTGTCTCGCGCGCTATCACTAGCGCGCCTTCTGGCGAAGCCATGAATCACGTCCCGCTCGCGGCACCTGCGCCGCACGCCACGCGGCCCACTCGCGCCATCCCCTCCCCCTCCCCTTGCCCCTCCCCACCCTCACTTCACCCCTCTCTCCACGGCCACGGCTGACCTATAAACCTTACAACAGGGTGCGCGCAGCTTTTGCACCGCAGCGGCGGGCGGCGCTCGGGTCACTTGGCTGGACCTCCGATGAAACCACGTCACGGGCAAACAGCATGCGGTGAACGCAATTAGGAAGCCACGGAGTAATATTACTGGAGCTTGTGTGTATATTTAGTTTCCATCACGATGATTTGATATTTATTGTATGGTAAAGTTCATGTTAGGCTACTGTCCAAAGAACGGAAGTATCCCTGTCGTCCTTGCCTTCAAACAAACACACGAACGAACAAACAAACAAACAAACAAACAAATAGAATGTCGTAGGGTCAAGATTTTAGAACGACTTATTATTGTAGAACTAAAAATTTTCGTCGTTGAAGGTTTTTTTGCGCCATTGGACACATTTTCTAAACCCTTTTAAAATGTGGAAATTATGTTGAAATGCCTTATTTATTTTGTTTACAATTGTCTCAAAAAAATTTATTTGAATATGTTTGATGATAGGTAATAAACTTTTTCGGGCTTTATATCGAGAAAACAATGAATACGTCGATTGCTAAGGAAGTATTCGATCACGCAGTCCTGAATATCGTAGTTCCCCCGCCTCGTATGTAATTTATCATGACTTTTTAAGTTATATGCTTCACCTCTCTTTGCCAAGCCCATAAACCAATCTGTCAACAACGTTCTGAACCAACGTATTTAATACGCCTCAAATTGTTACGACAGAGCTACCCGAACCGCGATTGTCAGCCGAACAGTCGAATGCAAAAGTGAGAGGTGTGACAGTGGCGAAGGCTGCAGATCAACGGGCTATTCTGGCACAAATTAGCTCTTTCTTTGCATCTAAGTAAAGCCCGGTCGTTGGGCGCTGGCCAACCGACGCGCCGGCGGCGGCGGCGGTGGCGGTGGCGGCGGGCGAGGGCCGGGCGGCGACGGGCAACGGGCAAGCGGCTGGCGGGCGCGGCGGTGGGCTCGTCCCGCTCAGCGAAACAGCCTAGAGATGCCACCTGCCCAATGTTCCTCGCCCAGGGAATTTTTAATATATATTAACCACGTGAGAGGAAGATAGAGAACAAGTTTGAGCAAATACAGACTTGAGATTTTTATACTGTTACGTTGTGTTACGAAAAATGACAGATGTGAAAGAAAACAAAAATGAAATGTATCGAGCAAATATACTGAAGACGTATGGTACTTTACAAATTATATGCACATTTGAGCAAAACAAACAATTAGCGTTTTTACAAGCTAGATACACAAAATACAACCTACTGGGAACAGTAAAGTACACAGAAACTGATTCGTAAATGTATTTTTTTTTTTGTTTTTCGTTAAGACGTAAGAGATTTACAATTACAATACAACATGAAAATACTTTTTTTAAATCACGAATGCGAATTATATTCTATTTTATCCGTAAACTATACTTTTATACTTTTAGTCTGAAGTAAAATCGTTTTCGAAAAAGCTGCAAAAGAAAAACCGTGGATAATCTGAACCCATTTAAACAATAACAAGCAAATAAATTGCTATCTATGAAATGGGGAATTTAAATTATTTTAACTGCCCAAAATGAAAATAAAAAATGAAATGACCCAGAGATCACCAGCGTAAACCCGGAACTTTAAATTTGCACTTGCACTTCGAATCAACAGCGAAGAGAAGGGAACTTCACGAACGCTGCCACCTCCTTTGATGGCGTTTACGTGACAGCCCGATCTCCGCACCCCCGACACCTTCGGTTGCTCAGCAGCCGGGCCACCGCCACCACCACCGCCACCGCCACCGCCACCGCATTATTTATGAGGATGATGCGCGGGGCAAAATGTTTGAGGACTGTAATTTTGCAGCGCCAACCCATCAATTGTGCGCGCTGAGAGAGCCGCTTTGTGTCATAATGATGGACGGTGGGGAGCGCGTAATGAATGACTGTGGAAATGGAGCGTGGTGATGCCAAACGCGGCACAGGACGTGAAAGAGCCTATGACACTCTGCCACAACTGCGTTTTGTCTGCAACAAATTCGCCATTAAGTGACTGCTTTTAGAACGTAGGTTCGTGAAGTGATTGCTCGGGGTTTCACCTGTCAGATCTGTAAATGACGTGTGGTCTTGTCCATGGATTTTTAGAGGTAAATTATTAGGTTCGAAAAGTTCGTCATGTTCCTTTAGTATCGCTGAGAGGACGCACCTCAATGTTCTCTCGAATAATTACATTCACTATATTCAGATAGTAAGACTTATGTACGCAATCTAATGTACGCATCTAATGTACGCAAACTCACTAAACTGACTATTCCTATTTTGTGTACTTCTGTTTGTTGTAATATATCTACAAGAACTTAGTTCCACATATTATCTCATTACATTTACAAAACCGCAAATAAATAATTGATACTTATAAAACAAAATTACAAACTAATGTGTGTCTTGCACACATTATAAATCTAATTAGGAGGATAAAAGGAATGAAGGAAAAACCTTCGTCAAAAGAAGTTAATAATATTCAATGATAAAATAAATGGAGAATATAAAGCAGGATAAGAGAAAGGCCAGGGAACATTTTACAATACCATTTCGTTTAACAGATAATGCACATTGAAAGATTGGTGAAATTTGGAAACTTCTGTGTGGAAGTAATCAAGATCACGGCTGACTTCATGTATTTCGATAAAGGCAATGCATTATAAAATAAATGTATGGCTAAAACAAATGTACCTTGTTTCATTATGTGCATTTGAACATTCTCCATTGTTTTCTAAAGCCTCGTAAGAAGTGCTTAAAATGAGTTTTCTTTAAAATTTTGAGTCTTTATACAAGTATTTATTCTATATTTAAGACTATCTAAAATACCATGTGTTGTTCAGATATGTATGAATCGAAATGTATTAGGAAAAAGAATGAATTCTAAGTAGTATCCCTGACCTACAAAATCCTGCCGCGCCCTGACACCCCTGTCCCGTCCTATTCGTTCATCTTCATCCTGTCCTGAGACTGCCCCGCACCGCCTCGCCTTCCTCAGCCTGCTGGGCCCCGTCTCGATCTATCATATGTTTTTTTAATTTATTTTCTTCCCGCTTAGCAGTTTTACCTTTCAGGTGTTTGTACATTTTTATTTTTAATTCACAACATTTGGGCATTTAACCTTTCACTTTTGTATCGTACTACTAGCTTATTTACAGGATTTCATACTTTTATTTCTAAAACATACATCTAAACAATTTACATAGTATACACAAATTTTACGAGACATTATTCATTTTTAAATCTAAATACTCTCTATACATAATCCAGAAATTATCATTATGTTGAAATGAAAATTTAAAAATTTTAACATTCATTATTATAATGAATATTTATTTTTATGGGAGTTTTTACGTATCTTTCGGATATCGTGAGCGTCATCTCTTGGGATTGTTTAATGTTTCCCCTAATGTAAATTTTAATTTGCAAGGAGAGGATGCTAGAAATGTAAACATTTTTTAACAGTTCTTTCTTATACTATGTTCAATTAGCGGTTCTATGTGAAGTTCTCATTAATAATGTGTACTCGAGATGAACCAAGGAACCTTTATATATTTTCGTAAAAACTTGTTCTGCATTATCTGAAGTTTTTCAATGTTGGTTTTAGCTGTGTCATACCGGACCGGACAGGCACATGAGTGATGGCATAAAAATAGATTTAAATATTAAAATAGCACATTCCAAATTTAAGGCTGAGCGGAAGTTAATTAATGGATATAGTCTCGATATTCTGGCATATGTTATATTGGTTATTACTTCAAAGTGTTTTTTCCACGTTAACCTGCTATCAATGTTCTACCATGTTCGTTACGAATATCATTGCTATCACAATCGTTTCTACAAGCAACTGTTAACTTAATTATTGTATACTTCCACGCAAATTTCCAAACTCTAATCTCGCTATCGGAATGAATAAAACTGTAAATAGTAGAAAAATTTAATTAGACTTCTTATACACTTCCATGAATTTCTTCGCCGTTTTTGAAATATTTTCAAAAATCTGAAAGAATAGACACACGTATTTTGTGTAAGAAATGGGAGAAGGGAATGATATACTTTTTTATGGAATCTCACGTAGGGAGCATTTTCTCTTGTTTTGAAGGTCACGTGAACAATTAGGTCCCGTGACCTTCAAACGTGGTCAATGTACTTAAAGGTCCATCTTCCTTTCATACACCTTAAAGCAAAATTTAGTGTGCCATCTTTCAGTTTTTTCCAAATATCTCGAAAACAGTGAGCAAAGTATCGAAAACAAATTAAACGTTTCTGAAAGCTTATAAACTAAATGCATTTAAAAATTCCAATAGTGCAATTAGGTTTCGAGAAGGGATGAAGATCGTCATTTTTACTGGACTTTGCTGGGAGTATGGAACAATACATCAGGTTACGGCTGCCTGCACTAATGATGTTGGTACCAATAATGATTGCACCAAGCATCAAAGAACGGGGTATGGCGGGAAAGTACGGGGGACGGAGGGACGGGATAGGATGAGATTGGTGAAGTAGGTGGGTCAGGGCTGCGCAGGGTGGGGCAGGGCAGTGTAGGACGAGGATATACCATGAATATAATTTGTTTCTTTTCTAGATTCACAAAATAATAATAATAATAATAATAATAATAATAATATAATCTTAATGAAAGTCCAAGTAGTATAGTGTACTTGTACTTCTGCTGGTATAGTATAAAATAATGATTGGAAACAATCAGTTATTTTCAAACTTCTCCAAACAAATTACTCCATTTTTCTTCAAACTCTTTATTAAAATAGAGCAAAGGACTCTTCTAAAATTGGCAGATCCATAATTCATTAAAACCACTAGATTTTGAAAATTGTCGAATTTCAAAATTTTTGAACACCCTCCTACAACTATTATTTAAGAATAGATTCATTTCTTGATGCAATGTATTCGCCAATGTTAGATTTTGAATTCGTTTACTATACCCTTTTTTCTATAATCAGCAGTATTCGCGTTATTTTGATATTTATTGTGGCCACCGCTACCTTCACATCAGTCCGGAATATGGTCAAATGACGAAACTCTGTTGGTGACGTAGAATAACAATACCAACACAGCTGATAACCGAAAGCAGTTTGAAGTACGGCAGCTTCTCATCATTGCTTACATATTCCTAGATGTTTGTCACTGTAGTAAACGCAGGTTTTAATTTCATTTGAATTATTTATATTGATTTCCTTTTATGCTAAATATTAGTTGCACAATAACAAATCATATTTCTATAGCGGTTCAGATGCAATATTGCAATATTTAAATATTAAAAGGCGATAGGGTTGTAACCTATTTGTATGTACTCGTAATTCGGTAAATTGAGTTTCAGTGCTTGAAGTTTTATTCATTGACTTATTTGATTTAATACGCTGTGTTTGCTAATGATAGAGTAATCATTTAAATATTAAGAGCATCGTGTGAAATTATTCTCCTGTATCTCTAAAATGTGCGCTGAAAATACTGCTAGTTGTGATTTAATCACGTTTATGTGTATTCCAGTGGTAAGAAATGACAACTGTTTCTATATGCCGCAGTAAGTTTGACGCTGTCGCTCTCCGTTTGGTTAGGAATTTTTCAAGTGATGGTTGAAGTTTTCGTAGATCAGTCGATGCAATATTATAAAATTACGTTACATTATCAATTATCTGAGAAAGTATGCGCTTCTGTTGCACAACTAGTTTTTTTATATTTGGAGATAAGCAATTTTTCTGACTTAAGAATAGATGAGCATAATTAATTTGCTGCTGAGATGCAGTTTTCTTTCCGAATTACAATAAATATACAATTTTCTACTTTTGACATCGGGGTGTTAACATTACTATAACATTGAAAAACGTGGAATTTTCTACACTCCTGTGCAGCAGTGCTAATAAAAGCTCTATTGGTCAATAGGAAATGATGAACGACATAGTTGCCTTTGGCAAAAGAAACGGCCGACTTTCTGATATCCCGAAATACTCGTATATACAATGAAATAGTCACGAAAAACTTGACATAGATTCTTCATATTTAATGCGGTAGTAAAATTCTTTCCAAAGTACAATTACAAACTCCTTGAGACCGAAGATTATTCGAAAAAGGTACTAGTAAAATATTGTATTCTATATTAAAATATACATGAATTTGTCAGTTTTTGTGCACATTTAAATCTGCACATTACTAAAATGTTTCTGGGAATTTTGAAATTTGTTACAAATATATGATTTTGAAGAAGTTTTCCTGGATTTCCTGTTTTCCTGTTTCCTGGATTAGATCCATTCACTTGTCGGTGAAGTCTCTAATCATGTTGAAAGCTTCTCAGCCAGCGAACAGAAAGGGAACAAATGAAGCGTATTCAGAGACCCACAAACATCAAGACGAACTTTTTATGTGATTTGGAGAGACTATAGAAACAGTTCTAGAACGCATTACAATAATATAGTAGAAGAAAAGAGAAAGAATGAAAACCACTGAAAATAAGTTCTCTATAAAATTATGTATATGATGTTATTTCGTACTTTCCTATACTACTTTTGCCCAGAAAATAATGGACTTTTAGAATCCGATTCTTTTATTGCTGTTTTTGTATGTGCTCTATAAAGTCACTACAGAAAGAAAGGAAATTAGAAAGAGGAAGTCGAAGAACAGGGAATGCAATGTAAGGCGTTTCATCTAATTTACAATATGAAGAGAATAGGAATTGAATCGAAGAAGCAATGTAATATATATATATATATATATATATATATATATATATATATATATATATAAAAAGACAGAAGTGCGTTGTCTTCCAGCGCGGTAATCTCTGAATCTACTGAACCAATGCTGATGAAACTTTTGTGCTAGCATCCTTTAAAGGCATGGAGTACTATAGTCTATGATTTACAAACATAAACGGTAATATATTTTCAAAATAATTACTTTTCTGGACATTTTTCGCCTAGCCTTACATCACAGATTCAAGAGCGCATCAATGTCAATAGTTAAGCTGCGCGCAACCAAAGGATGATGACTGAGATCAACTACTGATTTCATCAATGTCCAGAATTATTGCGAAATTCATTAAAGTTTGAATAAGGTTATGTAATGTCCCTGTGTGAATATTTGAAAGAAAGCCG
The DNA here is from genome assembly GCA_011170035.1 of Teleogryllus occipitalis. Lineage (NCBI taxonomy): Eukaryota > Metazoa > Arthropoda > Insecta > Orthoptera > Gryllidae > Teleogryllus > Teleogryllus occipitalis. The sequence goes on along the minus strand of BLKR01000224.1, from coordinate 460,527 downwards.
TAATTGAAGTGGTAAATAATGTTAATGTTCATGTATTGCTCTTTGTCCGTGTTATATACTGAGTGGCAAGAAATCATTTTGAGTTTGAAAGTGTTTAGTAATAGAGGTAGGTTGAGAGAATAAAATGTACAATAATATACAGTACAAAATATACAGTAATGTACAATGTTCATTATACACATATCGTATACATTCTAAACGTCCTCTTTTACAGAAATTTGTGACAACTGAATTGTTTGACTAAACGACTGTCACAATTGTCAAAACATATTACAAATACCAAGAGATGGGCAGTCTACTAAAATTTTGAATCGGTTACTCAGAGGGAAGATTGACTTGCTGAAGTACTTACTCGCCCCATTGAAAACAATACTGCAAGAAGGGGAGAAATGTGAATAATTATCTAAGTAGTAGGGCAGCGGTTCATTAGGACTCTCAATTTGACTATTTACACAGTTCTTATGTTCAAAATGGTAAAATGGAAAATGTGTATATGTTTTCAGTCCATTCAGTAAATTTTTTTCTTCAATATGCGAAGGCAGTTTCAACAGTGGTGTGTAATTTAGGAATTATCATTTACATATTAAGACTAATCTGTACAGTTGTTTGTCATATTAATTGTAGTTGTACTTTTATCTTCTACATGCAAAGAAATTTAGTGCAGTGGTTGGTAATTAAGCAATGGTCATTACAATATTAAGACTAATACGTGCAGTTGTTTTGCATGTCTTTGGCTCCTAATAAATGAATGAATGAATTCATATATATTTTTCAATAAATAATTGGAAAAAATTAATTTATCTAAAAATATTTTGTCTATGCAAATCTGGGAGTCCTTTGTTTCTATTTTTTTCAGTATTCATGTTCATATTGGTAAAATGGAAAATGTTTGTATGTTTTCAGCCCACCCAGTAAAAGTTTTTCTTCAATTACTTCATTTACATATTAAGACTAATCTGCGCCATTGTTTTACATATCAATGGCTACCAATGAATGATTTCATCCATATTGTTCCATAAAATATAAGAAAAACTTAATTTATTTAAAAAAGTTTGAGCAAATATATAAATCTGGGAGCTCTTGGTTTCTATTATTCAGCTCTCACGTTAAAATTGGTAAAATGGAAAATGTTTATTTGTCTTCAGTCCACCCAGAAAAAGTTTTTCTTCAACATTTGAAGCAGTTTTGTGCAGTGGTATGTATTTTAGGAATGACCATTTACATATTAGGACTAATCTGTAGCGTTGTTTGCATATCAATTGCTGTTGATCAATCTTCTATATGTGAAGAAGTTTAGTGCAGAGAATGATAATTATAGAATGATCATTTATTTATTAAGACTAATATGTGCTTTAGTTTTGCATATCAATTGCTCTCATAATTGAATTCATCCATACTTTTCTATAAAAAATAGGCAGAAATTAATTTATCTAACAAAAAGTTTGTCTGAGCAAATAAAATAAATCTGGGAGTTCTTGGTTTCTATTATTCAGCTCTCCTGCACAAACTAGAAAAATGGAAAGTAATTTATGATTTTGTAAACCCAGTAAACGTTTTTCTTCAATATGGGATGAATTTCTGTGCAGTGGTATGTAATTTAGGAATGATCATTTACATATTAAGACTAATCGGTAAAGTTGTTTTGCATATCAATTGCTCCCAATGAATGAGTTCATTCATATATTTCTAAAAAAGTAAGCAAAAATTAATTGGTCTAAAAATATTTTTGTCTAAGCAAATAATATCTGGGAGTATTTGGTTTCTATTATTCATATTTCAGGATCCATAATCTCTATCACTTGAGATAAAATAATGATGCTAATATTGTTTTGTTATGTGGCTCAGTGCATTGTCAATTTATAATTTACACATAATGTAATGTTGGTGGATCATTAGTTTTCTATTGTATCAGTCGTATGATGAGTTGATTTACATGAACAAATAAGTTTTATACTACGTGTTACTATCACACAGGACATTAAACATTTATATTTTTGTCATCTTTAGAATTATAAAAACTGGTAATTATGATTCAGAATAGATACAAGTATTTTCATTTACTTTTATGATTATGAATCATCAATTACGTTATGACATCTATAACTATTACTCCAGATATACCTACTACCGTACCCGTGCATGAAGTTGCGCATGTTATACTCAGCTTAAAACAGTAAGTGCCTTCAAGGTCACGAGTTGCCAGATCAATTTCAATTTTTTTTATGAATACAAGAGAAGAAAAAATATAAAAATCGGATAAGTTTAACAACGTGACAGTTTTGATAGTGTTGGAATATATAAAACTCCACAAACATTTTATATGTGAGTACAAGTATTTTATTTTGTAGTTTAGATTTGTTTTATGGTTTAAGTTATAAAGTGAATGTTTAGAAGCTGGAACTTCAAATAAGAAAAATGTCATTATTTGTGGAAAAGTGAGCGAGGTAATCTGGAAATTTCCAAATGGGGGTCAAGAGAAGACAGCTATCGTGACGTGGCAGGGAGTAAGGCAGGGCATGGCAGGGAGTAAGGCGGAGAAGGGATACAATGGAAGATATAGAGATAGGTCCCACCGCAGGTCATGAAAAGATTGAATTCCTCTTCCTGTATAATAATTTACTGTAATAAATGCCCGAGCAACGCCGGGTACTTCAGCTAGTATATATATATATATATATATATATATATATATATATATATATATATATATATATATATATATATATATATATATATATATAATTGTAGGTCATAATTGGCCTAACGGAGTTTTCGAGTATTTTATTAGTTCAAAACACTTAGATTTGTGGGATAATATATTTTTAAAGTTGATTGGCAATGCACTCTAATACTATATTAGAACTGGTAAGGAAGGTATTGACAAAATTAATAATTTTCTTGCACACGTGACGAGAAATGCTCTTCTCTCCAAAGCAATTCTCTCACAAGCAAAAAATGTTCTTCTCCAAAAAAGGTTCCTACAGAGAAAAATATTTTTCTTCGCAAAATGAGAACTGACATTATTGCAAAGAAAGCCTATGGTGAAAATTATTAAAACCCATTAATTTACTCAATGTTCATATTTGTAAAAATGATTTGAAGTTTTCATAAAATTAATCATAATTTTTAATCATTTGTTATTTTACAAATCCGTCCATCACTTTTTCTGATCATAATATTTCAGTTTTTGTAAGAAAATGTTTCTTTTACTTTCTTGTATACTACTTATGTAGTTTAGAAAAAGTATTGTAATGCTGCAGCAAAAACAGCGATTTCTCAACAGAAAAGTCCCTGATACCAAAAAAGAGGTTAATGATTGTTCATAAATGATTAATTCCTCTAAGACGTTGTGTAGGCAGAATCCACGTTTTGTGGGTACATATTTTCTGCCGTGCTGATTCCAAAAAAATATTCTTACTATAACAGCACGTACTTTCTCGCATTATTTGCACGATTTACCATTTTCCAAAAATAAGGAGCTTAAGAAAAATTATCGCTGGGTCATTTTTAAGAGAGAAAGAAAAAATGTGGAGCGAATTTAAAGCGAACATTTTTGCGGGTACTTTACATAAAAGTTTAACATCATTTTCAACATTTTCTTAAAACTAACTCAAAATTTTGTTATTATTTTTTTCCTCAGATAGAGAAAAACTCGCTTAAAAACGACACAGGACTCGTTTTCGTTTAACATTGAATTTTTGGAAATTGCAAGATTTCAAATGTTTTCGGCGTTTTCCGACAACTGTAATAATGAAGATTGTGATGTTTTCCCTCACGAAATCTATTCATAGAGAGCTTTTTAAATAAGAGCAGGTACAATTTTTCGAAAATGTTTCTTAGTTTTAACGTACTTTTCCGTGTAATATACACAATATTAAAACATTTCTCAAGAATGGCTGAAAAATGTTTATTTTTCTCAAAGAGATAAAATACTTTTCATGTTAAGCAAAAATGGCACAAACCCATTTTCGGTGAACTGCCTATCTTTTCGAAAATAGCAAATAATTACTGCAAAACCAGAATATTGATGATTGAGATTTTTTCCTGTAATGGTGTTTTTCCTGTCAGTTACAGTTGTGATTTAATGATTTTTCTTAATTTTTGGAGAAGTAAGAAATTACTACTGTTTCTACAAATTAATTACAGATTGGGGGCACTTTGTATGATTTGTTTTGAACTTGTTTCAAGTAATAGCTGAAGTATTCGTATGACTGAAATTGCGACATTATAATATTGTATAATTGTTGCAAATAATATGAGGAAGTACATGCTGTTTTAGGTTCACTAGTTTTGGAGGTACATTTTAATTTTTTGTAATTTTTCTGGTACTATATTCGTAAAGGAGGGTGTTAGAGCTATGTTTGCATTCTAAATTAAGGCACTTTGTTCCGTACTATAAAAATATTGTATGATGTGTATCCTATAAAATTACGCAACCCCAACACTTTTTCTCTTCAGATCTCCCTTTCCTTTCAATCTTTTCAGAAGGGTAAATATTTGCTGCGGATGCTTTCACGCAAAAGTACTATGACATAGCCCTGACGATGCATACATCGATTTTATTCACAGCACGACTGATGTTTAAAATGTTTGAACAAGCTTGTCAACTGAAATCTTGAAAACTTGCGAATGGTGTGAGATGGGATTAGAGAAGCGTGTCCAGCAGGACCAGTTCCTAATAGAAAGCATTCAATTGCCAGAGTTTGACAGTATTTCTTTGAAATATTTTGCTTTCAAAATCCTTTTTCTTCTATTAATAGCCTTAAATTTGAATTAAACCTCCGCAAACGCGGGAGTAATTCTTAGATATTTCTAATAGTTTACATTCTAATTAGCGACTTTGACATAATTAAATATTGGCTACATTTATTAAAGGCAAGCACTAAGAGAAGTGATGCAAGTGAAAATAATGTTGTAGGCATGTTGAGGTATTATGCATAGTATATGTAGAAGCAATTGGTGCTTGCGCACGTAGTACTCATTCAAGGACATATATTTGGAGTGACTCATCAACAGTATTGTCAACAGTGTAGTCTCTTCAAATCATATGTTTGTTTATTTAATCCAACAAATCCAAAAAAATGAAAATGATCAAGCGCATCTGTTTTTCCTGCAAAATGTTATGAAATATTTAATGAAAAAGCGAAAAAACCCAGCGGCATCGATCATTGCAGCAAGCTCCAGGGAAAGCGTAATTGGAGCGGGCGCCCCAAGCGGCGTGTTTCCGAGGGCGCGAATTCGTCACAGCGCGGGTGAACGCGCCTCCCCCGCAGCGGCCCCGCGGCGCCCCCTCCCCCTCCGCCTGCCCCCGTCGCCTTGAGCGCCGCCGCCGTGAAACGCAGCGCCGGATGTAGTGGCGGGGGCCGTTCCAGAAGCGAGCGCGGTTTACGACTGCTCTCGCCCACTTCCTGCGCATAAACGCGGCGGGAGGGCGGGCAGGCGGTGAGCGCGCGCGCGCGGGAGCTACGCGCCGCCCCGCCCACGCACGCAGCCTCCGCCGGCGCAGTGGCACGCGCCTCTCTCTGCCACGCCCAACGCACGCGCTCCGAAAAAAGGGGGACGAAAAAGAATACACATTTGTTTGGTTAGTGATTCCGGACGCGTCAACAGCTTTGGTTATTAGTTCCGTAAGTATAGTACATGTTTCTTCATCGGGAGATGGCGGTGATCTTCTCCCGTAGGATGGCGAGATCCGGCGCCGACTTACCGTCGGTTAGCGAGGTTTCCCCCTAACCAGGACTCTCCCACCAGCGGGGCACCGCCCCAGCCGGGACAAGCTCTAAGCTCCCGACCGGTCTCCCGGAATATGTAGTAGTGTTGTGCATGTTAGTGTAAGCGTGTGTATAAGGGAAGAGGATAGGACAAGGAAGAGGAAGGACAGATCACGCGCGGTCCGTGGTCCGTTTGGTAGGGTACTGCTCCGGCATTCGCCTGGTGCAGATCGGAGAAACTACGGAAAACTACCGATCAGAGCAGCCGCCCGCTAGAATTCTCCTCCAGACAGCGACTAAATTCGACCTAGCTTAAAAGCTAGTGGAGAAAATCCTGTCGCCGTCCGGACTCGAACCTAGGACCTCCCGGTCAGAGACGCTGCAGTGACATCAGTTGATGCACTGAGCAACCGCTCCCGGTAATACCCGTTTGTAATGAACATGATTTTAAGTTTTCTTCCGATTCAGCACGTCTTTAAAGTTTGAAGACTACTCAAATGTCATTAGTCGATTTTCTTCAAAAAGGGATTGCACCTTTTCATATCTTCATTTTAAGTGTTTATTCACAGAAAACATATCATTTTAAATGTATAAACACTCAAAATGATATGAAAAGGTGTCATCACTTTTTGCAGCAAGCTCTTTAATGTCTTTTCAACAAAAAAAGATACCGCATTCATTATTGATTTTACTTACTTCACTATCTGAAACTGATTGCTGGTAAACACTGCAGTAATAACCACATAATTACCGGGTTTGTGTCAAATACCATTCAGTATCATACTTCTATTATCAATTTTCAAGCGATTGAAGATCACTTTCTGAACTCTAATTTCAAGTCCATCCCAATATTAAAAGTAATAATAATAATAATAATAATAATAATAATAATAATAATAATAATAATAATAATAATAATAATAATAATAATGAGATAACGACTCACTTGAAAAAAAACTGTCTGAAAACTCACAGATGATCAGTACAGACTCTAAAGTACACAGGATATCAAGCAATATAGAGCTCCGAAATGACATTGAAAAACGCAAACTTTACTTTTACGGTCACATCAAAAGAAAAAATTCGGATCATTTCACCAAACAAATAGTTGCATTTTATGAATCCAGAAGCAAGGCGATGGCTGCAGACGTAATAAAATGGATCGGTGAAGTAAAAAATAATGTTTAACTCGCAGGAACCACACCACAGGATTTACATAGTAGACAAACAGAGTTTTAGACTCAAAATCAATAACTGACGTATTGACCAACAAATACTGCCAATAAAACTGGACAACTTTGAACTGAAGAAAGAAAAAGAGACAGCAAAAGAATAAAGGAAATTTGTGCATCAGAAAACGAACAAAAAATTTTACTACTTGGCGTAGTTGCAATTGGATCTTCACAAGAAAGAAGATAAAGAAGGGCGTTGTTTAGTTGATGCAGAGAAAAATATTAATGAAATAAAATGCACAAGAAGTGTTACGAGCTTGAAAGAAACTCACCGTTAATTCGTATTGTCCATTACAAATTTCTCATAACCCAAGAGGATTTAAAACTCCACTACCGAGGAATGCGAAGGTGTAATAGCGATATCTGGTGAGTTCGTTCATTGCCAGCATTAATTTATGGGCCGTCCGTAACGGTTTATTAGATCCAGACCCGCGGCGAGTGGGGTTCAGCTTCAGCTTCCATAAATTTTAACAGGATCCGTAGACCTCAAAGGAGCTAATGAAGTCCAACGATTTTCAAAATTCTCACTCTATTATTATTTGATCATTTGATTATTTCTTTAATTTTTATTGTTAATTATTTTTTCATTTTTGCAAATTAATTGTATTTTCATAATTCAAGTTCAGGCGCATCCGAGTGTGCATCAAATGACGTTCTGAGACATCGCGAATTTGGGAAAGCGGACTAAGATCTCTTTTGAACAGTCAAGAGGCGAAGAATGTGCGTCGTATCTAAATATATTAATGTAATCGAATGTTAGAAATAACAATTTATACATAGTCATGTTTGAAGAGTTGTTTGTAGTGCTGCAATGTTAAAAAATCGACTTAAAGCAACTAAACTGAGGAACAAAAGGATAGACTTAACTGCCGGCGTCCGTTAAAATCAATGAAAACAAATGAGTGGAAACTGGTGGCATATGAGTAGAGTTATTCTAATAAATGGTATTTCTAGTTCATATAAGTTTTCCTATAAGAAGATGGCTGAACGAAAATAACGGCAGACGGCCGATAACACAAATATGGGCTCGGTTTGATACCATCTCCGTATAAAAACTTCAACATTATTCTTCGTCTTCTTCTTCTTCTTTTTCTTACGCACTTCAGAGGTTAGGATCTTGAACATTTTCCGGTGCCCACTTCCTTCTGAACCTTCCTGCATCTCTTGTCCACTGCGAGTGCAGGTAATCTGCTATGAGCCATTCTTCTTAGCATCTTTTCTGATTTCTTTCCAGTTTCGCAGCATCTTTTCTGATTTCTTTCCAGTTTCTCCAGAAGTGATTCGATCTCAGTTTATTTATCTCTTTATTTTTCTTTTTATCCAAGATATAAACTAGAGCTCTTCGCAAAAACAACAAAAATGCTTCTCAAAAATAACAAACTTCAACCGTGTCTGTTATTTCGTGTTAATCGGCTTAACAACGTTATTAACATATTACACCGACCCGCATACTCGATCACTGTGTGAACCGGGTGGCCCGTATATTCTGTCGTGACGAGAGCCGAGAGTGTTGCCGCTCCGTGCGCACCTTTCGATGATTGATTGATTGTTAGTCATTCCGGGCGCGTCAACTACTGAGATCATTACACCCTTAAGTGTAGTACATGTTTTTTCATCTGAAGAATGATCGACCAATGATCGACTAGCGGGGTTTTCCCTCAACCAGGTATCTCCCAATAGCGTGGCACCGCTCCAGCCGGGACAAGTTCTAAGTTCCCGACCGGTCTTCGGCATGTGTGGTAGTGTAGTGCCTGTTAGTGTACGTGTGTGTGTGTGTGTGTAAGGGGAGAGGATAGGACAAGGAAGGGGAAGGATAGATCGCGCGCGGTCCGTGGCCCGTTTGGTAGGGTACTGCTCCGGCATTCGCCTGGTGTTGATCGGAGAAACCACGGAAAACTACCGATCAGAGCAGCCGGCCGCTAGAATTCTCCTCCAGACAGCGACTGAATTCGACCTAGCTGAAAAGCTAGTGTCGAAAATTCTGCCGCCGTCGGGACTCGAACCTAGGACCTCCCGGTCAGAGGCGCTGCAGTGAAATCAGTTGCTGCCCTGAGCCACCACTCCCGGTGCGCCTTTCGGCCCCGAGCAGCGAGCGCGAGGGCGCCCTGCGAAGGCTGCGCTCCGCCGACTGCCCGCTTTGCGCCTGTTCTCTGGAGACGGCGCGTTCAAACACGCTGCTCCCGATCCCTCGGCGCGCGCAGCGATTCGCAGTTCCGGCGGATTAAATTGAGATCTCATTCCATCGATCCGGTTTGGGAATTGCCGTCAAAAACTTCCGGAAGGTACAATCCAATCCTCATCACTCTAGGGACGAACAATAATAATATAAATTGACTCTGGAGGAGGGGCGATTTAATCCATCCTTTAACGGCTCATCTTTAAGGCATAAAAAGAACATGTTCAGATCAAATGTGTGATATTTTATATAATATTTTAGCCATACACTAAAATGTGTTTATACATGTAGGTAATGTATTTGTTTACAAAACAGAATACATACATTGATCGACGTTGGTATATATGATTTTGCTTTGTATTATATAATTATCCTGAAACTGATTCAAATGCTTTGTGCAAATAAATTAATCATAATTCTACCGTTAATTAGGCGCTGATTTTCAAATTGCACCGAGTTTTTTCATTGCCTCTCAAAATACAGCCATTAATATTGAAGTGCTGTGTTTAAGGTACGCAAATATGTATCTACAGACTGGTAAATTTACGGACGAGTTTAATTTCCTTTGCCGCAAAGAAATGAGATTAATTCTTGAGTTGAAATGCGCCTTGGCAATGCTTTAATCAAATCTATAGAACTATATCTTGGAAATTTGTACTACTTCATTGTCAAAAAGTTCAAGTATATGTCATACAAAATCATCTGAAGACAACTCCTAAAAATTACTAACACGGTTGAATAATTATTATGACTAGCGTACCTGTGCGAGAACTCTCGCGGATTAAAACCCACAGTTTTTCCTGTTTTTTTCATTTCCATATTAAGCAATTAACATATATTTTCCTTTAAAGCCTTCTTATCATTCAGCAATTGTTCTGTCTTCTTGTAATTGATAACAATACAATACACTCTCATCAATACAAGCTATTTAAAGTTATTACAGAGCAGAAAGGTACACCCGTGTAATTCAATCGCGTAGACTATCAAGTAATTTGTTTAATTTCACAAACAGTTTCAGTTTCTACGGGCTCTGAACAGATGGGGTAGAATCGAGAAGCGTCGAACCATTAAAAAAGTAATAGAATGTTCAATAAGACATCATCTTATAGAATACGATCAGAGGAACGCTTCTTTGAGGCCTTTGGCCTCATAATTTTAGGTTTTAAGGATCCAAAACGCTTCGTTTAGGAGTTATTTTACGCTATAGATTGCGTTAAATTAAAAATTTAAATTAAAAAATGCGGCAGAGTGTCGCGTGTTGCATTTGACATGAATATTTAGATGCCTTGTTTAAACAAATCCTACATATTTTCAAAGCGAAAGTGCAATTAGTAACGTCTTCATGGAATTATCTTTCTTTAGAAACCTCACTTATAAAGCATGGTTGCGCGTGAGAGCCGCAAACTGTATGTGACTACTGAAATAATATAGGAGACGATTATATGCTAAATATTCGCAACTTGAATCCAATTGGTTTCAACACTATAGATTTATAATGTCGGAGATAGCAATCTAACATTTTCGTCTTTCAGGTAAGTATGTGATGAAAACAAAAGTAAAACTAATTTGATGATGGTCCAGAAAATAGTTTAATTTTTTGATTAAAGAAAAGTGAACGTGTGCTTTCTGCGAAAAATCTATAAAATTTTGGATTAGAAAAAAGCTTAAAATATCAAAGTAAACATAGAAAAAAATATTTGAGATATTCCAGTTTTTCAATTGGTAGTGTTTTATGAATATTAAACATAGAAATTGCATGTTCCAGATAAGCCATCGAATTTAATACGAAAAATGTCACGGTTCCGGATACAAAGCATGTAAAAGAGAATCTGTCCTAAAATAAGTTATTAAACACTCATGACGTAATAAGACGTCAGAGTGCATCAATCATTTTGTTTCTATTTCCTTCTCGTTTATTGCATCTTTCCGTCGTTATTTTATGGTTGAATATCTAAATATTTACTCGACTTTTAATGGTTACTGGTGTTTCCTGATGTGATAGGTGATAAAAAACATTCGTTGCACTATAGGAAAACACCACAAACAATGATTAAATAATATATTTGTGAAATTAATTAGTGGTAAAATATTACCAGCGTCAAATGCGTTAGCGGACTCACGCTTCCACCAGTTTGACACTGAATTTTGGCATTGTTAATCGCCAAGTGTCGAAAAGGAGTAGTAATATCCTTAGTTCCAGATATGGTATTGAAACTTTTAGCTGGGCAAGTCCCAATTGAAGGGAACATTTATTCATTAATAATATACGGGTCTTGAATTGGCTGTACATTGTACCCATCCCAGACCCTTTTTGGGGAAATGCTGATATTTATATAATATTAGGTTTTATATAAATATATGCGTGTTTTTATAATATAGAATTATGTATTCTAGGTATTTTAATGCAAATGTTAGGATGTAGTGAACGAGGTCGTTAAAGGGTCTATTTGCTGCATTATTCATATTCACTAAATACAACTTATACTATTTATACCTAGGATGTAGATTTACACCTAGGAAGTATTACACGACACTAGTTATTCCTACGATGTAAAGGGTGATTATTGAATACACAATTTACGCCTCGGATGTAACCAAGTCTAGGTATCCAACCAGGTATCCAACTGGTCCCTAGCTTTCAGCTCTCGAATGAAAAAGTTTTAAGGCTTGCAGCAAAGTGAACTCTAAACAATAGTGAGAAGTCAAATAAATACCTCATTATTAGTGAATAAACAATAAAAATATAAATATATCTTTATATATATCAAATGTATCAAATATTTTGAATGATAGAAAACTCGTCATCACGACCGACGTCAAAAGAACTATGATGTTCAATGTTGTCCCGTTTTTTAAGAGAACGAATCCTTCGCCATCAGACGGTGACAAATTTAGTGATGGCGTTAGAACCACAGCAGTGACGATCCGCGCTAATCGAACGGTCTCGTCTAGGAACTGACCTTTGCGTGGCGAAACGGTGTTTTAAATGTCATTGGTTCGTTCAAAAAACAATGATACAAACAACAAAGAACAAACTGTCGCGATAGAACGCATTAAAGAGACGTTAGAGTGCATATAAAAGATCCAATAGGCCAAATGCGGGATAATTGCAGTTAACTTCAGGACGCTCGTGACAAGGCTTTCCAAATTACTGTAAAAAAATGTAACTCTGTATTCACGCAGAGACAAACTGCATGTGCCTGTTGGCTATTCCAAAAAGTGAAACAATGGTGTTTAAGGAAATAATTTATCACCTCTCAACCTACAAAGTAAAAGCATTTATCAACAGGTTTCTCTTACGAAGAAAACAACAACTAAGAAAGGATTTTAAAACAATTATCCTCTGAAGGTATGAAACCGGCAAGGGTGGCTCAGGGCATCAACTGATGTCACTCCAGTGCCTCTGACCGGGAGTTCCCTAGCGTTCGAGTTCCGACTGTGGCAGGATTTTCGACATTGGCTAGATAACTAGGTCGAATACAGCCGCTGCTGGAGGAGAATTCTAATGGCCGGCTGCTCTGATCAGTAGTTTTCCGTGATTTCTCCATCAACGCCTGGCGAATGTGGCAGCCGTACCCTAACAACCGGGCCAAGGACTGCGGGCGATCTTTCATTCCTCTTCCTTATCGTATGCTCACCCCTTCCTTACACACACACTCACATGCACTACACTACCGCATGTCCGGAGACCAGTCTGGAGCTTAGAGCTTGTCCCGGCTGGGGCGGCACCAGGCTGGTGGGAGATACCTTATTATTAATGTACATTGTTGCGGAAAATCTCCGTAAGATGACATAGGTGTGGCGGATGTCACCATCCAGCGGGGAAAGATCACCTCCCGCAATAAAAAATAAACTACACTTACGGGACGCATGACCTTAGCAGTTGACGGTTCCGAAATGAGTCATCAGGTAATCAATCTGGTGTGAAGTAGACGATGTTGCGACACAAATACACAATTGAATAGTAGGAATTCTTATTTTATTCTCAGTGATAGCCGCTGCCTTTATAGGATACGTATTACCGTGAGGACAAATATCATTTTGAGGAGTTACCTTTATTACCAACTTATATCAGCAATTCAACAAATATCATTTAGAGGAGTTACCTATATTACCAACTTATTATCAGCAATCCCCTATTTACGAACTGACTTAGTACAATGAGTTTGAGGTCTTTTCTACTTTTAATGCAATCTGCAATCCATCTAGGCATGACGGGTTGCGGGACTGTTCTCTGTCGGGGGGAGGTTCAGACGATGCTGGGCGGAGTGGTCCGGAACGGGACGGGGTGTAGACAAGAAGGGGACGAGGAGCTCAGAGCCAGGAGAATGGGCGAAGCGTGGGGTGGGAGGGGTCGAATGGGGGGGGGGCAGGGATTGTGGAGCGAATGAGGACGGAGTGTGGCGAAGCAGGGCGGAGCGGAAACGCCGGAGATTAAAAAAATCAATTTTACAAGGTGACCATTCTTTCCTTTTTCCGTTTAAGACGATTGACATGAAACAAATATCTGCATAAAGCCAGGCTGCGTTAGATGTGATAAATAAAATTTATTACTTATGCTATTCTGTAATTCTATTTTCGCCAAAGTTTATTTGTATTCAATTCCATTAGGCCATGAATGTAAATACACGGGAACTTTTTAATTACACATTTTAGACGGTATCTGTGTATAAAATCCGATAAAAACTATTTTGTCTATCTGAAAAACTTTTGTTTTCACAAGAGGATTGTCTCCTATATTATTTCAGTAGTGTACATGCCTTTTGAGGCTCTCACACACAACCAATCTTTATAAATGAGGTCTCTAAAGAGAGATAATTTCTAGGAGACATGTCGAATTGCACTTTGACTTTAAAAATATAAAGGATTTGTTTAAAAAACGCATTTAAATATTCATGCCAAATGCAACCCGCGACACTTGGTCAGTTATATCGTTAAATAACTCCTAAATTAAGCATTCTAGCGTCTTAAAAACAATGAAATATTCTTGGACATTAAATTAAATTTTTGTGGGTTCTGTGCTTATTGATACTGCCACTACCACTTATACATGGAGGAATACATTCTGTACTCTCCTCCATGGCCTATATTTCAGCCCTTGGTTCTGGTGGCCATCTTTGTGACGTCACGCTGAGAAGGATTAGATTCCTCCATCATATGTTTACGCTTTCTAGGTACACCGTGGCTTGCGCAGACTGACGAGGTTTATTTAGATAATTCAAGATTTACTTTCGCGGCAACAACCACAAGTACTATTAATAGCTGCGTGACACCGATTAATATTGTTTCTTATACGTGTAGTGCAACCGTTCATTAAACGTTTTGCCGTGGTCTACAAGTACTGTGTACCTAATTGTGGAGGGAGATACGATAGAAACGGACTTCACGCTCTCATGTTTTAGTTTCACGATACCCTTAGGAAACCTTAGGGTGGGGTTTAACATGCGAGAGTTCTCGCACGGGTACGCTAGTATATATACACAAGAGTTGACAGCCTGTTAAAAAACACACAGAAATTTTTGCAATTATTGCTGTTCTGTACTTGCCGTTTCTAAGTTGAATTGCATTTTTATAAGGAAAACATATTTCAGATGATAAAAATCACATTTTTTCTTTTGAGAGGTCAGTTTATCGCGTTCTGTCTACAGAATGTAGCTTCAGCTATGAAAATAACATAATGAAAGTGATCAAAAACAGTGGATGATTCAAAAAGGAATTTGAAGCGGTTTTTTTTCAGGTAACATTATTGAGTAAGACGTCTCTCTACTTCTCTTGAGTGTAAGGTAGTAACTAGAGCCATTAAATAACACCATTCAATATCACCTTTAAAAGAAAGAAATATATAATTAATACCATTTCTGCAATAGACTTCATAAGTCACAAATGGCGAATACTTGAGAAAGTGCACTAATTAAAAAAGTATTTCAAGAAGTGAACCCGAAACGTTCAGAGACATCCCTTGAAGTCTGTTCTTAAGTTCCAATGGAAATAAAAAGCTACAGTCCCCAAAGAGACGAGCTACTTTGGTTCAGAACGAGTTAGCGCTCGCTGGCAGGGGGCGTGGATCCTCTCCGAGATGAGTCTGCGAAGTGCTCGAAGCGAGTATCGGTTTTGTTTTCAGTCACGTGATATGTTTTCGATATGGTCTTGAGTTCGCAGCCGCTCTGGTGTTTGCGCGAACGCGAAGATGAGTTTTCCCGGCCCCGGCTCCATCGGCAGCTTCCTGGAATCCGCGCTTTCACGGCACAGTCAATAACACGCTCTTCGACGAAGGGCCGGGCAGAGGCCCTTCGAGGGCATACCCTGCGCTGCCCTCCTCGGTTGGAAACGGCAAAGTTAAAATACTGTGAGAGATCGGAAACTGTCAAGTATGAGTTACATGTAAAAGTACTCTGAGATGCTTAGAAATGACACAGAATAAATAACTAACGGTTGATATGATAACTTCTTATGAGTTTACATTACAACCTCTTACGATGGATTTGCAGTGTTACTAAATTCAGTGCCACAAGTGATTATTTGAACACTCATTTCGGATAAATAATATTGAAAGGCGTGATTGGGGAGCGACATGTACAATTGTTTCTCGTTTATTTTACGAGTGTCACGAACTTGTGTTGCTTATATTATCATTCCTCTAATCAAGACATATTTATTTGAAAACAATTTAGTATTTATGTTTCTCGAATTTAAGAATAGTGCGGTCCAAAACGTTTATTTAAAGAAATATTATTTATAAGATTTATTCTTTGATTACAAATTGGTTTAATTGAATCTAATAAATAAAGAGCTCTTTGACATTAGTTGTTCGTTTATCTTCGATGTGCATGGCGTCTCTTCAATTTCTCTATCAGAAAATTCATATGGACAGACTCACATGTTTTGCGACATTACATGAACGGTATGTTGTATCAAATGGTTTATCAATTCTTAAAATACTATTATAGTAACGATATGGGAAAAACTAAATTGCTAGTGATAACTATCGTCTATTACTAACTAAACTTACGCACTTATTCATCTGGCTGTCCAAAAAATACATATCGCAGAGCGACGCGGTTTTTAGCGATTCTCAACTGTTCATTCATCATAGCAATCGTCCGTTGGCCTGTCCTATAAATCACCTGCTTCAGTTAGAGGATGTTACGAGTCCTCTGCATATGCTTCTCTACCTTTAGATATAGGCATAGATTCATAATAGTAAATCGATTATCATTAAAAATGTGTTCGCAATAACTCTGAATTCCATATGAATATTTGATTTTGAATTCGTATAGCAGCGGCGAATTTATTTTGAAAATCAAAGACGATCATCTAATATTTTCTTTTTTTAGCAATTGTATAACTTTCATTTACTTACTTTCTTAAGAAACAGTCTAAATTCTCTGAAATAGCTTGATCTTTTTTTCTCAAGAAATGAAGAAATAAAAATAATGAACGAAATAAAGTTTCGCACAGTGAATATTTTTCGCTTTGTATAAAAAATTTCTCAATGCAGTTATCCTAAAAGATCGGAAAATACGAATTCTCCTACATTAAGACACCTTACTTAATTTTCACTCGAATAATGCAAACCAATGCTATTAGTGTGTACTTTCAATGACAAGCCTTAACTCTCTGAGACTTTATTAGGTGTTGGACCTCAATTTTGTAGTAGAGGGGAAAGCAATATTCCCCTGAGCCAACAACGCCTGCCGCAAACATCGAGGCAGCTAGCTAAAACGAAATCGGTGCGGAGCAGCGAAAGGGCAAGTACCTCGCCTTGGGGCGCGCCGGCGGTGAACTCTCCGGTCCATATTTCGAGACGCAGCATTTACAGCGCGCTGCTATGAGATCGCATTCCGCGCGTGACGCCGCGAATGCTTGGCGCGGCTGCGCGAGCCACTGCGGGAGCGCCGGCGCTGCGGGCGCCCCGCGGCCAGCGCTGCGCCTGCGATGGGAGTCGCCGGCTGCGGCCGACACGCGCGCGCCCGCCCCACGGGCATTCTCCTTGCCCTGAGGAGGGCGGCGCTGCGCCGGCGACCCACTCGCCTGGAAAGCGCCCTCCGCGCCCCGACATTCCGCACTCCCTGCAACCCCGCCCCACACCTGACAAAACGGATGATTGGTAGATGTTTTTTATAAAGCATCGCTAAAGCGCTTTTTAGATTTTGGCGTTTGACGGGTTTATGAAATAAAAGAATCAATTATTTGATGCAATATTAGAGAGTATTCACTATAATATAAAAATGATCTCTTATATTCGGGTATGGAATGTATAAGAACACGAGCATGTACAATTTATCTATTTATTGCGGTTTAAAAGCTCGCCAATAGGTAAGGTAATTGATATTTATGACTAATAATTTAATGAATATAAAATTATAGTTATAATGATCATGTGACTGATGTTGGTGGAACGAGAGACCGGTGAAAAGATAGAATCCCCAGAAAACTTGCCGTGGGCTTGCTTCGTCTCCCACAAATTCTCCACGTCTTGAGATGGAATCGAACTCCGACCCATACACTGGAAGGCTTATGAAAGACATTTATTACGCCATGAGCCCCTCTGCTTGTATAAGGCGGAGAGATGGTTGCATCATAATGTTGCAAGTAAACCACATTCACGGAATATTAGATTTAAGTGATGGCTGAAGAGAAAAAAATACTTTTCAAGTCACGAGCAAGAACCAAGTACTGAGAAAATAATAATATTGAGTTCCCTTCAAAACGAGTTGTTAGAAAAGCTCATCTGTATTATTTTTCTTGTTTTAATATCAATAAGTAAAATATTAATGCAATAAATAAAATAGACGAGTCTTACCCAGCTGATTGTCGTTGTCAACAGCCCCAAACAACAGTCGTTGTCAACAGCCAACTCAAAATTTTCTTTCAATATTAATATTATTTATTAGTAATGGCAATGATAAAATGAAATGATAATCTTAAAAGATGTGCAATAAATTTGTGAAATAAAATAATTCAATTCATCCAGCATTCCAAAGTAGGGATGCCTGCTTTGTCTATTTGTAATTTGTGCTTATCTATTTGTAATCCGATACTCGTATAATATGTAATATTACTACTCTCGTTTTTGGACTAGAGTACGTACCTCAGCTACATGAACTTTTTAAGGGACCCTTTTTACATTTAAGTTTTATGATAAAAACAATATTCACAAAATGATATTCATGATTTTATAGAGAAGGTTTACCTAATCTAATTTAAAAGCATTGTTTACTCTTATAATATGATGTCCCTTGAGTCAGTATGTTTCTTTAGCGTTGTCCAGAAAGTTAAAGGGAAGGTTCAGATGTTTCTTTTATTTTATTTCATATTGGGTGTTGTTCTAATATCTTTGAATGCAGTAAGTATTTCTAGATCCTTATTTAGTGCAGCATTGTGATGTTCGAAGGTACTGGGGACAATATGCTTACTGCTTTTGGGCCAGATCCTCAATATCTCTACATTTTAAACTGCTGATTTCCATAGCTGTATTCCGCAATTTTATGTTGGATTCATTATTGTTTCGTGTAACAGAACATTGTTACACAAGGGCATAGAAAATCGCTGGTTAATCAGTCATGCAATGTGTGACAACCGTAAATGTGTCTCTTTTCTATTGATAATTATATATAGCTTCGATGTAAGTCTTTGGTCTTGGTGAAATATGCAAATAAAGGCGAAATAAGTTTTTTATTCAGGTGGCCTTTTAAAGGGCTTTATTCTAGGTAAAATATTATCGACTAGACATTGGTGCCCCGTTGTTGGACCAATTTCTGCAGTTTGGCTGAAAATCTTTACAATTTTTCTGATCCTTTGTGCAGGACTTCGTGAGATGGATATATTTATGAGTCATTAGCAAATATGCTAGCAACCTAGGTAAGAGTATTCCAAGGTGCAGTATCTTCTGCGTAAAGGGGATTGTTAAAGGTCAAGAACACTTCCATTAGAAATACTAAATTTGATACGATTAAGAGAGGTGGGAGCTCATATTAATTAGAAAAAGCTATCACCGAGGTAGAATTCTAGTAGAATGAAATAGTGACAGAGGATGGTGACAGAGACAACGTATAAATATTGCATTGAATATTTTGGTGATAAACACATCTTTCGCCAGACTTTTCTTGCAGGACTCTTCCAGTAATTAGTCATTATCAGGATTTTAGGTTTAATGTCTTATTGGAAACTAAACATTGACCGTGACCGCAGAATTATTTCAATAGTACAAGCACACGCACTACAGCTATGAAAATTAGATCGATGAGTTAAACTCTAGTTTGTTTTAGTAAATGGTAATATATTTTGAACCTGTTTTAGGAACGGTGAAGATAATTAAAAATCAATAATTTTTGTATTATTTACTCACCTCGAAATGATGAAAACTCAAATTTTATTACAGTTTTTAATTAATAACTTTGCCTTCCCCAAACCTTTTGACTTTGTAATTGGAACTTTATTCGTCCATAAAACTGAAATAGTATTTTAATTCGAATATGCCTCAACCTCTCATTTCTTCTTTCGGCTGATTAATATCACTGCAGTCGCATCTCTCATGCTGATTCCCGATGTAACATGTCTCCTCATACATCCTGAAATATCCTCGTTCCGCTTCACATTAACTCTGTTAACTGCTTCGGGCCTTCGTCGTCTGTATCTAATGGCAAGCTTGTTTCCGTTACTAATCAACTTATCCGGTCTCCGCCCAGGAGCAATTTTAGGTCTCAGAAAACTTCTAGAACTGGGTTTCAAAAATGTAATTTAGTTTGTTAGATCTTCGATACAGTTCTGGGTGCAGTTTCAAGAGAGAGAAAAATCTGTCTAAGGTTTCCTGGTGTATAAACTCATTCGCATTGCAGCAGGATTGATTGA
This sequence comes from Teleogryllus occipitalis, assembly GCA_011170035.1. Taxonomy (NCBI): domain Eukaryota; kingdom Metazoa; phylum Arthropoda; class Insecta; order Orthoptera; family Gryllidae; genus Teleogryllus; species Teleogryllus occipitalis. The sequence continues at coordinate 440,557 of BLKR01000224.1, read as the reverse complement.
ATTAGGATATCAGTAAACAGTGAGTGCAGTGAAAAGGGAGCATGTATGAAAAATAAAAAGTTTAGAGGTAGAAATAGTATATAGTTGGAATTTTCAAAAAAGTGTTTCACGGATGAACTGCAAAAACAAAAATGACATTACATAATATTTCTCGTTATTTACTAATTCTTCTTACTTTATATTTTGAAGTTATATATATATATATATATATATATATATATATATATATATATATATATAATGGTTAAATTCTAAAATTTATCATATATTATACTTTTCAAAACATTGATTCCTGCGACACTATTTCTTCCTTACCATCTGATGCTAGTAATTTGTTTCCTTTCCAACCCGCAAAATTTGTTTCTGGGTTACACAATTATCTAAGAGCGTTTTTAACAAAACCTTTTGAGAAGTATGTGTAAAGTTTGCAACACTGATAAATTATTCAACAATGATAATGTAAGACGTAAGTTAGAATTACGTTAGAAAACACGCCTCATCAAAAACAAATGGATGAGTATGAATATTTTGAGATCAAGATTTTAGTTTTAATAATAACATCTAATGGCAGCTTACTGCCTCGTCTCCAAGTTCATGACCTTTGTAGTCTCTTATATAAAGTGGCATTTATTTCAGTTTTCAAGAGAAATAAATTCCAAGAGACATTTTGGGTTCCAGAGAACAACGGGAATAAAATCTTGTGTCACCAGAAGTTTTTGAAGACCTACTTGCGGATCGTTCACTTTGTAATTTGGGTGCTCCAAAGGAAATTTGATGAATGACATGTTATCGAGTGGCAAGATGCGATTTCGAAGAAATGATTACTTCCTTAATTGACTATTTTGAAAACTGTTTTGAAACAGTAATTCTCTTTTTACACATCGTAAGTCTTAATCATTACTAAAAAAATTGATACATACCCATTGCAATATTACAGTAATTAAAAGAGAATCAATAATTGCATAATTAAAGAGGAAAGCCGACCGCCGACAAAGTGACTACTGTTCCATGTTTTATCGGGAACGCGTGTATCAAGGACAAAGTTTCTTGGATCAATACTGTTCGTTAACTCAGCCAATTAAATAGAATTGTATTTTTGGAAAACCCTACATTTGAACAAACAGAATTATTTCATTTGTACTACACTAGTGAAATAAGGGAACCATTCAACTGATATTTAACTCACGACTTAATGAATATAGAAAAAAGCAAAAAGAGGGATAAAAGGAAGTCTTTAAATATCCGAGACCTTAAGAGAGAGTTACACAGTGCAGGGGTTTCCAAATAACGAGCGTCTTACCAAGTATCTGGTTTGCAAACACTTTTTCATTCAACTTATTGCAATGTAAATAAAAATGTATTTTCCAATCAATTTACAAATTAACAAGCGTATAGAAATTCAACCGAAATATTAAATTAATGTTCATATGCTATAATATTTAATGAATTTTGTATTACCTTTTTAACGGAGATAATACTTTATTTCGAAATGAGAGCGTGTAATGATAAAAAAATATTGAAACATAATAATGAAAATGCTGTTTTAAAATGCCTGGTTCGTTACATTTCGTATTTGTATCATAGAGAATTCTGAGAACTTGAAATATATAGTATATGATCCGAATATTGTGAGATTTTACTAATACTTTTAAATACAACTCGATATTCTAGTACTTTAATACAGCTTCTCGTGATAAGATGTGTAATTTGAACGCCAACGGCGCAGAATTTGGAGGCCCCTGCTAGAGACGGTAGGTAACGCACAGCCTTCCTCAGTCCCTTTCTCTTAACTGCGCATTTAATTGCATCGCGTTGGAGATATTATAAACACACAATTAGAGCGTGCGTTAGGGTGATGAATGTCATTGTGCTTGGCTGGCAATTTGCGTAGCCCTTCACTGCCCCACTCGGCGCGGCGGCGAGCGCGGAGCGGAGCGCCACAGACGCCGCTGCCGCCGGGGAGCGGGCTGGGGGCGGGGCGGGAGCCAAGGTGGGGGCGGGGGCGGGGCGGTGCCGGTGGCGGAGCATCGATTGCCGCTGACGTCAGTGCGGAGGGCGGGCGGGCAGGCAGGCTGGCTGGCTGGCTGGCGGCCCCTCTCGTGCAGCGCGACGTGGCGTGGCGTGGCGCGGCGTGGCGCGGCGTGGCGCGGCGTGGCGTGGCGTGGCGTGGAGCGCGTGCTCCTTCGGTCGCTTCGTGGGCCGGGGCGAGGAAACGAGCGTGTGACGCCACCCCGCCCCGCCCCGCCCCGCCCCGCCCCGCCCTCCCCCGCCGCGCGTCATCCTGCGTCTCCCGAAGATCGGCTTGAAAGCGCAGTCACCCCCCGCCGAAGTTCCTTCGCCGGCGACATCTTATCTACATCTCGTCATATTGTTCGTTCCGGTTCTTATCAGGCGAACGAGTATAATGGACGGTTTACGCTCGCTTCGCCACAAAACTGGCTTCAAATCTCGAATCGATCTTATCGCTCAGGGGAGGCGGGGGGGGGGGGGTCTTTGCCGTGTTCTCGCGCGTCTATCTGCGGCTTTTCGCCTTCGGAAGCCGTACAAAAGCGCATGACCCACTGGTATACTAACCGCTTGGCAAACAGCCTTGACATAGGAACTGCAGCCAACAGGTTTTCAATAAAGGAATAAAGAATCTAAACACCGTCCGCTGCACCCCATAAGAAGCTGATGTTGCCTTTTGGCTTCCATACAGGTTAGGTCGCGCTCATGATAGCCGTGACGTGAAAGGAAGGCATGCTGAATTCCAAGGCTTCGGATCCCCCTTCCCACGAAACAATATTGAGTTGCACGTTCAGTGCACACTAATGCCTTCCGGGAAGCCATTGAACCAGACGAGGAAACTAAGACGATGAAATGGAAAAGTGAGAAGTTATTGTGTGACCAAAGTGCCATTTTAGTATACAATTTAGGAATGGTTCTAAAACTACTTTAGGAAACACGTTAAGTGATAATACTAAAAGTCATATTTAAAAAGTACGAATATTTTACGAGAATGAATTGGATGCCGTGGGTTGCTCTGATCTGTAGTATTCCGTGATTTTTCCGATCAATACTCGGTGAATGCCAGGGCAGTACTTTACAAAAGAGCAATGAATCACGCATAATATTTCCTAGTTCATCCTTGCTCGCTCCTTTCCCTTTAGACACTCATTTGCGTGAACTTCAATAACACTCATGTCGGGAAACCAGTTGCGACCAGAGTTTTTCTCAGTTGAGAGAAAGTCAAGCTAGGGAGAGGAGAAGAAAAACCTCCACGTTCTTGGATTTAACAGGTATAATACGTAGATGGGACTAATTACCTCAGTAGTTAAGGGTTCCGGAATCAATATTTACACATCTACTCACAAAAATTTCATCATAATTTATGTGCATCAGCGTTTATATGTGAGGAATATTAAGGGATTAAGATTTTTTTGAGACACAACACATTTAAGTATGAAATATCTACAATATTGAAGCTAGAGATTTTCTAATGCAATCTATTTTTCAATTCTAGACCTTTGCATTGAGAATTAAATGTTTATCGAAGTAATTTCTTTTGTTTCGTTTAACGTTTTAAAATATAGAGCAGAATACTTTGAATTCACTGAAAGAAAGCTATATTCATTTTAACTTTTGAATGTTCAAAGCAACAAAAGGGTCAATTTTATCTAATAAGTTTGTTATTTTCACACAACATCTGAATATCTTAGAAATACTTTATTTACTACAAAATTCTTGTTTTACGTAACCGTTACAAATAATATGAGAAATGCTGCTCTATGATGCAGCAATTGTGTTTTATAACTGTGAGGGTATTTTAAAGAGTCACGTATCAGAGTAAAGTTTCTTTTCATTCTGGATTTCTGACTTTTCGAATTTTCTTCCAGAAAAAGAGTAACACAAATAGTACGACCCTTAATTACAAAGTTTTCCTACCTTCCATTTCCTTGCTCAATTTAAAGTTAAGGATATTTAAGAAAAATACTGGGACTAATTCAGAATTTTAAACGTATACATGGAATTCATTTTTGTTTTGAGAAACTCTCCAACATAAGTCCTTCAGCGACCTCTGGAGCACCGTGGCTTCTAGAGCGCGAGTAACAGCAAGGGTCAGTGCAGCCAATACTATCTACAGTCACAGTGATCTGATCAAGGAAAAATGTCGAAGTCCGTTGTTCCCAGAATTACGGGACAGAATGTCGATTCCCCGTTTAATTACTTCTTGAAAAGAACTGCACCATTTTGATTACTTTATTAGGTAGTGTACTAAATGATTGGAATACAACAAATCACATCAATCACATTGGGAACTTCAATTTACGCAGTATAATGTAGTAAATCAATCAACGTAGATAACAAATTCTTTCAAGAAAATAAGAAAATTAATCTTGCTTTAAAGGTGAAAGAGATTTGTACACTGACGTTATTTTCCCGATTGTTTTAGAGTAGGAATATGCCAAATATATTGGATGTCTAGATTACTTAGATTACTAGAACATTTTCACTTGATTTTGTATCTACCGAAGATTGTTATGGATGACGTAATTAATTCTACAATTTTATTCCATTTACGAATACGTTACAATTGTAACGTCTTTCTTGTATACGTACGAATGTACGGAGTAATTACGTAGTACAGAGAAAGTTATGTAATACTGCGTATACTGTTTTTTTTACGTCCGTCCGTCTATCTGGTGTATATGAACAAGACTAGCGCCTAAACTATGCATACATTTTTTACCAAACTGAAGAAACCTCAGTCAATCTGCCATCATTCAAAACTTTGCGATTTTGTGAAACATTCATTAATTTTTGGGGGTACTTTACATGAAGCCCCACGGACATTTTCAAACTTTTCCCAAAACTGGCTTCACATTTTTTTACATTTCTAGTAAGAGTTGAGTAAAGTACACTTTTAAAAGTGACATGGGTCCAATTTTCACTGTGAACTCTGATTTTTCGAAAATTGCACAAGTGAAATTTTTTCGCTGTCTTCCGACAACTACAAAAATGACGATCGAGATTTTTCCTTCATATAACAATTATTCTCCGTAATTAGTCCCTTCATTCAGCTCGTGTACATTTTTTTAAAGAAATTAATAGTTTTAGCATTATATTGCATGAAATATGTGAAATATTAAAAAAAATATTTTCCCAAAAGCGCCTCCAATTGCTTTTAAACTTTTGTTATGGAAAGAATTAAATGTACTCTATAAGATGACAAAAACCCCATATTATTTATTCTTTTGTTGTTGTTTTCAAAAATTACACAACTGTATTTTTTTATATCTCTCTCACGTCGTTCATATTTACATTAGCGGCGATTTGTTTACATTTTTGCCTTGATGAGAGCATGTAGTTTTAATGATGTCATATAAAGTTTCTCGAAAACTCAACTGTGAAAACGAGCTCAAAATACAGCATTTTCAGAAAGGCCATTTTCTCAAAAACGGCTGCAAATTTTTTGTTCACACTTTTAGTACGGATAGTGCTAATTGCACTGTTTAAGATGACATAAAATTAATTTTGTTTTATTCCTTTGTTTTGTTTAAATTATGCAAATGTAAATGTTTGGCATATCTCTCACGCTATTAATATGTAAAAACACCAATTTGTTTACATTATTGTATTTGTAAGTAGAAGTGAATCAATTGACTTTTAATGAAGTTTTTGGAAAACTCAAAAGCTTTCTATGAGTTTCAAATTTTGCATTTACACTAATGTTTAAACGATGTTTTTGAAAACGATGAACATTTTAAAACGAAAATTTCTTTATAGGACGATTTTTTAATCTTCTCACTATTCTTAAAGTAACAGTTCGAATGTATCGCAAGAAAACTGAAAAATTGAGAACATTTAAAAAAATGATATTTGGGCGGCGGTAGATGGCAGCTAGCAAGACGCTGGGTCAATATTAAAAAAATTTAACCTTCTAAAAAATAGAAAACAAACAAGTACGAGAATGTCTGTGCCATTCTGTTGCACCATCAGTTATCACAGTCCTAGTACTGAAGAAACATCTGTAGCCGGTTTATTTATCTTAAGTGTATTTTACTGTAGACAAAGCGTCTCAGGAAACGCTTCAAGAACAATGAAAATGCACAAGACCCAGAGAAGAGTTTAATTTAAACAAATATAGTGAAACCAAAATTATTTTCATTTAACCTGAAATACTGGATAAATTCAATTCCAGATAATTATATTTGAATAAAAGCAATAGGGATTAAAAGATAAAAATATTTGAATTATTAGGTTTATAAAAATGTCACTTCGGTGGATTTCTTCTCCGACATCGTTAAATTTGGGCGGTTTTATATTTATTTACATAAGCATTTTTATATAATAATATTAAACCACATAGACCTGTAAAAATGATGAAATTATTATTTCAAAGAACTTGTAAAGTCGTTCAACGTCTTTAGGCCAACACTGGACTGGGCGAAGATAAATTTTTGGAAGTATGTACAATATTTCTTACTATCATTCTGTTAGTCACATGGGAATCAGATAAAAGGTTTGAGTCATTTAAATAGTCATATTTATGATCAAATGTATCTGATTACTTATTAGTGTCCATGAAAAACGAGAATCACAAAAAAGGAAAACGAATAAAACATGTCAGAATCAGAGAAATCAAGAAAAGTATAACTCAAATTGTTGTTAAACAAAATCATGTATTTTTTTATCAAAATGCGGTTAGAAAATATAAATTAATGCTCCTTCTCCGGAGGTACAGTGGCTGTCCTATCAGACGCGTCCAAAATAAATACAAAACATTGGATTAGGACTAAAAAACACTTTAATTTCGTATGTTAATAAGAACGAAAACATGTGAAAGGGCATGGGTGGAAGATGTATTCTTTAATTGACTGATATTCTAAAGAACTGTGCCCAAAATAGACCGTGAAAATATAAATAAATAAATAAAAATAGGACTTATTTATAAAAATAACGACACGTCGCAAGCATGTAATGATTCATAAATAAAAGAATTTCCGTGATAATAAATTTATTTTCCATATTTGGAATGAGACAGTCGAATGTTCTTACAATCATGACGAAAGATTACTGATATATGTTAAAATAAGATAACATTGGACAAGGGGTTAGGGACATTATAAGTATTTTGGAATAATTTAGGAATTTATGGTAACGTTCAAAGTCTATTAAAGACAACAATATAAAAAGGAAAGATGTAAAGAAACAGTACCATTGTTAGAAAAGAGTTGTCTTTTGTTTTAAACTCCGCGTTATGGTAGAATCAAAAAATTGAGGTGTGACAGAGATTCCGTGGTGAACGCATCGTGTAGTTAGGGATCGAACGGACGATTACTTATGAGATGATCTCGAGTCGCTGTAGTGGACGCATCGCGTGTTGGTTTAGAAGTTTCGACATTTTATAAAGTTAATTTTGAAAATGTGATGATTTTTTTTTGAAATGTTATATTACAGCTGTGGCAGTCAATCATCGTGCAATAAGGGAAGCAAAAAGGGAATTTTAAAAACATTATATTTTGTTTTTCTATCATCAAATTTATACCGAGGCCAAGATTGTTAGTTTTTAAGACCTTGGAGAAAAGACATGACCTTTCATTTGTTTTTAAATTATTCAAATTGGTAAAGTACACTCGTGTGAATCTTGTAATAATTAATTATGTCAATGTTGGAAGAAAATATGTATCTTAAATATTAGATTGTAGGTCATTTGAATATTTTATGTGTTTGTTCTTCTTTTGTTATGTATGCACATGTTTCAATTTCGTCACAAGCGAGGTAGAATTCGCTGAATATTTTGTCAATGAATACGGAATAAACGAAGCCGGTAATTTTACATGGTTTTATGACGGAAATTTCATGGAGTTATTATTATTAGATAGCAACAACCTGAATGATAGGGAATAACTAAAAGATACTGTATGCATCTTCCTGAAGTAATAGTAATATTATTCTCGATTTCCTGTATAGGATCAATTTCGCAAACTCACGATATATAAATTCGTTTAAGTGGTGTATGAGGAACCCGTATGAGGAAGAAAAGGATTCAAATATTATAAAAGTAATTTTATTTGTATTTACAAGGAAGCGAGTAAAGGGGTTGTGTGTATATTTAGAAACCACGACAGTACTTAGATCGTCAATACGTTCAATACATTCTTAGAAAATCCAAGATATGGTTCTCGTTATATCGAAAATGAATTTTTACCAGTAAGCAGCACTGTCAACTGTTTGAGTTTCATCTGTATCCATTATATAGTTTCATAGGTGTTGATTGACAATTAAATTGATTGAGTGATTGTTACTGATTCCTGGCACGTCAACTACGGCGGTCGTTAGTCCCGTAAGTGTAGTGTATGTTTTGCATCGGGAGGTGACGGTGATCTGCTCTCACAGGATGGTGAGATCCGGCGCCAACCTACTGTCGGCTAGTGGGATTTTCCCCAACCAGGTACCTTCCACAAGCGGGGCACCGCCCCCCAGCCGAGACAAGCTCTTAAGTCCCCAACCGGTCTCCCGGCAAGTGTGATAGTGTAGTTCATGTTTGTGGCAGTGTGTGTGTAAGGGGTGAGGATAGGACAAGGAAGAGGAAGGAAAGATCGTGCGCGGTCCGTGGCCTGTCCGTTAGGGTACTGTTCCGCCATTCGCGATGATCGGAGAAGCCGGCCGCTAGAATTCTCCTCCAGAGAGTGACTGAATTCGACCTAGCTGACAAGCTAGAGTCGAAAATCCTGCCGCCATCGGGACTCGAACCTAGGACCCCTCGGTCAGAGGCACTGCGGTAACATCAGCTGATGCACTGAGCCACCTCTCCCGGTTTGATGATTGAAGTAAACAACTTTCGTTTGGTAATAAAAATGGATAAAAGTGCGTTTCCAGCAGTGATTAAACACTTGTATTTGAAAAGGTTAACGCCGAAAGAAATCAAAGCTGAGTTGGATGAAGTTTATTGCACATCGGCTTCTCCGTAACTGTTTGCAATTAGGTGAATGAGTTTAAAGTGGCCGAACATTCACAAAAGATGAACATCGTTCATTTTTTTGGAAGTGTCAACCCCCGTGGAATTGTCTACCCCCTATGGAAGTATCTACTCCGAAATTATTGACAAAATCCACGATATGGTTTTAAGTGATCGACGAATCAAAGTGCGGGAAATAGTTGTGACCTTAGGCATATTGCAAGGCACAGTCGCTTCAATTTTGCACGAAAAAGTAGGTGTGAAAAAATCTCGGCAAGATGTGAGCCGCGTTTGCTGACAGCGAAAATTAAATGCAGTCATTTGGTCGAGTTGAAGCTGTTTTGGCAATTTTCCGTCGCAATCCTGAGGATTTTCTACGTCGATACATTACTGCTGATGAAAAATGGATACATCACTTCACTCCAGACACAAAATAACAATCAAAATAGTGGAGTTTTGTTGGCGAAGGCGGTGAAATAGGCCGGCAAGATTATGGTCACGGTCTTTTGGACTGCTTGCAGAATCATGTACATCGATTACTTGGAAAAGGGAAAAACAATAACAGGAGAGTGTTATGCGTCATTATTGAACCGGCTGAGCAAAGAAATCAGGAAAAAAAGTCATCTGAAAAGGAAAAACATCCTATTTCATCAAGACAATGCGTGGGTGCACATATGCGCAGTTGCGATGTCCAAAATTATGGAATTAAAGTTCCAATTATTACAACATCCACCTTATTCACCAGACTTGACTCTCAGTGACGTTTTACTTGCCAACTAAAGAAATGGCTTGGCGGGCAAAGGTTTACGTCTAACGAGGAAGTCATCGCCCAAACAAATGCCTATTTTGAGAAGCTTCCAAAATCCTCCTCTTTGGACGGCTTAAAAAATTGGAAAAACGCTTAAAAATGCACAGAGCTGAAGAGATTATGTAGAAAAATAAAAAATATTTACTCAAAAAAGTGTTTTTCTACTTTTTCTAAGGACTTGTTGAACGGCCCGCGTATGATGATTTTTTTAGAGGATCGTATATTTCGGGAATATAACCCACACATTCCACATTCGTATTGTTATCATGACAACAAATATATTTAACTTCACTGTATATTAAGTAAACTGCAAACCATATGAGTTCATTACTACGTTTTTCCAAAGTTCATATTTACGATTTCATCTCACTAAATCACTTTTAGGGTTTCAACTATGCATGTATTCCTCTTATACGTCTTTGGCCTCTTTGGGTAGATTGGTTGATTATGATTATGAGTTTTACTCATACCATGCAAATAAACTCTCGAAAAAACGACATTAAATATAGTACACAATTTTGTATAAATAAACAAATAATTTAAATAAAATAATAATGACAAAGGAATCTTATTATTGCCGAAGAATATTCTCTACTTTTTAATGAAAACCTTATCAAAATCAATTGAGTGGTTACCAAGAATATACTAAAAAACAGACAAAAATCGTTAAAAAATTCCTCTCGCATCATATTAAAATACTCAGTTTGTTACTCGGACTAATTGTAATTAACATTTTTTAATTAAATATCTTAAGATGTTTTCTTTGCAAATAACTAATTTCAATTTTAGAATAGTAAACAATAACACTGATAAAATTATGAGTAAATTATGAGAAAATTTGTCAATACGCTCCTCTTTCGGTTCGAGTTATGAAAAAGTAAAGAAAAAATCTTCACAAATATAAAAAATATTACATAAAAATCACAAATTGCAATATTCTGCATCAATAGAAATTTTCATTCAATTATTATTATAACAGATGATTCATTGTAGTTTAATGAGTTAATTGGCGAACAAAAGAGAGAATAAATCATCAATAAACGTTTGAGGCACAAGCGCTTAGCTACGAACTTTAAGAGTTGCTGTGAAGTTTGCGAGTTGAGGCAACGTTCAAACAAGTAAGTTTACTTACACATCTTGTGAAAACCAACGATACTTTTAACTGATTTTAAATTGTGCATTTGAGAAACAATTCTGACGTGATTGCCAGTAACAGAGTTGTCATTAGTAATCATGTCTTTAGAATAATCATGTGGTGTATTTCACTTTCAAAATAATTCAATTGTCATGGAATATTACCATTAAATTTAAAGGATTTACTGTTCTAAATATAAAATGGCAGCAGCCGAACAACCGATTTTAAATATTGGGTTTCTCTTTATGAGCAAATGTGAAATTGAAATATCTGTCAGAGTTTCATTATAATTTAGTTTTGCATACATTTTTTGGCCATTTTGAGAATAATTTTGTAGCGGCTAGCGGCCCGATATAGACGAAATCACTTTATGCCAAAACATATTATTACGATAAACCTTCGCCAATACCAGAATTATATATATAAATTCTGGTAAATAAAATATTATAACCCCACAGCACTTTCTACTATGATAAATATTAAGTTTATTGCTTTTATTTCCTCATATTCCTTTTGCAAGTACAAATACCGATGACAGGTATTGTGAACATAGGAAGTATGTGTGATAGATATCTTAATCCAAATAATTAATAGACAAATTTGAAAAATTCCTCAGAGTAACAAGGACTTTCAGAATAATATTTGTGACATTGTTTTTTATGAATACTCTAACGGAAAAATACAGAAAAACTAAAAAAATCCACTTTCAGAGACCAATACTGAAAATAAAACCGATACTCAAAAAGACATTTCAAGGAATAATTAAATTGGACGAACACGCGACAGATTGCTTAGTTTAGAAACCAACCTGAGATATGATCTATGTAAGAAGTTGTAAGAACAATACATTATGATAAAAAAATACGGACAATCTTAAAAGAAAGGTTGTGGCAACGAACTATAAAATTTCCAAAACTACCAAAAGCTGATTGTTCCGCTTCCTCGCAATTTGTCTGAGATTTGTGCTACTACTGCTGTCCCAGAGAGCTATTTATGATAGCAGATAGACAGTGGAATAGTGTCGCGGTACATTCAGTACTAATTGCTTTGCAACGCTCGCAAAAGTTTGATTTTAAAAGGGTTTTTGCATTTCATTTGCTATGACCTACCAAATAACACAAGAAAAATATGTCTTGAGTTACGTTTTTAAATGAATGCTTTTTACCCCAGGTGATTACGAGGTAACCAGGTCTGACGCTACACAAGAAGTAGAATCAGCCAGGGCATTTTCACGTATGGCACCACGAGTTACATGAACTTCCACGAGTTAACACATGCACGTTATTCCGTCTAATTATAGGGAGATAGAGCTGGGACTCACATCCACGTCCTATGATTATGCCATAATACGTCAGGAAATTAATATTTAGATTGCGTGCTACCATAATATTAAGTACTATGTGTCATGTTTTTTATTATTTTTTGGGAGTATATTTTTTTACCAGTATTGAGTATTAAATTAAAACGATAGCTTTTACATCAGCTCTTGTAAAAGAAAATTAACAAAGCACTAACAACTTGGCAGAGACTCATGAAATCAGAGGACATGAAATTCAGTGAGAATGGAAGTACATGTGCAAGACAGTTGAAACGTCCCTAACAGTGTATATCGTTTAATGACAGATACTTTGAAATAATTTATTACCTAATTGGAAGTCACTTGAAAAAAGTTTAGTAATTTAATTTCTGAATAACTAATGGAAATATATTTCGGAGACGTCTGTTGATTTTTGAGACATTTCATTACAAAGAATTAAATTCATCAACTTTGTGAATCATGGAATAGATTTTGAATCACGCATGATTTAATTTATTTCTTTACGAGTGACATTTTTTCCTCGCACATTGTCTCACCAGCAAACCTAAATCATCCCACAAAAATCTCTGTCACCCAAAGAGCTGCTCATTGAAGCGAGTCCGGCGTTCACCGTCTAGGAGAAGAGCTTTTGACGCTGTCAGGATCTCTCTCCTTCGCGAAGGAAACTTCCTGAGGACGCCCACCGTCGCCGAAGGCTAATGAGGCCTCGGGGCGGGCGGCGGGCGGAGCTCCTGCCCCGCCCCCGCAAGCGCTCTTCAGACGCTCAGCGCGCGCCGCCTGCACGGAGGTGTTTACTGCATGCCCCACTACTCTCCACGCTTGGTCAAAAAGTGCAAACACGAGTTAAGAAGACTTGTCGGAGGCTATAAAGGAAACACTTTGGTGTTTGCCTCAAAGAGACGAGGAGAATCACAGGGGAGAACTTCAAACTGTTCGACGTTACGCTGCTTTACGATGTTGCGCTAACAGACGAGGCTCGCGAAAGCGTGCTAATGCCTCTATCATGCGGAGGCTTAGAATGCGAGTTACAGGTTTTCAGAAGTTGAAGACTCACAGGCATTTTTTCAAACGTTTTAACACGCATTTGTTTCATGATTTTTTTCCCATATTTTGTATTTCCTTGTATTAAATTAAACCGAGGACATTTATCAATTTAATTAACCAGCATTATATTTCATCCTAGTAAATTGAACAGTAGCTTTCAATAGTACAGGCCTCTAATTGTAATGGAATTTAGTAATGGAGAATTGTAATGGAGTTTAATTCGTATATCCAGTTACACAGAGAGGAAGCTTACTAAAAATTTTTGAATGTGTATATATTACGATAACTGTCCGAATCGGTTTAAGTCACAATTAGTGTGTTAATATTACCCCAAATGAGCATATGTAGCCCGAAGAAGGCACAGCTTTAAAGCATACTTCAGACTTTAACTGGATGAAGGAAACATTAGTCCACAAGAAGTCGCTATAATATGAGAAGTACGCTAGGTGTCGAAGAGTAGCACATATTGTGTGATAAAGAGTAAACAGGCTGCTGTTTGTAAGGTTGGTGTGAGACAAGGTGTGTAGTTTCGATTTCCACTGAGTCGGTCGTAAGTTTCTATTTACACGATACCACAAAACCTATCATAACCTCATTCTGAATGACTTGGCAACAAAGCTCCGGGCTTTGATCATTGCCATTTACATAAAGCAACCTTGAGTCTGTGCAATACATTATTTTACCTCATTTTTATGCTTTGGGATTTAGGCCTAGAACATTTTTTAATTTCGGAACAGAAAAGAAGTCAGCATCATCCATTTTGTATCCTCAGCGTTTTAAACAAAGTAGGGAATTTAAACAATGCACATTTAAATAATATTATTGGGTTGTGTATGAAAGGTTGATAAAATTATGATTTTAAAGAAAATTAGTATTTCACATAACAGAGAAGCTGAGAATCCACTAAAACAATCTCTGATTTAAAAGAGACCTTTGTTCCCAGAGTAGAAGTTTTCAGTTTGTTTTTGACATCGTATTATTCTATCTATTCCTGTTCATATTCTTTTTCCCGCAGGCGACTGCCGGTTATGGGAAGAAATGTAAAGGACGTATTCCGCGGCATGTCAGCCCAAGTTGACGGAAACGGATAGAAAGAAAAGGAATTGGTATTCCGCGTGCGGTCCGTGGCCAGTTTACGTACAGAATTAATTCAAAAGACGCCTCGAAGAGATCAGGGAACTTGCAGAAACCGACGATCACAGCAGCTAATAACGAACTCTCCAGCTCGCGTCACAAATTTGCTGGCGATCAACATTTTGGCGAATTTACAGCACACGTGTGGGGTCATACCTGTAATCTCCGTTATCTCGATTGTTATCATTGCTTGAACTATGCTGGTCATCATCATCATCATCATCATTTCTGGTGGTCATCTACAGAGCAGTAGTATTGAAGGGTATGTTACGATCGGAACATTTGTAATAAACATTAATATGTCTGTTGAAAGTTTCCATTATGTTAAAGTAAATATATTTCTCATTTCTGTAAGACCATTTGGTCGTTCGGATGAAATAAATTTAAAAAATGACATTTTCAGAAGGAAACGTCGAAAAGTTTGTTCGCTATCGGCTTTAGATCCTAGTTGTTAAATGGTGCATGTAATATGTCATGAGCTGCTCTTTATTTACTCTTTTTCTATACGACTACAAAGCACGTGCCTTTTGTGGAAAGCGGAATTGAGATTATGTGCAAGATTTTGTGTCCAAGTTTAACAGGGAGTATTTCTTACTGTTGAACTGTATTTCTCACTCTCACAATTTACATGTTTTTTTCACTGCATATTACGAACGTACCGTGAATACTATACTTAAAAAGAAGTGGATGGTGGGCCAGAGAGCAGTGAAATACGCAAATTAATTTGTTAATATGTTAAAGACTTGTGTTTATAAATGAAAGGCAGATACACTACAACAATGTTTTTAGCCGTTGGAACATTCTTTAGGATACATTCTTGTACCAAACGTTACATACCATGTAGGTCCACCTCATTTAAGTACTAAAAACGCTCGAAGACTCATTATGCTTTCTTGGATCAAATTTATCAATGTGAAATTTGGCTATGACTTATTCCACATATACACATACCAGTGCAAATATACCGAGCTCTTAAATTCATTGTTTTAAATGTGAAAATATCTTTTTAATGAATTTCAATGTCGGAACGGCCCGGCTTGGTGGTGCAGCATTCTACGATTGCACCCTTGAAGATATATGGGGAACTCGCCCGCTCGCTTTGTTTCAAAATGATCCAAGAGCAAGAGCAGCGGTACAAAGCCAGAGGAGCAAGGCTGCAGCCAGACAGGCGAGCATCGGGAAGCGCAGGGCAAGGCCACGCGGCGTTTGATGCAAGTTGCCGAAAGAGCTTCAGATAAACAAATAATATATTTTTATCAATAGCTGTCTCTTTCTAAAACTAATATCATTAAAATTAGAAATGAGTTCAAATTTTTATACTCGAAAATGTTAAAGATGGAATTGCGTAAATTTGTCGCTGCCTATTCAGTAGAATTACTGACTTACCTATTCAGTACATATACTAATTATAATTATGTGACCTCCGGTAAAAAAGATAAAAGAACTATTCTAGTACGCAATATATTTATTAATTTGAAGTGTACTTTCTTTCACATAAATAATTTTTTTTCGAAATACAGATTAACTCTTAATGAAAGTAAGTCCCAAATAAAAAAATAGTTATTTTATTTATGACCTTTTTATTTTTAATCCATCAAAATTCTATTTAATAAGCCCTTCAATAACTGTTTGTATGTTTCGGTTCTTTTTTCCATTTGTATGTCTACTGCTACTCGTAAGCAAGGCTATGTATTAATCAGTTTGGTTTCAAAAGGCTTCTCATGTCTCTTGTAGTTCACGCACCGACATGCCAGAGACATTTCCACTCTCAAATTACCTCGCTTACCCGCAGCTGCTGTGACGACAACAGGGCTATTCCCACTGGAATGAGGGCAGAACTGCCCGAGTAGGCAAAACCGTGCTCGCCCCAGCTCTAGAAAACTACTTCTCAAGGGTTGATGTTGAGTGCCATTCTGTTTTCCATTGCCATGAAAGATATAGCGCCGGTCGTATAAGAAACTGCAAAAGCATCACTGTTCGTGGTCGATTTTGTAATCTCTTCGTCCAGCAGCAGTTGTGCCATACAGTAGCTACTCAAACCAACCGTAAAGAGACTTTAAGAATGGAGCATTTTCACTGACTTTATCTTTTCTTTAATTAAATACATTTGTATGCACTTTTGTACGACTTTCGCACCACTGGTATGAACCATTTGCATAATAACCTAGGTCTTTATCTTGGAGGCCACCAGCTCCCGTTCGTTAAATCTGTTACGTTCCTCGGACTGACGTTTGACAGAACCCATACGTGTTGTGCCCAAATCCGTAGTGTGCAGACCAGATATTCTCCATTAAATCTCTCCCGCAACCTGAGCGGCTCATTGTGGGTTGGATAAAGCACGACTACATGAAGCAATAATCCAATCAGCTATCATTTATGTAGCAAAGTTTATGAGCTGCAGCTCCTTCTCCTCTACATCCCCTTCAATATTAGTCATAATAGTGGTACTGGTACATCCACAGGTGCATGCTGTACTTGTCTGTCTTCTGATTGATTTGGTGAGACGTCGCTGAAATGAAGGGACATTCTGCTAGGAATCTTTGGTGTTAAATTGACAGGTTTCTCGTACCAGCCATCCTCCGAATATTTCTTTCATCCTGGGTATAGAACTTCAAAAGTCCTTCAAACATTACTCTCCCCTTCCCCTAGATATCCGGTTTCAAAATATGTTGCGGGGTGTTCGTGTACGTCTTCATTTATTACTTCATTGATCCTTGGAAACCGTTTTGTCACGATGTGTCACTGAGATGTCAGTCCCTCCAATTTTTCAAAACATACCTATTATTGTTTACCTGATTATTTTTTCAAAAAATGATTGTAATCTATCCTGATCATACATTCATCTACACAGATGATTCCTCTTTCAGTGATGGAGTGATTTGTGCCTCCTTTCATAGCACAAGGGTCACCAGGTCTTCCCGAATTCTTTCGCTGTGAAGTGTCTTCTGTGTCTGAGATATTTGTAAGTCGTAAAGTCCTTAAGTATATTAAATCTGCGTCATTGATATGAATATTTTTCTTCTCTGATTCCCTCAATTCACTTTAAGCTATTTTTTCTGTGCACCAAATCCTCTAACTTCAAAAGTCCAGTTTCAGACACACTGGATTTTACTTAACCATTTCAATCTTGTTTACTGTTAAGTCCCTGGTCATGCAGGAATAATACCTAAAAACCACTAACCATGCATTTGAATGAAGATCTTACAAACAAAACATAGATATAACTACAATTCCCACATCAGATGATCAGCTTTCAATTAAGCACTCCATATATGGTGGTGGAGAGTGAAAGCAAAATTTAAATTGCAGTGCAAAACGGACTTTGCATGATCCTAGTCTTCCTCGACATGGGCTTTAGGCGTAAGAAATAAGGACTCGTACGTTTACGCATTGGCCACTTCCACTTTTCGCAGAGATTTTTCTCTGTGGAAAGTCTCTGTTAAAATTTGTGATACCTGCAACACAAATATTTTTACAAAGCATGCTCTTCTGCATTGGAGGATGTTTGATGACAGTTGTCGAAGGCACCTATTCTATAAAAAAAACTATTGACGACGATCCTCCTTCTCTGGACTTGTTGGCTTCTTTGAATGTCCAAGATGTATAGCAATATCTGAAAGAAATGCCTTTGTATGGCGCTATAATACTAACTTATGTTTTTAAGAAGAGTATTAGTTTCGCTTACATGTATTGATTATTTTCAAACTTCGACTCTGCAAATCTATAAATTGTGCCAGACCATTATATAATTTTAACGTGTTTAGTATGTTAAAGAATATGACATGGTCACCAATAATCATAAACGAAAGAGCGCCTAAAGTTCTACTAGTCAATCAAAGCAAGTCTGAACTGTGCGTTGTCATTTAGGCCCAGTACTGTATGTGTGTGTGTGTGAACATTCCAATATTGTTACGCGTTTTTAACATAGACATACTGCTAGGTGTTCTTAAGAGGCACATAGACCCTTTGTTTCTTTACGTCACACAGATCCTTGCAATTATATCGCAAATAAGATATTATTTATATAGCCATTTAATTTCACTGGCAATTCGAGATGTTACATGTTTCTCACATCTCAACCCGCAAAGTGAGGGACCCCAGAAGAAATAAATGGCCAAAGAGTCTCTTTTTGTTGATGACTACCAACAAAACACAACTTCAGACGATGAGAGACAAATTTTTGTGATTGAGGACACCCATTTTTTGAGTAGTAATGCAGAATAAAACACCCCAGATAACTTTAAACTGCAGCGTTTAACGAAAGAACTAGTTTAATGTGCTCCAACGTGTACTGTCAGAAACCTTAAAATATCGTTCGTTTTCTAACAACTCAAAATAATTGGCTCCATCTAGTCACGACTTTTGAAACTTCCATCACCGCCCGTTCCAAGAATTTACAGAAGCTACGGATAGAGCACAGAATCCAGGCAGCCGTGAACAAATGTTATCCTTCTTTGTGCTTGACCAATCGCAAATTTCTCAATTGAATACCTCCGGGCAAAAGGTTGTCACATGCGAAAAGTATTTGCCTTATCAGGTTCCTTAAAACTGATTGTAACTCTAATATCAATGGAAATTGTATGTTTCTTTAAAGAAAATAACGTTTAGTAATTAACGTTAAGTTTAGTTAGCCAACATTCTCTCAGTAGGGACACCCTCCATCATGGGTACAATACATTTTGCAGTGCTGTGAGCTCCTTTAACATGTGGGTTACAACCTATTTGCTCGGAGGAATTTAATTGTAAAAGGCAGGAATTGATTAAATTTTAGCTCTAACTACCCGTCGTCCATTTTCATGGGAAAGGTGAAGGTGGTAATTTCGAAACCCAATTGCTCTTTTGCGAGTAGCATGCCAGGCAAATTGCAATTTGCGTCAATGCAATTCAGCTAATTTAAAAGGTAAATACTTTTTTGATAAAATTATACAATGCTGTAATACTACCTGAATATACTTCTGAGCTCATAATTCTAATATATTTGAATGAAACTACGCCGACACGTTGCCTTGAGAAATAACACATATGGCATGGCGAACTTTGAGGCGGTGTCACTCCAATGACAATGTAATTTGAGATGTACTTGAAGGCAGTCATTAGAATATTTAAAAAGATCACTTCAATATTATTTATGCCTTAAATCTATCATTAATTTTTTATTTAATTGTTAAATTTGAAAACGAATGGATTACTTCGCTGTGCATTATAAGGCGCAGGTATGAGGAATAATTCGTGTAGAAAAGAATTGTTTTGATGAATGTGACAATATTATAATTATAATATATTTCTATCCATTCTCATTTTGTTGCTAACGGTATGAAGAATGCTGATTTGCAAATCGTGTATGCCTTACGAATCCAGTGTCCATTGTTTGCTTGTTGCAACCCATTATTGCATTATCATCGCACTGGTATTAAGGCCGTTGCCGTGTCTAGCGTCGTAATATACTAATAATCTTAATAGAATTTTCGTGAATTAGGTTTCATTGGGGGAAAAAATACAAATTATAAATATACACATAATTAACATTGCAAAAGTGCAATTTCAATTATATTTTTTTGTTAAAAGAAATGTGTTCTAAAATATCAGTTCTTTAAAAAAGGTCGTGTGCATTTTTATAAAATTATGTGTGGTTTGACGTAATTTTGCAAATTATAATTTCCCGTGCTCCATTTGCTAGTCTTTAGGAAATTTCAGAATGGAATGCGACAATAGCATTATGCGCAGCGAGACGGCAGTTGTAGTTTTGTAAATCCCATTTCATTGTTGTAACGCATTTTAGCTGCATGAAACGCAATTTTAATTGTTGAATTTATGTTGATATTTGTTTGAAAATATTTAGTTTTCAGTCACACCTAAATGTTCTACAATTTGTATTGAGTTTTACAAAAAACGAAGACTGAGATATGTTAATTCGAATAGAAATTGAGATATAAATTGTATTACGTAACCGTTACTAAGGTCAAGAAAGTGATGTTTTAACACCACTAATTTTTACTTTCTCGCTACAGAGGAGAGAGAAAGTTATGAAATGCTGCGCGAAAAAAATGCCGAATCTGCTGCAGAAAAATATATAGAGTATTATATATAGGTTATTATAGGGCCCTGGTAACAAAAAATGGATAAATGCAGTTGCTAAATTTAGGGGGAAAATCCTCTAACACGTGGTGTAGCCAGAGTCCATTTTTGTTTGTGGGTCCTCAATGCCAAATATGGAATAAAGGCAAAACGTCTGCCCGTCTGCCTGTTCCTCCGTCTGTGAACAACGCTAGCAGATAATCCGTCAAACACTTAAATTGTTCGATGAAAGACGATTGCCGTGAAATCTACAGTCTGAGCTTTTTGAAGAGGCTGAAAGAAGAGATTCTTCGTTTCAGCTTGGCGAATAAAAAAGAGTTCTTTGTAAAAGTATTTGCTGAATATCATTCGTATTTATTTTGTAGAATGCCATAGAATCAATGCTCCCCCCCCCAATTGCGCTTTTCTAAGGAAGCGTGAGAGACTTGTTTTCAATGCTTTCAGACATTCGAACCTCTCGCAGGCATGTTAATGAAGTATAAGTAGTTCGAAATTGATAACAGATTCTAATTAGCCTCTCTCTTAGATAATCAATGAAGAATATGTATAAATTTTATGATTTTTTAAGTTATATATGTTAACTCACCTCTGTAATTTAACTGCTGTTAAGAATTATTTCTTAATGTTATAAAAACGTATTTACATTAACTTAATAATTAAATTAAAAATTACATACATTTTAAATACTTGCTTAATATTACCTATGTAAATAATTAGCACATCCATGCACTTATTCACAAATTATCATAAGTAATTCCTATGAGCATTCTCTGCAGAACAGTAGTACGTCTTTGGTACTATATTTAAAAGCATACATTTCTATCTTTACCCCTTGTCAATAATTTCTTAAAATATAATTGCCTAGATACAAATTAAATTAATGCAAAACAATTTTACGAAAAATAGACTTATATATTCATTATTATTCTTGTAATTTATAAAACAAAGACTTTTGATTAGTCCCAGTAGTTTTGTAAGCTTGTATTTACAGCAATTTGATATTTGATGAAAAAAGAAATGAATTGTTTTTACCAAAACAATATCAATTCGATAGAAAACATTCTTAGTAATAAGACTTAGAATACTTTGTACTACATAAGTTATAAAGGAAATATATTTCAATTAAGAAGCTAATGATACTTCTGATCAGGAGCAAGTTACTCTCGAAGCGGACCGAGCAACCACACTAGGGACCCGGAAGTAAGGAGCCCTCCACAAATTCCATAAAAACGCAAATAAAGCTAAACAATGAGACACAAACAAAACGAAAGGAAAGATAAAACCAGTGAAAAAGGTTGGCAAATGACGCACATTATTTCCCCAATCCAAAAGCAAGAAAACAGCGGCCTACGAAAATACCGTACACCCAGTACACGCTCGAGTTCGGTGCACGATGCTCTCGAAAAAATGTAACTTTCGGTAGAAGCAGTATCCTGATGGAACCTTTCCTTCTTTGGTGCGCTAATGTTCGGGACGTGCCTTCCTAGATATCAGCAATTGGATCGTTTTATGGTGTGTTTGTCCATCTTCGCAGAGCTCACCAACACGAGCTTGCTCGCGCGAGTGACATTTGACCTTACACTCAGACGCGAAACTTCGGGACAAGTGATACTGCGTTACAAATTCATCCATTTTTTTGGATCTCATGTTGTCTCTATCGTCGCTTGCTCACGAAGAAGAGAATCCCGTCGCCAACGCGCTCTTTCAACGTTGCATTGGCAACCCTCGCTCCACAACCCGTTTCCCTCCCTGGCACAGCGAGATTGACTCGTAATCACCGACGAGATTTGAGAGAAACTGCACGCTGATTTGATCGCTCGATGGCAAATCCCTGAAAAGTTCGCTATCACTATTACCTCTGCCAGTAACACGACTTGCTCCAAATAGATTGCTGAAATATATTGCTCCTCAAAATCTAGTTGGAGACGCTAAAACCAACATAATGATAGTTGGTTCTTCGAACATTTATTCCAACGGAATTAAATGTACATAAACAGGAAAATCATTTCAACATTTTGGAATAGATTGATACACCAATAAAATTGTACTCTTTGTCATAACGCCACACCTAATAGGCAAAGATGGAGATGTATTTCCAAGAATTTAAGAAAGCAAGATCTAAAAATGAAAGGCAAAACGTGGACGATGGTAGAAAAATGCTTCAGATAAAAGATTGCTAAAATAACATTTCTTACAAAACCAAACGATAGCAAATAGTCAAAGATACAGGAAATGATCGGATCTGTCATCGAGAAAAAAGTTAGTTTTCTTGAAGGGATATGTTAATGTACTTGTTTGTGCTTATCCATATTCGAATAAAGCGCATATAGAACTATAGCCATGAACTGTACAGATATATTCGAAAAACTAGAGACTGATAATCACATGTTATATAAATTTTTTAATGTAAATGTATGACATCTTTCTGGCGATGAAGACAATGTTGACTGTTATTTGGTGCCACTTTCTCAAATGATGTAAAAACATCGCCAACAGTAACATCTCCGTGTCTCGTAAACATTTTCTTTTTTGCCTACCTAGTCCATCCGCATGTTAGTAATTTACATCGTACGCTTCACTAACACAATGCAGATTATTTGGTTTATATCTGGTTTCTGGCAATTTTATGTATATAAAAATATAATGTTAAATAGTAGAGGTGTCGCTTACTTTTTACTACTGAACCACAATATACACCAATAAGTACTAGATACATTTCTTTCAAAGAGTATAAGCTGCATCAAAAACTTTCTTAACAAATACTGACTATCGTGCTTTCCATATGCTCAGAAGTTCTACGAAAAATAAATTAGATTTTTTCCCTTCTTAAACAGCTATTAGGGTTGAATAATGGAAGAGTGAATTATGTTATGTAGGCTCTCGCAAAAATACCACTCCAGGACCTCTGCAAGGGTTAATTCGGTCCTGCAGGTGACACTACAGATAATGAAATCCAGTATATTTGTCAGAAGCTAACTAAAGCGCTTTTCAATTTTAACAGACCACTGGATTGGAAAAGAGGAACAAAAGGTGGAGTGAATCCGAAAGATACATGAATGTACACCATTTTTATAATTCATGAAACAGACATAAAAGAGCAGTGCAATCCGCAGTCACTAGTAAATAAATTCCCCGGAATATTCATATTTCTTTACCTCCAAAGAGTGAGGAGTGTTGCCTTGTGTGAGTCATTTGACGGAAATGTCATGTGCCGAAAAGAGACCCTTAGCAGTTAGAAAGAGCTTCCCTCTCAATCATCTTTTCAGTTTCGTAATAATCAATGGCATTCGGTGCGGTATTTGGTGTACACCAAAGTAGGAATGTGCACCACAGAATACATCTTTACACAGTACTGCAGCTCCGTATTCAATACCCTATGACGACGTGTTGGTGAGTGATTAGCGATCCGCGCGGCAAGAAAGGAACACTATGCCGCCTTACAATTCGTAATTCAGCCTCGTTCTGCTAAATCAGGCTAAAAATAAATGCTTTTCGTGTATTTTAATTTATTTA
Source organism: Teleogryllus occipitalis (assembly GCA_011170035.1). Lineage (NCBI taxonomy): Eukaryota > Metazoa > Arthropoda > Insecta > Orthoptera > Gryllidae > Teleogryllus > Teleogryllus occipitalis. The sequence continues at coordinate 416,589 of BLKR01000224.1, read as the reverse complement.
TGCATATGATTAAAATAGCAGATGTGACTCTTTAAACATTTTAAAGGAAAGAAATGATGTAATTTTAATTAATATTGTCCATTGAAAGTGAATAGTAGAATCATGATGACAAGTTATTCTTTATTTTTCATAAAAATATATATAGAGAGAGAAGTAACATAAGTAGTAAATAAGGCTATCTAAAAAGTAATATTTTTGTTTAGCTCTTGAAAAACTTTTCATCTTTCTTTTCTAGGTCATTTAGAAAATTTAAAAAAATCTTAACTCGGGGTTCTTTCCTTTATTATTGCTGCATTTAATTGCAGAACAGTGTGCCCCATTCGACACACGCATTGTTATTAATGTGCAAGCTAGAAAAATATAAGAATTAATTCGGTGCATATCAAATATGTCATTATACATGCCTTATAAATGGTTCAAATATAGGTTATTTGTAATTTTACGTATTATTTAATGACTTGCACTAAAAATCTAAGGAATAAAAAACCTCTAGGTAAAAGAAAACCAAAACGAATTCCTTTGTCAATTTTCAAACAGCTCTTGATAAACGCGACTTCACAAATAAACCCGTATACTTCAGTAGCCGCTATCTGTATTTTTACTTTGTGTTCATCAGGATCGCCAGCTTAAAGCGCGTGCTACCCTAACCAAAAAATGGACTGAGTTGCACGACTGTATGAAACGTATACTATGGTGTGTACTAGACTCACAGCCCCTCTGACATGTTCTAAAGTTAAACTTCAGTGTGAAAAATGAATCTGAATTTGGTTTTTCTCTTTTCAAAAATATTTCAAAAGTATTTTAATTGAGAAAATACTTGTTATTAATGTGTAATAATTAACAAAACTTCAATAAGTTCATTTGTGTAATAAAGAACAACATTTTGCATCAACCGTAATAAACATAATTTTTCAATTTCTACTGGATCAATCTGTTGTTTTGTGAATAAGATAAAATGGCATTTCAACGAGTTTCAAGACATTTTTTGGCAATACGACAGACAGCCGGGTGCAATACATTGTGTCATGCATTGCTGCATTCTTTGACTTTTCTTTCTTTCCTGACTCGAAGAAACAGCCTGGGTGGGAGTATCCGAGGGCGACGAACTGTCAGGGCCTTGGGTCGGGGAAGGGACGGTTGACATTTCACGCCCAGCTACGCTGCGTGAGTGACAGCGAGGGGCAGAAAAGGAGGCAAAAAGTGATGGACCAGTGGGCAACGAGGAAGCCGGAGCTGCGTAAGCACTGGCAGAAAGAGATCAATAACAGTCAAGAAGGGAGGGAAATCGTGCTTTAGGGCGGCAGAAGAGCGGTGTGGTGAATAAGCCCGGGGTGCAAGAGGCGGCCGCAGCAGCGACGGCAACGGCGGAGGTAACTGGGGGTGAATGAGAGAGTGAGTGGAAATATCCGGTCGGAACGAGGCGAGAAATGGCGCGGCGAGGGAGGCAGCGGGAGGGGAGAGGGCAGCGGAGCTGTGCGGGAGAAGAGCTTGGCGCGGCAGTGGGCGAGCACGTGGGGGCAGAGCGAAGGAGAGTGGTGTTAGTAGAGGAAGCGGTGGGAGCATGGGCGCGTTGGGAGTCGAGGACAGCGAAGGAAGGAGGGAGGCGTATCGGGGGAAGAGTGGGCGCGCGCGCTTAAGGGTTGAGGGTAGCGGAGGATCTGAGGGTGGTGCGGCGCAGGTACAAAAGGGAGCGGGAGTATATTTGGCAGCGGTGGGAGAGAATAAGAGCAATGGGAACGGTGGAGACGTTGGTTGCGCGAGCTTGAGGCGTTGAAGGCAGCGGAGGAAGCGTAGCGGGGGGAGAGTGCGATGAAATTGGTGGTGGCGCACGCATGAGGATTGGGGCAGCAGGTGTGTGGGAGAGACACGGTACTGAAAGCATTGGAATCGGACGTGTGAGTGGCTGCAGGGAGCGAAATCTAGAAGGAGGGAGAGTGGGAGCAATGGGAGCGTGCGCTTTGTGTCGACGGCATTAGGGGAGTTCGGGCGGCCTAGCAGTGGGCGTGCGCGCGAGGCGTTGAGGCCAGCCGATAAGGCGGGGCGGACGGAGCATTGGAAGCAATGGTACGGGCGCTTGAGGCCAGGAGCAGCGGGGGAGTGAGGGAAGCGTGTGCTGGAGCTATTGGGATCGCGCGCGTGTGTGGCTTCAGAGTGCAAAGACCAGATGGAGGAGGAGTGATAGTAGTGGGAGCAATCGGGGCGGTGGGGGCGCGCGTGTTGTGTCGCACGCAGCAGGGGAATGAGGGCGGCCGGACGGCGGGCGTGCGCGTGCGGGGTCGAGGGCGGTGTGAATGAGAAGGGGCCGGATTGCGGGTGTGGGCGTGGGGCGTTGACAGCGGGGCAGGCGGGGCGGAGGGTGAGAGGGAGCACTACGTGTGGGAGCAGTAAGCGCGCGCGTTGTGCGAAGGTAGCAGGAGTGTGAGGGCGGGGGGCGGGGACGCGGGCGTTGCGTGGGGCATCGTGGGCGGCGTGGATGACAGGGGGCGACACGACGAGGGTGGTGTGAATGAGAGAGGACGATGTGGTGTGCGTGCGCGTGTGGCGTCGAGGGCTGCGTGGATGAGAGGGGCGGGGAGGCGGGCGTGCGCGTGGAACGTCGAGGGCGGCGTAGATGGGAAGGGGGGCGGGGAGTAGGGCGTTCACGTATGACGTCGAGGGAGGCGTGGATGAGACAGGACGGGGAGGTGGGCGTACGCCTGTGGCGTCGAGGGCGGCGTGGATGAGACACGGCGGGGCCACGGGCGTGCACGTGTGGCGTCGAGGCTGGCGTGGATGAGAAAGGACGGGGAGGCGGGCGTGCGGTGTGGCTGAGAGGGAGGCGGGGCGGTGGGCCAGCGCGCGTGGCGTCGAGGGCGGCGTGGCTGAGATGGAGTCGGGGTGGCGGACGTGCGCGCGTGGCGTCGATGACGGCGTGGCTGAGAGGGGGCGGGGCGGCGGACGTGCGGTGTGGCGTCGAGGGACGCGTGGCTCAGAGTGGGGCGGGGAGGTGGGCGAGCGCGCGTGGAGTAAGGGCGGCGGGGTTGAGAGGGGGACGTGGCGGCAGGCGTGCGCGCGTGGCGTCGAGGGCTGCGTGGCTGAGAGTGGGGCGGGGCGGTGGGCGTGCGCGCGTAGCGTCGATGACGGCGTGGCTGAGAGGGGGCGGGGCGGTGGGCGTGCGCGCGTGGCATCAAGGGGACGGGGTTGAGAGGGGGCGTGGCGGCGTGCGTGACGTCGAGGGCGGCGTGGCTGAGAGTGGGACAGGGCGGCGGGCTTACACGCGTGGCGTCGAGGGCGGCGTGGTTGAGAGGGGGACGGGGCGGCAGGCGTGCGCGCGTGGCGTCGAGGGCGGCGTGGCTGAGAGTGGGGCGGGGCGGCGTGCGTGCGCGCGTGGCGTTGATGACGGCGTGGCTGAGAGGGGGCGACGGGCGAGCGCCTGGAGGGCGGGCGCGGCGAGGGCGGCGCCGCGTGACGGCTCCCAGCTGCGCCTTCGCCGTCGTGCGCGCTGCGCCGCGTCTTTGTTTCGTGGCAGGTTTACGGCCTCATTTCCTCGGGCGGAATTTCTCTTTGGCGACTGATATTTTCGTTCGCAGCTGGGAGATCTGCGGCTGCCGGAAAAGCCTGCGCTCACGATGAAGCGGAGCAGCTCACACTCTGCACCACTTCATTTCTTCTTTTGTCCCTTCATGCATAATTCACCCACCGGAGGATGCTCAAGGGAACCGAATTAATGCGTAAATGAACTCGGTTATCCCCAGTTGATTCGATTATTTTGCGAAAGGGGAACCATCCAATAGTGTGGTTAATGAAGTGCGTAATATAGTTGGAATTATATCTAATTATGAAGGATAGGCAAATTATAAGGAAAGGAGTGGCATCGAAACACTTCAAATATGGAAACCGTTACAGATAGCAACCAATACAAATAAATTAGTATCTGCAGAATAATAAATACGAAAAAAACATACAAATTAACCCTGATTATATTTATATGATTTTTGTTTTAATGTCAAGAATTTCTATCTCTCTTTTTATCACAGATAATTTAATTCTGAGTAAAAGATAACAACAAAAATGGTTGTCAACATTTCATAACAAGAAAATTTTACTCCCATCTAATACAAAGTATTTGCATCAAGAAACGAGCTACATATTTCATTTTATAGAACTGTTATGTGGGTGAAATAGGTAACCCACATTAATTCGCATCTAAAAAACCGTGAGATCAACGATACGTGCGCAGGTAGGAAGAGATCTTTTACGAATTTCCTCACGTCACGTAATCTCGTAACGCGATTGGTTGTTGTTATTATTATTATTTTATTATATTATTATATTATTATATTATTATATTATTATATTATTATATTATTATATTATTATATTATTATATTATTATATTATTATATTATTATATTATTATATTATTATATTATTATATTATTATATTATTATATTATTATATTATTATATTATTACTATTATTATTATTATTATTGTTATTATTATTATTATTATTATTATTATTATTATTATTATTATTATTATTAGCCTACAACATCCCGAAAAGGGCAAAGGCCTCCTACTTTATCAGAGTTACAGGAGGTTGAAATTTGTAAAACTACGAAAGTAAAATCATCACGACAATATATAAGCGAAACAAAATGTTAGCTATAAGAAACTACAATAAAACAAACATGATTGGTTACTTGTTCGTTATGAATGATAATGTTTTCACGCAATATCAATGGCCAACTAAGTCGAAATTTTAACAGTGAGAGATGTGAACGAAATCATCTCTTGAATTTGAAAGTCATGAAATTTTTACTTTCTCACAGTGAAAAATACAGTTGTGTAAAATTAATGAGCATATATTTTTGCGGTTGTGTAAGTATTATTACTCCGCCGTTACTTTCGGAACAATAACTTATTATTACCACAAAATACATTGACGTGTAAAAAGGACACATCACATTTCTGCCTCGCTCTTGCGCAGTATCTTTCCAAAATTTGGTCAAATACAAATCTACAAAATTCTACATTTAGTCATAACCTATATATATATATATATATATATATATATATATATATATATATATATATATATTATATATTTGGTCACTAATTAGTTCGAATCTTGAAAATTTATCAAATAACCCTATGTGTATGTTCTACATGTTATATTTTGTAACAACATGTAGAGGTTGAACTATTTCTCCAATTTACATTATCCAAACTCTTCTATAATACGCATTTATATATGATCAATCTAGTGGTGTTACAAAATTGCACACACACTTTCTTGTCTTGGTATGGATACGTGAATTCATAATAGCTATTGTTTTTGGTACAGCTATTCTCGATAGAGCTGTATGCTTAAAAAATCGTCATCGTCAAAACGTTTTGGACATAACTTGAACTATAAGAGATGATTTTTTTTTATTTTTTGGATGCCCAAGGAAATGCTAGTTGTATGTTTCGTAGTACTCACATTTACGACTACAAATATACTAATATCACTACGAACAAAAATAATCTATTTATTCAAAACGTAACTTTGCATTCATAAGTACCACCATTTTACCACTGCAACAAATGAAAGATACTTCACTAAACAAAAGGAAACTATTTTCGGTTGTATTTAAAACTTTGATTTCTGTATGGATTTGAGAAAAGGTATTTGTAACGTAAACTTTGAAATAACGGGGAAAGCAAAATGAAGAAAACATGACTCGTTTATTGTTCATTACCAGTGAGTAATCAAGAAATTTAACAGCAACTTTTATGATTGTGGGATATAGTCATAAAATGGTAACAATCTAAGGATCATTCGCGTTTTATATCTACATTATCCCGATGGGAACAACCAAATTACCAGAGATGGTGACTTTCAATTTAATAACCATCTTAAGTTAGTGTTGCATTTTCATGGCTCTAGGTCATGAATAATGATGAATCCGAAAGGACAAAACGTCAAATCTAATTTGAAATGATCTGCTGAAAAAGAATTTTACTGTGTTGGCTGTACAATTGAAATCGACTAGTTTTCTCAAAGGCTTCAGTTGTCCTTACAATGAAGTTCATTCCAACAAGATACAGTTCCATGGATATTATTACTTTCTCGTATACGTATACTCCTACGGAGTAATATACATAGTAGAGAAAAAGTTATGTAATGCTGAGGAAAATCGATTTCGAGATATCAACGGTAATACATGTTTTGGGGACCCCCTGATACCGAAAATGTGTTTTTTTTTCAAAACGTCCTTCCGTGTGTCTGTCTGTCCATCCGTCTGTGACAACACTACTACCGCCTAAACTATACATAGGAGTTTTTACAAATTGTCGATCTGGCTCTAGTTGAAGCTTTGAAATTTTGAAAAACATTCTTTAAAATTTGGAGGTACTTTACATGAAGCTCCCCGGACATTATCAAAATTTTCTCAAAACGGCTCCAACTTTTTCTTTAAATTTCTTGTAAAAATGGAGTAAAATACACTTATAAAGGTGGCGTAGTTCCGATTTTCACTGATAACTCTGAATTTCCGAAAATTGCAAAAGTTAATTTTTTTGTGTCTTCCTAAAGCTATAGAATTAAAGACAGAAATCATTTCCTTCAAATAAAATTTGTTGTTGCATAATTAGTTATGTCATTAAGGTCATGTAGATTTTTTTCAAGTTTTTGGAGCTTTCGTGCATTAGTGTGTGCAATATTTGCAATTTAAAAAAAGAATAAAAACAAGATTTTCTCAAAAACAGCTTCAAATTGTTTCTTTATGATATTAGTACGAATAGTTCCAAATGTACCCTATACGATAACATTAACGCCAACATGCTCTATTTTTTTATTAGAAAAATGTAATTTTTTTGACTTGTCTCTCACGTCGGTAATATTAACATAAGAGGCGATTTCTTCACATTATTATATTTACGATTATATGTGCTTTAAATAATTTCATAAAAAGTGTCCCAAAAGTTTTCTGTTAAAATGAGCCCACAATTTCGCATTTTCAGAATCGCTCAAACGTTATTTTCTCAAAAATTGCTCCAAATTTTTTCATTAAATTTTCCCTGTAGAAGTTACTAATTGCGCTGTTTAATATGACGTAAAGTTCATTTTGATGTATTCCTTTGTTTTTCAAAAATTATACAAATGTATTTTTTTTAAATATCCCTCACGCCATTAATATGAACATTTTTAGCATTTTGTAAACACTATTGCATTTGTGAGTGGAAGTTCTTTAAATGGTTTCAAATGATTTCAAATTAAGTTTCTAGATAACTCAATAAATTTTTGTGAAAAATAGCTTCAAATATCGCATTTACAGTAATGCTTAATCGCTATTTACTTAGAAACTGCTTCAAATTTTTCCATGAAAATTTCTGTTTAGGGCGAGGTTTTACTCTTTATCAATATTCTTGAAGTAATATTTCTGTTCTGCTATTACAAAAAAAGAAAAGGAACAAAACATGTACTTTGGACGGCGATAGATGGCAGCTGGCACAGGGATGGTGCACGACTGTAAAGCCAGTAAAGACCAAGTAAATTAGAAAAGTTTACTTCGAGAGAGTCTGTGCCAATCTGTAGCACCAGTAGTTTTTTAATAAATTATGAAATTTTTAGTATATCTGTTGATTCCATTGCAAATTATGTTCAATCAATTTATAGTTTTCTGAAAGGTTTAATTGATTACTACCTTGAAAATTATACATAATTTTTTGTTTCGGAAAGTGAGAGTTTCATAATGTCATACAATTCTTTCGGGGAAAAATTGTTCTTCCATGTACGCAAACAAACTTCATAACTTTTGGATAGAAGAAGCACAAACTTCTCGTCCAAGTAATTGCGTTTTGTTTCATCAAACTTTTCGTATGAGAAGAGATGGAGATCCTCCATTACTCTCGCATTTTACCAAATGCATTTTAAGAAGCGAAATAAAGTTGCTAAAATCCAGGAAGAACGCATTCTACTTTAACAGAGTTTTTGCGTTGTTGAATAAGCATTCGTCAATATCTTAAACTTTTCAGAAAAAATGATAATAATACTTTTTTCAGTTTCTGTCGTATAAATTTTGACCATTAATTTGGAAGAAATATACCCGCTTCAATAGTGTATGTTTTTAAATGAATCAGTTGATGATTGAAGCTTCGTAGATGAGGTTTTAAGTTTAAATCTTGATTATGGTGGTTTCTCGAGTTCTAGTGATATCACTACAGTGCCTCGGACCCGAAGGTTCTAGGTTCGAGCCCCGACGGCGGAAGGATTTTCGACACTATCTTGTCAGGTAGATCGAATTCAGTCGCTGTCTGGAGGAGAACCTAGAGGCCGGCTGCTCTGATCGGTAGTTTTCAGTGGTTTCTCTGACCAACGGCAGGCGAATGCCGGAGCAGTACCCTAATAAACGGGCCACGGACCTCGCGTACTTTCCTTCCTCTTCCTTGTCCTATCCTCACCTCTTAATTACACACATTTACACTAACAAGCACTGCACTATCACACATACCGGGAGACCTGTCGGGAGGTTAGAGCTTGTCCCGGCAGGGGTGATGGCCGGCTGGTGGGAGTACCTAATGGGAAAGAACCGCACTGCTGGACGGTAGGTCGATGCCGGATCTCGTCATGCATCGGGGGAAGATCACAGCCACCTCCCGATGAAAAAACATGTACTACGCTTACGAGACTAATGACCTCGTCAGTTGGCGAGTCCAGAATCACTAACAATCAATCAATCAAGCGAGTTCTAGCAAAATAGCAGATTCAAATGACAAATATTGTACTAATTGGGCATTGTGTTCACTGCATTATAGCCGGCGATCAATGGAAGTAATATGGACCATGAATTCTACACTATCTGTCATTTCTGGTGCATGTCTCTTTCCCAATCCTTCTACATCTATTAACACTATACACAACTATACACACACAACACGAACAAACGAGTCATTAAACAGTTCAAAACGCTAAGGATAAACCATCTGAATGTGTTGCCTGGGACATTAGAAACAATAATAGGGGTTATAAGTTCTGTCCAAATAAAAAAACTCTCCATATATGGAATCTGGCACGATTTTCACACGGAAGACGATACTCATAAACAGGGTAAAGAGCAATTATCAGTTTTCCCAATGACTCACAAACTCTATATGCTGAAACAAAAACGGCATAATTATCTAAATAATATAAAATATTAAATATATCATTAATTATTTCTATAGCCAGATGTAGTGTAAAAAGAACTCGAAGCAATGTCAATTTCCATGTTGTCATTTATATATATGGAAACCTGGCGAGGTCGATGCAAGTCTACAAAGTCTATTAACTCTAACTTATGTTTCGTTATTAACAATTATCCACTCGTAAAAATTACGAAACAATTCCAATTCTTGTGAAGGTCTACTAAGTTTTCTTTTGTCTTTATAACTGGTTTATGGTTATGCACTTCTCTATCCCGCAACTTATGCTCTTTCAAAGTAATAAAATTGTATCGTAAAAACCTCAACAAATTGAAGATAAAAAAATGAAGACTGTGAAGTTTCCATCTAAACATGTCTAAGATTCAGAAAGTTTCCCTTTTCACATTTTTTTCATTGACCTTCCAACTGGCATCAATATCGTGGCAATAATAGCGTGTTGCTTCACTAATCCGTCTCCTTTTGTTATCAAGCGAATAAGGTTTACTAGAGTTTACAGCGCCCGAGCTTTTCAATCCGTGTCCCCAGGCCCTGAATGCTACAAGAAAATTGCTGCAGGCAGAGGCTGATTGTTTGGACAGGCTCTCGGAAGAGACCCCTATAAAAACGTATGCACTCGTGATGGCAGGACGTTGGGCCAAGAGAAAAAATCAAAAATAAAATATCCCTTGCTCTTTCAATGATCAAACATTCTTGAAATTAACTTCTACTAAATTCGAAGCATTATCAGGCTTATTTATAGAATGAAATACTGGTAAAAATGTTTAATTATGAATAATGGTGTGATAACCATCGTATTTTCAAATTCTAAAACTCTTTTTGAAACTTCGTTTTGAATGAACTTTTCCTCTTCTCTGCGTTTCCTTTTTGCTTTAAAGTATTTGCATCGTATTATCTTCATTACATTTAAATGCGTTCCTTAGCCTACTGCATTTCTTATTAAATCGAGCAAGATCTTCTTTCTTGTATCGAGTAGAATTTTCAGCAGGTCGAGACACCTACTCTTAAAAAAAACTCGGAGTGAAATAGTTCACAACCTCCAACAAAATTGTGTCGGCGACTGGTAGTTTTTTAACTTCTAAAACTATAACCAAATTTCCTTCACGACAATTTTCTTGAGAAAACGTAACCCATTAACCTATATAACTCTCACAGATTTTTAACTGACGCCACCTCGTTAAAAGAAATCCTTGTCGTCCCTTAGTTCTACCACAAAAGAATTCCGTCTTCTACACGACCGTTGGTAATTACATGTCCATGGGTGATGAGAGAGAAAAATTATAGTCTAATTTGTTTAAATAAATTTCTTTATTTATTAACTCGCAAACAAACGTATTTACCGCTGGTATTATTAGATTTATTATTCTAGAGTGTAGCAATATAAAATCGCTCCAATATTAAACGATAGGCAAGTTCTCCTTTGTAAACAGAATAGTAGATTGGATCGATTTGCCCGCGGCAGTTTTTGAGCCCTTTCCTTGCTCAGCGCGATGTTTTAGGAAAAAATATAGGAAATTAGTCAATATGGTGAAAACATGGTGAAGTGAAGTGAAATGAAATGAAAGGTGCGATTATTAGGTAGTCCACAGTTAATAAGTATTGAGCAGTTAATATTTCGGCAAAGGGGTAGGGTATGCGATGCGGTGTAGTGAAGTGATGTGAAGTGAAGTGATTTCATGTATTTCAGTTTAATTTGCTAATCTAAAACGTCTTTTTTAGGCTATTCTCTGAACGCATCATCTGACATTCGTGGATATTTTATTATGTTAACGAGGATTTCGCGTGTTGAATATAATAATTATAAGCATTGTATTGTGGTGTTGTATATGTACGAGAATATACGCATGTACATTAATGTAGTACGTTAATTTAACTAAAAGTTAGTAGATATGTATTAGGATTTGTAGTATATGCATGAAAATACCATCTACATGAGCTAGGTAGTGACAAAAAAAATTGTTATTTTTTAAATTGTTCTTTTACATATATTGTTTTTTATTTGTAATTGCATTGTTTTTCATGTTCCTACATTCTTCCACCATGCAACATCGCCCCAATTGTAGAATAAAGCTTATATCTATATCTTTTTACGCCCAAATTGACACCAACGTTGCTCCGATCGGACGAGACCTTTTGTCGCTAGAGCGAACTAAACCGCTCGATATCCATTTCGCAGCGCCTATTTCACCGCGCTCTGAAGACGTCAGAAGATACGCTTGTGTAAAGCATGCATTAAAGGACATACCTATATTATTGAAAATTTACATTTCGCCTACTACACTATCTGTCAATGAATAAGTTCGACAATTCAGGAGCAAAATGTCGTGTAGCTTTCTTTTTAAGTACTTGTAAAAGTTTCTGAACTGCAAGACATTATTACTTCAACATCAAAGACTGTAGTCACTTACGTTTAACAGCATTCCTTCATGAAAACGGGAAGCATATTATATTTACAAATAAATTGTTTTGAGGAAACTTAGTAAAATAAGATGCTATTAGCTTTACCCGTTGTTTACTTAATGCAATATAAATTTATATCCAGTACAATAAGACCAAAACGTAGTAGAGTTTTCTTTAAGAAGATAGCCCTCAGAACACCCTCAACAATCACTTCGTCGCAAAACTTTTCACACCTGTTTAAAACAGTTTCCTGCAATGTATTTTTATTGCAGTATTCCAGTTATCACATATCCTCTGAAAATGAAGGAGGTCGGAGTAATTGTAATATATAATTTTTTGTAATCAGTTTTACAATTATTGATAGAAAGAGAAAAATCAAACTTTGTGTAAATTCAGACGTGTCTCTGTATATGAAAACATATCCTGCTGTTTTATATGATTGATCGATCGCTAAAGCGTTTCTCAACGCGGCAACTACTATGTTTTGCATGTTATAACACGGGAAATAGTGGTGTTCTTCCTTCGTTGTAACGAGACATCCGATGCCGACTACACGTAGCGGCTTGGGGAGATTTCTTCCTTCCACGAATTTCCCTCAGCGGGACACCGCACCAGCCGAGACAAGCTCTAAGTTCCCTAACAATTTTCCAACATGATGTAGTGTAGTGCTCCCCATTATAGGAGTCTGTGTGTGTGTGTGTGTGTGTGTGTGTGTGTGTGTGTGTGTGTGTGTGTGTGTGTGTAAGGAGAGAGGAGGGGAGAATGACGAGGAAGAAAAGATCACGTGCGGTCCTTGGCCCGTTTACTGAGAAATTTCTGCGGCATTCGCCTGATACAGATACAAGAAACCACGGAAAACTACCGATCAGAACACCCAGTCCCAGGCAATCTCCTTCAGTCAGTGGTTGAACTCGACCTAGTAGCTAGAGTGGAAAATGCGCCACCGTCACTTGTGTTGGCCCTTTTCTATTAACAATTTGATGAGATGCCAAATATCATTTCTCACGTGAGATTAGCTCAAAAACTATTAGAGATATGGAAAAGGTAAAGTAAACATTTTTATAGAATTTTTCATCTTAAAATATTGTATATAGAAAGTTTTTTTGAGTTGTCCGTTTTTAAGATATTTTCAAGAAACAAGAATGATTTTGAATTTTTTCTAGTTGTTTTTTTTCTTTCAGACTTGAACTCACTGTCGCTTGAGCAGGATGTTTGGCTTGCCACCAAAAACACATACTTTAATTAGAGTTTGGAGAGAATTTTAAAACATTCTGAAAGCTCTACTTTGTTATCCATTGGGTGTTATGAATAAAAATGAGCGTATGCTATTTACTCACGTTCTTTGAGCAGGTGCTCGGTATGAGCACCTAAATAAAAGTTTTGAGAATATTCTAAAAAAAATTGTAGATTCTTGAATTTGAGAAATTACTCACTTTCCCACGCGAAGTAAACAATATGCTCACATCCATTCGATGAAAAACTGAGAATTTATTCTTTTCGTTTGCTAATCTTCATCTGTTTTGCGTCTCTTCTTGAAATGCCTCACTTTTAAGAGTGAGGTTATAGTACCATTGTTGTAAGTAGGAATCTGACAAACAAAGACTTCGTTCATGAATATAAGAAACTGGAAAATGTACGTCGAAGCGCAATAAAGTGGGTTAGAACATCCAGTTTATTACGATTTTTGTAGATAAATGTTAAATTCGTTGCAACAGTTGTTTTCAGTCAAATAAAGATGGAAAGTAGATGTGACACTTCTTCAAACGAAACGAAAAAGGAAGTATTTTTTTGTGAGTAGAAGATTTTGATATTTTTAACGACGTGTTAGTGTAGATTTGAGCATTTTTTACACTGATGTCAGTTTCAATCTAGTGGTGCTAAAACAGCACGTAGTTTCTCGCCCGTACTTTCATGCAAAATTACGCGAAAAGTACTCAAATTTTTGGAAAATTGTGCATGACCAGATTTTATTAAGGAAAAAATATTTTCTTTTATTATACATGGCAAGATGGAAAATTACACATGGCAAGATTTCATTAAGAAACAGATTTCATTAAGAAACAGATTTCATTATGGAAAAAATATCTATCTTCGTAATTGTAGTGTAGGAAAATAAATTTGAACGTTTGCAATATTCTAAAAATCAGGATTTTCAGAGAACATGAGACCTGTACGCGTACTCCTGTACAGCGTACCTGACCTCCCTAAACGACCTTCACACTATCGCACAACAAAATTTAATCAAAAACGAGGGAGCCATTCTTTTTGCAAAGTTTGAAAATGTTCCAGGGACTTCATGTTAAATACCTACAAAAATTCAAATATCGGTTGATATTCAATCAACTAAAATCAAAATAACAAATATCGGTTATGATTCAAGCGGCCGCGATATCAGCTAGATCGTTTAGGGAATATAAATTTTGGAGAAAATGGGCTGAACTGTTTAGTCGCTAGCGGTGTTCACAGATGGACGGACAGACGTTTTGCCGGCAGTCGATTTTTCGGTCCCAAACCCACAAAACATGGATTCTGACACATGATAGAGGCTTTTTTTCTAAATTTAGCCACTGCATTTATTAACTTTTACGTTACCAGGGCCCTTCAATAAGACCTTTGCCAAAAATTTGCCTGTTTTCTGCGCAGCATTACCTAACTTTGTCTCTACACCGTCGCGAGAAAGTAAAACCATTGAAAAGGTATTGAGCATGTTATAATTAAGAATCGCATACCAATGCCATTCCGATAGCCGGAGATCAATGTGGAGTCAACGCGAACTCAGTATTGCAAAATAATTTAAGGAGAAAGTATATTTATTTAAAAATAAATCTAAATATATTTAGAAAATATTTAAATCATTTTCGGCAAGTTTGTGTTAAATATTTTTCAGATTTTGTGATGTAGAAAGAGATAATGTATTTTGAACATTGTTTCTGACTTGCCGTCCTTTCTCTGGAACACAAAATTCTCTATGTTGCTGCAAATGCACAACATTAACATGCAATAAAATATAAATTCAAAACGTTTACCAGCAGGTCTAGCTGTAAGAAAACCCGGAGTGACTGAGAAGAGATTACGCATGGCAACGCTTTCAATAATTTTTTGTAAACATCCCACGAGCGTCGATAGATTGATTGATTGATGATTTCTGGCGCGTAAATAGCTGAGATCATTAGTCCCGTAAGTGTAGTGCATGCTTTTTCTCGGGAGGTGACGGTGATCTTCCCCTGATAGTGAGATCCGGCGCCGACCTACCATAGGCTAGCGGCGTTTTCCCCACCCAGGTATCTCCCACCAGCGGGGCACCGCCACGGCCGGGACAAGCTGTAAGCTCCCGACCGATCTCCCGGCATGTGTCGTAGTGTAGTGCAAGTTAGTGTGTGTGTAAGTAAGGGATGAGTATAGGACAAGGAGGAGGAAGGAAAAATCGCGCGCAGTCCGTAGCCTGTTTGATAGGATTCTGTTCCGGCATTCGCCTGGTATTGATCGTAGAAACCGCGGAAAACTACCTGCCGCGAAAATTCTCTTCCAGACAGCGTCTGAATTCGACCAAGCAGACAAGCTAGTGTCGAAAATCCTGCCACCGTCGAGACTGGATTCTAGGACCTCCCGGTCAGAGACACTGCAGTGACATCAGTCGATGCCCTGAGCCGGTTCTCCCGTACAAGCGTCGAAGTTGAAACAATAAGAATCAGTGATTAGAAAAGACTACTCTGGGATGCGATATAATTTACAATCTGTAATTTGTCTGTGCCATTCGAAGAAATTACTTTCTGCATTACAATTTGCCAGATTTTTCTCAGTTTGTTTCATGCAGACGTAATGATCTCCTCCTAGCCCACTCCTTACAAATAGACATCGTCATCTAACAAACCCATTGACATTTCGTCGGAGAAGCGAACCTGTGAAATAATTGTGTCTTCTAAAGGAAACGCTTTTTTACAGCAAACGCTACATAATTATTTGAAGGCATAGGTGCATGAAATACTTAAAAATATTTATTTACAAGAACAAAATATCAAAATGTCTGGCCTTTGCTCAATCATAATTTGTTCATGATTTGAACGCATAATTTCATATCAAACACTTACTCCTTATTACTTGCAATGCTAGTTAGATTCAGATTTCTGTTGCGGACGATTTGTCTTAGAATCAAACTCATGGAGACGTCTGCAAACTGTTCTGAATTCCAGCAATTTTCACCATTAGAAAATATTTGTGGAACGTTTTTATCTTCCTATCACGAACTTTCGCGACATTGTATACCACAAGACATCTTATTCCATTTATTTTACTGTTAGCTTTGTAGCTGTAACAGTATCCCTCGATTTTAACCAATTTCTTTCTCTAGAGATAAATTGAGAGGCTACATCGTCATGAGGGGCAATTTCATGCAACTTTATTGATGAATATATGAAAACCAACTCAACTTCTTTTTTCTGTGGACGTAAGACATTTCCCATTCCTATTTAGAATTTCTGTTTTAATTCGCGATGAAATGTAGCACGGAGTTTGTTGACAAACAAATGCTATTTTCATATTTTACAACCACATACGAGTATACTCCCATAATGTGTTCTCTGGTTCATAAGAGCAATGTATAAGAAACTTACGCTCAGAGACCACAAGAAACACAGAGGTAAGATAATACAAAAATTTAATAGGAAGTCTATAATTCATTACGAACTTACTACTGGTCTACTAACACATTTGTACAATGTTTGGATAATACTTTTTGTTTTGAGGAGATAGTTCAAGATCTTTATTTTAAATATGGAAAATATGAGTTATCATTATGTTCTTCACGTTCTTCACGTAAAAAATACCTTCTTTATATAATACGCCAAGAAAAGAGGATGGTTTTGTGCGATTTATAATATCTCATTGACACAAAACCTCGCAAATGAGCTACTTCTGGATACAGAATTACTTCTCACAGGTATCAAATAGATTTGAAGCGGAAAATAAAGCATTTTATTGAGTATGCTACGAATAAATTTGTAAACTCACATGCTATCCGCAATACACCGCAGCTGCAACACGTGTTACCAACGTTCACACTCCAAACACCGTGCAATCTATACTACAAATTGACCGATAGAAGACAATCTCTATCAAAGAGAATTACTAACAGATTATATAATTCTATAGGTGCGTTTTTCAAGTGATGTCACAACGTCCAACAATGCAAGTATTGATTCGAAAAATCAAGTTTAATTTTCATGAGCGATGGATGTACGTAATAAGTATGTGATATTTTAACTGATATTACATGATAAGACTTGATTTTGGGGTTAGGGTCGACCTCGAGGCTCAACGCATGTGTTTGACACAGTCCTCACAGTCCGCAAACTGTTTTGGAAATAAGTGATGCAATTATTTGCAAATGCGTGTGTAATGATTATGAACATACAATTTGCAATTCTGGACTATTCATACCTCAACATCGAGCTGGAAGAAAACCTTTTCTGTACTAGGAAATCGTGAAGGGCACTAGAGCGGTTTCGGCACGAGATTTATCGGAATAAGTGAGAAAATAGTCAAGAGCAGGGAGTAAATTTGTTTTCAAGATATTGGGAAAATGATGATTAAAAATCCGTAAATCCCCCTAAAATAATGATTTCAATGCGTACAGTATTCATTCATTCTCCATCTTTAAGACTCTGGATTAGCTTTTTTCCCTCCTACTTAGTGTACTGAGAATCTTATTAAATTATGTAATTTCTTGACTGCAATGTGAGAGTTAAAAGTTCATATGGGCTTTTGTATGTTTTGTACGTCGTTTTGTAAATATTGTAGTATATATTCTAAATAACAATTAAATTAAGAGCGCATTAACGTCTGAGTCCTCATTTGAGAACGCAGGATTTCTGGTCAACTCTTTGCTTCTTTTGCAATAATTTGCTAATTTCATTCCTACGGTAGACGTAAACGAAGACATCCTAAACGAAACATATAAGCAAGTTTTTTTTTCATTCCCGATTGCCACATGTCGACAAACAACAATATAAACAACAATAACAACCGTATTGATAAGGATGACCACCACGATTAAATACAAGTCAAATAATGTTACTGCCGATTGATTTTGATCGCAAAATTCTCCTTGGAATCGGGTATGATCAATATCCTTGAACATGCACATTCTTTTAGTATGCTTTTGCATGTTACAACACGTCATCCTGAATAGTAAACAATGAAAAATCTACATTTTTCTTCGTCAATTGAAGAAACGTTAAATTGCTCTCAAGAGTACTTGTCACTCGAGTAATCATTTGTAAACATGTCAGCGTGATTCGTTGCGTACACAAGCTCTCGTCTAAAGTGGATTACATGTTTGAAGAAATAAACGAGAAAAGATTTTTGACAGAAGAAAAACAGAGAGGTGTAAGAAAAAATAATTTAATGTTATTTCAGCATAAAATTAATACGTTTTGTTTCATTCACGACAGCATTATTCATTCAAATACAAATTCACTAGATTAAAAATTAATCAAATTTGTTCATGAACGAATACAAAGTACAAAGTTAGTACAAGTTCAAGTACTTAAACTCTTCACGTTCATATATATATATATATATATATATATATATATATATATATATATATATATATATATTTCCGAGTAATTTACTAATTTGTATTTGACTATATTTTGTAATTCCTTTCCGTCTCATTCAATGAGAATATATTTCTTCATTTCAAGTTAAGAAATGACGCATTAATCGGGAAATATTCATACAAAGCTGGACGTCTGTCAAGAGAATGCCAGTTTTCATTCCATAAGTATTAAATTCTTCAGCAAATTTTCTGGAAGAGACACTTATTTTGCGCAAGCAGTTTATCTGCATTTCCCACCCAAATTATTTATCTTCCATCAGTGAAAATTTCTTTCTATTAAACTTCAGAGGATGTGGAATTTTCAAGTAATAAAATAAATGTATCGTGGAAATATCAAGATATTACCGAATACTATTCAATGTGTCATCACCGTTTAGGCTGATGTAACTCTACGGAGCTAGTAGACTTAAAAGTTTGAAGAAAAGTTAATAATTGCGTGATGTTAAAAGGGTACTCTGTTAAAAGTGTGTAAAACACCGACATATCCAAGACATTATCTGGCTGAAAAAGCGAATGTCTAATTTGAGTGCGATTACCTTGATTATATCTTTTGTTTGATGTTTTTCTGTGCTCAGTCAAGAATCATGTATAATGCAAAGTAGTATTGTAAGGTAAGTCTTACTTTGAAATCACCTTTCTTTATCAGAAAATATTTTAATGTATGTTGGCCATGTCCTATTTCTATCATTAGAACCACATTTTAAACTCCAAACACATATGTCTTCTCTGATTCTCAGAATGAACATAGCAAGTTTGAAAAGCTCCCTAAAACATGCTAGCCATTTACACCATAGTGACTCCCAAGGAGAGTCTATTCTTGGTTTTAGCGTCATTTGTTTTGAATAGTACTCACTTAAGAATCAGGAAATGTCAAAAACCTCACGTGACCAGTTGCCACAGCAATGCCAGAGTGAAATCCGCAGTCGAAGCCAAATTGGGCTCGAAACGACATGCAGCCACGCACAAAAGCGACGCGTGCTGTCAGCGCTCGCAAAGCGCTATCGGATCGGCGTGCCGACGGCAACGGAGAGCAGGCGCGAGGGCGCGTGTGCGCAGCCTGCACTCACCGGACGTTGGCCAGCGTGTGCCTGCGGTTGCGCAGGTACCGGTTGTGGTAGCTCTTGAGGTCTCCGATGCTGCCCTGCTCGGCCTGCATCCTGCCCGTGGCGCTGCCCGCGCTGGTGTCGCTGCTAGTGGTGCTGGTGACGGAGCGCGTGCGCGCTTTGGTGACCGCGTGGGCGCGCCCCGCCCCCGCGCCGGCCCCCGCGGGCGCCGAGAAGGTGGGCGAAGGGCTGGCGCCCGCGCCTGCCCCCGCGCCGCCCCCCGCGCCTGCGCCGCCGCCGCCGCAGCCGCCGCCCGCGCTCCCGCTGCGCGCCTTCTTCTTGCGGCGCAGAGACGACGCCGACGAGGCCAGCGACAGCTGCAGCGACACCTGGTCGCCGGCTTCCTCCGCGATGTCGTGCAGCGGCGCCGCGCCCGCGCGCGCGCTCGACGGCGACGACGACGACTCGGTGCGGTCGGCGGCGTCCGGCCCCGCGTGCCGCCCGGCCCCGCCCCCGCCCCCGGGCCCGTCCGCGCGCTCGCCCCCGCTACCCGCGCGCGTCGCGCCCTCCGGGTAGTGGCCGCTGGCGTGGCCGCTGGCCGCTGGCGTGGCCGGCGATGCGCCGCTGGCGGGCGCCTCCGAGCTCTTCCGCTGGGGCTGCCGGTGCGCTGAGGGCTCCGCGCCGCAGCAGGGCAGGCAACACTTGCACACGGAACCCCCCACCACGATGGTCTTGTGTGTAAGCTTCGCCACCAAAATTCTGCTTTTTCTCTTGGGTTAGACACGATGTTTTCGGGTTCTTTTTTTTTTCCTGATCGCGTAAGGGGGAAGGATCGAGTGTGTGTATGCCAGACAAACAATTTAGTTGGTCAGGATATTAATACTCTTAATTTCTTGACATTAAGTTGCAGCATTACACAGCGATTTGAGAAAGCGAGAATAAGGTTTTTTGTTTTATAATTTTATTAGTTTTCTCTATTACGTTTAGGTTTAAAAGTCGTTTATTCAAGCGAACTATTTATTAACAAGCGAACGACAGTAACGCGTTAACATCGATTGACATTGACAACTAATTGCGTTTGAATGATTTACTAAAGGGTTATCTGTGTCAACAGACAGTATTATTACACAAAATTTAAAAAGTGTTTTAGGCCGACGTCACTTGTGCGCGTGCACCAATTGCAGCAGAGGCGCATCGCCGCGGGGGCAGGCGCAGAGGCAGCGCGGCTCGCACCCGGCGCCGTGACGCGCGCGGAGGGGGAAGCCGCTGGCGAGGAGGGGGGCGGGGCGGGGCGGGGCGGGGCGGGACAGGGGGCGGGGCGGGGAGCGGGGCGGGGAGGGGGAGGGCGGGGGAGGTGCCGGCGTCGTTGGAGAGCGCCCAGTAGCTAAGCCGTGTGCGCTTCAGGAACGACACGAGCGCGCGGCGCCATGCAGGCGGCGGCGGCCGCCCGGGGGCGAGTCAAGGCGCGGGGCGCGCCGGGGCCATGCGGGCCAGCCGCCAGCCGGCGGCGCCTTCACATCACACCCGCACTCACTGCACAGCACGGCACGGCACTTCACTTCACAGCACGGCGGCCTGCGGCGGCGATAGCGGCGGCGGCGGCGGCGGCGGCGGCGCGGGCGGCGGGCGCGCGCGGCGCAGGGCGCGAGGCAGCCTCCCGGCGGCGGCGGCGGCGCTCAGGGCGCGGGCGAGCGGCGCGGGCGGGGCGGCGCAGGGCGGCGGCGGCGGCGGCGCGTGCCGGCGCGGGAGCACATGGCGCGAGGGGGCAGCTGCCGGCGCAGCGGGGCTGCGGCTGCTGGCGAGAGCGCGCGCGAGGCGCCTGGGCCGGGCGCCCGGCGGGGGGCGCGGCGCTGAGCGGCGCGGCGGGGGGCGCGGCGGGGCGCTAGGGGTAGCGGGCAGTGAGCGGCGCGGCTGTCAGCTTGGCCCCCATGCTCTGGCGACGGGTGCCGCCGGTCGCGATGCCCAGCTCCGACTGCCGGGCGGGCGGCCGGCTGCGCGCGGGTGGCGGGGCCGGGCGCGGCGGGCGGACCGGGCGGCGGGCGGGCGGGGCGGGGGCGGCGGCGGGCGTTACGCGTGCGCCGGTGGTGGGGGCCTGACGACGCCGGAGCGGGACGGGACGGTCCTGGGCGGGGACGCCGCGCGGAGGGGAGCGCCTCCGCTCCGGTCAATGGTTCAGCACGACGCCGCGCCGCTGGTGCCGCCAGCCTTCGCCTCCCCAGGCCCCACGTGCCCACGCCGCCGCGGCGCCGCGCCGCGCTGCGCTCGCACTCGCTTTGATCTCACTCGCACAGCACGTGCACGCCCCGCCGACAACACTAATGGCAGTTTTATTCTCTCGGACACGTCGCTTGGAAGATGTAACCAACCGATGGGCACTCCAAACAAGCAAATACTGCCCTCTTTGATCAGTTTTGATCTGTTTCGTAATATTCTCTCACATTTATAAATACAGTTTCATTTGTTGTTTTATTTATTTTTTTAACGTAATGTCTTTCAACATATTTTTGAGAGTATAACACTTTTAACAAAATGTGAATTGAAAGAAGCTAGGCTGGCGTAAACGGCTCAAGGGACACAACGAAGTGTGTTTCAGTCCGACGGGTTCGCTCAAAAGCCTGTAGAGAGATGGGAGAACATATCTAACTGGCACATCGCTAAAATTCCTCCCTTATCCGTTCGATTTCCTGTTTGCGGGGTGGGCGGGGGCGGGGCGGGGGCGACCCGGATGTGTCAACATAATGGAAGCCCGGCGCGGCGCCGGCTGAGCCGCGTCCAAGCGGCGTGCGCGCGGTGGCTGGCAGCCCACGCGGCCCCCTCTCCGCCACGCCACGCCCCTCGTCGGGCCGCCCCGCCCACCCCGCCCGCCGCCCCGTGCGGCACGCGCACGCGTGCGCTCGCGGCGGACGCGGCCTCCCCGCCGCGCCGTTGGCATTCCTGTGGGACGAGCCGCTCGGTTGGAGTTGCGTGTGCGAAGATTACCGTGATTACATTTCAATTGTTTGTGCGAAAGACAATGAAATGAGCCATTTGCGTTTCTTCCGACCCGAGAGGATTTCGTTATGAATTCCTAAAGGAATGCGTATTCAAAATAATGTCTTCAGAGTAGGCGAGCTTATCTCAACTGCTTCAGCGGTTGACAAACTGTTTAGGCACGTTGCTACGGCTTGACCTCGTTTGAATGGCTATAATTCAATATCGATCTTTACCGAAGCGAAGAGGAATATTTTCCAGGTCAAAAATGCGTCGCAGGTGTAGAACGGCGTCTTTACGACATATAACTTTGAAATGAACGGGACGGATGCAAAAGGACTGTAGAGAGCTCTGAGTTGACATGACGGAGTGTTATCATTAAAAGTTATAAATGCAAAGTATTAGTAAAAGTCTATGAAAATGTCATACTTTCGTCTACAAAAATTAAAGCTTTTCATACACTGCTCCAATGGTCTGAGAATTAAAATCTCATTCTTTATTTACTACAAAGTCATTTACCTTACGAGCAGTATATATATATATATATATATATATATATATATATATATATATATATATATATATATATCAATTAACGTTTTTCTTCTTTCGCGGAACGTATCTATAGAAGCATTAATCGCATAAGCGCGCACACGCACGCACACGCACACAGACACAGACACACACGCATGGTTAATTATATAAATATGTTCACCTCTTGCCTTCAAAAATCTTTGTACACAATACACTCTATGTAGAATTTCGAATTTTTAAATAATTGAATCCATCCAATTGGAATAAAATATTCCACGAATAGTTATTTTTCAATAAATTGATTCTCTCTTTCCCAAAATGTACCTTTTTGAAAAACTTCATTTGGGCCCATCGCATGCTAGGTGAGTTTCATAACTCAGTTATTCTAGGCTTCGTAACACTTCCTTTGAGAATGTTTAACCTCGAGGGCAGCTTTTATGGAGAGTCGGTGTTACATTGTACTCTTCAGTACTCCTTTTATATTGCCACGTGCCACTCTGTTAATCACGTTCAACGCCTGATCTAATTATGAGATAATATAATATCAGACTTTTGTGCTCCATTCCGGGCACACCATTTTTACGGTTCATTTTAAAGAACAAGATGCTCGATTATTTTTTGCAGGAAGCAGCAGAAACGAGATCTTTTCCGAAGGAAAGGACACGTTGACGACGAGCCACCCCACTTTCGAGGTCTTATTCTTCCTGAATGCACAAATTACTGAGCTTCTTTTCCAATAAAATGTTTTCCATCGTCCACTGGACTTTTGTATCTTTTCTTAAACATTTTTAACGAGACCTAAGATTGCATTTCTGTACATTTCAGTTCTTTCAGTTTCTTTCGTGTTTCGCGACTTTCAGAAAGTTTCTTGTTTACCTGCAAAAAGTTCACAAAGGGAGAGAAAATCTGAATACAAACATGAATCCGCGATGACAAAGCTTAAAATGCTTAAATATAACCATATGTAGTCAAGTTGTTTACCTAAAAAGACATACACTTAAAATTTAACGTTATAAATAATTTTAAAAGTATTAAATGAACAAGGGACCATTCCGAATATAGTTTCGCTTTTAGAGGGGAAGAGGGCCATAACTGTCACAATAATGAATGATGGGGAATGAGATTAAAAAAAACACTTTAAAGTTTTTAATTGTAAATTTGTAATATAATCATAATATACTTATTATAATACATTTACCAAAATCCAAACAATTGTAAAAATTAATCAAAATATGTCTTGTGTTTAAATGGAAAAAAATGTAATTAAAATACTTATGGTACAGAGATGCGTAGAGAGAGAGAGAGAGAGAGAGAGAGAGAGAGAGAGAGAGAGAGAGAGAGAGAGAGAGAGGAAATGAGAGAGAAGTAAAGAGAGGGAAGGGAGAGGGAAAGGTAGACAGGAGAGAGAGGGAGGGAGAGAAGGAGAGAGAGAGGGAGAGGGAAAGTGAGAGATATTTGAGAATACATTTTTTCAATGGCCCTTAATCTTCCATTTCGGTCACCTTGATAGCACTTTTCCAATCACAATTATAGTTTAGGTGTATATGTATTAAGAAATACAACATAATTAAGGCTAAGGGGGTGATTGCATAAGTAACTGGATATTAATTTCGTGGCTCTTTTCAATTTTGTAAGTACGTAACACATCCATATTTACATAAATGAAACAGGACATTAAATGGTTTAAAAACAGTACGAACGTAATTTTTTAATTAAACCCATCTATATCAGTCTCATAGTTATAAGACTAATAACTACGAGACTAAAAACTTAAGTAATATCATGCTTATTATAAAAATGAATGTTCGCGAGAATAAATAAACATAATTATCCCGAGTAGAAGAAACGTTGTTTAGAAATTATATCGAACCAGTTCTTAATAAAGGTCCAGTATCGTTGTACATTTCGGTAATACCGCTCTATTAATATTTGATTACTATTTCTCACTTAGACACGCCATCGAAACTCACTTGATTATTATCTATAAATATTTACACCGACTTGAGTTATTTTTCATAAATAATTTCGTAATTGATTTACTCCTTTATGTTTATAGATTTACTTTATACTGAAATATTTATTATATTTTATTACCATCTTATTTGTGGGTATCGACATATAACATGCTAGACCTTACCTTGCTGTATGCGGACGTGCTATCTGTACAGTCCCACGATTTCTGGAAGTTCTGGCAATTAAATACTTTTTAATTGTTAGCAATTGACATCAGTCTTGTTCCAAGAAAATAAAACATTTATTTAATAATTTAATATTACAATACTAAATGAGTTCATCATATTAATATTTCTAATTTTTCTTTTATAAATGAATTTTCCTTCCTGTACAGTTAAATTTAAAGTTCTGGGCTTCCTGATATCGTCACTCGCATTGAAAACTTCTTGGTTGGATTCCGGTTGAAATGTCCACCGCGCTTTTCTTTCCTGATGTCATCTCGTTGATTCGAATTCTATCGTCCAGCCTAACGTAATATTTCCCAATGTCAAATTTTAATTAGAATGTCACCAATGATTCTAATAATTAATTCCCGGTTCGCCGTATAATTGTTCTAATTTATTATGCATCTGCGAGACTTCCCTATTCTATACCACATATGGGTATATATTCGCGACTACCAAATGTTCAACAAGAATTGTTTTCTGCAAGAAACATCAACGATTCTTCCCTATTCTAATTTCGTTCCGAATATAAATACATTATAATTCCAATTAATAGTTAAATTACTTTTAACATTCTTTAAATCCCTTCTATTAGAACTGAAAAATATCGAACACAATTCCGTACTTCACACTTCTCTCCTATATCCGTCGCTATTTCTGAAATAATATCGCAATCCCAAAATTGTGCTTCCCATTTAATGGCAATCGTATCGGACAAATCTGATGTGTCTCGATTGGGGTCTAGCGATCGAAAGCGCCAATCTCGCCTTTCCATGCCTTACCACGCCTCTCACACACATATTCCTTGTAGTACATTACAAAGGGCTTTGCTTCCCCCTTCCGGCATGTCTCCATACTCGTATCCTCCTCAAACTTGCTTATTTACCCATCGTCCTGACAACCTGTATTCCTTGACATTCCCCTATTCTGTATGCCTAAAATACACATATTAACATAATATTTATATATTAACATATTAACTTAATATTACGATGCGTTCATGCTAAGACAAGTGAGTGTCTTTCTGGCTTATCAGAGAATGCTGAGCACATTCTTGAATACCTTTGCGGCAAAATAATCTCTAACAAGCCGCTAAACGTATCATCACAAATTAGAAGTATACAATTTGAAAATCACAGCATGCATTGAATTCTTAAATGCAATATTTCACATGCTAATTCAACCAATTTATTCGGTACATTTTTGTTCAGTAATACACATTTCACTACCCATTTCTCTAATTTTTCCAAACCAACGTTTGAACCGGCATACATTTCATATGCAAATGAGAAATAATGAAAACTCTAAACAGTTTTATTCCAGCAATTCAGTGTAAATGAAACATGAATCTCATATTTTTGGAGTACGTTTAGTTATATATCTTAAGATAGGAATTAAAGAACATTTCCCCCCTAAAGCAATTTTGTGATGTGATCGAGGTTCTTCAATATCATTGTATCATTGATACTTTTTTTATTATGCCTCACTGACACAGGGACATGCTGAACCATCGAATATGATGGAGTATGAGAAATCGATTTTTACCAACGACAGTGCGCTCTAGCGGCAGCAGACAACAATAATCTAGTGACACAAGTTGAAGCGTGAATTACAAAATCAAGATTTTCTCAAAAACGGCTCAATTTTTTCTTTAAACTTTTGGTAGGGATAGTGATAAATGCACTCTATAAGAAGACATAAACTCCATTTTGCTTTATCCCGTGCTTTTTTTCAAAAATTACAAAAATGTATTTTTTTACTTGTCTCTCGCGTTGTTAATATTTACATGTTCAATGTGTCCATATTATTGTATTTATAAGTATTAATGTAGTATATTGTATGTAGTATGTAGAGTAGTATGTAGTATATTTGTAACACGAAAAGACCAACCCATTTACTGTACATATATGGCCTAAAGCTCTGCACCGAACCACATAATAAATAAAATCGCCCACAAATATAGCAAAAATGTTCAGCGATGAATTAAGGATGAAGTTCGATCTTGATAAATGTTGTATTATAAATATTTAAATAGGAACTTCACAAAAAATAACCAAATTTTCTATGATATTAAACAGCCACCACCCGAAGAATATCACTGTTTGCTAATCTCTCAGAATGATCGACCGGACCATAACTGTATCAAGGAGGGATTCTGAAAAAAAGTAGGAAAAGCGTCTGATGCAATTGTTAACACCTACTTATCAGGGGGTAATCTTATTTCATCCGTCAACATCTGGACTGCGTCAGTTCTAACTCACGCCTTTGGTATTGTTGAGTGGACTGAATGTGACCTGGTGGAGCTGGACAGATCGACGAGTAAACAATATCATAAATTCCGTTGTTTTCATTCAAACACTTCCGTAACAAGATTATTTCTACCCCAAATAATGAGAGGTAGGTGGTTAGTTAATATGAAAAACTTTATATGAGAAAATAGTAAAAATGCGACAGATATTCTAAAACATCAACGGTATGTTAATTAAATTAACAGTTGATGAGGAGCGCGTCTTCACTGCATTAAAAATTCATGAGTGAAATTATGAATGGAATATCTTTATCCACCATTTGAGCTTTAATAAATTGATGAACAACAAAAAATTCGTGGAAGATACCCAAAACTCTTGCTTCAAGATTATGTAGAAGATGCTCTTCGGTGGAGTGGCTCTTAGAGAAACAAATATATTCTGAGACCGGGGGTTTTGTTATGTCAAAACAAGGTGTTATCAAGACAAGAAACTACTGAAAGCATTGTTTGAAAGATGTATATAAATGTAGGAAGTATTGTAACCGTTCGCCTAAGTGATTACATATTGACGCGGGAAGTTTCGAATTCAGTCCATTGCCCATCACATTTAATTTAGGAAAAGACGGATAGGGAACAAATTGCAGTCAACGCGAATTTCACGCATGAGCGAAACAGCCAATGACAGAATTTTTCCAGCCCTTTAAGCGAATTTCGCTTAAGATATAGAAAGATTCGACCCTTTTGCGACTGAATTTCCATCGAGAAGCTTCTACTAGCTTCTACCAAAAAGTGTTCAACGTGATCGTTCCAGAAATGATTGCATGAAGCTTGCAAAAGAAACGACTAGAATTTCTTAATCGTACTGATTTTACAATAACTTTTGATCACGTTTGAAGCTACGTTTTGCAAAAAGTTTAACAAATAAAAGATTTTCTTGCTAGTATGGGTTTCTCCTATGTTCTGGTTTGGACATGTTTGTCAAGTATCCTAACGTTCTCCCTCAAGTTTGGCCATGCATTCACTATGACACTGTCTTGGAGAAATTTGATTTGCTTGTCCGAGATAACGTTCAAGAAATAATTCTAACAGATATTTCACAATCACAGGGGCAGAAAATGCAGCGAATACGCGTTTTATACTTGAGAGTGCTGCGGGTTGCGTAGAGCTTCTATTCAAGCGCGCTTGAGTTATAAATCGTAAATCATAATCAACAACATCCGCATTTTTCGTCTCTGTGCGGCAGACATACGCACATTCCCATTGTACTGTGGCTGTAACCTTTGCGAAAGTGAAAACAAAAAGTTGACCAAGTTGTATCGCAATCGGATGAACGGTATGTTAGCGCACACTATACGAACGAACAAACGAATATTGATTTTTATATATTAGAAGAGTGGAATTTATATTTCAATTATACCTCAATAATTCTTTATCAGTTATATGACATGAGTACTCTGACAGTAATACGACGTACAGTATTTTGTCTGTTTATTATACAGAAACTAACATAGGTTGTATTTCTTTACAGCTTTTCTTTTTTCTTTTCCTTACTTTTTCTTTATTACCACATTGCTTAAATTGAGAGAATATTAAATGGTACTCGACCACCGCTGGGAAGAAAGGAGTCATTCCTCAGAAGAGCGAAGGCGTGTGATTCCATCGTTCGTAAGCATCAGATACGTATCAACAACCTTGCCTGAGAAGCCAATAGTTTGCCTCGCGGCCGACGAATGATAGACATCGAGGGACGAT
The DNA here is from genome assembly GCA_011170035.1 of Teleogryllus occipitalis. Taxonomy (NCBI): domain Eukaryota; kingdom Metazoa; phylum Arthropoda; class Insecta; order Orthoptera; family Gryllidae; genus Teleogryllus; species Teleogryllus occipitalis. Next base: position 387,678 of record BLKR01000224.1, on the reverse strand, counting down.
GTTGTGAGTCCTTGCACAGCCAAAAAGAACCTCAATTTGTCTAATTTTTCCGCAAGCTGTGCGTACAGACACAATGCTTAAACACAAACTTAGAGCAATAATTTTTTTAACCAGGTTAGCTACGCGGTCTCAAGGTCATATTGCCTGAGAGCATTTCAAGGAAACCGCAGACGCCGTTAACTAAAGCCAGGTGTTACGAAATATTGTAAAAATAACTATTTCTACACAATTATTTTGAGAAAGCAAAAAAATTAATTATGAACAGTTACTATAGTTGTTAATTATTATTCATGAATATACGAATACTTAAAATTGTTTCCTTTCAAAGGAAGTCGATTTTTTGTTCGTAAAATTAGTACAAAAGATAATTTTTATTTCAAGGTAATGATTCAGCAAATGACTATTCAATCAAAGCAATTACAGAGTTTATAATATGTATATAACGGTCCCTACTTATGCTTCAATTCATTTTTTTGTGAACTGTTAACTTTTGGAATTCTGTGTGTGTGTGTGTGTGTGTGTGTGTGTGTGTGTGTGTGTGCGTGTGTGTATTAATTTTATATATTAGTACTTGCATTATTGTTTTGTTGTATAGTATGTTCTTTTATTTCAGAAATATCTGTTACATTCACCGATCAATTCTAAAACTGTGTCAATAAGAAAATCAAAGAGTTCATGTTCTTTTTTTTTTTTTTTTTAACAATCTGAATTCTTGCCTGCCTACTTGTACTCGATTATTTCCTTCAGTTTCCAATTCGACAGACGAATCCGCAGACCCTGGGCAAGTTAACATTGCACTGTAGATATTGTTACATCCGATAATTGCATGGATGCCACATATCGAGCATTATATTAGTGATTGAGTCATTCAGGACCAGGAACTTTTGTTTTGAATAACTAAAAACGCGAGAGGTGATTATGGAGCTATAGGAGAAAATATAGAATGCGATTCATCTACGTGGTCCTCCCTCTCAGACAGTGCTAACTTGAGAAAGAAAAATGAATTTGCGAAAATAGTGCTAAAGGCAATTGCTCTAGAGCATAATTTAATGGCAGAATCAACACCACCATGGTATAAAGACTCTCCTGTTTCGATAGTCCTGTCGAGATAGTCTCAATAGACTAGATATACTCCTTATATATTAAAAGGAGAAATAAATAACAAAAGTCATAGAAATACTAATATCCTGCAAGAAACAGAACGAAATAGAAAAACTTCCAAACATGAAAATCGGTCTTATAAACTGAGATAAAGTTGTAAATGCGACAAAAACATATCCACTAGTGATATTGGTGGGAGACCTCGTCAGCAAAATATTTCTAAAAAAAATAACATAACTTTAGCTACCATAAAGTATTCTGAACCTGACGGGACAACGCGGAGTTCTGCTGCAAAGTCTACATAACATTTACGACGGAAGGCCAGATCTTTAATCTTCCTAAAATTCTTCGTCTTCCTAAAACTACAAAATTAAAGATAAAGATTTTTGCTTCAAATGAAATTTGTTTCTCATAACCAGTTCTTTTAATAAGGTCATGTAAATCGTTTTGAAAAGTTGAGTAGTTTTCGCGCAATATGGCGTGCAATATTTGCAATTTTAAAAAAGTACAAAAACAAGATTTTCTAAAAAACGGCTACAAATGTTTTCTTTAAATATTTGGTATGTAAACTGCTAAATGCACTGTTCTTTTGCTTTCTCAAAAATTACAAAAATGTATTTTTTATTTGTCTCTCATATCGGTAATATTTACATTAGAGGCGTTTTCTTTACGTTGATGTATTTACGAGCACATATGCTTTAAATAATGTCAAATAAGGTTTCACGAAGACTGAACAGTTTTCTGTGAAAATGATCTCCGCATTTTCAAAAACGCTCGAACGCTATTTTCTCAAAATTAGCTCCAAATTTTTCCTTCAAACTTTTCCAATGGATAGTGGAAATCATCAATCACTGTTTAATATGACGTAAAGTTCATATTGGTGCATTCATTTATATTTACAAAAATTACACAAATTGAATTTTCTTTCAATATTTCTCACGCCGTTAATATGCACATTTCAATGAATTTATTACATTATTTAATTAGTGAGTTGATGTTCTTTTAATTACGTCAAATTAAGTTTTTTGAAAACTCAATAAATTTCTGTGAAAAAGGGCTTCAAATTTCGCATTTACAGTAAAGCTTAACGCCAGTTTCTTAAAGACGGCTCCAAATTTTTCAATGAATATTGCTATTTAGGACAAGTTTTTAGCATTCTTTAATATTCTTAAAATAATATTTGGGTTCTACTACTTGGAAACCGATAAGATGAGAAAGTTTTAAAAAAAAGTTTTCTTTGGGCGGCGATAGATGGCAGCTGGCAAGAAGGAACGGCAAGACTGTACAGTACCAGTTCACACCAAGGAAATTAAAAAAACTTTACTACGAGAAAGTATGTGCCATTCCGTAGCACATCTAGTTATAAATAATATCAATTTGTACCAACGAACGAAATTTGTACGAACTAGGAATCTTGACAAGTGAATAAATACACATTATCAAAAGAAACAACTTAACTCTGTAAAATCTGTCTTTGAAGAATATCAAGGAGCCGAAAATGTTTCTTCTGTAGACAAGTTTAATCTCTAATATGCAAGTCTAATAAACATGTCTTAAAATATGAATCAGGAACGTGCATTTAATTGAAATATCATAAAATATCATTTTGAGTTACATATCCAGTCTAATTTTGAATTCATTATATTCACACATTCACATTACACAGGCACAAAGAAAATTATTCATGATTTCCCTGGAGGTTTTTTTGTTGACGCAAGCATTACACAAGGGAGAACGTTCTTCACTTTGCCTTTAATTCTTCTACTTATCTCTTCTCGTAAACGTCGAGTGAAGAAACCACTTTGGGAGAGAGAAACGACCGAATCGATCTTTCTTTTCGAAATTCATCGAAACGATTCACATTCATGCATTGTAAAATTTCCATTTAAAGACTTCATTCAATTTTCTTTTTCGATTTTGAGTTTCCGTTCAATAAAGTCATGTTTTTTCAGCCCTAAGCTCACGGGACCGGAACTTTTTTCCCACTGAAGACAAGGTTCTGTTTAATTCATGACCTGTTTAAGGCATATTTTACTGCACTTGAGTAATATTTTAAAACCATACATAAGACTCAGAACTATGTGGTACGTCAGGCAGGTCCATGTGAAAATTGGTCCAGACTCATTTTATATATTACGGTCTAGAAAACATTGCTAAAGGTTCCATCGGGAACCAGATTTTAAGAGCCTAGTAATCATCGGTTCCTAGATAAACGCAGTCATCAGAAAATTATATATGACTTCCAATTATTTCGATTTTAAAATAGTGAAATATACGTCAGTATTGAGTTGACTAGGCTTAGGCAATGAGGCCTGCTGTTGTCTCTGATCGTATACTCACATGCACAATACTAACATTAACAGGGAACATTACGTTAACTAATATTAACCTGGAAGAGAGGGGGAGAAATCTACATTTACTTCTGGGAATCCAAACAAGGAACCATCCCAATATACACCTAAAGAAACTGAGGAAAATCCACACAAAACCTTCATCAAGTCGTCGGCTTATCATAAATAATATTTCATAAATATTTTAGTCTATACCTTGAACCTCTTGTTTGAAAACTGAACGCGATGCAATCTACAAATTGCCTCTGTATGTATCGGTAGCTAGTTGACAACACGCAAAAGTCAGTAAACTAGAGACTGTGTTTTAAGATAGATGTGAGTGAAGGGAAAAAGGCATGTTATGTAGAAAATAGGCGGTTCTGCACATAAAAAATTCTCAAGAGTGTCATACGGAGTTCCGGAAAGCATTGCAATATTGTTTATTGCGTTATTGTAGAGTTGTACTTGGGTGGATGTATCCGTGTCGTAACAACTTGCCTGCCGCGCATTGGATTAGAATTGGTGTACTGTACATAGATAAACCGCACACAGTCAATGGCATTCCACTCCCCATCATTGGAACAGAGAGTCCTGTAAATATTGAAGTTGTGGACAGCTTGAGACATTAGTTTCAATAATATTAGCTGTGAGTAATGCTCTCTTACGTTGGTCCTTTTTGTGCCTACACAGGAAACAATTTCACCTACTCGTTGGATTCTGCACCAGGAACTCATTAGATATTAGCATTTGGAAAAAACGCTTTAGTGACCTCCAGACGCATGTAGTGGATTTCTATTTCTTCCACTTTATTGGCTGATTTAATGTGGTTGTCATGACTTCTGGAGTGACCGTCGTTTTAATCACGTCATTATATAATAGCAATCGATAAAATAATCTAGTAATTGTAAATATTGACTACCAGAAACGTTTGTCAAAAATACTGTATAATAATATGGTAATATAATTGAGATGATGTGTACTTCTACTATTACAATAAAAAAGATAAACAAACAAATTCAATGAGCAAACAGTAAATACCAGCTGGTTTACCTACCCTATCATTTTAACAAACAAATACGAATGTGTGGAGGTTTTGTCTCGAGATACACGAGTATTTCAGCATCGTATTAAAGATACTAAGTTATCTATAAAATAGTTCCGTAAATAATTTTAAACCTTAGTCGGATTTACTGAGTTAAATACATCTGAGACAAGCTGAGATAATTATAATTATTTGCTGACCTACATGGATATAAGTCTTAAGCAAACTGCTAGATTGGAAGATGCCTTGACATTATCAATTTTACAAAGAAGTAAACGCAATATTTTTTATCTCTCCATTTCATGAGATTATTAGTTTCTGGATATTCTCACATGATCATTTATTTTTAAAGAAACAATGTACTTAAGACACACTGTATTCTTAAGGAAAGTATTAAAGCAGCCTTTAACAAAACATGTTTAGCGATTTTCTATTTCAAGTATACTCAGGATATTGACATTACTTTTTATCAGAATGATCTTCCAAATTTCCATTTTAGTGGCAGCACATGCTTATTCAGTATTATACAAAAAATTTAACAAAATTTTATTTTAGTCATTTTCTTGCACATTTCTAGGCCCGAAAATATACGACAAACAAAACTTTTAATTTAAAAATATCCAGGGAAGGCGCCACCCTCAGGTAGTAATGAACAAGTCAAGCTACAGAAACACAATTTTTCGTATGATTTCAAAGGTTATATAATATTGTAATTATATTTCAACATGTGAAGAAAATAATGCTGTGCTCATTTGGAATCGTTTACGTATGATTTCGGGGCTAGCAACGAGTTACTTCACTTGGCGATCGTCTCACTTACTGCTTGGCTCTATCCTTATGAGACTCACCGGATTCACTTAGCGGAATCACTTAGCGGACTCAGTTAGCGGAATCACTTACCGGACTCACTTAGCGGAATCACTTACCCGACTCACTTATCGGAATCACTTACCCGACTCACTTAGCGGAATCACTTACCCGACTCAGCGGAATCACTTACCGGACTCACTTAGCGGAATCACTTACCGGACTCACTTAGCGGAATCACTTACCGGACTCACTTAGCGGAATCACTTAGCGAAATCACTTACCGAATTCACCGGACACTTGCCACCGTCCTATCGAGCAAAAATATTAAGCTGAACTGAGATTTGAACTCGAGAACGTCATTTTTGTTGAAGAGCAAACCTTTCCGTCGCCAGTCGCTTCGGCAATGTATATTCCCAGCCGCATTCACTTAAAGATATCCATCTTTAATTTTTCAAAATTTAAAAACCTTAATGAAAATTATATTTGTGTCAAATAAATCGTTGCACTTCAATTAAACACTACAAACATATATTAAGTTTTAAGAATTTTGATAAAGCTTTGAAAATATCCCGTGTAAAATACCCTCCAAAAATAAATAACCTGTTTAAAGTTTGCAGGGCCTATACATGGATCCTGGAATATCCATTTCAAGAAGGTTACGCTATAAGCGCTTGTGTTGTTGACATGTAGAAGGACGGGCGGATAGAAGATCGGAGAGGCAGATGTTTTGAAAAAAATGTCCTTTTTATGTATCAGAAACGTACAAAATATTCTTGCTTTAAAATATCGACATTGTTTTTCAGCATTACATACCTTTATATGAGAAAGTAAAATGAAATACCTTTTAAAATAAACATGTGTTCACATTCATTTTTACAATTCGCTGCGAGATTTCTTTGGTATTTCTTTCGCGTTGCATTTATGAATGCACTCTCGATATTGTTGAAATATTTATTTTAAGATTTGTGGCATAAAACAATATGAATATTTTTTGAAAAAAAAAGTTATGTTTGTATTGTGGTTTGAGCGAGATGAATTGCAAACATTGAACTCAATTTTCCCAGATTTTACACCAACAACCTTCATATTCTACATTACCACTACCGGAGTTCATCGCTATCAGCTGGACTGGATATAATACTCTGGAATTTCAATTTAATTGCGACGTCAATCCGAAATTTATTTCATGTGCTCTGCTTTAGATCACACATTCTCTGCAGAATAAATACACAGTTAATAGATTTCGGAGATACTATTTTAAGGAAATGTTATTGAAATATAACTCTTTGAGTGTGGTTGTATCTAGCCTTCAATAATAGAAGAATGTAAATTCACATAAGATATATGAATAATAGCAAAGAAAGATTTGGAGTTTAATAATCAACAAATTCGGCTCGTGGACTAATGCCAATTTTTTGCCATGAATATACCAAAGGGACCCAATAGCATCTTTAAAAAGAATTTAAGAAACCAGCTTTAAGAACAATTTTCCAAGTTTCCACAGTGATTACGTCCACATTGCCCTTACAATTTCCACAATATGGTACTCCAACTACGGGAAAAATGAACAAGAATAAATGATTAATAGTGACCACTATAAATATATGGTGTATGAAGTATGATGATGACTGTAGGTGAAAGCGTTTTCTTTCTAATAAAACATCACACGCATGTGACGTCTTGAATTTAAACACCAGCTTGTAACTACCTCTGTAGTCAGCCTAAAGAGTAAAATACGAGGTTGGCAAAATAATGACAGGGAGGTAAAGAAGAAAGAAAGAAGAAAAAAACATTCCGGAACCGGGATCCCGCTTGGCGTCGGCGCGGCGCGGCGCGGCGGGGGCGCCGACAGGTGGCGTCGCGGCGCCACCAATCGATAGCCGGTTGCTGCTGCGGCCGCGCGAAGAAGCGCCGCCGCCGCCGCCTCCACCACCGCCTCCGGGCGAGCGAGCGGGCGAGCGGGCGAGCGCGCTGGCAGGCGGGTGAACGAGTGAGTGTGCGGGTGAACGAGTGAGCGTGCGGGCGAGCAAGCGGGCGGGCGGGCGAGCGAGCGGGCGGGCGGGGCGGGCGGCGGAGCGGGTGAGCGGGTGGGCGGGCGGGTGAGCGGGTGGGCGGGCGGGCGGGCGAGCGGGCGGGTGAGTGGGTGGGCGGGCAGGCGGGTGAGTGGATGGCGAGGCGGGTGACGGGTGGGCGGGTGGGCGAGCGGGTGGGCGTGTGAGCGTGTGAGCGGGTGGGCGGGTGAGCGGGTGGGCGGGCGAGCGGGTGAGTGGACGGGCGGGCGAGTGGGCGGCGGGAGAGTAGGCGAGCGGGTGGGAGGGCGAGTGAATGGGTGGGCGGGCGGGCGGGCGGGCGGCGGGCGAGCGAGCGGGCGGGCGAGCGAGCGGCCGGGCGGGCGGGCGGGCGGGCGAGCGATGAGCGGGCGGGCGGGCGTACGGGCGGGCGGGCGGGCGGGCGCAGGCGGGCGGGCGGGCGGGCGGGCGGGCGGGGGCGGGCGGGCGGGCGGGCGGGCGGGCGGGCGGGCGGGCGAGGTGGGTGGGTGGGCGGGTGAGAGCGGGCGGGTGAGTGGGTGAGCGGGTGAGCGGGTGGGCGGGCGGGTGAGCGGTGGGCGGGCGGGCGGGCGAGCGGGCGGGTGAGGGGGTGGGCGGGCAGGCGGGTGAGTGGATGGGCGGGTGGGTGAGCGGTTGGGCGGGTGGGTGAGCGGGGGCGGGCGTGTGGCGTGTGAGCGGGTGGGCGGGTGAGCGGGTGGGCGGGCGAGCGGGTGAGTGGACGGGCGGGCGAGTGGGCGGCGGGAGAGTAGGCGAGCGGTGGGAGGGCGAGTGAATGGGTGGGCGGGCGGGCGGGCGGGCGGGCGGGCGAGCGAGCGGGCGAGCGGGCGGGCGGGCGGGCGGCGAGCGGGCGGGCGTGGTGGGCGGGCGGGCGGGCGGGCGGGCGGGCGGGCGGGCGGGGGCGGGCGGTGGGCGGGCGGGCAGGGCGGGTGAGCGGGCGGGTGAGTGGGTGAGCGGGGTGAGCGGGTGGGCGGGCGGGTGAGCGGGTGGGCGGGCGGGCGGGCGAGCGGGCCGGGTGAGTGGGCAGTGGGCGGCAGGCGGGTGAGTGGATGGGCGGGCGGGTGAGCGGTTGTGGGTGGGCGGGCGGGTGAGTGGGTGGGCGGGCGGGTGAGCGGGTGGGCGGGCGTGTGAGCGTGTGAGCGGGTGGGCGGGCGAGCGAGCGGGTGAGTGGCGGGCGGGCGAGTGGGCGGCGGGAGAGTAGGCGAGCGGGTGGGAGGGCGAGTGAATGGGTGGGCGGGCGGGCGGGAGTTCCGGGGGGAAACGGGCGGGGAACTGGTGGGCGTTATGGCAGGGAACGGGTGGAGGGAGTGCGCGGGGAGTGCGGAGGGAGGGCTGGGGGGGCAGAGGAGGCAGGGGGAGGGTGCGGGCGGGCAGTGGGTAGGGCGGGGGCGGGCGGGCGGGAGGGAGGGGGGGGGGGGGGGGGGGCGGGCGGGGGGGGGGGGGGGGGGGCGGCCGCAGAGGGCGCAGGGCCAGCCCACCGGGCAGCGCGCCGCCCCCACAGAGGGGAGCCCAGCAGCCCAGCAGCCCGGGCCCGCGCCCGGCGCCGCGCCGCCTTGCGGAGGACACCGACCCCCGCGACCTCACGGCCGGGATATTGATGCACTGGGAGGTGTAGCCGGTTGCGTATACACAGGCGCGCTCACGGCTCCGGCCTAAGCGTGGGCCCATGTTTACTTGGGGTGTTCGGACAAAGTGCAAAATATATCGTTCGAAAGAGGGGGAGGAGAAAAAAATAGTTACGGGACGGTTGTTCGGAGCGGCGTTTGAAAGTGGAAGCAACGGCGTTTGAAAGTGGATAGTGGATTCGATTTTATTCTTACTTTCGGGCAGATATAGTGATGGTCAAATCATTTCAAAACCATCCTAAACTGACTAGAAGTCGGAACTAGGAGCTAAACAAGAAGAGAAACTTGCCTTTCTTAAAATGTTAAAGAGCCGTTGTTGATAAGATATAGGAAGTTAATGTACTCATAATATGATTGGTTAACAATGATGATCCCCGCAACCTCACGGTTGGGATATTGAACAACTGGGGAGGTGCAGCTGGTTGCGTATACACAGGCGCGCGCTCCGACCCAAGCGTAAGCCCGTGTTTATTCTGTGTTGGAAAAACAGTGCAAAACATATCGTTTAAAAGTGGAAAAAGAAGATAAAAATCGTTCCGTAGTGAGAGCCTTACGCGGAGTTTGAAAAAGGAATCGAATACTGCTCGTTTATTTACTTTCATGCAGATAACATAATGATGGCCAAGTCCCTTCAAGTTCATGTCCTATCTGACCAGAAGTCAGAACCAGAAGCTAAAGGAGAAGTGAAATTGGGAATTGCGAAAATTTTGTAGAGACATTGTTGTCTTCACGAGGTTTAAAGAAATATATTGCAGTCGTCATAAAATCGGTTGACACGGACATATTTTTTTTGATCTCCATTGTTCAAGTCTGACGTCAGTAATGGCTTGCTTGCGTTGTCACAACGAAGTGAGGCAGCTCTAGCGCATTGTATTTCGATTCTCCGCCAACACTCTTTATGTTTTTAGAATTATTTAGTAGACAGCCATTCCATCACTTCTTGCGGAGAGAAATGACTTTAGGGTAGGGAACGCACGGAATTCAGTACGTGGTTTTCTTAAAAGTCGATAAGGCAAGATGGAAAATGTTGAAATGTCATTACAGCAGCTCTCTTTTTCCTAACATAAGTAGTCAATTCTGTTCACGTCGGTGTTTAAAATAACTTTTCTCGACGTATGAAATAAATGGGTTTATTTACGTACATTGCGTCAGACGAGCTATGAACTTTTGAGATAGATGAAACAGAATAATAAAGCTACGGAAATGACCGTCGGTTAAGAATTAGACTTGCAAATTATGGCAAGATTAAATTCGAAAATTAACTTTTTACATGTCTGGAGAGTATACATCTTAACAGTTATATAATTTACTGACTGTGAAGTAATGTAGATGATCGGAGATTTTTTTCTTCGAGATCAAAATAAATCAAGATTTATAATTTGAAAATTAATCTGGCAATGAAAAATACCGTTCATGTTTTTTTTAATCAGATGTGGTTTAATATAGAAAGGTTTTCGAAAAACAATTTTCTCTCGTGTTTACATTCGCTTTCACTCCGAAACTTCTTAAAGGAGTTTCATCCTGTAAAAATAAAGCCTGAAGGCAGAGGACATCCGGGAAGATTTCCGGAGTTCTGCTCTTGAGTGCCGTCGCAGTTGATGATCTGAGAAATTTTTTAACAGGGAATTTTTTATTTGTATATACTTTTACAACGTTTCCAACACGTTTCTAAGAATTCAGAAGCCATTTTATAACTTCATAATTGTGTCTACGAGAATAGATGAATCGATTCAATGCTTGCCTTGCATTTTAAAGAAGTGATTTGCGCAACGCTCAACACTCTTGAAATCTCACAGAGACTTTAAAGTGCTGAAGGCACTCAAGGATGTAGAGGTTCACAATTATTTTTATGTCGGCAGTTATGAACAAATATAGTCGCTCCACGCCAAAAATCGAGCTTTTAATCTTCATAACTTAGTCACAGAAACGTTAAGCGGTGTGATTCTTCGAAACGTTCGCCGTATGTATTCAACAATCCGAAGATCATTCTCCATATGTTGAGGGTGACAACCTTTTGACGTGTGAGACCCCGTATTCAAAGAAAGAAAGCGACGCAGTAAATGACAATTTCCTGTCCGTCGTCGAAAAGGGACCGTTTCCGGTTCCAGCCAGGGGTTCGGTCCCCGCTCGATGACCGTCGGCGGGCGAAGGCAGCGGAGTCTGCGGTAATTGATTGGTGCCCTGCGCGTCGTCCCAGCGGCGCTTGGCGCGGGCCTCGGAGTCGGCGCTCCCCGCTCCGGCCCCCTCGCCCCGCCCCCTTCAACCCCTGCCGCCTTCAGCCCTTGCCGCCGCCGCCGCCGCCGCAGTGCAACAGGCTGCGCGATCAATACGCGTTGTGGGCCGCCCCCTCGCGCGCGCGCTCAGTCGGCGCGACGCGGCGCGGCGCAGCGCTGCGCAGCACAGCCCGCCGGCTCCGGCTCCTGCGCACGGGACGACTTCCGTCCCATCCCGTCCCGTCCCGTTCTGTCCCGAGCCGAGCCGTCCCTCCGCGCTCGCGCTCCCTCGGAGAGAGGAGGCACCTGCGGAGCCTCCGCAGCCAGCGGCCGCGCGCGCCGCACGCCACGACACCCGCGCAGCTGGCCTCCGCGCCACGCCGCGCCCACGCACGGACAGCTGCTGCGTGTACGAGGCCCCCGCCCCGCCCCGCCGCTCGGCTCGCCTTTGGGACAAATGGCGATACGCGGGGCATAGATTGGGGCGATTTGCCTTGGCCTTTCAAACCAATCAAACGGTGGAAACTTCTTTTCTTGTACAGAATCCGATGTTACAGGTTTTGATTAAAGTGCAGAAGCCGTCACAGCTGTGTCAATCACCTGTATTCATTTCTAGTTTTTCTATTTTGTAGAAAAAATATAATGGAAATGGCGGGTAAATCAGTGTGTGCGTACACGAAAAACTGCTTTCAAGGCTAAGCAAAAGGGTCTAAAAGTATTTCTAGTAAATACCAGAAGATGCTAATAACTAGATGAAGCTAGCAGAAGATACTAGATATCAAAGAACAAGTTTAATCGACAATAGAATACTCACGAATACAGAATCCACTCCGTTTGGAGATAAATCTACTCCGTTCTAAAAGATAACACTTTCAAATGAAGCGCAGTCATCTGGAAATTTTATGCATTTGTCTTTCTTTTATAATTCAATACTATAAATTTATTATTCTATTCGGAAGCCATTTTTTAGATGATATTAATAGTAGGTCATTTATCGCCATTGATGAAAAACATCTTTGAGAAATAACACGTTGTAAATATTTTAATTCAAAATTCAATGTACTAAAAAAAGCAGTCGTTCAGAGATACACAGTGTGATCATAAACGCATCACACAAAAGTTTGATAAGTTCTTCCGCACCTCTTCTCCACTTTTGGGAAGTGGGGTTTTAACCATATTGCGTCCTGTGATCTGAAGAAATTGGATCGCGCCACGCATATGCACACGATTCTCTTTGTTTTTTCCTGTTTTAGCCTACATTCGTCTTCCTTCACTTCCGTAGCACTCCATTCTTCGTCAGACGTTGTCCACCGCCATCGACCTTTCACGAGCTCTACGCACTGAAGATCAATATGATTGATGAGGTGCTGTTTTCCGGCTATTTTCTCTCCGCCATTAGTCCCATATGGTAAATGAAGATGCCTACGAAATGATAATCCTCTCAACGAAGCTAAATGGTATTAACTTGGTTTTTAAAGAAAGTGCTTTTAGTTTCCAAATACTCATTAGTATACGAAAGGTTAAACATTCTTAATTATTTGATATAATGAATTAAAAAAATTACAATATTTTAGTAATATATCACGATAAACATATGTTCCTTGGTATTTGGTTTAACAGAATCTAACAAAGTATCAAATTATACAAAACAATTTTCATTTTTCATTGTACAGAATATTTTTGAATAAATGTTACCAACTTCTAGGACATAGAGAATGTCGAAAATAACTGAAGCCACGGTTTGACATAAACAGTTACAATAAACAGAAATACATTTTTTAAGGATTACATAATGCATTTTACATTCAAACACACATTGTAAAATAACAAATAAAAGCCCTGGAGCCACGGTTTGACGCAAACAGTTACAATCAACAGAAATACATTTTTTTAAGGATTACATCATGTATTTTACATTCAAACACACATTGTAAAATAAGTTCGTACAAGTGATGACGGCACAGAAAAAACAATTCCCTACCCAAATTTTCTTCAAGAAAGACACATGCTCCTTTAAATCGTCAAGTGTTTGATGCAGTTATGACCCAACAAAGAATTCGTCCATTGTATTCGATATGCTAGTGCGTTAACATATTCTAAACAGCGTAAGTGTGCTCTTTACCATAAAAATTCCGCAATTTTGGAAACCCGACGAGCTGCTGACTGTCCCTAAATGTAACAACAATTGGAAGTCTTTCTCCTCTTCGGTCCCTGATATTTAATGCAGTTTACCATCCCGATGAACAGTAAGAATTACAGATAAATTACTTTTAAAAACCGATTTAATTGTTTCTTAACCTTCTCTTCTCTTCTTGTGTCTGATTCGAAGAATATAATATTTATTATGGGGAGTTCTTCGGATATTGTGGTCAAGTGCCTCAGCTGAAGGATGTATGCAGAATCTCTTATCAGCTGACATCTATATAAACCATTAGTTTAGGGGTAATGAAATGTCTGGTGCCACATCTTGACGCATTCTGTATTGATGTACTCTCAAAAATTCACCAACGTTGATTTCAACCGAACTTAGAAGCTCGTTATCTTAATCTACAGACGATGAAGGAGGTACAGCATAAGATTTAACGACGCTTCACACTGTAGTTTATCTTTCCTTTTCTCTTCTTGTAATGCTCTTGTCTTGCCTTTATTCTTTATCCGCAAGATGTTGCTCTACTCGTGCAAGATGGCTTTTACGTCCTGGCTCTCTCAACCGAAGTAAAAATATCGTCTTCCAACGTAATCATTTGTAAAGTATTCGGATGTTCAAATTATTTCTAAGCTCCTCTTCACGATTCTTAAAAATAGCTTCACACTTGTTTGCGTTTTTTGTTGTTGTAATTTTCTCAACTCCAAATAAAAGGTAGTAATACTTGTTTGCGAACAATGCTCATTAGCTCTTATAGGAATTCTTGCTTTCTCACAAAATATCATGCACTCACGAACCACAAGTTTAGCATTTTGCACTAATTTTACATCCTGTATGTAATAAAATAAAACTTCAAGCGCTTGTTTATTTGATGGTTAATTGTATCCAGTTACTATTTGGTGCTTTATATTAATAATTAATATTACCTCCTATTAAAAACACACGTTTCTCGATACTGCATATGACACTAACATATGACATTATGTTAGATTAGCGACCTACAAACAGGGGTGACACGGACGATTAAAATTCTTGTTCAGTTAGCCTCGGAGCTGACTTAGCGACGGATGGAAGATTTAGACTTGTCCGTCATGCGAGTTCGCGCTGAAGTTGGCACGGGTTAGAATCTTCCTATCTGAACAAAAGTTTGTATAGGCATGTTATAAGGTCATTCGAACAAAATTGGAGGGTGTCCGTTCAAAAATTTTGAAGCCGTAAAATAAGGGTCACCCTACTGTACACGTTGTAACCATAAGGAAATTTCCAAGTAAGCGTGAAATCAAGTGTCACGCATTTCTAATTTTTAGTATTAACTATCTTTGAATTTTTTTATTTACAAAATATTACTATTGACGTCTCATAGTATCAAATAGCATCTAATCAAGAAATCATTATCCATTAAAGGTAATGTTGCTAACCTTCTCAAGATACAACTCTCTCTAATAATTATAACTCTATCACACAGGAGCTCTATTCGTTAACCGCAAATTACGGAAGCCAGCAACATCCAGTTGCCCAAATACGTCATTGCCGCTGATCTTACGCCGCCGGCGCGTAGAAGAAGCCGCCGCCCGGGGCTACAATTATTTTCCCATTAGAGCGAGGATGACCATCCACGCTATCGCCGCCTCCTGAGAGATACTCGTAACGCGTTGCGCGCCCGTAATTAGCGGTGGCGGCGGCGGCGTCGCAAGGGCCCGCTGGCAGGGCGCGCGCTGAGGGCGACAACGAAGGGCGCGGAGGGCCCTCGTGGGCGCCACCGCCGCGCAGTGGGCACAAACAGCGCGGGGCGCGGCCACAACGCTTCCTCTTTGCTACCTCTTGCGCGTTGAAGACAGGGGCAGATCCACCCAATCATTTGGGGGGGGGGGCGGGGCGTCATACATTTGTGTTAAATAATAAATATATTTGTTATCATATTGTACATTATTTTGTAGTGTATATATGATCTTATTCAATATTATTTTTTTAAATAATTATGTAATCCTATCACAATTAGACATTAACGAGTGTCTAAAGAGGAATATAATTGCATGAATGGTATATTTAAGGAAACGAGCGACGAGTTTTCTTAAATACCATGAGTGCAATTATACCCCTTTATACACATTAGTTCAATATTATACTCCGCCTTTGATGGGCACTGGAGGGATCGAGTACCTCAGCAGCTGCCGTTGCCGGTCCCAAGCCCGGAGAAAGGAGGAGGGTTTGATGTTGGGCCAGCTCTCCATCGTCTGTAAAAACTATGTATTCAAGAAAGGTGACAGAAGCGAATACAAGAATTACAGATCAATTGCATTGTTAAACATAACGAAGAATGTTTTGCAATTCTCCTAAATAAAAGATTAGTTGAAATAGTGGAAGATAAACTTAGAGATCTCCAATCTGGATTGAGGAACAATAGGGGCCGTATTTATAATCCTCTGTCAGGGGCCTGCCAGGATTAGCAGGCTGCCAGTGTTCGGTTTTGCGATTTATGAACGGCCCCCAGCCAATTCCAGTCGCCCCTTGTCCTCCTAGTAAGCCCCCAGCTGGCAGGCCCCTAAGAGCTCTGCTGGCAGAGTTTCATAAATACGACCCTATGTTAACCATTGATAATATATTTATAACAAGATAAATATTTGAGAAATGACACCAGCACAAAATTGAAATACATAATATGTTTGAAGCTTAGGTCCGTGCAAGTTTAGGTCCGGTCCTTCGGAGCAAAATCTGGGAAAGCTTCAAACATTACAAAATACCCTTCAAACTGAGGAAACTGATCCAAATAACCTTATCAGAAACAAAAGCTAAAGTAGAGATAAAAAATCAGATGAGCGAGAATTTTGACATAAAATTTGGGGTTAAACAAGGTGATACATTATCGGCAACTCTTTTTGACATTACACTAGACGTGTTTTTAAAATCCATAGATGTAAAAGGTAATATAACAACTAGATTGAAACAATGCAGACAATGTTTCATTAACAGCAAGGTCAAAGAAAGCATTAGCAAAAATCTTTAAACACATGAAAGAGCATCAGCAAAGTTTGATTTAGCAACTAACCAAGAAAAACGCGGTGCATGAGATGTAAAACTGATAATGAAACCTGTAGAGAAGATGTTTTTGATAATCAAAAGTACCAGGAAATAAGGCTCAAGAGTAAATAAGAACAATGTAACCGAAGAAGAGATAACTGAAAGAATGGCTGTAGGGAATTGAGCTTACTTTGCTAATATAGATCTATTCAGAGGTAATCTTCCAAAAATTGCAAAACTTCAACTTTATAATGTCGCAATAAGACCTGCAGTAACATATGCGGCAAAAACCTGGACCCTGAAAGAAAATGACATTAGAAGGCTAAATGTATTTGAAAGAAAAATAATGAGAAATATATTTGGTCCAATAAAAGTTGCGGGCGACCTCTGGAGGATAATCATGAAATTGAAGCCATTATAAAATCTAAAA
The DNA here is from genome assembly GCA_011170035.1 of Teleogryllus occipitalis. Lineage (NCBI taxonomy): Eukaryota > Metazoa > Arthropoda > Insecta > Orthoptera > Gryllidae > Teleogryllus > Teleogryllus occipitalis. The sequence continues at coordinate 370,918 of BLKR01000224.1, read as the reverse complement.
ACATTGTAAATCACATTATCTCACTTCGGCTTGGCTGATTTGGACACCATACCGAATGCAAGGCTAAAGAACGGACAAGAAGATTTGTAATTGGTACCTGACTGCATCGTGAAAAAAAGGGAGACCGAAAATAAGATGGAAATATGATGTTATGAAGGACATTAAGAGACAAGGGATTAGGAATTGGCATGAGATGGTTGAAGATAAAGGAAAATGGAAGGCAGTTTTGGAGCAGGCCAAGACATTCAAGAAATTCAAGCACTTCTTTTCCACCCGAGGCATGCTTTTCATAACGTAGTGTTGCTTCTGAAAAAAATATTTTAGTGGGCCTTGGATTGTTTTGTTTCTACGAAATATTTGCAAATGGAAGGTACTGAACATATTGAGGATAAAAGATTAGAAGCTGACAAAGTCATGAAAACATTACTTCTCAAGAAAAGTAAAGACAGGTGTGAGAGAATGCAACATATATAAATATTGGGGGAAGAAAATATCTACCTCCCCAAGAGCTATAATTTTACAGAAAATATATTAAAAATCGTAGATCAGCTACCTAAACCCTTTGTTACTGTAAGTGATTTTAATAGTGACTGCCTAATGTGGGGATCTTATAAAAATGACAGTAGAGGAAAGATTATAAATAAAATATTAGAAGATCCAAATATATTGATACTTAACAAAAATCAATACACTCACCTTAATAATACACATTAAAGGTTTAGTGCTATTGATTTAACTATATGTTCATCCTCTATTGCTTCTAAATGGGACTGGAGTACTACTGAAGACTTACATGGAAGTGACCATTTTCTCATTCTCGTATCTTACCTTAATAATACCTCCATGTCTGCTTGCACTAACTATCCTCCAAGATGTAAATTCCAAGATGCTAACTTTCACAGATACAAGGAAATATTATCTACAAAAATAAACGAAATTAAGATGTTAGAAGAAACTTTCTCAATCTCACTCAATGAAAAAATTGAGAAACTGGCTGATCTCATCTTCAAAACAGCTGATGAAACAATTCCAAAACCTTCAGGAAAATCAATAAGAAAACAACTCCTTTGGTGGAATGAAAACTGCAAAAATGCTCATAAGTTATACAGACACTCTTTCAATAAATACAAGAGGCATCCAACCATAGAAAACCATATTGAATATAAAAGAACTCGAGTACAAGCAAGACGAATACACAAAGAAAATAAAAGGCTGTCTTGGATTGACTTCATCTCATCAATAAATTGTTTCTCCAACCCAGCAGACAATTGGAAATAAAATCAAAGCTATCAATGGTTGCTACAAGCAGTATATCCATCCTAAATTTATGTTACACAACGACCAAATTACTTCTTCTAACGAAGAAATTGCAAACATTCTATCTTCTACATTTGCTAATAATTCAAGCGACAGTAACTTTAACAATGAATTCCAAATATTCAAATATAATTCGAATATAACTATGGATAAAATTATTCAACAAAATTTCTCAAGTCATTCTACATTAAATTATCCCTTACACGAACAAGAAGTTGAGATTGTGCTATATGCATACAATGTCTTTCTTAAAGAACTGCCGACAAATGCTATTGAATATCTAACTCAACTCTTTCATGAAATAATAACCACTGGTGAATTTCCTGACAAATGGAGAGAATCTATAGTTATTCCGATTCTTAAACCTAACAAAGATCCAACCAACCCGAATAATTACACACCCGTCTCCTGAACGTCCACCCCCTGCAAATGACTGGAAAAAATTGTCAGAAGAAGACTTAACTGGTACCTCGAATATTATAATAAAATTTCACCATTCCAAAGTGGTTTCAATCGGAATTGTTCTACAACTGATCATGTATTAAACATTCATAGTGACATTTGTGATGCCTTTATAACAAACCAACATCTTGTGACTGTTAGTTTAGACATGGAAAAGACATGGTATGGAGAAATCGAATCATCAAAATTCTCTACGAAATGGGAATAGATGGCCAAGTACTAACTTTCATTACCAAGTTCTTGAAGACCGTCTTGAAGTTCTGGAAATCCGTTGTTAGAACACAATACTTTATTATACAACATGTACGAAAAAGTAGAAAGGAAGAACTTTTGAATATTGAATATGTTGGAGGAAACAGTGAAAGAAATTCGGAGGAGGATGAAAAAGTATAGAAATTAACATTTTCAAATGTATATTTGTATATTTATACGAAGTGTATTTATCAAGACATACTGAATAAGGTTGGAGTATACAAACTGATTTCTGATTAATACCAGCTCTAATCATAAACACATTATTTTATATTTGAACACTATAACATAATTACATCTATGTATCTCTACATATACTAAAAATGTCAATAACAATTAGCAAAGAATAATAAATCTATGAAGAGATCTTTCATTTGAATATTTAAAAACTAACATTCATTAAGCCCCGCAATATTAAAATATTACAAACTATGAATTTGCATATTAAAAAATAGTAGTGTTTGCACAATTTTCAGTGAAGTATGTGCAATATTAAAAATAAGAATTTCTCAAAAATGACCCCACATTTTTGGTTATACTTTTTGAAGTGATAGCGCTGATTGCTCTGAAACAGATTATATAAACGGCATATCACTGAATTATATTTTTTTTAAACTTCACAAGTGTAATTTTTTGATATCTCTCTCATGTCCTTGATATTTACATTAACGCCGATTTGTATACATTATTGAATTTGTGAGTACAAGTTCTTCAAATAATGTCCCAAGCGATTAAACACCATTCTCTCGAACAAAACTGCAATTATTTTTTTTAAGCGGAGTGTTTAATGGATTGTGCAAAATTAAATAAATGCCGTTTTATTGTTTTTCGTTTTCAATTATTATATAATGTACTTTTTTAAATACCTCTCACGTCGTTAATTTTACCGTTTATTATGAAAAATTCTTACACTCATTGCATTTGTGACAATTACTTCAGATAAGTTCTGAAAATTTTCTCAAAAACTCGAAAGTTTTGCGTGCAAATTATCTTCAAAATGTGCATTTTCAGATATGCTGAAACGACATTTTCTTAAAAACGACAAGAAATTACTTAAAAAATGTACACTTAGGATTACGTGCAAGATTGCATAAGATTACGTCAGATTTTACCCTTCTAAATTCTTAAAATCATATTTCAAATCTATTATTAGGGATCCAAAAAATTGAGAAAACCTGAAAAATGTCTTTAAGGTGCTAATAGATGGCAGATAACAAGAGAGTGGGGTAAAAACCAAGAAAGGAGCCTAGACTGAGAAGATAAGGAAACAAAAAACACGAAAAAGCCTTCTCCATTCTGTAGGGCCACTGGTTTGTAATTTCTTCATAAATATGGAGTTAGCCTAGCAGACGTACTTGCCTTAACTTTCTAAAGTCACTATTAGATTTTTTCCCTAGGGCTTTTATCCAGCCGACAGCCGGTTGCCCTTTACGTCCCGAAGGGACGCATATTCGACCATACACTAGACAAAAACCCTTGCGGGCTCCTCTGATCTAGGGTCAGCAGAACGCGAGGCCCTTCGCGACAACACACACAAAGTCAAGGGACAAACAGCCATGCCCAAGGCGGGACTCGAACCCGCGACCCTTCGGACCGAAGCGCTGAGTCGGTACTCGCTCTTAGCCACCTCGGCCATCCAGGTCGGCCACTATTAGATAGTTTTCTTAATTTTAGGTCACATTTTATTAACGTCAGTGTCCCGCTCTTAAGATTTAATTTCAATGCACAGAATATTCTCTTCAGAAAGAATCAAAGTACAAGGGTATTACGATGGTAGTAGTTTTATAATAGAATATTACGTATTTTATATATCCATCCAATCCAATATCACGCACACACATTTCAAAGCAAGGTTTTGGGTTATAATCAAATATTACATATTTTATACATGTAATATTCTATTATAACTCCAAAAACTTGCTTTGAAATATATACATATATAAAATATGTGCAAAACCAGTTTATAAGTAATATTCTAATATTAGCCAAAAAGCGTGCTTTGAACTGTGTGAGCGTCGCACTGGATTGGAAGGGACTTCCCCGCCAGGAGACAGCGCATGGCGCGCCGCGCCGTGTTGGCGCGCCTCGGGCACAGCTGTTCGCAGGCGAGCGCTTGGGGAGACGTAATATGAAAGAAGCCACTTACAGTATTACTCGTCTTGAAACGAACCGTATGGTTTTGTCGTTGCGAAGTCCACATAGTGTAGCGTCGTGTCGAAAGACGACAGGATTCTCAAATGTGTACATTTAATTTGTACATAATATACAAGAATAGCTTAGAATTTGTAAAAAAACATATATCATCCGCGTGTCGTTTACGGAAAACAGATTATGATTATCTAATAACAACCTTCACATGTTGATATGGCACAATGGTAATTGGTTGTCATGGTCGTCAGGTGGAACCGTCTCTCATAAAGGGATGAGAGAGCTAGTCTGCGACGCTACAATAGGATGCTTCATTCTACATTTATTTTTCAAATATTCTGTTTTAAATGTGTTAACTTATACCCTATACATATATAATTATATTAATTTTCTCGAATAAAAATGTAATTTAAAAAATATGCAATTAAGTTTGAAATATAACGAAAAATATAAAAGTAAAATACTGCTCGTGTTTCGCGTCAATACACATCAAGGCGTCTATTGGCACTGCGTTGGCTCTCCCGCCGCTCGTGATATGACATTGCTGGCAACACATACAAGGTCAAATATACATTTCATGTACTAGTTGACTGATTGGTTAGTGATTCCGGGCGTGTCAACTGCTAAGGTCATTACTCCCGTAAGGGTAGTTAATTTTTTCTCGAGGTGGCGGTGATCTTTCCCCGCATAGATGGTGAGATCCAACGCCGTCCTACCGACGGCTAGTGGGCTTTTAATTCTTAAAATCCAAATGTTCAAGCCAGTGAAGGGTATGATCCTATACATTGCTGTCCTGCAAGAAAAACCGGTGATTAACTTTTGTATTTATTTGCGCACAAACAGCATTAAAAACTGGTTTATTTTGACATTGATTTGTTAGTTCACACTCTCAAAGGAGTAGTATGTCAACCTAACCCATGTTAAAGGAAATCTATCTTAAGGCCTTACCAACCTACTCAACAAATGAGGTTGCTTGGCACATCTTGCCTTGATGACTTTTATCGACTCCGAAAGTTCAACTGGCAATAACTCGGGGAAAAAAAGTACCAAAAGGTACAAAAATGAATTTTGTTTCCAATTATATTCTTAAAGCCATCAAATCTAAACCGTACCTGCGTTAACAATTAAAAACTACCTACTGGTGCCATCCAGCTCCGGTATCCCCTACTTCAAAATTCAGGCACCAAATAACAAATGTTTCTTTAAATAATTTATTATCAATATATTTTTTTAAATATCCTCCTTTCCACTTTGTTTCCAATTAACAGTCAGTGATATTTCTCGTAGGACATTCTGGCTACTGTGACAGCACAACTTTTTTTATTCAGCCCGCTCGCCGAATATTTTTCTTCCGACGTCTTCTTGTCAGTTTGAAGACCCAGCTTGTCAGGCGATCTGCTCATTTTTCTTGATCGGGTCTTGGGAAGCGATCTGCCCATATCCATTTAAGTATTTTCATCTCTCTAGAGATAGAAGGGTTACAGTTTCTACCGTTTTATCATTTTTTATACTGTCTACTAAACATATTTTTCAAATTTTTACTCTTTTTTGACAGAAAATTTGTGATGTTTTTTTTTTGCGTAAAATACAGAATTAGTTTGAAACTCTTCAATAAAGCTTTGTCTTTATTTTCTTTGTATGTGGCTGTTAACAAAGTAATTGAAAATGAGTTTGTTTAGGTTCACGGATCAAAGGCCTAAGGACTCTAAAGAGGTGATGAAAATGTGCACAATGATACTTCACTAAAATTTGTTACGGAACACAAAAGTTGAGAGAATATAATACATAAAATATTACAGTCGACTCCGGTTGCACTGAACTTCTGGGGACTAACATTTCTGGTTCGCTATATCAGAGGTTCAGTATACCCGATGATAATATTAAATATAATTTCTCCACAATTATTGATTTTATTAATATAGTATAGTTTATTAATATAGTTATAGATATAACAAAATACATTAACAACACGAATTAAAAATTTAAATGCCTTTATTTGTCCTTAATAATCAATTATTTTCAATTGTTTGCTTCGTACATTTTACATTAGTAATTTCTCTAGATCCTCCAGAGTTCGTGTTCTCTCCATACTTAGTTCTGCATTGTCCACAGTCGCTCAGTCCACTGCCACGCAGGACATGGACTCTGTTTCTACAGTGAAACTGAATGACATGAGGCCATCAGTAAGTTCCCGTCTCCTGGCCGTTACCATCCCCTCAGAAGAGACTTCTTCGATTATGACATTTGACCGATATTTTTTTCAAGCGGCCTAATGTTGGAACTGAGTCGATACATTCTTTCCCAGGAAAGAATCAATTTCCAGATCGTTGTATTTCCTAAAACCGAGGATCTCTGTAACCGAAGTTCAGGTTCATTATAACTGAATCTTCTTAAGCTTATTTGTAATGTAAGTGAAACGGGACCAGTGAATTAAATTTACCATAACCGAGGATTCACTAAATCCGAGTTCACTACAACCAGTGTCGACTATATATACATTTCCTGAATATATATGTTTCTAAACCTGACATAAAATGTGCAACCCACGTTGCTGTGTGAGATGCAATGCGTTTAATCAGCTAAGAAACATGAATGGAAGCTGAAGTCCGTATTTGAGGAGGTCCAATAAACGAAAATAGCGACACTGGCACAAATGACAGCCGATATAGAGCTGCTTCTCTTTCCTTTTTCTTCCTCTTCTCTCTCCTTCTTTTACTGTATTTTTACTTCTCCCTTGTAAGCAATTTATTGACACAATTCAACTATTTCGATTATTCTTAATGGACGCCAATCGTTAAAATCCTTAACAAACGCTCTGAGAGAGGGGCTTCAGGGCCTCAACCGATGTCATTGAAGTACCTCTGACTGGGAGATCCTAGGTTTGAGTCCTGTCAGTGGCAAAATTTTCGACATTAGCTTGTCAGCTAGGTCGAATTCAGTCGCTGTCTGGGGGAGGATTCTAGCGGCCGGCTGCTCTGATGGATAGTTTTCCATGGTTTACCCGATCAACACCAGGCGAATGCTGGAGCAGTACCCTAACAAACGGACCATGGACCGCGCGCGATCTTTCCTTCCTCTCCCTGGTCCTATTTACCGTTACAAATAAGTTTTATATAATTCGGCAACGAAAATATCTCAATTTTGAAATGTTAATCGCTTTTTTAAAATTTATTATTATTATTATTATTATTATTATTATTATTATTATTACTATTTTTTCATCTTTCAACTATTAATAGCTAAATAGTTGGGAAGGGATTCTGAAACTCAAAAAAGCGTGTGCAGATTATTTTCTCTCCCCATACGTCACATACAGTTTTTGACTAAATCTATACTTCTATATCTATATCTATATCTATACTAATATATAAAGACAGAAGTGCGTTGTCTTCCAGCGCGGTAATCTCTGAATCTACTGAACCAATGCCGATGAAACTTTTGTGCTAGCATCTTTAGAAGGCCTGGAGTACTATAGGCTATGATTCACAAACATAAACGGTAATATCTTTTCAAAATAATTACTTTTCTGGACATTTTTCGCCTAGCCTTACATCATAGATTCAAGAGTGCATCAATGTCAATAGTTAAGCTGCGCGCCACCAGAGGATGACGTCTGAGATCTACTACTGATTTCATCAATGTCCAGAATTATTGCAAAATTCATAAGAGTTTGAATAAGGTTATGTAATGTCCCTGTGTGAATATTTGAAAGAACGCCGTAACTGAAGTGGTAATTAATGTCAATGTTCATGTATTGCTCTTTGTCCGTGTTATATACTAAGTGGCAAGAAATCATTGTGAGTTTGAAAGTGTTTAATAATTGAGGTAGGTTGAGAGAATAAAAAGTACAATAATATACGGTACAGAATATACAGTAATGTACAATGTACAATATACATATATTCGTATACAATCTAAACGTCTTCTTTTACAGAAATTTGTGACAACTGAATTGTTTGACTAAACGACTGTCACAATTGTCAAAACATATTACAAATGCCAAGAGATGGGCAGTCTACTAAAATTTTGAATCGGTTACTCAGAGGGAAGATCGACTTGCTGAAGTACTTACTCGCCCCATTGAAAACAATACTGCAAGAAGGGGAGAAATGTGAATAATTCTCTAAGTAGTAGGGCAGCTGTTCATTAAGACTCTCAATTTGACTATTTACACAGTTCTTAGGTTCAAAATGGTAAAATGGAAAATGTGTATATGTTTTCAGTCCATTCAGTAAATTTTTCAATTTTACACAGTCAATTTATAATTTACACATAATGTAATGTTGGTGGATCGAGTTTTCTATTGTATCAGTCGTATGATAAATTGATTTACTTCAACAAATAAGTTTTATACTTCATGTTACTATCACACGACATTAAACATACATATTTTTGTCATCTTTAGAATTATAAAAACTGGTAATTATGTTTCAGAATAGATACACGTATTTTCATTTATTTTTATGATTATGAATCATCAATTACGTTATGACATCTATAACTATTACTCCGGATTTACCTACTACCGTACCCGTGCATGAACTTCCGCATGTTATACTCAGCTAAAAACAGTAAGTGCTTTCAAGGTCACGAGTTGACAGATCAATTTCAAAACCTTCTTTATGAATACAATAGAAGAAAAAATATAAAAATAGGACAAGGTTTACAACGTGACAGTTTAGATAGTGTTGGAATATAGTATAAAACTCCACAAAAATGTTATATGTGAGCACAAGTATTTTATTTTGTAGTTTAGATTTGTTTATTGCTTTTAGTTATAAAGTGAATGTTTAGAAGCTGGAACTTCAAATAAGAAAAATGTCATTATTTGTGGAAAAGTGAGCGAGGTAATCTGGAAATTTCCAAATGGGGTCAAGAGAAGACAGCTATCGTGGCGTGGCCGGGCAGAGCATGGTAGGGAGTAGGGCGGAGAAGGGATGCAATGGAAGAGATAGAGATAGGTCCCGTCGCAGGGCATGAAAAGATTGAATTCCTCTTCCTGTATAATAATTTACTGTAATAAATGCCCGAGCAACGCCGGGTACTTCAGCTAGTATATATATATATATATATATATATATATATATATATATATATATATAATTGAATGTATAATATTGAAGGTTATTGGATATTATATGATGTTGAAGAATATTAGATATTGAAATATTAATGAATATTCTGAAACAGCATGTATCTAGAAATAAAATATTAGAATTTAACATTAAAATATTTGTTTAGTAAAGTAAAATGTGTAAAATATAACTTAATTCATGATAGAATGAAATATATTGACATAAACTTAATAGCTAACAAATGATAATGAAACATTGATGTACCATTTAATCATTTATGTGATCAGGTGGATTAAATACACAAGGAGACTAAGAACATGTATAGAGTCATCAGTAATTATTTCAAAAATATTTTATAACTGTTTCAAAATTATTTTAAAAACGTTTTATAACTGCTTCACAAGTACATTTAAATAGCAATTTCACATTTATATTATAAAAACGTCAAGATTTATTTAAATTATGGCTAAATATGTAGCTGAAAATTATTTTCGAATGTATTTGTTGTTTATTTCTTTTAACCCTTCATTTTAAAAATTTAATATTCTTGTTTTATCTTTATATTAATTTTGGTTACAAAATGTTCAATTCTATTTGTCCCTTCATTATACTTAGGGTTCTTGCATTCACTAGCACAAAATTCACCTACATAAAATTAACACTTAGTTTACAATTACAATGAATTCATAAATAGTTTACATACTGTTAAAATCAAAAAAGTATATGGAAGAAATCACCAACATAAATCATATTTATATTTTTTACTTCTGTTATTTCAATTTCTGTAATCTAAATGTACAAACATACTATAAAATCAAATCAAATTAGTTAAATTAATTTAAAAACTGGAATTAAAATGTATTGCCCAGCATTGATTTACCTGCTGGGTCTGCAATTTGAATCAATCTCATTGCTTAGAAACCTCTTTGCCCATTTGACAATGAATAAGCTCATTGGCCTGCATTTACAAATCCTACACTCCCAACAAGTTAATGTCATAACTATTGTTATTATCACCTGAATGCAACAATAAAAAATTGTAGAGAAGAATGTGCACTCAATAGCAGCGAATAAATATAATGAGAGGTCGGGATAAATCATAAATTTAGTATTGTGTAAGGTGGTAGTAGACTCATCACTTTAGTGTGGGACAAAATGATTGGCCTTCGTTTTATTGGATGAGTCAAATAATAAGTTTTCTTAGCAAATTAATAACCAGTTCTCAAGTGACTTTTAAATTTGGCAAGTTATTTTGTTAAATGTATACTTCTCTGGATTGCTTCAAAATTTAGGATTATATTCTTCGAATACTATTGATTAATTTCACACACACATAGATCACTACTCAGTATCACTGGTAACTGACAGTGATAGAAGGAAGGGGAAAATAATTAGGTGCAGACTCTTAGTCTGCTTGCATGCAAAAATATAATATAAAATATGTTATAAAATCATGTATATAAAAAAATAAAATAAAAATGTTTATTTAATTAAATTTTGTAAAATTGCCTATACCTGCATTGAAGTCATTAAATATTGTTGAAGATATTACAATGTCTTTGAAATTAGTGTTTGGACATGCATGTGTGACTGACAAGGAAAAATTATATAAACCAATGAATTCAAATTCGATTTAAAACTTCTATGAAATTTAAAGAAAAAAAATTGTGATTCAAGAGCAGAAAATGCAGAATTTGACCTTACATTGGCTCAGATTTCATCTTACAAATATGCTCCAATTACATCTGGTGATGTAGTAGAATGTTCAAAAAGATTCATTTCTCACAAAAGGATGAATTTGACTGAGTAAAATTTTGGAAAATTGTTTAGTGTTCCTGCTTCAAAAGACAATGAAAAAAAGTACCCAGCTAAAATTTGATTGTGCATGTTTTGTCAAATTTTATCTGGCATATGTATACAAGTTTTAGCATTTTAAAGGGCACAAGAATCATATCTAGTAATATTGAATTGTTTTATTTCAAGAGGAAAGTATTTTCTTCACTTGGCAAGGGAAATGTTTCAGAAAATTATCGTCAACACTATTACAACAGTAATGACATTTCTTTGCCCAAGAATCGTTAACACAATCTGAGATATTTTTCTCTGGCAATTTTGAAGATGAATAATAGCCAAAATCATTGCATGTTTGAGAATACAGTGTTATCCGTACTATTTGCCACAAACAGCACACTGTGGAGAACCCTAAATTATGAAAAACTTGGAACCTTTTTTCCTTGGAAACCAAAGTAAAAATTAATAATCTTTCAAAAGAAAATTACAAATTGTCACACTCCTTTAACTTGATTCAGAACTCTAGTTGTAAAACAATGTCCTGAAAAACCAGCATTTTGAAGTTAATGACACTTTTCTAGTGGGAATGTGAAATTTGTATATTACTCATACTCATTTATAGTCATTCTGAGAGCACTACTACATAGTACACATTGAAACTATATCAGAATTATAACACAAGTTATATTACCTAATGAGAATTTTAAAATTACTTGCCTGGTCAAAAATGATACACACTAAAAAAAAATTGAACCATTAATCTATACACATTTTGTGAATGTTAAATACGAATGAAATCACAAAAGTCCATGATGCTTGCAAAATTAGCAAAATGTATATTGGCATCACCTTCAAATACATGTTCATGATCTTGTCATAGAATGCAATAGCCATTTAGAATTAACAATATCCATGAATATCTGCATCGATGAACCATCACCTGTTTCAATGACCAATTTCCATCACCTGTTCCAAAAACTACCCGAAAAATAAAATTAATACAATAGTATTTAAAAATATAATTAAAGTGATAATTATTGAAAAATAAAAAATAGAAAGTTTTGCAGTAGGTTTTTTTTGAGGAATGCATTGTTATTTTGTTCAATTATTTTAAGAACATGATAGGCTTTAGTCTCAATTTAAATACAGTAATCAAAATTCTGTACACTTATAACATATGGGAATACTTCACAACAATTAATTCTACAATTTCTAATTGCCATTAATGACACTTCAAGACTGTATTGAAATTATTTCAATGAATTGGTAACATAAAAAATATTATTTCTTTACATTTTAATACGAATTTGCAATGCTTAATTGAGTATTAAAAACTTATCAAATAACTTAAACTTTCTTAATAGGTACTTTTTTACTATTAAAAAAGGCACAAATGAATTCCAAATAAAGAGTTTGGAAGCCAAGCCCTATATATCCACTTAACAACATTAGAATTTGAATTGAAAGGATTCAAACCGATGATGTAAAACGAAATAATTGTTTATCTTGTTCGACGTAAGCTTTTAGAGGAATTTTACAATTTACATGAAAATAACTTTGAGCTGGATTAATGGCCAAGTTTTGTACTTTATGTCCAATAGAAATGCACATAAACCAATATATGCCTTTCTGTTATTACAACTCATGATAGAAATATATACGTACCTAAAAGTTGCAATTCCATTCCACCATTCTCTTTTAATCTTGCTTGACAATTCTTGTTTGATTTCAAATAGGCGGTGTAAATGAAGGTACCATTTTCTTTCGAACTTCATTCGCCCGTTTACTTCCAATGAAATAAGATTTTCACTTCAAAGAGGTATTTTAGACACTTTAGTCTGGCACCTATTAAAAGATATACACCAGTATCGTTTGGATTATAATCCACACTGATGCAGCACGATAAGTTTCAATACGGTACTTACCAGTAAATTCATAGTACGTTCAACGATTTGCTTTGCCAACGACGTATTTTTCTACAATAAAAAATTGAAAACTTTCACAACGATGCGCTTTTCGCCACTTCGAAGAAATTTTCCTGAAGGGCCAGTCACTCTCTTAGCCCTTCCAAAATGAACTGAATAGTATGTCCTCGCAGGCCGATCGGCGGCGCGCCGTTGCGGTCCAACGATCCGCGTCCCACGCGCTTCCTCCTGACCCTCTCCCACGTTCGCTGCTGACCCTCGGCTGATATCAGGTCCTTATCGCCCAGCAACACACATGCTCTCCTTTTGTAGTAGTTTTGATGCAAGGTTAATTTAACAACCGATGGTTCAAATTAGTACTTATGTAGTGAACTTACATTTGTACTTCTTTAAATCAGGATTTTTCTTAGGATGAACGGATAATATTGTGTTGCGGTCAGGTTGCAGCAAGCTTTGGCGCGCGCGCGCAACTTCCTGTCCCCCTCCCCACACACTTCGAAGAGCCCGCCGAGGGCCTGGGACTGGTAGCTGATAAATATATAACGTAATTAGTCTGCCTTTCAACATTTATATTTACATGTGTAACAGCACAGACGGAAAATAATATAATTAAAGTTTGTCTCAAACATCATTCTCGTTTTGAGCATGAATGACAGATATGTTTTCTTTGCTTGATAATGTCATAATTATCGCATCATGCTTCTATTACGTAATTGTAATAATGTGACACACACACACACACATACACACACACACACACATATATATTGCACCGAACCCGGTCTCCCAAACCTACCTGTGCTTACCTGGGCTCGTGTGGCCGGCTAGCTCAGGGAGCATGTAGATTATAGAAGAATGGATGGTGGACGGATTTAGCTACGTGATGAATTAAAAAATAAATTGAGAACACAAATGAACTTTAATGAAAGACTTAATTTTTTTTAGCATACAAAAATCAAGGTCTGAGTAATTACTTCTATTTTTATGCTGTAAAACTAATACATTACAGGGAACTTAATATTGTAAGGAAGTCGCCAATGCGCGGCGAGCACTTCCTGGATAAGAGTTTCTTTCTTAAACAAGCGTTGCGCCTGAAGGGCGTACTGAAGATTCTGCCGCAGCTCGACAATCAAAACACAGTCACCGTTAGCAGGCAGGTCTGCTGGGGTGGGAGACCTCCACAGGTCGCCGAACCTCACACCAGGCGGCGTGTCCCGTGGGTGTAGGGGCACCCTTGACTCCTGCGTCGGCGGCGGTGGTTGCGGTGGCGCAATGTGACCACGGCGACGGCGGTGGTGCAATGTGACCACGGCGATGAAAGCGACGACAGCTCAAGACTCAGGTGTCCAGCAGCGCGATAATAATCGTCACGTCAATTGTGACGGGCGACGCGGACGTGATCGGCAGAGATCAAAAGAGAAATATACTCGACAAATGAGCAACCGGAGGAACTAATCGTCCTCAATTGAAAGCAAAGGGACACTGCCCTTCTCCGGCTCTACTGCTCTGCGAGCTGAGCGCACCTCAGCGCTCACCTCTCCTACCCTTCTTATCCGCCTACCGGGATCTCTCCCACCGTTCTGATCCGCCTACTCGTCGCATGCCAGCGCTTACAAGCCTTTTCTCCCCCCAGTTTCCTAAATGTTCTAGAAGTTTCCAAAAATTTTACTAAAACGTGCTTCTATTGGCGAAAGGTTCCTACGTCTTACTTAAATTTGGTCCAAAAATCTCTTACGTTTTGTCGGTGTGTCGAGCGGAATTTTCCATGAGGCGCTCTCACTCGCACACTTTTCGTAAATAAACGCAGGTGGTCCCTCCCAGAATTTCCAAACTGCGCAGCCCCCCTTCCCAGCTAGATCCCCAGGGATAGACCCGCGTCGGCGTTGGCGAAAACAAACACAGTCCCCCCGTTTTTGCTTGGCGCCGAGATGTCGCGACAGCAGTTGTGCGTAACGAATCAGCCGCCCGACGCCTCAGAAAAGACGCAAAAGTGCCAGTGCGTGATTACGCAACACTTTGTGTGCGATGAGCCGGGGTATAATATTCGGTATCGTTACAATATATATATATATATATATATATATATATATATATATATATATATATATATATACACACACACATATACATACATACATACATTAATATGTGTTTGTGTTTAACAGAAGTTGAATGTTTTTCAGTGTATATTTTCTTCAATACGTAATTAATCTGACAGGGTACCTGGCTGCTGTGGCCAGCTAGTGCTTTGCAACATGATTAGGCTTGATGAGGCCGACAGGTCCGTTTATGAAGCAACATCAACCTCTCAGAAATCACAGGCCGGTTGGTCCATCAAGGTCAGCAATCTTAGATGCTGTTGTAACTAGAAAAGGGAGTAAAGCAACAAGGTCTCTGTTTCGCATACGAAGGTTTTGTGTAACTATTGAAACCTTGTTGGGAATTATGGTATTCTTTTTTTCAGTGTTTTGTTCTTAAATATTCCGTTCATCTTTTACTCCAAGTACGCAGTAAGCGGGGGGGGGTAAGTTTGACAATTCATGGCAAAGATGTGGTGGTCATAGAAGCGCAGCAGCATAACATATAGTAATAGGTAAAACATGTAAAAAGATGTAATTATAATAAAATATGTAAAATAAAATAGTTCTAATTCATTCAGAATATCTTGTAAACTCTAAACAATATTATTCAATGCAGGTATCTACAGTAGGGGTAGCGTTTAAGCGACTCTG
Organism: Teleogryllus occipitalis; assembly: GCA_011170035.1. Taxonomy (NCBI): domain Eukaryota; kingdom Metazoa; phylum Arthropoda; class Insecta; order Orthoptera; family Gryllidae; genus Teleogryllus; species Teleogryllus occipitalis. The sequence goes on along the minus strand of BLKR01000224.1, from coordinate 355,216 downwards.
ACAGTTCGATGCGCTGTTGCCACACATTACTACGCACATGGCACCACCTACACGTCAGATAAAAGAAATCTCAAAACATTAACACTTACCGACAGGCGATGACACATTGATACCACGTTCATAAGCTTCGTCACAGCTGACCCTTATCGCCTCCCAAACCGCGTTGAAAACTTGATGCGTTAGCTACTGGCATAGTACCTTGAACTGTATCGTCGGTCCAGCCTATTTTCTTTGAATGGTTTGCATTCCCCCTAGTTTCGTCAAGCCAGACGAGTTTTTCGGGTTCCAGTTTCATTGCTTCTCTCAAAAATCGGCATATCCAGGAAAAAAAATCACCTCTCTCTAAAAATACATCCAGAAAATTCCAGAAAAGCTCTTTCATTTAAACCCGAGCCTCCGTAATACAATAGAAAGGCTACTTTTGCTGCCGGGAAATATACCACTATCTTTAAGTGAGACTATCATTTTCTTTCGAGAGGGATCTTTTTTCTGGTAATACTTGTAGACGTGCTATCTAATGGCATTTATTCGCAAATTATCGCAATGGCAAATTCGAAAATTATGCATGTCTGTAACAGAAGATATTTTTTTTCTTTCTGGTCTTGCCCGGTGTAGACAACGAACCAGTCGGCTCACTCAAATTTTCAGGACATTTCTCTCGCGTGATTGCTTTTCCTGTTGTCGAGTCTATCTGCAGTGCATCCGCAACTCTACCCGCAACATTGTCGAGAGGTAATAACGTCCCCCCATTCGCCTTTTCTGCCTCGAAATATTCGCGAGCCTGGCTCTTCAACACAACTCCACGTTTGCTCGACGTGTGGGGCGCAGCCATCACGAAACTCACAACCTCGAACCAATGCACTGAAGCGCTTGGAAGACACACTAACTGGTCAGGCGCGCATCGGCAGAGACGTATTTCATTCGCACTGATACTGCTGATGACAGGAATCTGCGCGCTTCTCAAGCGATTTCGTGTGTCAGATTAGCGGCAACGCTGAACCCTGGCTGCGAAAAAGTAAACAAATCCTCGCACGCTGATTGCTTCAGAGCAGGTTACATGACGCACCGCTGCACTTGGCAGGAGGACTGTCGGAGTCGCTTGTACGCTGCCTCTACTGTAGTTCCTGTAAAAACATGTAATTACATGGAAGTGCTTTCCCTACTAATAACGAAGGAGTAAAATTCTGCTAAAAATATAATGCCACTTGAATAAAATGTTACGCATCTGCTCGTGACACCGCGAAACGATGGCCGAGCTGACGGAAGTGCGTAGCGCGCAAAAACCCTCCGAGGTAACGGGCCATTTTCTTGTGTCATCTCAGAGATGCCCTCCGACCTATAGGACAACACGCTTCCTGCTGGCACACGAGCAGAGAAATCAACTCACATTGTCGTCTCAGACATGCCGTACGAGGGCAAAGGGTTAAGAATTACTGTAAGTGAATTACTTGAAGCCTTTTCACAGGAATCTATTGAGATTTCGAAAAACGTCGTTGGAAGTAATTTGAAGCACCTACACTCACAAATGCAATTACCTATACAAATCGATTGAAATGTGCATATTAACGGCGTGAGAGATATTTAAAAAAATTACATTTATATAATTTTTGATAAAACAAAAGAATACCAAACGAGAAAATCTCGTTTGAGCGATTCTGAAAATGCGGAATTTTGAGCTCATTTTAACAGAAAAATGTTGAGTTTTCGAGAAACTTTATATGACATTATATAATGCACATGTACTCATAAATACAATAATGTGAAAAAATTGCCTTTAATGTAAATATTAACGACGTGAGAGACGAGACAAAATAATTACATTTTTGTAGTTTTTGAAAAAACAAAAGAATAGAGCAATATGGCGTTTTAAATAGATTATATTCAGCGCTATTCCTACCAAAAGGATAAAGAAATAATTTGGAGCAGTTTTTGAGAAAATCTTGATTTTGTTATATTTTAAAATTGCACATATTGTGATATACCAAAATGACGAACCATTTTTATTATGAAAATGTCATTTTATATGACATAGAATATAGGGATGTCAATAGACGATCGCGAGGGGGTCGTTATGTGACAAATAAACAACCGGCGTTAAGGATCATTTTTCGTTAGGTTGAAATGACAGAGGCGGAAAAGCGTTGTTTTGAGAGACAAAAGAAAAAGATATAAAATTCGGATGCTTTCGAGTTTTTAGAAGAACGTTCATTCGTTGGAGCAACGCGGTGATGAGCTGGTCGGCTCCTGATATATTTTACCAGATCGAGGAAAGACTGTAATTGACAGTTGTATAAAATTAATTATCGTTTCTTATATTAGGATAGAGCGTTCTTGTAGGAAGTAAATACGTGTCTAGGTGTCCACCCGAGACGCAACTGAGGGAAGTCACGAATTATAGGACGCGGACATTAGGCGAGGACTTTATCCAGAAGCAAGTCTGCTGCGTCGACGGAGAAGGTTCTACGGGGCGCCATCGAACGAAGAAGTGAAGAGCGCGCGAAGACCCACGAATGAATAACAAGTATTTATAACTATTGTAATATAGAGAAAACTGGTCATGACCAAAGATCAATTCATTTTTGATTATCAATACAATAAATTCTAATTTGTTAAGTTGAAAGAAAGCTGATTACCATTGTTCGTTACGTGTAATGCAGCATTTTAATAAGATTTTCAGATTCCTCGCCACTCCGTAGGGATGGCAGACTGAATAATTGGTTGCAGAGTAAGTAGAAACAATTATGAACTTCGAACCCTAATTAACTGAGCTAGCACAACGTAATTTTGGAATGAGTGATATTTAAATTACGTAGGAATCTTTAGGTTTCAAGTGTAACCTTTTCCTGGCGCCCAAATCACATTTACCAGTAATAAGTATGTTTCAAAATGTCGCTCCAAGTGGGACTTGTTTTTAAATAGAAAGACGGAGCTTGTTTCAAATTGGCACCTGTCAACGTCGGGCATGTTTCAATATTTAACGCAATATTTCGCAGAAACTAATAGAGGCTGCAAAAAATGTGTATCACCTTTATGAAAGAACTATTTATGGACAACAAATTTCTTTTAAAGGAAAAATCTCCATCTTCAATTTTGTAGTTGTAGGAAGATGCCAAAAAATTCAAACTTTTGTAATTTTCGAACATTCAAAGTTAACCGTGATATTCTGACATATGCCACCTTTATAATTGTATTTTACTCTATTGTTAGAGTGAATTCAAAGAAAAAAGTTGGAGCCATTTTTGAGAAAATTTTGAAAATGTCCGGGGGGCTTCATGTAAAGTACCCCCAAATTTTAAGGAATGTTTTCAAAATTTCAATGCTTCGACTAGAGCCAGGACAGAAGTTTCTTCAATTTGGAAAAGATCGTACGTATGGTTTAAGCGCTAGTGTTCACAGACGAACGGTCAGACGGACGTTTTGAAAAAAAAGAAAAGATTTTTCGGTTTCAGAGGACCCCAGAATGTGTATTTCGGTTGACGTCTCGAAATCGTTTTTCCGCATTACATAACTTTCTCTATACTACGTATTGAAATGTTCATTAATTACTAACAGTGGCGAAGCGTCAGGGTAGGCAGAGTAAGCAGAGCTATCCCTAAGAATCTTGGTGGTTGGCCAGGGACGGCGCGGGGAAGTGAGCGCGCATGCGTATTGAGTAGGCTGGCTCGATGTTTGGGCAGAAGTTGTGCCTTACAAGTCTATAAGTAATTTAAATATTGCCGGCAGGCGCTCTCTTCACTACAAGCTTGCGTGAAACTTCCGGAAATGACCGCTAGATGTCATTGAGCAACTTCAAGTGTCAGTAACATAATGAGTAAAACATTTATTTATTCCAAATTTCATTATTAGAATTTCTATGTCGGTAATTCATTAAGTATAATATTGAGAATGTTCACTTTTTTCTCCTACATTACTTAGCTTTATGTTAATTAGACACGATTATTTAAAAAAAACGTTAATTTTAAGTATTTATTGTTGTATGTTAGTTTAGCAAGTGACCGCTAGATGCAGTTGCCACACTGCGCACTACTCTGTAAGCTCTGTACCATAGACTAATATGACTACTCTGTGACATAACTGCCCTGTACTGAGTACTCTGTAACGGTGCAGTACAAACCATGTGCTCGTTTTCTTAAATAAAACTTTTATTAAATAAACAAGTGTTTATTTAACCATAACATGGCGCAGTCGTAAGCTGTCGGTAAACTCAGTCGTAAGTACGGTGTGTTCTCAACATTTGTTTCGAACAAGTTAAAAAGTTGCCTGATGTAATACAGTGCCAGTAATCATTCGAAAAAAGAGCATACTCGCAAACAATGGAATCGCTTAAGCAGCCTAAGCCGATGTCCATGGAAGGTGATCTTGGAATCAACTGGCAAAAATTCAAAAACAGTTTCCAGTTGTATTGTGTTGCAACGGGCATCAACAAAAAGGATGAACAAATCCAAGTTGCAGTTTTATTGCATTGTGCCGGTGACAGTGTTGTCGATATTTTCAACACTTTAACATTGACTGAAGCAGAAAAGAAAGTGTTTAAAACAGTGCTAAGTAAATTGGACAAATTTTTCTTACCACAAAAAAATATCAGTGTCGAAAGTCACAAGTTTAATACGCGTGTGCAAGGTGCAAATGAAAGTTTTGATCAGTATCTTACAGAACTGAGAAAGCTTGCAGCGAATTGTGATTTCGGTAATCTTAAAGATCGTTTGATCCAAGATCGAATCGTGAGTGGTGTTCACGACCAAAGGGTTAAGGACAGGCTTCTTCGCGAAACAAACCTAACCTTAGATAAGGCAATAAAAATTTGCAAGGCCGCGGAGGAAGCAGTCATTCACATAAAGACAATGACGGACAACACCAATAAGCTGTCAGTAAATGCAGTTAGAAAACAGTTTCATCCCAAGAAGAAACCAGGTGCTCATACAATGCAACAAGGACACACACAACAACGATCAGGAAGTACGCAAAATGTCTCAAGAAATCAGTGCAGCCAACAGACCCAGTCAACAGAACAAAGAAGCCAACAAACAACTTCATCGAGACCAGGTTGTCAAAGATGCGGTTTGTTTCATACAAAAAACTTGTGTCCGGCAAGTGGTAAGGTATGCTTAAAATGTAAAAAATTAGGTCATTTTGCAAAAATGTGTCGTTCAAAGTTTGTAAATGCTATAGAAAATGGAAATGATGATGAATGTGAGTATATTCTTGGTGCACTTGAAATTAATGATATAAAATTAGAAAACAATTGGTTTACCATGTTAAAGATTCTTGATTGCAATAAGACACTTAAATTTAAACTTGATACGGGAGCACATGTTAATGTAATTCCAGAGTATATTTTTCAAAAATTAGATGTATCACAAAATCTCAATCAATGTCAGTATGATATTTCTAATTATGGTGGGCAAAAGCTCCATGTTATAGGTTCATGTAAACTGAATGTTTCCACTAACGATCGAAAGTACAAAATGGATTTTGTAATTGTTCGCACGACTGACAAATCAGCACCTATTATAGGCCTGAGGGGTCTACAAGAATTAGATTTGGTAAGAAAAACTGTGGATACTTTAGAAGTTGACAATGAATCGAATTTTATGCAAAAGCATCACGATGTTTTTCAAGGTATAGGTAAGATTAGCAATAAACCTCATGATTTCAAACTAAAAGAAGGTTATCAAGCTGTCGCAGTTCCGTGTCGTAGAGTCCCTTTTAAAATAATGAAAGATTTAAAAATTGAGTTACAAAAAATGGAAGATGATGGTATCATCACTAAAATGACTGAACCATCAGAATTTGTTAACCCATTGGTTTTAGTGCATAAACCAAATAAATCCCTGAGAATTTGTTTGGACCCTTTTCATTTAAATCAAGCTTTGGTAAGAGAAAGGTATGAAATGCCAACTTTTGAAGAAATTACAGCAGAAATGGCTGGCTCAAAATTTTTCACAGTTCTCGATGCGCATAGAGGATTCTGGCAAATTGAGTTGTCAGATACAGCATCGAAGCTAACGACATTTGCCACACCTTTTGGCAGGTATCGTTTTCTTAGGCTTCCATTTGGATTGTCCATAGCTCCAGAGATTTTTCACAGAACTTTCACAGAAATCTTTGAAGATATTCCAAACATAAAAGTGTACATTGATGATCTCATTATATATTCAAAGACAAAGGAAGAGCATGATGAAACTTTGAATCGTGTTCTCAACAGAGCTAGAGAAAGAGGTGTAAGATTTAGCCCAAACAAGATACAGTACTGTAGTAATCAGGTCAAGTACATGGGACATGTTATTTCTGTTGATGGTATTAAAGCTGACACAGACAAAGTGGAAGCAATAAAACAGATACCAACACCAAAGAATGTCGCGGAGCTTAGCAGATTTTTGGGAATGATTACATATTTAGCTAAGTATATACCCAATCTGTCTGACATCAGTACTAATTTGAGACAATTAAAAAAAGAGGTGCATTGGATGTGGACAGACGCCCACCAGAAAGAATTCATACAGTTAAAAGAAGTACTTTCAACCAGTCCTGTTTTACAATTCTATGATGAAAAGAAACCGATAATTTTGTCGGTAGATAGTTCAAGGGACGGAATGGGAGCAGTAGTTATCCAGGATGGGAAACCAGTAGCGTACGCATCGAAATGTTTAACTGATACACAACAACGCTATGCACAAATTGAAAAAGAAATGCTAGCTATTGTATTCGGGTGCCAACGTTTTCATCAATATCTTTATGGTAAAGAATTTACAGTAGAATCAGATCACAGACCATTAGAGTCAATCTTTAAAAAGGATCTAAACAAAACCCCGATGCGACTACAACGCCTTCGTATCAGTTTGCAGCCATACCAATTTACAGTAAAATACAAACCCGGATCCCAATTATATTTAGCAGATGCTCTATCAAGAGCCAGTTATGATGACAAAAATTTTGAAGTCAACGAAAATGACTTAGATGCTCAGGTGAACTCTATTTTATTTCACAATATTTCTCCAAAAAAGTTCGAGAAAGTTCAAGAAGAAACAGCCAAAGACGAGGAATTGCAAAACTTGATGACAGTTATTCTGGAAGGATGGCCAAATTCCAAAGGTCAGGTAAAAGACGATATCAAGCCATACTGGTTTTGCAAAGATGAATTGGTTGTAGTCAAAGGAACAATCTACAGAGGAGATCGATTGGTAATTCCCCAAACCATGAGACGAGACATGATAGATAGATTGCACTATAACCACATGGGAGTTGAGAAAACAATTTTAAGGGCAGTAGAAAATGTGTTTTGGCCTAATATTGACAAAGAAATTCAAGATGTCGTTAGGAACTGTCCAGCTTGTTTAACTTTCCAAAATAGTAATCAGAAAGAAACAATGATGACTCGTGAAATTCCTGACCGACCATGGCACACAATAGCAGCTGATTTGTTCGAACTTAATAAAAAGAAATATTTGTTAATAGTAGACGCGTATTCACGATTTCCAGAAGTATGTTGTTTGAATGATAACACTACATATGAGAATGTAATACATCATGTAAAATCGATATTTTCCAGACATGGTAAACCGGAACTTCTATACACAGGCAATGATGTACAGTTCGTGAATCAAAAGTTTCAAACTTTTTTAGAAGACTGGGAAATTGTGCACAAGACAAGCACTCCAAGGTATCCACAGTCCAATGGCCTAATTGAGAGGCACGTTCAAACAATTAAGTCACTTTTAAAGAAAGCATTGTTTGACAACAAGGATATGTACATTACGTTGCTTGAGTATAGAAATACGCCATTAGGTAGAGGTCTTCCTTCTCCTGCTGAAATATTGTTCGGAAGACGATTAAATGGTATATTGCCAACGAACCAAGAAATGCTCTTGCCAAAATATAAATATGTGAGGTTCGAAAAGGTGAATGAAGATAAAAAGCTAAGAGAAAAGCAATATTATGATAGGAATGCAAAAGATTTAACAGAACTAAAGAAAAATGATCAAGTTATGGTTCAGTTAACAGAGAAGAGTACTTGGGAACCTGCGACCATTATTGATGTTGACCAAAGTAGACCTAGATCATATGTTGTTAAGTTAGATAGAAATGACCAAATTTATGTGAGAAATCGCAGATTTTTGAGGAAATTTGAAGTTAACAGATTTGATAAGAACGACAATGATAGTTATGATGATCTTATAAACAAGTATCTCAAAAATGCATGTACACAAGAATACACACTAACAAATACAGCTCAAAACGATACTTATGTCAATACAAAGGATGATGATCAAAATGATGCTTATGTCAAACCACAAACACAAGCCAAATGTAATCAAACGAATCCAAAGGCTATTGGAGTTACAAGATCAGGTAGACTAGTAAACAAACCAAAGTATTACAAAGATTATGTTTAAGATCAATAGATTAAGTTCAATATGTTGTATTTTGAAAGAATATCTTAATCTTTCGTTATATCTTGTGTAATGTTTTTTTTATAAATTGTATCTTGTGAGGGAGATGTTGTATGTTAGTTTAGCAAGTGACCGCTAGATGCAGTTGCCACACTGCGCACTACTCTGTAAGCTCTGTACCATAGACTAATATGACTACTCTGTGACATAAGTGCCTTGTACTGAGTACTCTGTAACGGTGCAGTACAAACCATGTGCTCGTTTTCTTAAATAAAACTTTTATTAAATAAACAAGTGTTTATTTAACCATAACAACCATTGTTCACTTCATTGCACAGCTCTACCCAGCTTCGGCGTTTGCTGTCATTGATGGCTCATTTTAGTATGCGGCCGGCATCTCCGTATTGTTGACGTCGAACACTGGGATTCCCTTCCTTGTGCTCGTTGGTGTAACCTCCTCGCCTGGAGGCATTTCTGCCTAAACTGTGCAATTTCTTTGTTCCGCCAGAACATTGGACGGCGGTAGGGCTTTCCGATCGTCTAGGCATCGCGGCATCGCATGGTTTAACGATGTGGTCCATCAATTGTAGGGCTTTGTTGTTGGGTGTGCCTGTTGGATCCACAGCTTCTTCTGGCATGATACTGAATGCATGTGCATCAAATGCGGTCGCTTTCCACCCTTCATTTCTCAGTTTATTGCATCTCCTTACTGAACTAAATTCCTGCACTTCACAGAGGATTGTCTGGTAGTGACTGTGGGTTTAGCACTCTCTAACTAACCATTTGATACCTGACCTTACTAAGGAATCACTCACAAACATTAGGTCCACGATAGATCCCACTTTTCCTATGCAAAATGTGCTAGTACTTCCAGTGCTCGCCAAAGCCATGTCCAGGGTGAGAAGGCTTCCAGCATAGCTCTTCCTTGGCGATTTGTCGTTGGGCTGCCCCATTCAGTTGCCCATGCATTAAAGTCACCAGCGATCATGACAGAGCTGCGTCCCATGGCGTCCCTTTACCAAACGGTTAAGGAAGACTTCGAATTCTTCGATAGCTGCATTCGGTGATGCGTAGCAGCTATATATAACTATAGCCCCCTATTTTCGCCCACACGAATCCTGCTTCGTGTTTGCCATTTTCTGCTGAATCTGGCGTTGCTCTCAGGTCCATATGGCTGCCTTTCTCATAGAATCGGCCATCCATGAAGACGTATAGAGTTCCCAGGACTGTTCACACAATATGACAACATACACATCAAGTTTCCGTACAAGCTGCATTAGAAAGGCTTGCGCAGCCTTACAATGGTTTAAGTTTAGTTGCAGTATCTTCATATTCTGCGCTTTTTCTCAAACGCCTGCTGGAAGGCTGGACACTTAAGGCTGCCAGTTTCGTGATTATCATTCGTAATGCCTCTGTCGGTGCAATGAAAGTAAAACGGGCTTTTCCTGCAAGCCGAAGTGGCCTTCTTCACCACTTCTTCAACAGTTCTGCAATCAGTCTCTGTTTCGACAAATGTGCACCTGATGGACGAAGTCGCACGCGGTCACTCGCACCTTCTCGCGGACGCGTCAGCCAATCCTCACCTTGCCTGCCTTCAAGATCTCGTTTGTTTTCCCATCGAAGAGACTTCACATCGGCTGGCATTAATCCCTTCGCTTCTTGAAATGCCTCAGAGACGGCGTGCCAGATCTCGTCTTCTTTGGTTACTTCATCAAGGTCTTTCACTTCAGTAAGGATCTGACTCGTGGGAGCTTTTATTTCGGCTTTTCCATTCAGCACCTTCTCCAGGGAAGCCTGGGACATGGATGTTTTTCCATCGCTGGATTTGCAGAGCTCCAGCAGCAAGTCGCCTTTCGCAGTCTTTCTAATGTGTGTAACATTCGATGCCATTTCGTCGACATAAGAATTGCTCTTCAGTTTCTTGGACAATTTTGCGTATGCCATCTCGCTCTTCGACTTTAGAACGAAGACGTCCGTGGTTTCCTTTTCACTTTCTTTTCTACCGTTGTACATTCAGATATCTGCGTTGTAACGCCGCTATCCAGTGAATCAGCACTTTGATTCCCTTCGATACCTTTAGTCGTTTCTTCGGTTCTACAAGATAACACTTCATATTCCTAAAGTTTATTCTTCGGAGACTGTGTCTTGTCTGTCTATTCCTGTTTCTACCTGTTTGTCACCTTCTGTCTGTATTTGTTGCAATCCGTAGCTTCTGCAATCCATAGCTTCTGATAAGTAAATTTTCAGTGCGAATAAGGTAGAGAACAGAAAGAAGTTTGGTTTGTGAAAATATACGTTTAGCAGGTGATATCGCGCACACACTTCGCATCTTTCAGAGATCTCCCTTGACCTTGATTCCCTTCTCTAGAAACCACACGCACTAGCTCAGAAGATGCCGTTGACATTTTTCTTTCTACGAGTATCACATGTGAACCTCCGCCATTGTTTGTAAATTACATCTTTGGGACCGAAAATCGGTGGTAAAATCACGATGTGGCACTAAAACGTTTGGATTATTTCTTATGGAACAGTGATAACGCTGAGTGAGAATTTGGCACAGACAAGTACGACTTTTCAGAGCAGTTAGCAAGATCGCTTCGGGTAAGAAGATCTTAAGTGGAATTTATACGATCTAAGAGTCAATTGGTTAAATTGATATTTTTAGTACGCTTTATTCTACGTTTCACTTTAAAATATCGAAGGACAAAACCCCTCTGATGTGAGAGTAAGACCAAAGTACTTCACAGAAATATCCAAATCCCCAAACAGTTGTTATTGACTGAATCTCATGATCGCCAAAGTCCTAGGCTCAGAAATCTCACTTTCGAATTTTTGTAGTACTGTGGTTTATGCCATCATTCCTCTATGTAAATTAAACAATCCAATGCTACGTGAATTTCTGTAAAAATATCCACATGAAACAATTTCACACGAATCTCAATGAGAAAGAATTGTCCCTGATTTGTGTTTGGAGATAATGAATTCCATTCCTTGAGAGGAAACAATTTATTGTATTCATTGGAAATTGGCGGTAGTCCCATCTGGGTATCAAATGATAAACAATTTAGGTACACGAAAAATCATGTTGGGAACGTTGTAATGTCTTTATTGAACGGTTAAAAGTGTAAATTTATTTTGTTAACTTGTGATTTTGTTATCCAAATGCAACCACCAAATTTCGCAAACCTGTTACCGATACAATAGGCTTTTTGTGGCCTGATGGAGTTAAACACAGTAATGTCTTCCTTCTGGTACTGATATAACGCTGTACATATGTAAGGAAACAAGCCCTGCAGGTGATGTATCCAAAAATACTACTTCTAACCTGTGTGGTGCATGTGTTACGTTGCACAACTGATTAGATCTCAGGTTGATGAAGTTGACGTATTTATGTTCTAATACAAAAAAGGATTAACGAGAAGAGGCACCTGGATTGATTCTATGAGCAACAATGCTGGAAGTTTTGATTTTGGAATACAAGTTATGCATCAATTAGATTCTGATGCTCTAGCATCCTTAGGCATATCAAAGCAATTGCTTGACGCCGAAAAGCTATATTGCTACATTTTTCAGTAAGCACTAGAATTAAATCTTTGGAGACGTCTTCCTTGAAACTTTCCGATAGCCTTGAAATTGCTCAATCAGCAGTCGCTTCTTTAAAAACTTCATTTATCATTCTAGGATCTAGTGAAGAAGAAGGGGTTTTCAGTTTTGGAGAAAAACTTAGGATTCGAAACAGTTTGTGCCATTAGTGCAGTGCTGTGATGGAAAATGGATATTGACTACACCCCAGAGGATCTCTGCAAGTTTAAATACGCACTGCAGGCTTCGTGCGATGTGGAACGATCTTTTAGTCGGTGCAAGGCCTTCCTACAAGAGCAAAGGAAAGTTAACATTGCTGAAAATTTGAAACAAATATGTTTTCTTAATGTTGAGGAGATTTTGCAAATAATAGGAGTATGAGGAGTATGAAATTTAATTTTGGTCTTTAAATTAATGAAACAGAACAAAAATATATACCAAGATTAAAGTGTTTCAGTAAAAAATAAATTATATAATGATAATTAATGTTACATATTTCTTACTTTTGGGTACATATTTCTGTTCATTATAATACACATATATGTACATATTTTCCCAATTTTTAGTACGTAATTATCCTGGCCGTAGTAAAATTAATTACCGTAAAAAATAGGAGAATTTCTCAGTAGGGAAGATACTTGTGCATTTCATTACATGTAATGAAATGGCTCAGGAGTATATATTGGGGGATTTGTTCACAGCGTGCTAAGTCTAATATGTTTTGTTTGTGATATATTGTTAGTCTCTTTACAAATGTATTTTGTACGTTAATACATTGTTGTGGTCAAAAACTCTTCATTGACCTCTGGTGAAGTTTCTCAAAGTCTCGAATGTTGTGTGGAATGAACGCAAGATGGCAAGACGTTCAAATAAATGTTCCCAAAACGGTTTCCGGTTTCTTAAATGTCGAACATACTAGAAGCTGCTGAGCTGTTACGTGGCACATATCAGAAGGAATGTCTGTAAGAGCCGTTTTAAAGATGCTTAATATTATATCAGGTATAGAGGAAATACATGCAGTTTGGTAACAAACACAATGCAAAAATTAACAATGTTGTCACATTAGACTGACGTGTTGGAGCTGGGACAATGGGGTATGACTGTTACTACCACGGGGGCAGGGCGAAGGGTCCTCCTCAATATATTTTTGTATGTGGCGTTCATTGCAGAGACTTGCTGGTAATGTTTCAATTGCACCCCACCCCTCCACCAACCATAATTTGAAGCTGGTGGCACCCACTGAACAGGGTAGACATTATGCCAGTCCCTACACATTCACTCTTTTAAGACTTCTCTAGGAACATTTGGTACGGAAATAAAGTACTAGGCTTTAAATAAAAAGTGCTAATCACAAAAAAATTATTCCCTGTTGATGAAGTAATTACCAAAACACTGTTAATGAAACATAACAGTTTTAATGAAATTTAGCGAATGTTACCTAATACTGTTAATAAAAACATATTACCAAATGTTAATGAAAAATATTTCCACCAAAGAATTATAATATACAAATTCTTAATTTCAATGATTAAAAGGGGGAAAATGTCAGTAGATCATATATTTATGGGGCCTTATGTTTTTGTTTATCCCAAATAATTCTGAGAAATCGTTTCTGTTGATAAACTCATACTATTTTAGGACTGCAATTCTTGTGTAATGTACTCATACCATCCACTAAAAATAATCTTACGCTCAAACTGCAACAATTCTAACATTTTCTTCAAATAAAATTCATATTCCCCTCTTCGTTTTGTTATTTCGAGATTCATACAAACAATGCGAAAGATCGCAGTCCCAACCAACCGCCATTCTCTGAGATACAATTTTCAATGAACATCGTCGTTTCCTTCACATTAGTGAAAACAAGATTATATTTATGTTCGTGACCTCGAGTAGCCGACTCTTTAACACGCAAAACATTAATGCGTTTGCGTTTAACCTCGGCCTGTGCAACGAAACCCGCGTGATAACCTCATTAGTGTTTAGTTGTAATGCTGGTGCCGCTTTGCTACGTGTCGACTTTCATGAGGCAGCATTTTGAGACAGAGCAGCTGACACAAACCACGTCCCTGCGATACTACAGGTTATCGACTTCCCTCATTTAAGCAATGATGTTGAAAGGGAAGATGAATAAGCTGTTTGTCACTAACAAAACATACACACTTTTCTGTTCCATTCATTAATAGTTACTTATTTCACAAGGGGCCAAATGAGACTATTAGAATCCAAAAGAGTCAGTTCACGAGTGCGGATGCGCGACTGTATGATTACTTGTACTAACATAAGTAACGATCTATTATTATGGTCAAGCATTTTACATTTCATTTTATTCGATAGCCTTTTAAATTCTCGTCTACGTACAGTCGACTCCGTTTATAGTGAACTTTTGACGAATAACATTTTTGGTTCACTATATCAGAGGTTCACTATATCCCATGAATGTTTGGATGTTTGAATGATTGATGAATATTTAAATATCTTTATTTGACCTTCAAAAATCAATTATTTTCAATTGTTTGCTTCGTACATTTTTCATTAGTAAGTTCTCTATAAAAATAGTCCTCCAGAGCGTGCTCTCTTCATCTTGATCTGCATTGTTCGTTGCCTCTAAGTGTAGTAATGCAGTCTTGACACCCTTCAATGGCTTCTTCCACTGTTAGAACACCGTCTCTCTCACCGAAGGCCCTTCTGCTCGCCTAATAACATATCAGATCCTCTCGGTACATGGGGAAAGCGGCTAAGGAAACTGATCGCTGTTCTGGGCGGCGCGGGGGTGTCGCCAGGCTACGTGGATATGGCAGACGCGCTCTCGTCTACGCAAAACACAACGCGCTTTGTCCCATTGAATGTAACACCGAGCTTGAATCTGAAGCAAGCAATCGCGCAACGCAGCCAGTTGTAGCCCTCGCAGGACACGGCCTTTGCTTTTGCAGTGAAATTGAGTGGCAGTAATGTCCCCATTCCAGATTTGCTACCTTCACCTCAAGGGGGACTTCTTTGATATTGATCTTTGACCGACAATATTTTTTCCAAGCTGCCTGCAGTTGGAATTTGTTTCATTGAGACGATATATCCTTTTCCAGAAGGGAATTAATTTCTAGAACGTTGTACAGTCGACTCGGGTGATAGTGAACTCGGATGTAGTGAACCCTCGGTAATAGTGAACTTAAGTCACTGGTCCCGTTTCACTTACATTACAAACAAGCATAAGATGATTCGATTATAGTGAACCTCAACCTCGGCTATAGTGAACATGGGAAATGAGTCCTGGACATGAAGTGGATCTCGTACGTTATTAGGCGAGCTGAAGGACCTTCGGAGAGTGGGACGGTGTTCCTACAGTGCAAGAGGCATTAAATGTGTCAAGACCGCATTTCAGTACTAAGAGCCAGAGGACAACACAGAATAAAGTACGAAGAGAACACAAACTCTAGAGAAGCATCTAGAGAAATGACTAATGCAAAATTTACGAAGCAAATAATTGAAAAAAATTGTTTTTTTAAGGACAAATAAAGATATTGAAATTTTTAGTTCGTGCTGTTAATGAATTTTGCTGAATCTCTATATTAATAAAACCAATCCTTGTGGAGAACTTCTATGTACTTTTGTGATCATCGGATATAGTAAACCTCTAATATAGTGAACCAAATCTGCTAGTCCCCAGAAGTTCACTATAACCGTAGTCGACTGTATTTCCTACGTTCACTGTAGCCGAGGTTCAAGTTCACTATAACCGAATCTTCCTATGTTTATTTCTAATGTAAGTGAAACGGGACCAGTGAGTTAAGTTCACTATTACCGAGAATACACTACATACGAGTTCACTAAAACCGGAGTCGACTGTATAGAGTAATAAGTAGATAATATACATAATTTTGAAAAAGTATAAAGCTGCGGATAATCAATGTCAATATTTTAACGGAAATGATCCTGATACTGAAAAAACGTTTTTGTCAGAATGTCTGTCCGCCCGTATGTTCACCTGTCCGTCCGTCTACCGTCCGCCCATCTATCCGTCTACCCGTCCGTCTGTCCGTCCGTCTGTCCATCAGTCTGACCGTCCGTCTGTCTGTCCCAGAAGCATATCAGAAGTCAATGAGAAGCATATATTCAATTCTGCAAAGCACATTAAAGGTCGTATATGCAAAAAGGTCAATTTAGTTACATTAGAGTATTGTTTAATTAAATTATTGTTTATAAACGCAACACTTTTACAAACATAGTACAGTCATGTGATTCTGCCTCGTGAGACAAGGACTTCAGGCAGGTGAGCCGACGTACTTGGACACTAAGACCATGGGTTCGGAAATCACGTAAGGAATAAATGTTTAACATTGTGTTCGTGGCATGGGGAACATTCCAAGTTCTTTGTATTTCATATATACTCTAATCTTTCCATGAATTCTTATCAAGTGACTTTGATTGAGTTTAAACTATGTGCGCTTTGTAAGCGACACGAAAACTCGACATTCGCATGAGGAAGAATTTTCAGCGTTTTCTCCTCTCGTTTATTGGTAGATCATACGGCACAGCCCTGCTACCGCCAGAAGAGAAAACGTGTTTTAATGCTCTGTTACGGCCTGAGGGCAGAGGCACAAAAAGGCCTGAGGGCACGAAAAATCACGGCCACAAACATCTTGATTGTTCGCTAAAATTAACACTTTTTGTTAAAAACAAACAATATTGGATTGATCTAGCATTAAGCAAAATAGTCAGTGTTTCTCGCGCAAAGCACACAATGAATAAGTTTAGCAAAATTTACACATTCTGTTCAGTTTATTTATGACTTATTTGTCCAGTTTAATTGGCATTATCACAACTAAACTATTGTATGTTTCATTTAATATAGTAATATTTGCAATGGTATTCTTTTCTTCCTTTAGAAACTTGCACAAGCGACACGGCCTGATAGGGATTTCAGACGCCGATAATGAGCTGCTGGGAAGAGGTAGTGGTAAAAGCGAAAAGCTAGCCCAAACTCAAGATTGGTTGGCTGTTAGTGATTCCGGGCACGTCAACTACTGAGGTTATTAGTGCATGTTTCCCCTCGGGAGGTGGCAGTGTTTTTCCCCCGCTGGATGGCGAGATCCGGCGCCGACCTGCTGTCGGCTAGCTGGGTTTTCCCCGACCAGATATCTTCCACCATAGGGGTACCGCCCTAGCAGGGACAAGCTCTAAGTACCCGACTGATCACCCGGCATATGAGGTAGTGTAGTGCTGTTGGTGTAAGTGTGTTTAAGGGAAGAGGATAGGACAAGGATGAGGTAGGAAAGATCTCGCGCGACTTTTTTTATAATATTCACTCTGGAAGAACTCATTAAAATGTTATAAAACAATGAGACATTTTATGAACTCCGAACATGTAAGTAGACAGCATAAAAAGGCGATCGGATAAGACAAAAATATTGGGCAGAATGGGCAAAGAGTGGGCAGAATGGGCAAGGTTGGCAGAGTGCGGAAGATGAGCAAAGTGAACAGAGAGGGGAAGAGAGTGGGCCGAGAGGGGGAAAGAGAAAGAGAGCGAGCAGGGAGGTGGCAGAGTGGAAGAGAGCAGACAGAGAGGGGGAAGAGCGGGCAGAGAGCTGACAGAGAGCGGGAAGAGGGCGGGCACAGAGGGGGCATAGCGGACAGGTAGGCACAGGCTGAGAGGGGCAAAGCGGAAAGAGAGCTGGCAAAGAATTAGCAAAATGCGCAGAGAGGTCAGAGCGGGCCTAGAGGAGACAGAGCGGGCAGAGAGCCGAGAGAGAGCGGGAAGAGGTCAGGCACAGATGGGCCACAGCGGACAGGTAGGCAGTACAGACTGAGAGGGTCAGAGCGTTAAAAGAGAGGAGACAAAGAATGAGAAGAATACGCAGAGAAGGCAGAGCGGGTCTTGAGGGGCCAGAGCAGGCAGAGAGCCGACAGAGAGAGGGAAGAGAGTGAACATAGAGGGGAACATCTGGCAGAGTGGGCAGTACTGGCAGAGCGGGAAGAGAGCGGGCAAAGGGCATGCTGAGTGGGCAGCGTGTTCAGGGTGCGCAGAGTATGAAGAATGGGCAGGGCTTGCCGAGAGGAGGCAGAGAGCCGGAAGACAAGTCAATCGACCACCAAAGCAATGGTTCCTCAACAGTGTCATAAGAGTCTAAAAAGTGAACAGGTGCCCAACACTCAACATTTTATCTCAGAATAGTAAAAACCTCACCCAAACTTTTTTCGGGCCACGCCAGGCCTGGCCAGGGCGCGGGGCGTTTGAGAGCAGCGGCCGGCCGCCGGCCGCCGTCGGGGGATCTCCATCGGCGCCAAGATAACGCGCCCCCGCTGTAATAATTTGCCGGCGCCGCTGCCGATAGCGCTTGATCTTCGCTCCTCCCGATAGGAATAAACATGGCTCGCCTCGGGTGTCGTCTCGTCTATTTTTATGACGGTGCGTGCTCTAATTACCCTGTGGGAAGCTGCTGTGCAGCTGTTCGTTACTCAGCCTCGAACTGCGGGGCGCGAGTATTTTTGTTTTTTTGCAAATAGCTAAAGAATATTGATAAATGAAACACGTGCGGAGAGGGCTGTATAGTGATTCAAAACATGTTATTTTACAGGGCGCGGGAATTGCTCGCGCTGAAATAACGAATGCCGCTGTGGCAGAGAGAACTGCGATTTCTCAGCCCTTGCCAAAGCGGTTATCTAGAACATGTAATTTAAATAATTTTATTGTTAGCAGAGAATGGGCTCACGCGAGCAAAGGTGGCATAAACATAAACAAGGCTGTGTAACCAGTAGTGGAGCGATTCGTGGGGTACAGTTACAGTGCTTGCCTTTTATCTGGGGTACTGGCTCAAATCCCGATTCCGGTCCTATAGGAACTTCGTGGTTGTCAAAGCGAATCCCAGCAGGCTTTCTCGGGGTTCTCCCGTGTCCCTGTGTTTCATTACACGTCAGAAATGTCATTAAATTTAATGTAGGGTAATGTATTGTTCATGAAACTTAAAGTAATCTTGTACATTAAAATAGCGATATATATATATATATATATATATATATATATATATATATATATATATATATATAATACAACTCTGTTGCGAGAAGGAGTCGTTAGCCCTAAGGATGTGTGAGATCGCGTGGGCGTTACCGGCGTCGTTCGACAGTCCACTGCCGTCCCGACGTCAGACCTCTCGAGTTGTTTCGAATCGCTTGCCTGGATGAGGCTTATGCCTGAAAATGCACCTGGGTGGGGAATACGGGCAGGTTTATACTCAAAGCAAAACACTTGTGGCTCTGGCATACAAGGCTGTATATTCTACAATCAAGGAATGACAAAAACAAAACAAAAAACACACACACACAAATTCAACAAAAATAGCCCTTGACAAACAATCACGTACAGAACGCGACCTTCGTGCTCGGAAATGAATATTCGGAGCAATTATTGCTACCTCTCTTCACAATAAATCACCTTATTTCATCATTCATTTAATGAATTGTACTTTATACACCATTTGGTGCAGGCATGCCTTGGTCTTAAGGACCCAAAGAATACAAAGTTGAACCTTCCTACTCTGAATTGCTTTCATTCCTGACAAATGGTTATTAATCCATAATACACTTCAATCACTACTTCTTAAACAAAACTCGGCACAGAGCAAAATTAATCGAACTATTTACAACACCCCTTTTTAACACTTAATTAATTGGGTGACTTGTTTAAAGTGAATTAATCATTTCTGTTCTTAACATGGCTTTCATTCAAGAGTTCCACACATCAACGTTCACAAATGTGGCTTGAAATACCTAATATTTGAAAGATTTTAAGAAACAAACAGTGTGGTTTAGCGTCGTTCAATTACATTTCTTTCGTTTCTGCAACCGTCTGTCGCACGGGTACTCACGCTTCTCCAATGGGGTTTTACGTGAACTGGCCTAGTCGAGTGCTGCGAGCGGCGCCTTGGCGCCTCGGCGTTTGGGGACGTGACGATCGCGCCCTACGCGACCTCCGGGGCTCTCGCTGCGCTGGCCGCGACGGCTCGTGCTGGCGACGCGTCGGGGTAGCCTGGCCTCCACGATCCTCCGCCCCTCCTTCCGCTGCGTCTCCGTACCAATTTTCTCGGCCGGGAAGTGCCTCGGCCTCGCCTCTGCGCCCGTCTTCCTTCCCCAACACAAATGCTTCTCTGGCGGTGTTTTCAGGAATGGTTATCGCCTTGGCTCCTTGCTTCGGTGATGTGACGTAGCGGCGATGCAGAAAATTGTTCGGCGTACGCCGGAAAAGAGTCCGATTCAGCCCTCACTGAATTCACATAATTCGCTCCCACTGATACACGTTTTTTTCCGTTGTGAGTTATCAACAAAAAACGAGTACAATGTTCGTTCTCTTCCCGTATTCGGATGAAACAATCTCGCGTGAAGTTCACTGCTAGCGACTCGCGACCGGTTTCTCTTCACTAACCGTCACTTATAACGGTTTTTACGTGATTTGTGAGACGCGTTCCGCAGCGATCCGTCCTCCTCCGAGATTTTTCTGAGACCCCTTCAACTTTCAACGGAAAAAAATTTCTTGCCGTTGGCTTCCCTCGTTTTTCGGATACCGGCCAATCACAAGATCTCGTTCCCAAGCTTATCTTTCGAATTTCTTATTCGTGGACAAGCGTTTCGCTCGACGCGGCCGACGTCAGACAGTGACGGGGTTCTCGCGCCCCGTTCAAATTAGCGAACTGCCGAAGACGGTATTTTGGGAATTTTTATATATGGTCCGGTCCGTTACCAGGGCGTATATTCGAGCTCGTCTCAATATATATATATATATATATATATATATATATATATATATATATATATATATATATATATTCAAAAAGTTCTTCACCGATTGAGCTTAAATTTTCACACCATAACAACCCGATTGAAAGATTGTTTTTATCTATTTTTTGTGTCAGTAACATACCCATGACCGCGAGAAAACGCTTTTTGACGGTGAGCTGTGTACCAGCAACCACGCCAACTGCCGGAAGCGAGGGGAACACTCGCCATACTAGCTAACGACAACCGCAGTCACATGTGAAACATTACCTATTCTCAATTACATTGTTTATTAACAAAAACGTATCCATTCGCATCCTATTCAGATTATATACAACCTGAATTAAATATTATCCTTACTTGAGGTACTTCTTTGTGATCGTGTCGTGATTGAGCTGCGCCCTTCACCAAATTGTAAGTAGACGTTATGTTTTATTGAGATTATATTTTGTATGAGAGATAGTCTTTGGCATGCAAATTGTTGACTGACGAGACGGTGGAGTTGTCTGAGTGGATCTTGCGTTTGATGTGGAAGTTCTGTGGGTGATTTGAAAATTTTGAGAAGAAACATATCTTCATATTGTTGCCACGTTTCTAGTAATTCAATCAAATTCATAATAAGAATTATATAAAGATACATTAATATTGTAAAGTTTAGATGCCAAAATAGACAAAAACCATAACCTCAGTACGTCAGCATTTCATTACAATTTATTCAACTTTCCAGTCAGCAGCAAATTTATGGCTGTTTCCAGGAGAAAATACATATCTAGTATAATACGATACTGACGGTAAAATACATGATGATAAAATTATATGTAAAATATATGATATGTATGATATATGTAGGATATTCAAGGTGATTTAAATGACACATAACATTAAAATTTCAGAAAATTTGAATGTAATGAGAGGACCACCTCACGTATATCTATGAAAAAGAGAGAAGGCTATTTGTCTGTGTGCAAGAATTATATATTAGCATAGGGTAAAAAGTGATAATCTTTCGTATGATTGTACTAACTTTTTGATGTATGTATTGAGATACACCAGGTATCTCAAATAAACTTTGAGATTGAAAAGTCCAGATAACATTCATTGTTTCTGACCGGAATTGAAAATAGAACGGTACATAGTTCATTTGTCAACAGACAGTATGGTGGACATTTTTACTTTAGTCAAAACAAAACGTGGATGCTAATCGGCGAATTGCAGGATTTATGTACGATCAGCGCTGAATTCTATGTATATAAAAAAAGTCGGGTTAGTTACAGCATTATAACTCAAGAACAGCCGGACAAATTTTAATTATCTCTAGATTGTTGGATTTATATCCTCCACGAATAGCAGAATAACTTATAAAATATCGAAACATTTACTAGATGGCGCTGTAGAACATAACTCAGTATTTATGTCCAAGCGAAGGAAACAGCGAAGGAGAGAGCGAGGGAGAGAGCGAGGGAGAGGGCGAGGGAGATGGCGTGGGGAGAGCGAAGGGGAGGGCGAGGGAGAGGGAGAGAGGGAATGAGGAGAGAGAGGGAATCAGAGGGGGAGAGAGGGAATGAGAGGGGGAGAGAGGGAATGAGAGGGAAGAGTAAGGGAGAGAGAGGGAGGGAGGAAGAGAGAGGGAGGGAGGGTGAGAGGGAGGGAGAGATGGAGGGGAGGGAGCGAAGGACAACAGAGGAGAGAGGAGTGAGGAGGAGAGGGAGGGGGAGAGAGGGAGGGAGAGATGGAGAGGGAGGAGCGAAGAAAGGACAGAGGAGGGGAGTGAAGGAGGGAGAAGAGGGAGGGGGAGAGAGAGGGAGGAGAGGGAGGGAGAGAGGGAGGGAGAGAAGGAGGAAGAGAGGGAGGGAGAGAGGGAGGGAGAGAGGGAGGGAGAGAGGGAGGGAGAGAGGGAGGGAGAGAGGAAGGGAGGGAGCGAAGGAGAGAGCGCGGGAGAGAGTGAGGGAGAGAACGAGGGAGATGGCGTGGGGAGAGCGAAGGACAGGGAGAGAGGGAATGAGGAGTGAGAGGGAATGGGAGGGAGAGAGAGGGGATGAGAGGGGGAGAGAGGGAATGAGAGGGGGAGAGAGGGAATGAGGGGGGAGAGAGGGAATGAGAGGGGGAGAGAGGGAATGAGACGGGGAGAGAGGGAATGAGAGGGGAGAGAGGGAATGAGAGGGAGAGAGTGGGAGAGAAAGAGGGAGAGAAAGGGAGAGAGTGGTAGAGAGGGTGGGAGAGAGAAGGAGAGAGGGGAGTGTGGGGGAGAGAGGAGGAAAGAGAGGAGGAGAATTATGTTGAAGTATTCAACTCTTAGAAGACACTGAAGCATCGAACAAGGACTATTATTTTTTTGAAATTTCCTTCTTGACCTAAGTACATAGTTCTTTGGTTGGAAGATGTGATTTTGGAATGATATTTAATTACTTTGTACCTGAAACTTCGGAAATTGCTTCCTTGCGACAACGTGGTTAGTTTCAAACATTAAGTTCTGGAGAAATAAAGCTTCACATATACACCTTACAGTTTGCGGTTTATGTTCCACGAACCATACGAAGCCTTACGCATGTGCGCATAGTAATTTCTCAGGCCCAACTACTTCACAAGCAAATTAACATTGGGACTCCTCCCAAGTGCAAAAGTAAATTCAGAAATATAGAATTTTAAGGGATATACACTCCAACCTCATTCACGTCATAGAATTCTAATGTGAAAAAAGTTTGAATCATCTCAACATTGAAAACCCAAAACGTCTTCTTTCGCAGCATTAAAATATTGTCCTATTTTTGTGTAATACCTCTTTCAATGCTTCATTCATTGGAGCGTGGTGTCTCTAGAGCGCCTCGAGTATCAGGTCTGGGCACTTGTATACTCTCAGGTGTAATTAAGATATTTTTAATTTTATTATTATTAATAGAGTATTTATTTTGGTCTATAAGGAAATATTAATAATCATTTTTCCACACCATCTACAAGACATTTCTCTTCAAAAGTGTGAATTAAACGAATTGCGTGTGAACGGTACCGATTGTCATAAATCGTACCACATGATCTCGACTGATCTCGAGGATTGCCGAAATGCCCTCTTAGCGGGTCATCGGGGGAACTAAGCTGCCTGTATGAACAGAATATCTGCGTCTGCGGGCACGCGTTTTGCGCATGTGTTGAAGCCTCCGAAAGGTCAGAGCCTTCGTTCTTTCTCTCGTAAGTTTGCAATTGAGCGGGATGCCAAACCTACAAAGTCAGACGAATCATGTGATTGTTCATTCGAAAATTATCAATAAATACTTTATAAAGAGATGAAGTTTTCTTTAAATGAAAAGCATTTTTTGTTTTTCATAAAATATTTGGGCCGCCTTACAGCCTAATAGGAAGCTATGCCATTGTATGTAGTTAATAACTCTATCTAGGCAGAAACACCAGTAAATATGTAGGCAGGATTGCTAACAGATTTTGCGAAGACGTCAAATGTAGATATTGCGTAAGAGCCATTACATTCATACTCCTCATTATAAAAAAACTTTACCAATTATAATGCATGCCATTAATAATAACGAATACTTCCATCTGATTCAGATATTTCAGTACCACCTCTAGTGACGAAATAAGATACATTTCGTTTTTTTGTTCGCATTATTCGAATAACTGATAAAAAAAGAAAGGAGTAATGCTGTGTATATTAGTATATTATACCACTTCATGAGAATTTTTAAAATTTAAAGTCACTTAAATCAGGGTATTAATAACTCTTACAGGGCAACCGGCAACGATTTGGGTTCTCCCAGTGTGGAGAACTCCCTGAAAAAATAGATGGAGGATCTTCAATGTCGAATCAAGATAGGACTTTTTCACCCTGGTAAGGTTTTCAGACTGTAACGAATTGAGCATTTCCTAATTAATACTCCCGTAATTTTGTAATAACGAGTGGAGATTACATTGCTTCGGTCATCGTGAGAAGCAAAGCTTGAGCTCAAATGAGATTTTTTTAGCTAAGTAATTAAGCATTCTAGGCCGACAATCGGAAATCTGCCGCCACGAAATATTTATACTTTGAGAAGGCGAACCTTGAAGAATGCTAGTAAGTTTATTTTAATTTTTTTAAACTTCACGTGCAGTTAAAACGGTAAAATTTGTTGAGAAAAATGCTTCTTCTAGAAGATTTTTGTTCTAGGCACAAATCTCCGATTGCTAGTTCAATACAGGTTTCAATCACATTTTGATCATCAAATTCACATTAAACCGAAGATACACTTATTGAATTAACTTAGAAGTTTCCAAGCAATGAAGGACAACTTTGATGTACCAGTTTCCCATTTGTTTACATTGTTCTCTCCTTTCGTTAGGAGATAATGCAAATAAACAAGTTATAATACTATCATATCACTTGGATGGTTGGTCATCAATGTACTGGGATTCACAGAGGAAAGTCGACGTAGAACTCAAGTGTTTCGGGCTACATTTCCTTAATGAGAGCTCTATTTTATATATAAAATTATGTCACAAACATGACTGTAAAATGAGGTTCCAGAAGTTTAAAATCTGACTTAAATTATGCATATAAATTCACTTTGCTCTCTTCAAGAAAGTATTTGAAGAGACAATATTCCATTCCTGGTATTCCAAATGTTGTCCTTCACATATAAGCAAAGACGTATCATAATTGTATGAAGGCCTTGACCAAACAATTTAGGGATTTCGTGAATCTTTCCTTGCATTATTTGAAGCATTTGTATCTACAAATACATTAAATGATAACATACCTGAAATATAAATATTAAAGTACCTGATAGTCATTTAAAAAAATTAAAAGTTTTAATAAAATTGCGTTTTATTTAATGTATTGTGTTGTAATACAGACTGGCGGACATGCATTTATGACGGAAACTACTTTTTGATGTACGCGATTCCCAAGAGGCGTATTTACGCAAAATATTACGTCATATTTTACAGCCTTGTGCCACAAAGTTAAAGGCATGGGGGCAACGAACTTGCCCTGTTTGAACATAGTCTTCTAAGTAAACCATACTTTTTGAAAATTGTGAGCTAATAGAATAATCGTATTTCTTATTGTAAACTCGAGAAAAATATCACAAAAGTGCCATGCGGATAGTCAAGTGACAACCCCGCCTTCAAGATCACAGGTTTCCAGACCTTCGGCCGGTGGCAACGCGAGACCGAAGTGATTGGCGGCGCCACGAAGGCTAATGTCCCGCACGGGGGATTTCCATGAGAATGGGCGGATAATGTCACCCCGGGCATTATCGGTGGCTTCCGCCACGCCAAGCCAGACCACACTACGAGACGGTTTATGCAGCTGCGTGTCTCTTCCTGTCTCGTCCCGCCTTCGACCCGTCTCTCGCCCCGCCCCTCACTCCTTGCTTCGCCAGGAGCCCCAGGTCCTGGCCCCAGGCCCGGCCCAGGCCCCAGGCCCCAGGCCCCAGGCCCCAGGCCCCAGGCCCCAGGCCCCAGGCCCCAGGCCCCAGGCCCCAGGCCCCAGGCCCCAGGCCCCAGGCCCCAGGCCCCAGGCCCCAGGCCCCAGGCCAAAGCGTGGTACGAGAACTTCCCACCATGGAGCGATCCGCTGCCGCTGCCCTCCTTCCCTTTCCTCGCAACCCTTCCCCCGCCGGGCTACCGCAAGCAATCAATCATTTTGATTCCGGAAAAACGCTCGGCCGCGCTCCTGCGCCCCAACGACGACGCGCGATCTCTGTGGAGCTCGGCCGCGCTGCATTGCCGTCGCGGCGCGTCGGATCGGGTCGGGTCGCGTCGGGGGTTCCGGACGCTTCTATAGCTATAAATCATTATTTCCGTATGTTTAGTGTGTTTTTTTTTTATCACGGGTTGGGGTTGTGTTCTTTCCCTGCTAGTATTCGGCGCCGACCTACACGTCGGCTTTCAGGGTTTTTACATCCAGGTATCTCCCGCCAGAGGAGCACTGCCCCAGCCAGGACATGTCTGGCAGTGAAGACAAATGCTGATGAAAAAGATGCCCCTTCCAAACCAACTTCCACGGGCTGCGTAATCCAGGGCGGGGGGTGTGGTGCTTCGGGTCGAAGCCATCGGAGCAGGGCTGATCGTGCGGCGACGGCAGCTGGCCCGCGCTTTTGTTATTGTTATTTTCTTTTCATCGCTGCTTTCCATTTATTTCGGTTTGTGTCAACGGAGCTCGCGCTTCGCTGCGCTTCTGTCATAGGCCGCGTCCGCGCGTGGCGAGATGTCGCCGAGGCGCCGATGCAAACACGCCGATGATCGATTGCAAAAACTCGCTGTTGTATTACAGACAGCGCGGAATGTATTCTTTCATATTATTTCCAGAGTGGAAATATTAGTTCTAAGTGTAGCGTGGGTTGGTCGACTGACAGCACGCTCAACTTTTGGATATTGAATGTTAGGTAAGTTAAAAGATTTATCTTTCATTAAAAATAGGTTGCATATGTTACTGGTGATTCCTAGTTAACAGAAAAAAAATGAAAAATGTTATCCTAATTTTGTTCTTCGTACAATGTTAACATCACAGCAACGGGTAGTTTCAGTTTCAGAAGCAGTAGGCGGATTCAAGCTAATAGACATTCTTTTAAAATGTGCTGAGACAGAAGTTGATGGAAATCATTTTAATAGGAACGGCGAGAAGACGCTCTGAGAAGATTAGAATTGTTTACGCAAAGGCGAAGTTTGAATTTCAGAATTTTTTAGTTGAAGAGAGGTAAATACACTGACAATTCAACTAGAGGTGCTATAGAATGCCACAGACTTTCTTGTTTTCTAATTTCCTTGGTGTGGGCTAGGTTTAAAGTCTTGCTTCATTCTCTGGCCAACTACCATCTATCGTCGCCCTAAGTACATTTTGGTGTGACATTTTCTCAAGTTTTCGTTTTCCTAATAGTAGAACCGAAAAATTTCTTAAACAATATTAAAGAAAAGTAAAACCTCGTCCTAAATAGAAATTTTAATTGAAAAATGTGTAGCCGTTTTTAAGGAAATGGCGATTAAGCATTACTCTAAATGCGAAATTTGAAGCTCTTTTGCAGAGTAATATGTTGCGTTTTCGAAAAAAATAATTTAAAGCCATTTGAAGCACCTCCACTCAAAAATGCAATAATGTATACAAATCGATGGAAATGAGCGTATTAACGGCGTGAGACATACTTTAAAAAATTACATTTGTGTAATTTTTGAAAAACAAAAGAATGCACCAAAATGAACTTTACGTCAAATTAAACAGTATATTTCCACTATCCGTTGTAAAAGTTTGAAGAAAACATTTCATGCAATTTTTGAGAAAATGGCATTTGAGCGTTTCTGAAAATGCGGAATTTTGAGCTCATTTTAACAAAAACCTGTTGACTTTTCGAGAAAATTTATTTGACATTAATTAAAGTACATGTATTCATAAGTACAATAACGTGAAGAAATTGTATCTAATGTAAATATTACTGACGTGGAAGACAAGTAAAAAAATTATATTTTTTGTAATTTTTGAAAAAACAGGATAGAGCAATATGACGTTTATGTCATCGTATAGGATTTATTTAACACTCACCCTATCAAAAATTTAAAAAAAACATTTGGAGCTGTTTCCGAGAAAATCGTGTTTTTGTTATTTTTTAAAATTACAAATGTTGCACGCACTATTGCAAGAAAACTACCAACATTTCAAAAACAAAGTACTACATGACCTTAATGAAAGAACTATTTATGGACAAAAAATTTTATTTCAAGGAAACATCTCTATCTTCAACTCTGTGGTTGTGGGAAGATGCCGAAAAAATTCAAACTTTTGCAATTTTCGAAAATTCAAAGATAACCATAGAAATCGGACATATATCACCTTTATAGTGGTATTTAACCCTACTCGTACAAGAAATTTAACCCATTTTAGGCCAACTATAGAAATAATCATACAAAAGTATTGCATTTTTGTGCATATCTTCAGTTATTTACAAATAAGACAGATATGTTGCCAGAATTTTTTTATCTTTAACCAACAATGATTTACGGCATGGTGCGTTCACGCACCACTGGCCCTTAGTGGGGTATCTGGGATCCTAATGAAAGAACGGTTTACATCAAAATGAAAAATTTATTTAAACTCATTGATTAAAAACTTTTATTTATTGTATAATTTTTAATAAAAAATATGTTCTACATATTTAAAAAATTAAAAAATTAATTTTTGTGGAAATTTTCAAAACATTTTGGATGAAGATGCTTTTCACATTTTATACAGAGAAAAATTGTGTGGTTTTTACACACTCCGCATCTTCTGCGGGCATTCAGTTAATGTTTCCTAATGAGGTGGCCAATGTTATCAAATCCGATTTATGGAAGAATGCTCCCTTTGCCAATTTCCGTATTTTTGGACTGATTCCAAAAGAAGAAATTTTGTCGCTTTGCATTAGAGCGCGAGCTACATATGACCTGAATTCAATTTGTGAAATTTTCTCTTCAGATACCAAACAATGAACTTTCCATGCATTAACAATACAGCTGTCAATGGCATTGATAAACAGTGGCCACCATCATTTCTTACCCCTAGCTTTGATGCGATAATTCTCGACGGCGTAGTCGTGCAAATCGACTCCGCCCATGTACCTGTTGTGTTCTGAAATCACATTTAGCTGTTGAACCTATATGTGCTTTCTTTCTTGTCATATCTTTTAGCATTTCCTAAAGGCAAAACCTTTCCATTATTTGTTGCCACTGTTACAACAGAATTATCGTTCCATCTTACGATAAGTACTTCATACTTTTTGTCGAAAGAAAAATCATAAAATCCTTTTGCTTCCCGCTTTACAACTTTTGATGATTTGAAGGGAATACCTGGAATTCTGTCTTCGCGAATTGTTCCAGTTGCAAAATAGCCTCGTTCTTTTAGGACAGTGAATAATTTAAACGATGTAAAGAAATTAGCAAAGAAAACTTTGCGATGGTTTGGACGATCGACAAATTTCAATAAATGAAGCACGACATCTGCGCTAAGCCCTAAAGTAGTTTCCTTTATCTGAGACTTTGAACCCCCATATGGTTTAAACTGAAACAAATAACCTGTACTCCCTGCAAGACACCACATTTTGAAGCCAAAACGAACAGGCTTACCCTTGATAAACATCTTTGCAGAGTGCCGTCCAAAGTATGGAACAATTTGTTCGTCGATGGACAAATGATATGAAAAAACTCCAAACTGCATAAAGTTTTTGTTCAAAAGATTGAATAAAGTCTCAACTGACTGAATCTATCATCTAAATTCAAATTCTTGTTATCTGCACAATGGATATTTCTTTTGATTGCCCTAAATATATTTCTGCTCATGGCTTTCTTTACAATCAGAACTTCTTTATCTTCGTCAGTGGACCAATACATATTCATGTTTGGTAGTGTATGATAGCCCGTGAAAATAAGAATGCCTGCAAAGCGCTTCAATTCGCACTCACTGACATTAAAATCATGCCGATTACATTGTTGAGCATATCTTAGACTCTCTTCTCGTAGCAGTTTCCAAACGTTTTGGTCCACAAACATATCAAAGATTTGCAATGGTGTACAGCCAGAAAGCTGCTCTCTCATCATTCGAATCGCTTCTTCTTCTACAGATTCAGGTGTTATCGTATAACGTGACTGATATTTTTTCCATTGGGGTGCCTCGAAAAAATACTTTCGTTTCGTGCGAGATGTACTTTCTGATATAGTGTCAATGGTTTCAGATAAATTTTGAAAATCTTTCGAAATGTCCTGTTGTTTGTCAATATGAAGTTCTAACACACCAGTGACATCATTTGGCAAAACTTATCAACCGTTTTGCCACCAGTAAGGTCATCTTCTATATTCTCTTCATCGGTCAAATCATCAACGTCAGGGGGAATCACAATATCCGCACATTCCACTTCAATAGCCTCGAGCTCTGCAGTTATTTCTTCAGTAGTCAAACCACGGTAACTGAACATCTGCAATAAGATAATTATATAATACGCTGTTTCGGAGGGTGACCTATCTGCTTCGTTAAATTTAATTATTTTCAGATTTTTTTTTTGATGAACATTATTACCACTTACCTCAAATCCAGAAGAAATTATAATGTTGTAAGGCCTGATGAATAATTTATTTATGAAATTAAAAATGTTTATGAATTTCAGATAAATGGTTATAATTGATTAAAATCAATTTAATTTCACTCTTATCTTCTTCTATAATCGCACACACAGTCCACCAATTCTATCTCCACTGACAAAGATATCCAATCGCAGTATGTCGAAGTGAGACCGCATTCGCGCCTACCAAGCAACTGAACTTCTCGACTGAATGATCAAAAATATTCTGTTGCGTCATTAGAAATACATTTCTGGGAATGAACAGAGCCCACTTTGTTGCGACTCGCGCTCCTCTCGCTCGCAGCGCATTTGTTTTCATAACACTCCCAGCAGCAACACTCGAAGGGTCGGGCAGCAGAGCTATCACGAGATACAATGGTATGGGCCAGTGGTGCGTTTACGCACCATGATTAATGAAATACAAATTTAACGAAAATGAAAGAATGAAGATAACTCAAATAAATATTACATGAAAATACAATGGATCTTGATAATCGACAACCATAAATAGAATTCAAAATTCTATTTTTTTCAAATTAAAAAAAACATTTTAAACACATCTTCATTTCATATGAAAATTACAACATATTTAACGTTATATCCTCTTCATTACATGAATGTGAATTCAAGAAAAAAAATACGGAAAGTTACAACAGATATTGAATATTACTATGGCAGAAACTGCGTCTAATTCTGTAAAAAATATCTTCCGCATGTGCCATACACATGTGCTCGGAAATCCATACAGCCAGGTCTTACTTTCTGGCGGACCGCGCTGAACGGCGTGTCGGTATGTCGGAAACAACATATGTACATACATAAAAACATACACACTACTAACATACTAACATAACATAACATACTTAAGAAAGAGAACAAACACTTAGCAAAGGTTCGACCAACTTTCTTGAACTCAAAATTAAATAATTTTCCATTTAACTATATAATTTCTACGAAATTAATAAAATTGTTTGTAAAAACGATAAAATATCAATATAATCTGTAATTGTATTTATTATAATTATCATTATTATTATTATTGTTATTATATTCACATAGAGCTGGTTCTACACTGTTGCTGTTATTAAGAGTGGTTTATAATTAGTAAAATATATAACTATTTCTATGAAATTAATAATTTGGAACGCGTTCCGGGGATTAAAATGTCATAAATCAAGCGTCAGGTATCGCCGGCCCAGCTGTCGCGCCCTCCGAGGGGCTAAGGAGCCCCACGCGGGCGCAGAAGCGGGGACGGTGGCCTCTTTTCCAGTGTGAACGTTAATGACGAACGGAGCGTGCCTGTCCCGGCTCGAGTTATTTTATAACGTGAGAATAACTGGGTAGGTGTCACGAGATGATGGAACAACGCGGTCCATAAAAGCCTAGTCCCGGCCTCGGAATCCTCCGCGGCCCACGCCCGCCCCGGCTCACGCGTGTCACTTTTCTGACGCGTAAAAACAAACACACTAATCATACGAAGACGCACGTGTCGCGATACGGCCGCTCACCCTTTTACATTTCCCTTCTCTGCGCCTGGGAGACGGCGTCGCGACGTCGCGCGCTGTCTCCGCGCTCGCTACCTGCCTCCGAGCGGGGAGGGATCACTCACTCAGGAGGTACAATTCTGTCAGATGCCTTTCTTTTCGTTCTGAATTTGTTAAAATTAATTTTAAATAATCATTCTCTACTATTCGTATGATAATAAAAATTTTTGTATTGTGGTAGTTTAAAGTGTGACGAAATTATTAAAACACTTGGACAAGGATGAAAACTGTATGAAAAATCAATATTCTCTTATAGAAAAGAGTAACAATGGTACAAATGTGAAATATGCAGTATAAAGTTATTTGTGGTTTAATAAGGTTCACAATTACAGCAGTGTAAATAAAGAAAGTATTGCAGACAGCAACAATATGGGTCGACATTAGCTGCAAAATAAATATTTAAATAACGAAAGAATAAGGAGAAGGAAAGGTAATAATAATATGATAAAGAATAGTGTTGATTTTAGTGATCAGTTTAGCTTTGGACACGTGAGAAATTTCCGAGAACTCCAATTAAATTTACTTAATTATAAAGAAACCGGAAGTCAAGGAATAAAAAGATTGGTTGGTGAAGGGATGGTTAGCAAATCAGTAAGAGCATAGTCATTATACGATAGAGAAAATGCGCAAAATTCATGAAGAAGAAACGTGTTTGAGACGCCACTTCTCAAGGGAGGAAACAAGTGAATAGCGCTCAAGGGGATAAACAAATTGCCGTGAGAGAACAGCGCGAGCGATGATGGTGTGTAGACGTATCGCAGCACGCTAGAGGTCAGAATAGATGAAAGACTGATAGAGTTTGGATGTGACAAAACACGATAACAATCAGAACAGCGTGTGCAACGAATGTAAATGTAATGTATCGTGCTAGAGCAGCGCGAGTTCATATCATAAGGAATGTTTTGATGTACAAATTTGGGGAAATTGATGAACAAAATCACTGGACTGAATAAAAAGATAACAGATCCTTCACAGCCCAGAGTACTAGATCTTTCTGATACCCTCCTTCGTCAATGCAGGTCTTGTCAAGGGGTTACGTTTGTCAAAGCGGGGCCAAGAGATGTTTGGTCCGTACAATACAATACAGTACAATACAAGCCAGGTCCGTACATCTTTCCACGATCAGAGAGCCTAGAGAGAGCGAATTCCCCTACGGTTACGCTTTGAGAGACAAATGACCCCAGGGTCGAATTCTACGCTAACACTTGAAGCCCCTTTCCTTCGCTGTACGGCTGGAACTCATATCACATGGACAGAGATATTGAAACAGACTTTCGGATTCATTTATTCCATTAAGAGTATCTCCCGTATCTCTGCCAACTGCATTAAATTCACAGAAATTCTGTTTTATAAAGTTTTTCCCCCTGCAGGAGAGGCAAAACCGTTCCGTTTACGCGTTGCACAGATTCCGTTTTATGCTGTGTAAAATGCCATTTAACTACACGTGCCGGAGAAATTTTCCGGTTAAGGCAGGTTTTCCGGCTTGTACTGGTTCCGGTTTAGACAGATTTTACTGTATATTGTGTGAGAGAGAAATTTATTGTATAAAAGAAAATATGTTTATATGTTTCGTTTCCAATTTTTTGTTATTTATTATGCAACTTAGAAGTCAGCAAGGCAGAAATTGTAAGTCACAATAATACGGAATTATGTTTTGTGCCAGCAAAATGAGTTGTTTTTAATTTATTAATTGGGAAGAATTTCTCTAGATGATAATTTTGATCTTGCAACTTCATATGGACAGGACTATCGGTCCACAAACAAAATATTTTTTCTGATGCAAGCGCCGATCCCCTTGCTCATTAGGCAAACATAATATGATAGTCAACAATAAATAAAGAATATTATTCAACTATGGAAGAGATTGTAGCGGGGAATGGATATTTTAGTTTGTGTAAAAAGAATGAAGAGCATAGCCGGGATATTCCATTTCATTTCTCAATGCAAATAAGAAATATTTTATAAAAGTGATAGATCAGTTCAGTCTGCTGAAAATATTCGAAAAGTTTTATTAATCTTATCAATAACTGACGATTTAAGACGAAACACTCGAACGAACTAAAACCTTGGACGAAGAAAGATAATGAGGAGAAATAGGATACTTCACAACAAACCAGTTAGAGAACATTAAATAAATAAATAAATAAATATAAATTAATAAATGACTTTACAGGTGACGAGGCTCAGGCCATTGAGTCTGCTCTTCCTCCTTCTACTTTCAAAAGTTTAATACAATAGTGTACATAATAAAAAGGAGGTCATTCAAAGAAAATACTTACGCAATTAATGAGAAGGGGTTTCTCCAAGACTGAAAAGGATGGAGGGGAGGGTTGATGGAAAAGGAACTTTCTCGCAGCATCTGATGATTACATTTGAACCCTCTACGAGATTATACTCAAATATTGTGAAATTACTTTTGTGTGACTCAGTAAGTTGGGAGTAGGAGAGAATTGGAAATAAAGCGTTCAACTCAACAAAATGTTGGTAAGTACTGTTCTTCGTCTAGCGAGTTGTCTACAGCTTCTGCGGCCGTCTTTCGCATCCCAATCTCCATGCCTCTCTATCATTCCAATCGTCTTCAAGGCCTCTTTTCTGCATGTCCTTCATAACTTGCTTTTGCCATTCTTCTCCGGGTCTACCTCTTTTTCTTCTGTCTAAGGGGAGCCACTCAGAGATCTTTCTGGGCCATCTCTCATAACCGAGCCTTTTCACGTGACCAAACCATTTTAATCTTCGTGATTCCATTTCCTCTAAAATCGATTTCTGTGTTTGCATTCTTTTCAAAATTTCATCATTTCTTACATGGTCCATTTTAGACACTCTACAACTTTTTCTAATGAAATCTATTTGCAGGATTTTTAATTTGTCTTTTTCTCGTTTTTTTTATTTCCCACGTTTCTGATTCATACAGCACTACATTTTGTGCGATGGTTTCAAACAGCTTTTTCTTAGTTGATCTGGATATTTCATTTCCCCAAAGTAGAGAGTTTAACTTTCGAGTGACTTGTCTTCCTTGCGTGATCTTTGAGATAGTCTTTTTTGGAGTCTCCTTATTTACTGATGATTCCTCCTAAATATTTAAATTCCTTACATGCTTCTATCTGCTCTCCATTTATTGGTATGCTGCAGCCTGCATTTTCTCCTACCTCCAGATATTTTGTTTTGGAAAAATTGATCTTCAGTCCTGCTTTCTCGTACGTTTCCTTCAATTTTCGCATCATATATTCTACACCAAAATCGTCATTAGCTAAAATAACCTGATCATCAGCGAATAGTAAGGTATGCAGATAATCTTCATTTATACATATACCCATACCTCTGCATTTATTTTGCCAATCTTTCAGTATTTCATTCAGGTATATTTTGAACAGACTTGGTGATAAGCAACATCCTTGTCTCAGGCCCTTTGTTTGTCCAAATGGTTGTGATATTTGGCCACTTACTTTTATTCTACTTTCTTGATTCAGATACCAATCTTTTAATGTATTTATGTGTTTCTTGTCAATATTTGTATTTTCCAGAATTTGGAAGAGTTTTCCTAAAGGGACTGTGTCATAAGCTTTTTCAAGATCTATGAATACAAGATATGTTTCCTTATTTCTTGATAATCTCTTTTCTAAAACCTGCCTTATAACAAATATGTTGTCAATACAACTTTTACCAGCTGTAAATCCACTTTGCTCTTCTGCTGTTGTTAACTCCCTTTTAATTCTATCTTTTATAATACGTCCATACAGTCTTCCAGTAGTAGAAGTTACACTTATTCCTCTGTAATTTTTACACTCTGATTTTTTTACCTTTCTTGTAAATTGACGTAAGGAAGGTTTGTTTCCATTCTGTAGGTATCTTATCGCATGTCATACACTTATTAAAATTATTTGTAGGATTTCTAGGACACTTATCGGAGCATTTTTAAATAGTTCTACAGGAATACCTCCAGGACCGGGATATTTTCCGTTTTTCATTTTTTTGACGGAGTTCTTTATCTCATTCAAATGTATGTCTTCTGTACATTCGTTTGCATGTGTCCTATCAAGTGTCTTGTTTATTTCTTCTAAAACATTCTCGTATTCTGGTCTATTCTCTTCAAACATATCTGAGTAATATTTCACCCATTCGTCCATTTTTATGATTTGTATATTTGTTTGATTTCTTTTATCTTGTCTCAAACATTTTATTAGTTTCCATGATTCTTTACTTCGTGCCCCACCAATGTTCTCTTCCACTTCTGCACATTTTTTGTTCCACCATTTATCTTTTGATATCTTCACCATTTTCTTCACCTCTCTATTTAGTCTTGCATATTCCTTTCTGTCATCCAGATTTTGGGTTGCCAACCATTTTTCTTAGCACCTTCTTTTCTCCTTTATCTTCATTTCTACTTCAGAATTCCACCAATATTGCTTAGGTGGTTCATTTCCCTCCTCCCCTAAAGCTTCAAAGGCTGCTTCATGTATTGCTGTTTTTAACCATTCGTACAAGTCTTCACTTGTGCCATCTGGAACTTCTCTTATTTTATTAGCTAGTCTTAACTGATACAGAAATATGATGGAGTCATCATTCAGTAAATTGATCTTATATTTAGGATGAGCTATTTTTCTATTTTGTTTTCATTCCCTGGTTTCTAAAAGGAAAGCACATTAAACCTTTCAATAAGTAGTGGTCAGATCACTCTTACATCAACTTGTACACTCTTACATCAGGATGTTTGTCTCATAATTACGTAGTCAATTATCGATTTCTGATTCTTCGTTGGCTGCACCCAAGTATATTTGTGTACATCTCTATGCTCATAGAAACCATTCATGATCTTTAAATTATAGACATTACATATTTCAATACATCTGTTTCCATTTTCATTTAAACAATTTTCTCCAAAAGCACCAACCACTTTATCATTTACTTTTCTCCCTATCCTAGCATTCATGTCACCCCTTATTATCAGTTCTTTTCTACTACTTATTGAAACAAGAAGAGCTGCGAGTTCATTTTCAAATGCATCCTTTTAGAGTTTTATCTGCATCCTCAGTTGGTCCATACACTCCAATTATTACTATATTACATCCCATTATTTCTAATTCTAACTTCATAATTCTTTCATTTACTTCTTCCCAGTTTTTAATATTTTTCTTCAATTTTTTATTAATTGCTATTAAAATGCCCGCCTTTGCCCTTTTATCTTTAGGTACACTACTATAAAAATGCAACAAATTTCCCTTTACTTCATTTCCGTGATCTTTTCTTTCGTTTCAGAGAGAACGGCAACGTCAATTTTAAATTTTCCTAATTGAATAAAAACTTCTTTATCTTTGGTGTTTAGGCCCTGAACATTCCATGTTCCAAAAATCAAAGTCCTTTTTCTAGCACGAGTTCGTTTCCATGTACATTTCCGAGGCTCCGTGTTGGGACGTTTTGCAGTTTGGATTTTTTTATTGGTAATGGGGAGCAAGTCCAATGCCCAAACCCCCAACCTGGAGGACCAGGGGTTTTATTTTCGAGCTACCCGTGCCCTAGAGGAGTTGTCTTCTCCATGACTTAAGAGGCTCCTCTCCCTTCTCGATGGGTACTTTTTTGGTAAGTACTACTAAATAATAAAAAAAGGTTTTTCACGAAGCTAAAATAATGCGTAGTGCGTGTTTTTTAATTACTTCTAACGAAAACTAGAAAAAGGGGGCATCTATCGCATCAACCTACGAGCGAAAAACACATTAAGGGGTCGTCCGTAAATTACGTAGTGCTAAAAAGAGGGAGGGGTCTAAGGCAGCGTCACGATGCGTTGCATCTTATGTAGGTGAAGTTATTTGTTAAGTAACATTGATATCTTTTTACATTTTTCAACATTTGCTGAAATTATTCCTTTCTTGAGTCCTATACTAAAATGTTAAAATGTTAACTAATTAGTTTGTTGTAGAAAGGTAAATAAAGTACATTTATTAGTTTTAAATTGTTACAATAAATAGAAATATGTTTCCAACATTTTTTTATCTGTTAGATTTTGAAGAAAATATTCAAAACTGATATAACGAATACTCTAGAATCCATTTAAGTTGGCGCTGTCGACTCTCGCTCATGTATCATCCAGGACGGCATGTGCGACACTTGTGATCAACCATTTCTGACCCAAGAGTTCTTCCTTCACTCACAACTTGCCCCAATCTTATTGTAAGGTGCAGCCAGAATCGCCAACTAATTTCTATTTTAATTATAATTAATTTCAATTACATCAGAAGTAAAATAAATAAAACTAGTGAGAACCCGTCAAAATTTGACGGTGAGATCTGAGATAAATGTAAAATACTGTGTTCAGACTAATGTTCACAATATGTTGCGTTGTTTGGATCTTCAAGGTATAACGAAGATATTTTGTCATGTAGAGTTTCCAAAATTTTGAACATATATGGCCCATGACCAGGTGGCAATGCAATATCGGCATCAAATGACACAAAAGAAAGAGCACTATTATACTGACGGATATTATTTCTAAAGTTTTTTGATGTGTCATCATCTATGAACAACTTTGATTTCTTCTGGCATATTGCTCGAAGGTAAACTTATTTTCCCATTTAAGCAACACAGAATAAACTCGTTTGCAGAATTTCTCTCACGTGGGAAGTGCAAAGCAGAACAAAACTGACATTTCGTAGACAACGACCCAACAGAGAACGAAATGACCTCACTAACACGACTTCTACGCTGACTTTCTCTTTCCTTGCGTCCACTACGTTTGCGTCTTTTGGGGCGCGTGGGCAACGATCTACATAACCTGTGGACAACATCACTACTTTAGTACAACCGAGCAAAACCCACTGTCCGAATGTTCTCTACAAAATACACCACAAAAGCAAATACATGCCAACTATCAACGCCACAATGCAATTATTACACTGGAACAAAACCTTGACGAATTGTAAATAAATCTCAACAATCAAAACAAAACATCAAGGAGCGCCACCATGAAGCACCTTTGGAAGAAAACAATTGACTATTGATAAGCGTACTATTAAAGAATGATTTAATTAATTAATTTACACCGTAAATGTTAGTGAATCAACACTAACAGTATCTGATAACACATCTAGAGATCACGTTCTTTCATTTAAAGGAAAAAATACTACAATCGGTTCAGTAGAAGCTCTAAACGAAGCCATGGCAGAATACCTTATTTTTTTAAATATATAGATGAACATATTTTAAAGAATGGCTTTATAACCCTTTTAGAAAAAAGTTTCAATGAAGCACACTTTACTGAATTATGAAATTCATTTTGAAACTAACGTCTAAGGTGCAGAAACGAAACTAGCTTCATTATAATTTTAGTATCAAACTTGTTTTATGAGTAACGAGATGCGGTAAATTTGATATGATATGAAGTATTCTCAACAGGAAGCGGGTACATTAAAGAAGTAGTGTAATAATTTTAAATTGTGTTTCTCTACATGCTGTAATATCTAAATTGCACTCCAACCACTGTAAGGCCTCATTCACAATGCAAACTTAAACGTAACGTAATGCTGTAAATTTTGCAGTAAAATTTACACGTAAAAGCAGGCATTCACTAAGAAGAACGTAAGTTTCGCCTGAACCATTCGGAATTCAATTTATTGAAGCTTGATCGATTCGTTGCTATCATAGTAGAAAGATCCCCCCCCCATGTATTCTAGCATTTCCTTCGCCTTTCCTATCAATTTGTCTTTATATATGGATTTAGCTGTTGTATTAGTGCTCGCATTTTCTTCATTTTATAAACAATGATTCTCTTGTACCAAATTCACTAGGAATTTGTCGGACAGAATTATTTCATTCACCATGTCAAGTTAAAGTTATAAGAAAAATGGTCCAAACTCGTACTTTGAATTCACTACACGCATCAAAACTGTTCCAAAACTAGTTCTCTACATTACAATAATGAAATTACATAACGACAAACCACGTGACACGACAATCTAAAATCGACCTTTTATTTGCTTATCACGGATTTTGTTGTGCAATTGTTTCTTCTAAGCTGCTCTAATTGGTCTTCGGTAGAATTCCGACATAAACTTCAAACGTAAAAGCTTGGTGCTTGGGAACACTTAAGTTTTCGGATTTACGTCTAAGGTTACGTCAAGGCATTGTGAATGGTCTTGTTTAGTAACTCATTTCTAGGTATTGCAGCTACGTTACATTGACGTTTACGTTTGCATTGTGAATGAGACCTTACAGTGGTTGGAATGCAATTTAGATATTAAAGCATGTTGAGAAACACAATTTAAAATTATAACACAATTTATTTTATGTATTTGCCCAAATTACCCACTTTCTATTGAGAATTCTTCATATATATATATATATATATATATATATATATATATATATATATATATATATATATATATTCACGCCTGAACATTTTAAGTGTTCTCGTGGTTGAGTTCTCCGGGCAAGCGGGCAAATGCCGACGGGACACCCCGAGCAGCCGCCCGCTGCCGGCTCTCCCCGCCCCGCCCCGCCCAGAAACCCTCCGCGCGCCGCTCCGGGGACCTGCGCCGCCGCCCGCGGACAAAGACGCGTCCGTTGATCCACTCGCGGCGACGCCCATAAGTCAGGGCGCCCCTGGGCGCGTCAAGGACCGCGGGTGGCGGCGGTGGCGGCGGCGGCGGCGACCTTTGTCCGCGGCGCTGCCGCCGTCGCCGTAAATCGGACCAATGGCGTGCCGCGACGCTCGGAATGGCTGTTTCGGATAATTTCGGCAGACTGAACCCACAACACATCATTGAAACGTCGTTACAGCTGTCCCCACGCCGTGCGAGCAGGTGTGTCGCGCGCGGAGTGATGTGGGACCGGCCGCGCAGAACCGCGCCCCGCTCCACCCTGCTGTGCGGCGGTGGAGCATAGAGATGTCCGACAAGGGGCTGTTCTTTCCCATAGGTGTTCATTTGAGAGATAATCGCTTATTACGATAAGCTAGAAAAGATCGTATTACATTGTGTTGAAAACTTGCCTGGAATATGAGTAAATTATTCAGAAATATTTTATGAAAACCATGTAAACGGAAATTTAAACGTTGACCCGAATTTAAAGGTCATGATACTTAGTATAATGGCCGTGGGAAGAAAATAAATGTCTATAAAACACTCTTCTTCAATGGATTTGTTTTACCCTGCAATTCATGAGGGAAAAAACATTTTTTTTAAATTTTCAAATAAAAACAATATTGTTGAAGGAGCACAACTTTCTGGACACATATTATCCCAGACAAAGTATTATTTAATTCTTCATCTCGATTGCTTAAATAACTCCACCCCCTTCCGAGGAAAATTTATTTGAAAACAGCCATCGTAGAGGGGATAATGTACCAAGGTTCTTCATGGTTCCCCGTATCCCTCACAAACCACGCTTTCCCTTCCAAGGCCGCTGCTTTGACAGTTTTCTGGACAAACGGACGGTCTGTCTATATAAGCTGCAGCAGCGAACTCACGAGTTTTTCCTTCATAGGACGGCTACTTTACGGCGCAGTGGACGTATCGAAAGGGTAGTATAGGAACCCCTGGGCGTACGTTCAGCGATAATCCGCACGATTTCCCCCTCACTCAGGCACGGCGTCGTCGGCGCTCGAACACCGCCCTCCCCTCCCCCACCCGCATCTCCTCCCCGCCCCGCCCCGCCTCCCCCGCGCCGCGCCTCGCCGCAGCCGCCGCCCGTATCTCACGAGCCGCCGCCGCGAACGGCCGCCGCCAGACCGCCGCCGCTGGCCGTTGCGGGACCAAACACTGCAGGCGGCCACCGCGGGTGGCGGGGGCGGCGGGGTGGCTGGGCGGTGGGCGATCACGCTGTAACCGCCCCGCGCGCGGCGGCGGCCGTCGCGCCGCCATTACGCCGCAAGTTACGCCCTCTGGCGAGAATCCCGCGGATTACCCCGGGTCGCCGTCGGCGACAGGGGTGCGGTTGCCCCGCAGGGGGTGCACGCGAGGAGCGTCGCCCGGCGCACCCCCTCCCACCCCCCGCGCTGACATCGTACTCGCCGCCGCCGCCGCCGCCGCCGTCGCTGCCACCAGCAGCAACAGCGTCCGTCGCCTCTGATCCGGTGCTCGTGACGGACGGCTGCCATCTTCGTATTTAATAAAGCCACCCTCTCTACAGACACACGTAGCCCCCCCCCCGTTCCGCTGTAGAATGGATGAATCACGCTGAAGTGCCCTGTGGAACCCCTGCGGTGCTAGCAATCGGACAAAAAGAACGCAATTGCCATAAAATAATTCAGTCAAGCGGGTCGAATATGGCATGACGAGACACGCATGTGGGTTGATGAGAATGTTCCGGAACGTATGCTTCCCATCATCGAGGAAACAGATTTTAAAAAAATCGGAATATTGCAACTTTCTTTCATAACTAAAGAGTGAGGTCATTTTCGTCATTCTGAATCACAACCTAATACTCATAATGATACCAGACGAGTACAAAAGAGTAATTACTCAACAAATAAAAATACATATTTCCACGTCGCTATTGAACTTATAACGTAAAAAATTAAATTTTATACATTATTCTTGATATGAAATTTCATTTTTGAGAATAAAACATGAAATTTGCGAATTAATTCTCAAGAAACATCAACCATTGTGCAATTTATGTCAAAATTTTTTGTGACTGAACTCGTGTTTTTTTCCATTCGTCTGGATAATAGTTTTATTTCAAACGTTTGGATAATCAAATGTATGTGAAAGTTCCGGGCCATTTGAAACTGCGGTAATTTAGAAATCCATCGTCCACGTGGCCCAATTTATTCTACAGAACTCTCAAAGAGCAATCTCTGTGCAACCACCACCGCACGCCATCGCCGTGTAAACAGAACATCCGAACACAGCGCGGATACGAGGCAGCAGAGTAAGTGGGCGGGCGCACCGCGCCGTTCGGGCACCGCGCTCGCGTCGCAACGCCCAAAAATAATTTAATTCTAATTTATTAGCGCGGGAACACGCACGCTACATTTGAGCGGCGCGGCTGAGCGAACGCCGGCGCGGGACAGCGCGCGGCCGCGCGCGCGCGAGCGTGTTCATCCACGCTCTGCGGTCGCCCCTTTTTGAACGGGGGGCGGCGCGGGGACGGGAACGGGGCGCGGGGCGTGGGGCGCAGTGCCGCGGGCAGCGGGGCGCGGCGTAGAGCGGGGTCCAAATGTTCATTGGACTGTGCGCCGATATATGCACCGCGGCGGAGGAACAACAGCGGACCATAGCGCTGCGGTAATGGTATCATTCCGCGCTAGGCTCGCCGGCGTTACGCCCGCCATGCGCCGTAGATAACGGGGAGCCCCGGGGGCGGGGCGGGCGGCGGGGGTGGCGGGAGTGGTCGGGGGCGGACAGGGATCGCTGGGGGCGGTTTGCGCCCCGCGCACACAATAGACTCCGCGCCCCGCGCTCGTACATCCACAGAGAACGCTTCCTATTGGCCGTTATCTCGCGAGCACATGTAAATCAGCCAATAAGCGACGATAACGGAATAAATAGGAACTGCGAAGGACGTGGCGCGACCGCGCGCTGTCTGGCGAAGCGCTCACGCTAC
The DNA here is from genome assembly GCA_011170035.1 of Teleogryllus occipitalis. Lineage (NCBI taxonomy): Eukaryota > Metazoa > Arthropoda > Insecta > Orthoptera > Gryllidae > Teleogryllus > Teleogryllus occipitalis. The sequence goes on along the minus strand of BLKR01000224.1, from coordinate 311,332 downwards.
TGTGCCGCGCGCCCACCGAGAGCCAGGTCAGGGTGACGCTCAAACGCCGACAGAAGGATTTTTACAAAAACAGTCTGAATTACGCCAGAGAGATAAAAATATGTTTCATTGACCCAAACTCGCGGGCGACGAGATCCGCAGATAAAGAAATATTAACGCCCCGCTCGAAAAAAAAGCTGGAGGACGCCCGTATGGCGGAGAATAAACATGAAGTGTACACACATTAAAAATATGCGCGCGGCCGCCCGAGTGGATGCGCAAAAAGGGCAGCCTGATTGAGATATCTGAGCGGCGCACCGCGTTCCGCCGAATTTACGGTGCGCCCGCGAGCCGTTAGCGTGCGGCCCACGGACTTTTGATTCGCAACGAGTCCGATAGGAGCGCCGCGGGCGCTGATAAAGTATCGAAAACGCGCTAATGCGCCCGGGGCGCCCGCCCCCGCCCCGTCGCGCAGTAAATTGCGTTTAAATATTGTGGACGTGTAAGTGCGTTGATGGGAGCGCGCTTGCCGCTCGCAATGTCCGGATGGGGCGACGCGATTCGAAAATTGCGATTTTTTGGGGAGGAAAAGAGGAAAAAAGTGCGTTTGTCGATTGTTCCGGGTGAAATGTAATGCAGTACGGTATATAGTTTTTTTGTTATTTCGATGACAATTGCTTTGTCGAATTCACAACAACATTTCTTGATTGAGATTTAGTTTCATATGGGGAAAATTTTCAGCTTTCATTATTCAAATAGTCAGTGTAAAAGGTTACTCGGTTTTGAACTTTCCTACCAATAAACAAAAATTAACATTGTTGAAATGTCGCAAATACTGTTATTGCGTTCAAAAGTAGTGAATTATTCCCAAACCATATTACTTTATTCTTATACTTTTGGTAAATTTGCAAACAAGAATAAATTATTGAATTTTGACCTTTATGTATACAAAAAATTCATATTAATAATATCCAATGACACTGAGAGGTAATACGAATATACCACAGATTTTATAAATATGTGGAATGAACTCAAGATTTTCAAAAATATTCTACACGTTGTGTTTCTTTATATATTATTTTTGGGATTTTCTGTAATGTGGGCAGATAAAAGATCTGTTCCTGAATATGGAATCACGGATTATGCATAAATATTGTTTTTTGTCCTATACCACAGCCTATTCTTAGGACTTAACACTGGATTATAACTAACCCGTAACTACCGTATGGGTATAGTGCAAACATGGAACGAGACTCCACTGTAATTTACTTAAAATATGAGTATTCGTAAAAGATAGGCATAATGGCAAAAACAAATGTCAGCGAGCAATTTTTTCTACAAAGAATTGAAAGAAATCTTATGAATTATGATTATATTCTCATACGGAAACCTGTCTTCAAGATCTAACCGTACGACATAAGACTGTACTATAATAATTAGAATACATACACGCTTGGTAAGTTGAAATTAAATAAATTAGAAGGAGAAAAATAAATGTTTAATATTCTTCCACTTTTGCACCCAATTTCACCGAAATGCAGATTTCCCCTTCCGCACACAATAGGGCCAACTTCGTTTCATTTCCTCACACTTCTTTGGCGAATGTATCCCTCTCCGTAATCTGGCACCCAATGGTACCCCTGCCTTCTCTTCGAGGAACGCGTTTCCAATTAAATTTCCCCGAGACAGCTTCCACCCAGTCCTCCGGTTTAGAGGAGGGAGCGAGAAGTGAGCGATGCTAGCACTTCAGAAAATTAAACCATTACTTATGTTGTATTAAAATAACTGAACGTGAAGCGCGGCAAAAAGCAGGCCTCGGATATTGCGCAAATATCTCAAGCAGCTGCGGAACGCTCTAAAACCCTCAGCAGCGCCCCTGGAGTGTCAACAACGAGAGAAAGAATCGCCGAGAAAGAATTTTCATAAAACAAATTGGCGGCAAGTATGAGTAGAATTTAATTTTCGAAAGAAAAAAAATTTCCTCGGTTTCCGATTTGTATAGAAAGATAATAACACACAATGATTCGTATATTTTGCGATTCGTAGATCGCAACGTAAAGCAAAGGGTAGCGGTTATGCCCTACAAATTGCATGTCAATGAGACCACATAATAACTATGGAACCTGCTGCTAATGAAATACATGGAAATACATGCTGGTTCATTTTGCGGCATGCCTCAATCGATCATAAATCAAGAGAAATAACTTGATAATGATGATGTGTGAGTTAATTATCCAATTATCCGCTTTACATCGCTCTCTCATAAGGTTTAATTTCGCATGGGATCCTCGTGCTGAGAGGATTATTTTATCAAGTCATAATAGTCTCCACTGCGTTAAATCCCATTTTATGCGTACTTTTAATCTGGTAAAGTATATTGAAGCAGAAATTTTAGGATTCCGCACAAACAGGGAGGGCATAAAAGTGGGATTTACCTGGAATTAACTTTCTAGTCCCTCGGTCTCAATCCTGTGGGAAGGGAGGGGAACTCGATAGGGCGTCGGCAGATTTTGCATTTAAGGGATTTGCAATACGAGCGAGATACGTAACTACACGTCACCAAGATTGAAAGGAATGAAGTGTTGAGAATCAACAGAATTAGTGTGAGCCCGGGTTAGTGTAGGCCAAAGGATGAACCACTTCAATGCCAGTCTGAGCATCTGGCATTCATATGATAGTTCTATGTTATTCGGCTTTGAAATACTTATGGGGTGTTGAGCCGTCACTTTCAAGTAAGGTAAGTGAAAATTATGTTTTAGAGAGCAAACTAAAAAGCGCAGTACACTAGCAGTCGATCTTGGTACGGAAAATTTTAATAGAAAAGACAAAAAAATCATTCTAACGTGTTGAATAATGAATTTGATCCGAAAACTTTTAGGATTCAAAGTACTGTTAGTCAGTAACATATTCAAGCTATATGTTTTTCAATCTAGAATACAAAGTGTTCCACACTAGGGAAGAAGTGCGAAATATTTTAAAAATGATAATACAAATTAATGTACAGGCACATTAACAGACCCACAGACAACATTATCGATTTTATCTTACGAACTTCTAAATTTTTATTTCTAAGTTGGAAGTAAGACAATTAATTTCATGGATGCCAAGTACATATGAAAAGTACAAAAGTGAAAATATTAAATAAAATGAATGACGTTGCAAACTATTTTTTTTCAAACAATAAAGTTAACGAAGGCATTTGTTGATTCACGTCATAGATCAGAAATCATTCTCTGGGCGATGACAGTCGAAACGAACTTCACATGGCGATGGTAAACTGGGGACGGGCATAGCAACGGCATGAGCAGCGGACGGCAGGCGGCGGGCGGCGGGCGGCGGGCGGCGGGCGGCGGGCGGCGGGCGGCGGGCGGCGGGCGGCGGGCGGCGGGCGGCGGGCGGCGGGCGGCGGGCGGCGGGCACCTGGGGACCCGGCGCATTTGAATACGCGGCGTGGGCGGCAGCGGGGGAGGCGCGGGGCGGGGCGCTCTGCAGCGCGTTCCACGCGCCGAGACGAATCCGATGATTACCTCTGGGCCCGCGGGTCGAGTCGGTCGGCCGCTTCCGCCCCCGCCTCCACTCCCGCTCCTGTCCCGGCTCCGGTGTCAGGGCCCGCCCCCGCGCGCGGAGCCGCGTTCGGTCCATCCCCGGGCGCTCGCCTCAGTCCGCCGATGCTGCCTCAGTCGAATGGAAACGCGCGTCGTTACGGCCGCAGAAACTGAAAGGAAGTGGGCAGGATCTCCAAAATGCGGTGACCCGCCGAAGATGGGAGAGAGAGTATGGCTGGAAAATGTGTGCAAGGCGGATGAAGCGAATGGTAAGAGTCAAGTGCAGAGTGTAGAATGCTCTAATGATGTTGCGTATGTCGTATACAATACAAACGAAACAAAGTTCAAGTTGGATATTCTCATGTTCCTGAGCTACTTTAATAAAACGTACACATTCTGAAGTATAGTTCAATTTAGAATACTTCAATTAGTCGATCATGTAACTCAATATGATTTCTTTTCACTAATAGTATGTGCTAGAAATCACGCTTTGAATTTTCTTTTTAAAGCGAAAATGTGGTCAGCGCATTTAACATAAAGTTGTTTGTGTATCTAGATTATGTTCGAACAATAGAAAATGCATTCAAAATTAATATTTAGAGATTTTTGCACATATGCTGTATGCATTATTGCTGTGGATGTTCTCCTCAAGATCTCATTAATTTCCGTAACAATTTTGCAATTACAAAATGAAAAAATACCTCGGTTATCTTAAAAACCTAAAATGAATACGAAGATAATGGAAAATTACGGAGTAAAAATATTATTTTAATCGCAATTCAAGGCACGGCCACATAAATTCAACAGCTTGTAAAGAACGAAACGCAATTTTCGCAGAATAAATACCGTTTCATGCACTAGCAGAAAAAGAAACTCTGAGAAGGCATGGCGCGGGGGCGGGGCGGGGTGGGGCGAGGTCGTGGGTCGGGGTGGCGGGAGCTGCTGAGGGGGTGAGTCGCGGGGTAGCGTCGTGGGCCGGGTAGGGTCGTTCCAGGAGCTCTTCTAAATTCCAAACACAGAGAAAAAAACGAATCGCGCGCACGAGGCCGGGGGGAGACGCAAGGGCGAAGGCGCGCGGCGGCGGCGGCGGCGGCGGCGGCGGCGGCGGCGGCAGGGAGATGGAAACGGAGGAGGGGAGAAGAAAAGGGGGAAAAACTACAAAAAGGAGAAAACGGGCCATTTCTTCAATTTTTACCTCCGCGTTCATCTGCCCTGCGCTGCTGCCGCCCTCTTCTCTCGGCGGTACAATGCGCAGTTCCCCCTCCCACGCGCCGCCCCCATCCATCTGGGACCCCGCGCCGCCAGCGGCCCCTTTCCTCTCCTGCCCGCCCCTCGCCCCGCCCCTCCCCCGCCCCGCTCCCGCTCCGCCTCCATCGCGCAGCGCTCTGGACCGGCGGCGGCGGCGGGAAGCTGCGCGAATCAATAAGACGAGTGGCGAGCATTGCGCGTGCGCCAAGGAACCGCTCCGCCGCCCTCGCCCTCATCCGACGCCTCCGGGAGCGCCGTGGCTCGACGGCCGTCCTGCCGCTATAAAAATCTCCCCGACTGACTTCGACGGGAATCAACACCAAACCGCCACTCGCGTTTGTGCTGTTTGGCCGTCGTTGCGTCGATGAGCGCCAACTCACCCCCCCCAGGCCCTTTACACCGCGCAGCCGATGCGAGGGCGATGTTACGCCGCAGCACCTGCTGTGCGCTGTTGCGGTGGCCTAAGCGCCCCACTCGCGCCCGCCAAGCTTCAGCAGACATCATGATTCCCCCGAGAAATAAAATGAGAGGGAGAACAGACTATGGCAATTTGCCATTCACCTATTGCCCCTTTTTCTCACAGTCACATTGAGAATTTGTTTGCTGGCTGTTGGAGTCATACAATAAGCGTTTGTGTTTGCGTTTTTCTTTCTTCTTAGATCACTTCGCCACTGTAATAGGTATAATCGTAGTGAGTATTTACTACTATCACTATGTTTTATCGACACCTACTTGTTTCATGTAATGGAATTTTTGGTCGAATGATTGGAATATATTATGTACATTTTGCAACAGTCAATACGTATTAATATATTTCCAATATTTGCCAAATCTGTCGGGTAACATTCGTAAGTAATATGCGGTACATTAACAATATATTCATGTACTACAATTATGTAAGTAAGTGCGTATCCGTTTTTATTAATTTCATACACATTTTACACTAGTATCCAAAATTCATAATTTCAGTATAAAAATAAAATTCAACATTAATTATTAGACAAAACAACGTGTTGTTACAATTTAAAAACGTTGAGAATCAGTTCATGAAATTGATGTTATACATGTAATTTGAAATAAACTGATTTTTACTTTTAGTGATTAAATATACAAACCACAACTTTCAGTTAAAAGTAAGTTATTATAAAATGTATTTTTGAAAACAAATAGGCAAATTATTTCCAATGAAATTACGATAGAGTGAAAAATGAATCCATATTTTATATTCTTTTTGAAATTGGGATCTACACAAACAATTAAAATGAAACTATCTAATTAATGAATAAAACATTTCAATACAGTATTTAATAATGCTGAAAAATAAATGGCTAAAAGTGGCAAAGTAGTCAATTTCATTGTAGGATTGCATTTGACTTGCACGTATCTCCTAAAAGCAGCCCGCATTACAAGTTATGCAACCTGCAACACATACCATATTTCGGCTACTATTTCTTGTTGTTGTACGTTGTTAGTATTATCATGCTATTATTACTTAACATTTAATTACTCATTATACTATGTAATTACAATTTATGATTAAGGATTAATTTAGGATTAATGACGCGACTCATTTATCTCTTTAATTCTAATGTCTCCTGCCGAATGTATGATTTGTTTAATGATCTATTACTCAATTTTGGGTCAATAATTCGTACTCATTTTGAATTCGTTGCTACCAATAGGCTTTGCTTCATAGAATGAGCAGATTTTGTGATACGGAATGATCTCATTATTTTATCGTAAAAATTAGCATCTAGATTTCTTTGATAGCTTATTACTGTCGTAACAATAGATGATCACACTGGGTAGCGTTTCAAGATTGAGAGAATCGTTAATAGCTGGGGGAGACAATGAAAAGAAAGTAAAGATATACTTAATGAAATGAGGAATCTGCTATGACCGTTTTCTACACCTAAAATATCCTATCAGTTACTTTATTCCACATTACGCACCTCATCCCACTATCAGAACCTTTCTCTTTTCCATTTTATTCCTCCCAGAACGAAAAGAACAATCAAGTCGCAATTTCCTGAAACACATCCTTCTTCTTTGTTCTTTCCCGAGTAAAGATAAGATTTTTCCTTTACTTTTCTTTTCAGTGCCTTGATTGTTTTTACCTTCCTCTTCCTCCCATTCTTATCCCAAATGTATACCGTGTTTCCTTTTTTTCGCTTTCCACTTTAGCTCGCCTCTCCCTTCGGCGCGAGTAGCGGCGCTCGCTGCGGCAGCGCGGGGAGGGGGCAGCGGGGGCGCAGGGGTGTGGGGGCGGGGGTGCGAGGGAGCCGCGAGGGGGCGGGGCACGAAAGAGCTTTTTGGCGTCATTAGACGTGCCCCATTTAGCTCAGCGCGCCGGCCCATTCCAGGCTTCCTGCGCCCCTAACGGCCGCTCTGATCCTAGATATCGCCTCACCCGCTCAAGACGAACTCGCCCGCCTCCGTCCTCGCCCTCCGGCTCCGGGCGCCCGGAGCGGCGAAGGCGGTGGCGGCGGGGGCGGTGGTGCGGCAGTGGGAGGGCGGCGGGGGCGGACGGGGCGGCGAGCAGGGCGCGGGACTGCGGGGGCGTCCTGACGGATCGAGTCCCCGCTATCGGGGATGATGCGGATTTTTGTAAGAAGTTGGTAATTATGACTTGGGGTCGCTGTAAAAATGGGCTCCGTCCCTTACACTTCTCTTCTTTTTTTCAGAGGATTAAGGTAATACCCGCGTATATCCTCGTAGCCTTATAACGAGATAAAACATGCGGGATTCCTTCGTGGGCGGTAATGGGGCTGCTAGAAAAGAACTCGTTAAGTATGCTAATGTGAGCAGAATTCTTATTAAAACGCTTTGTCTTAAAGAAATATCAAAATATCCTGACGGTGGGGAAGAGTACATTGTTACTAAACGTGTATTTTGTTATCAATAATATTTTTGTTTCCAGCTCTTTAGGGCACAATAATTAGACTTCCTATTATTTTTCTTACTATTATATCCTTAATGAGATGAGTGCACAAATACATCATAATACAACCATGATGCTTACGTTCCTGGGTAATTTACGTGTAAAAATGTTAATTTAGAGGCATGAGATATCTTTTGACAGTCTTAAAGGCAAAATAAAGAGTGTCGTACGTTTTATTTGAAGCCGCAGCACTATAATCTACTCTAAAGTCTCCTGGCTTCGCAACCATTTGTAAGTTGTTTATTAAAATGCCCCAATAATCGTCTAGATAATTTCAATTTAACTTCTGTCATTATTAGAGGGTTGAAATTATTTTACATCCAATCATTAATGTATGGAGTCTACCAGAAATATGATTTATTTAGAAATCTGGATATGCATTGTATTTACCATTAAAAATTATCTAATGTTTTTTATTGGGCCTTCACGGTCCTAGACCCCCCCAACTCCGAGTTGGGTGTTACACTGCTCTAGTGACTTCACTTCAAAACACAACCACCGCTATGCAAGTACGTACCTTCGCAAATTCCTATTGCTAGTTGTCACCAGCGTTTAACCTACACTCCGCCCCGCCGAGTATGGGACATTCGTGGAGGCTGGCCTTAGCGTATGGACCTTCATGGGGCAGAGGAGGGGCGCGCTCCCTTTTCCCGGCGCGAAGACGAGCAGAGGTCGCACCCTTCGCCCTTCAGCCGGTAATTATGTGTGCCCCGAGGGTGCGGCCTCCGTAGGGTCTTAAGACGAAGTTGCCGCATCAGCCGCCTCTACGTCTACACGGTTTCTCCCCCTCTCTCCCTCCAACCACGGCCCCATCCAAGTTCTGCAGTTCCTCCGTCGACGCACGTCTCTGTTTTCTCATTTCACTCCCACTCACTGAGCTGTCGTCGATATGACCAATGTCTCAATTGTCATAATGACATTTGCTGAATTACATACCTTCATAATTATCCGTTGCTCTGTTCACGTGCGCAGATGACCCTCTCCCCCATACGACGCATATCTTTTTTAAAGTTTTTTGGAGTAAATAAATCAAAACCTCAAAATCACCATCTTGCGTACTGCCATCGCGATTCCAATCCAAGATCATCATGACATAACTAACGGCGAGACAGCTTCCTTTACCACTCCTTATGTTTCCATCTCTACCAGCGGTGCGGAGGCCTCCTCCGGCGCCGCGTGCCCGGGGCAGCACTGCGGCGCTGGCAACTTTTTCCTTCCGCGCAACCCCCGCGGGGATAGCGCTGCCTACGACGTGTGGCTAATTCTTGCAAACGTCTTCCGAGAAGTGCTTTCCTTGCAGATATGGGACGACTCCACGGAACGTTCCTCGACTTTCCGGTAGATTCTTGGAGAAAAATTTTATTTCTTATTACAGAGGAGATGAGATCGTGATAAAATCATCCCTTGTTAATGCGGGCATTTCTCTCCGGAGATCAATTATGTTTTAGGCAAATAATTGGATACGAAAATTAGCATAATTTTCTTGGTATTAAATTTCAGAAGTGTAAATATTACATATGTCCCTTCGTCTAAGAAATATGCAAAATTTAAAATGTAATTGACATTTCAAAACATTACAACTGTATCAGGTGGTATTTTGTATTTTAGTTTTCCTTTCCTAAAGCAATAACATGCAAAATAAAAATAAAAATAATTACTTCTAAAAATAAAAATAAAAATAAGTATAAAAATACGTACTTCTTCCGCAGCCAAAATTAAAGATATATGATATAAAAATGTAATCGGTTATATTAGAGTCAAACATTTCATTCCTACTTATAGTTCGCATTCTAGAAAGTACAAATATAACAAAATATAGGTTTTTATTGATTGTAAATAAATATTTTGCCAAATGCCAGTGAATTTGGGGTACTAAAGAAAAAAAACTGAATTGAATCAACTTTAGCTGCTTTCTACAAATATTGCTAAATATGTTGTTAAGATATTTTAATTGATTGTGCTCTGTAATTTTGTAATTGGTGTCTGTTTGTACAAAAGAAATTAATAGTAGCACACCTGGGTATCGGAGGTCCCAGGGAGATGATATAATTATTGAAATTTATTGATGACTTTCTTTGTAAAAATTTTACGCAGTACAACCTCAGGTATAATTCATGATATTTACTAGTACAAACTATTTCTTTCCTTAAACAAATACTAAATTTCGTTATGCCTCTCAGAAATTTCCGTTTTGACTTAGTGAGAAATTAGCCGCAGACACTCGCATGCGGTACAAAGGGGGCTCACGCTAAAGAAGACCACAGAAGCGCCGACCTGAATGACCACGTACCCGACGCAAAGACCGAAGGCTTTCTGGACTCTTCTGCTTCTTGGCGGGGCATCGCAGGCGCCCCGGGTGCGTAACTTCGGTTTACGCATGAAAGAGCGCGGGAGCGGGAGGGAGGTCGCGTCCTCGCCGGGGCGATAAATCGACCGGGAACGAGGCGGGATGCGAACCGCGGTCGTTACGGCGCCGTTCCGCAAGGGCTCCCTGCCCTTATAAAAACGCCCGCCTCCCCGCGGGGCGGGCGGGTGCTTGATAAGGGCGGCGGCGACTGCAGCGCCGCAGGGAGAGGGCGGCGACGGGGGGTTGTTTGTATTCTGCACCCCGGCGCGGGACCACGTCGTGTAATTAAACCGTGAAATATGGTTATTATGCAATTCTCAAATTCCCTTGTTATCTTAAAGCTCTTGAGCCCTCCATCCCTTCAACCCTTTACCGCTATCTCAACCCTCGCGTCGGGTCATCCCTTTGTTTTACCTTTTATTTATGACCCCGGCTCCGAGGGCGAGGCGTCTTTTTTTCTGTTTTCGCTCGGCGGGCGGTTTCGTGATTGCAATCGCCGAGAGCGTCGGCGAGCGAGCGAAGTGAAGCGGGGGAGGCGGGCGGCGGCGGCGGCGGCGGCGGCGAAGGCCCGCGCGGGGGAGCGACGGGGCCGGGAGGGGTTATATGGTGTTGTGTTGGATTTTCACGCCTCTCTTGGCGGATTAAGACATAAATATCGCCCCCTCCTTCCCGCGCGCGCGCTCGCGCGACGCTCCGAGCCATTTCACGCCCGCTGGTCTCGGCTCTGCCCGCCGCCCCCGCCGCCGCCGCCGCCCGGGCCTGACCCGCGGGATCCCGCGGAGCGCCTGCCTGCCTCTTCCATTCCGTCGGGCGCCCCTCGCCCGTCCATTCGCACGCCCACTGCGCGGCCGACGCCCGGCCCCCGCGCCGCTCGCCCACTCGCCCACTCGCCCTCCGCCTCCGCCTCCGCCTCCGCGCCGCGCCGCGCAGCGCCCCAACTAGGTGGCGAAATAAACGAACGTCCGTCGGCCGCTGCCTTGTCCGAGGCGCGCGCCCCACCCGCGCCCTCTCCCTCCCGCGGCCGCGTCGGCGTCGGCGATCGAGTTTCGGATGGGTCTCAAATGGCGAGGCCCAGCAGATGGCCGGCGCGCGCCGCCGCTGGGATCGCCTCTTTTATAACGGATCATGGCCGGCCCGATTGGCGCCAAGTGGGCGCTCCGCCTGCGGAGGGGCTTCTTCACTTGTTTACGGCGAGCGGGGACGAGCGCGAGAGTAGTCAAACGTCCGACGTTTTGCTTTAATTTATTTTATAATTACAATAACAAATTTCCAATATTCTAATTTTACGTTCATTGAGCAGTGCAAAAGCCTTGGGTTAGCTATTTAATTAAACCACAATAAGGTTTTCAAACCGTAATCCAGAAACTTCATAATGCTAGTTTATTGAGAACAAATATTCTACAAAAAATTTAAAAATTATTTATTTCCCTATTTTTCATTAGCAGAATATTCGTAGAATATATTATTTCTTATTAATTAAATATTGTATAATTCTATACATTTGATCGAACGCTGTTTAGCAAACATTGGTTTTGCATCAATTGTTACTTGTATGCGATTCATTTATAAATGTTCAAATATATTAGAAACTTTTTCTTCGCCTCTAGTATTCAAATGTATGTTTTAAATTTAATAACATAATTGTCAGGGCGTTTATAAGGTATTTTATATATTTTCGCTAATAACTTACAAATTTAAATCACTAGATATGATGCTTATGTTCCATTATTAAAAATTATTGGAAATTGTTTATACTCTTTTCTTCGAAACACCAAAAAATGTAATGTGTCTCACAGGATGAAATTTTTTTAACGAAGGGATAACTATTTCCACAGATTAACACTGACTTTATCTGCTGCCAGGAGATAAAGGGGACTTGCAGGGACTCACCCACTTAAAAAGCCTTTCTCCCGCTCGGCGGAAATTCTCATTCTTAGGCCTGAAAGAGCGTCGTAAACCAGCAAATGGCTTGCGCGAGGTGTACAGAACAATGTGCGGCGCATTAAGTGGTGCGCCGACTGGAATCTGTCTCAGCTAGCTCCCTAGTAATGTCATTGGGAATTGCTTCGTTTTTGTAGCTGAAGTTAGAAATGCAAAAAAGGGTGGATTTATATATGATTTGATGATATCGCGAGTAAAAACCTTACGACAAAAGCAAAGTCACTTATTGTCTTAAATTGAAATAAATTGTCATCAGAAAAATCATAATATTTTGCGAATAATTACTGGAGGTTAAAATTTCATATATTTTTTTCGTTTACAAATCACATAATTAAGTTGCCATTCACACAACATTCATTCACAACAACAAACAAAATTCTCTTCTATAATACTTTTTTTCCTAGGGCTTTTATCCAGCCGACAGCCGGTTGCCCTTTACGTCCCGAAGGGACGCATATTCGACTATACACTAGACAAACACTTGCGGGCTCCTCTGATCTGGGGTCAGGAGAACGCGAGGCCCTCCGCGACAACACACACAAAGTCAAGGGGCAAACAGCCATGCCCAAAGCGGGACTCTAACCCGCGACCCTTCGGACCGAAGCGCTGAGTCGGTACTCGCTCTTAGCCACCTCGGCCATCCAGGTCGGCTTCTATAATACTAATATTGTATAGTATTTTGAATCCATAGAACAACAGTTCTTTACATGCCCCCCCCCCAAAGTAAAAAAGTAAAAAGAAAAAAGTTATCTGCTCAATGACGCAACACGTGAATAGTAAACATCTAATGGCAAGAAGACCCTTCCTCGTAGTCTTTATGTCATATGACGTCAGTTGGGTCGGAAGGAGTAACGCTTTAGTTTGAGAAGTCAGTCAGTACCTGCAGTGTGAGAATAGGCGAAAAAACATAATGACACATTTGCATTTATCAGTCAAAATAAAAACTCATTCATTGTTTTCGATTGTTTTCATCCTTTCGAGTTCCTAGGCATCTAACGAAACAACATACACCTTATACCTAGCCAGATTCTGCATAGTTCTTTCAATTTTTACGAGCGAAGGAAATAAGTTCAATGTCATTAACATATAAATAACTGCTAATAAGTAATAACTTCAATTTATATTATCTCAAATGAATAAATCTAACTTTTATAGAAAGAATTAAGGAAGAACTATCTATTGGAAACGTCACAAGTAGCTCTTACTTCAAAATATTGCATTACAATTTCTACATTCATACAATTGCCAATTTCTGTATATAATACTTATGTTTTGTATTTATTGCCGAAGTTTCTGGCACTTTTTATTCATATTTAAGTTTTAATAATTAACAAGATTGATGAGATGTTCATCTGTACTCTCCGTTTTTAACACTATGAGCAACATTCCAATTTCGACAAGCGAGGGTAAATGATGCTTCTCAAGAATGAGTTCTATCATGATCACATAATCACCATTACATTTAGGAAGTCACAAATTCAATTTGGTTGGCTCTGTTTTAAGATTTTTTCAACTAATGGATTATGTTAATTTAAGGTTCCTAAAATAATATCTAGTGATTGACACCAAAATAAAAGAGAGAAAGCGTATTTTGACAGTTATTTTCTATCTGTCTGAATACTTTTGAAAAGAAGATGGTGCATTTCCACACGGTACATTTCCAAAGTAATTACTTATTTATTTTCTTCTGTATTCTTTGAAATTCCATCATATCTTGTGGGGGTGGTGATTTTAAGTTGTATATAAATCGTGAGAACATTTTCATATTGTCTTTTCAAAAACGTGTTGTTTGTTCATATTTAAAAGTCAACCTCACAGAAATATAATGAATATAGTTTCACATATTATTTTTTAATATAATTCTTTAATTAAAACAATTGTTAAGTTCGTAAATTCCCAAATTCGGTTTTTCATCCGGAGTCATTTTGACATAATATCGGTCTCATCAGCATTACAAAATGTTACTTGGAGTGTACTTATCTCTAAACCGAGGCCAGAGACTATTCATACAAACGCTTATTAAATCCATATCGGTATCTTTCCAAGTCACCCCTCAGAAGCTGTAAAATCAGTAAAAGCATTTTATTTGGAAAATGTCTCAGCCTGAGTTTTTATAAATGACTCAAAACATGTCATGTTTTGGAAACGTTTGTTAAACCACGACAGCACTGTTAGATCTGAATCTTCACATTTTGGTTCTCGTAATTTCTTAGAAGATATTCCATCCATTTCCGCCTGAAGAATGTTTTCTTTGTTTTTTTTTAAAAACTGGCCACAGCAGACGGTCCGAATCCAAAGCGCCTTTTTGCATCACTTATTTTTTTCACTTTTTTGAATTGCACGAACCCCCCAAAAATTCTGCTGCTGCTGCTAGCTTCATCTGCTTTACAGTTCGAAAGTCAAATTATTCAACTAGTACAAAAGTGTATTTTGCATGTAATCCTAAACTTAGTCCTATTATTTATTTATTTATTTATTTATTCAAACAGTCAAAAACTGTATGTGACGTATGGGGGAGAAAATCATCTGCGCACGCTCTCTTGGGTTTCAGAATCCCTTCCCAACAATTTAACTCTTAATAATTGAAAATTGAAAAATAATAATAATAATAATAATAATAATAATAATAATAATAATAATAATAATAATAATAATAATAATAATAATAATAATAATAATAATAATAAATTTAAAAAAGCGAGAGATTAACATTTCGAAAACTAGATATTTTCGTCGCCGAATTATAGAAAACTTATTTGTAACGGTAAAGGAACGAACAGATTTGATTTTTCTGTATTGTTAACAAAATAGAAACTCACCCTAAGCTCTACTACCACTACAAGCAAAAGGAAAGTTCAACAAGACGTGCGCATAGTAAAGCTACATTTACGTCCAGAAGCAAATCAAGGGGCCATCTCAGCATTTGCTCAATGGATCAGGAAAACTGGACAAAAACCCGATCGAGATGGAGGTCATTGACCCGGAAGCTGACGTACATTACTTGTTACAGGCATTTAAGTATTTTTAAAAAATTATACAATGCAAATGTAAACTAATTCATTATACTATATCTTGGTTTTGTTAAAGTGAACATTATTTTTCTTTTTGACGATCATTAAAGTCTCTAACCGTATAGATACAGTTTTGCAGCAGAAAACATTTTACTTTTAACTTAACTTTAATTTTATACTGATTTTAATTGTTTAATTTTATCTGGCAATGCGTTGTAAAGTAACGTACATGTATTGTATGTGGATTTCTTGTAGTGAGCTGTTGAGACTGACACTTGATGAATATGATTTCTACATCGAGTGTTGTAACTATAAATATCAGTATTACATGAAATTTTTTCCAAGAAATATGCACAGCCCTATCATCAACCCATAATTTCAAATCATTTTGGAGTACTGCTAAAAAACTGAGAGGGAAAACATTTGTCAATTGTCCAATAACAATCGGAGAGTGGTGGACATTCTATAAAAAAAATATTTCCGCTGAAGGTAGAAGACAACACATTATTTTTTGATGCCGCCCATCCATTTTTAGACAAACCTTTCGAAATTATAGAAGTTACAAAAGCAATACAGAGAGATAAAAAAGAAAAATCTCCAGGTCCAGACGGAATTAGTAACGAATTCTACAAGACTGCCAATGAATGGTGTGATATTGATAACTCGACTTTTCAACAAAGTAATGAAGACAGGTATAATTTCTAATGACTGGTGCCAGTCAAGCATAATGCTTTTACATAAAAAAGGTGATTTGAAAGACCCCCTAAATTATCGAGGCATAGCATTATCCAATACCCTTCCGAAATTATTCACCAGATTATTAGCTAACAGACTCGATACCTGGAGTGAATACGAGAACATTGTACCTGAAGCGCAGTGTGGTTTTAGGTCGAACCGATCGTGCGAAGATAATATGTTTTGCCTCGCTGCACTGAGCCTCGCAGATCCGGGAGGAAGACTATATGCGGCTTTCATTGACTTCAGACGGGCTTTTGACTCAGTAGTACATACTATTCAGTTGAGAAAATTTTACCCAGCTAGTGTAAGTGCAAATATTATACAGGTACTGAGAAACTTTTATAATAAAGCTTGTATCAAGATTCTAATCAATGCACAAGAAACAGATAGTATAGAAGTGACACAGGGAGTGCTCCAGGGTGACTCAGTTAGCCCAATTTTGTTTTCCCTACTGATTCATGATATTGTGCAATTTTTTGAGATGAGAGGTCACAACAATATAAACAGTAAAATGGACATTCTTTTATTTGCAGATGACCTTATAATACTATCAAACAATGTTATTGATCTACAAGAAAAGTTAAATACCTTACATGAATACTGCCAAATAAATTCTCTGGAAGTGAATGTGAATAAAACAAAGATCCTCGGATTCTGCAGAGGACGCCCCAAAAGAACCCGTAGTATAAAGTATAATAATCAACTGATTGAATTTGTCTCAACCTATACGTACCTAGGAGTTCCATTTACAAGATCCGGGCTATTTGACAAAGCTGAAGATAACTTCCTGAGCAAAGCAAGACAAGCTATGAGTTCCATCTGGCATATCCTGATGTCAGGTAAAGTTAACAATTGGGACTCGAGATTGAAGCTGTTTAACGCCGTTGTGAGTTCTACTTTTTTGTATGCATCAACAATATGGGGACTACGACATAAAGAAACTGCAGATAAGTTACAAGCAAACTTCTTCAAACTTTTGTTAAGACTTCCAAAATCTACTCCAGGCTACATACTAAGAATGGAAACAGGATCCTTAGCTTTAAGTAGACTGATAATTCAAAGAACGATAAAATATTGGATTAAATTATTAAACATGTCAGAAAACAGATACCCAAAAAGATGCTACAGATCGCTAAAAGAATTAGACAATAAAGAAATCTTATCCAACAAATCCAAAAAATCCAACAAATTTTAAAAAAACCCTTGAAACGATTGATTCCAGTTTAAAAATAGAACTGGAAAATTCAAACTTGATTGAAATAGACTCTCTGAAATTGGTTAGAGACTATGCAAAACTAATATTCGACGATGATGTTATGAGGATCCAGAACTCAAAATACTGCCCCTTATATAAAATGCTAAGTTTCTAAAATGCTAACCTGTCAACCGTACTTAATGTTTCCTCTACCCTTGGCACAAATTCGGATACTAGCACAGTTGAGAATGGCTGGCCTTAACATAGTTCTCTTAAGTTGTAATGATATATTGTACAAAATTACAGAAATGGAGAGATGCCAGCTATGTAACTTAGAAAAGTATGAAACATTAGAACATATAATAAAGCTATGCCCCCTGTACGATAACCTGATAAATACATTTATAAAAGATAACAATCTTATATCGATTCTTAATACTGAAAGTCCAGAAGAAGTGTGTTCTTTGTTCAATTTTATAAATTCTAGCCCTAAGTTACGTTCGTTTGTGCTTTCAGAATAGCATTTCCTTCAGAATAATAGAGTTTATTAAGAAACTTTCTAAATTCTCTTTATGAAACGACTCAAGAACAAAGGAGTTTTTTTATATTTATTCTCAAATAAATCAGAATTGGTTGTTGAAAATGACTGTATGTTAAATTAAATATATAATTGGTTGTCTAATGTTTCAAGTCATTATAAATTAGAACAAATCTATGTTGCCCCATCTAATGAAACTTGTTTCCCCATTCACTATTTCGGTGAAAAAATTATCATCATAGATTTGCTGAGTCATCCATGATTTAAATCCTTCAATGTGAAACATACTGTGGTATGCAACTGTTAGGAGTTCCATGTCTTAGTTGTACATCAGTATATTTTAGGTAAAAGTAGTTCTGAACGTTGTCCTAATGTGTTGAAATGTACTTTTATCAGACCTGCTCTAGAAATTAATGTTAAAATTTGAGACAATTGTATGCGCTTAGATTACATTGTTTTGAGCATTTGGGAGCCATGTGAAATGTTCCTAAAATAGTTCTGCACCAAAAAACTTGCCATAATAGTATACATTGATATTTATAATGAATTTTATTATTGACTATTAGTATTATATAGTATTCTATGATAAAAAAAACACCTAATGATTTGATCGAGTTTATGGAAGTTTGTGAATTGCTGTAAGGTAAATACAATGAGTGATAATGTAGCATTTAGGAGCCGTGTGAAAGTTTTTCTCTATAACTCTCTAATGAAAACTTGCCATAATAGTGTATATTGATAAATTCTTCAATTTATGTACTAATGCTTTTGTTGAAGATGGGTAGTAAGATTGGTAAATGATTTGTAATTGAGGATTGAATTTTTTTTTATCTGAGAAATTTTTTTTCTGCAAATATGTTTAAAAGAAAGTTTTTTCTAAAATGTACTCAGAGCTTCACAAACATGTCATTTTAAGAACATATTTTGGTGTGCTGAATCAGACTTTGCTAGTATGTGTCATGAAAGAGATTTATAAAGAGCTTGTAAATGTTGAGCTGTGGCCAACATGTCCTTTCCATATTCCTTTGTAATATAATTAAAGTATTTAAATTATTTTTGTAATTGTTATGAACTCTAAAGAGTTTTCTTGTTCATAAGAATTACTAGGTAGACTTTTATTTACAAAATTTTTATCATGAAAACAAGAGACTGCCATTATTTAAATGACATTGTCTACCAACCATTGTAACAAAAAATTGTAAGTTTTACTATGTAAATGGCCGCACCTACTGTCGGCAACTGTAATAGGTAAAGCCTGTTATACAGTTTCAATAAATAAATAAAATTACATGAAAATAAGTTCCCACCGTTAAGTCAGTTTTGACAAATACTACAGACTTATAAATAAATAGGCAAGGCAATGGTAAGATTCCAAGCTCAATGAAAAGAGGCTTGCACGGATCACGTGGATGGGATTTTTTCATTATTCGGATAATTTTCTTTTGCAATCTAAATGTCTGGGCACTAAAGGATGAGCTTCCCCAGAATATTATGCCATATCTCAGGCGGGAATGTACATTTGCAAAATACACGCAACAAGCTGCATGAAGGCTGACAGAATTTGGAAGAATTCTGAATGCATAACATAATGGGCTTAATTTAGTTTTTAATTTTATTATATGTACATTCCATTTGAGGTTTGATTGAATTGAGAGACCTAGAATGTTTGTTACCTTAACATCAGCTATTGCATATTGTTAATTGCATATTGTTAATTTTCAGTGGAGCGTACGATTGCCGATTTGAAACGCAAAATTGCATTGAGACAGTTTTTCCTTCGTTAACTATTAATTTATTATTACAAAACCAATTTGAAACTTCTGAAATTGTACTATTTATTTTTTCTCTTTTGCAAAGAACATTCGTGTTATCGGCAAACATAACTGTTCTTCCATTTTTAATAGATAAGGGCATATCGTTTACGTACAAGAGAAAGAGGATAGGACCTAAGATCGAACCTTGTGGGACCCCATGTTCTATTGGCAAAGAAAGATAATAAATAATGTCCTTTCGTGCCAGTACAGTATTTCTACTCTTTTGGATCGATGTTTAAGGTACGAGGTTATCCAATCTATGGCAATACCACGAATTCCATAAGAAGGTAATTTTGAGAGCAAGATGTTATGATTAATAACGTCAAAAGCTTTCGAAAGATCTAAAAATATCCCAATGGGTTCTTTATTTTTGTCCATTGATAAAGCAACATCCTTAAGGAAAGAAAAAATGGCAGTTTCCATAGATTTTGATTTCCTGAAACCGTTTTGTGAGTCTGAAAACGCTTGGTTTTTCCTGAGAAAAGTTTCCATTCGCGTATAGAATAGCCTCTCCAATATTTTTGAGAAAACTGACAAAAGAGAAATTGACCGGTAATTTTGAATTTTCTTTTTGTTCCCTTTTTTAAAATGTTGATTAATTTTAGCTGTTTTGAAAATATCTGGAAATATTCCTGTGCGCAAGAAAGCATTGAAAATGTGAGTTTATGGGTGTACAATGGCAAGTGCACACGTTTTTAATAAACAATCCGGAAATTCATCTAAACCAGATGAATATTTATTTTTTAGTTTACTGACTATTCTGAGGATTTCGTTAGAAGAAGTTTCGTAAATAAACATCGTGCCGAAATTGTTTTGGGAAGCATATGATGTTGAATTTTATGGTTTTAGTCCCTTCGTGAGATCAACCGCAATTCTAGAAAAGTGTTGGTTGAAGATATTCGCAACGTTTTCTGGATTACTTGTTTCTCTTTCATTATCTTTTAAAACAACATTCTCTACGAAATGTCGGGATAACTTATAACTAGAGCCCGGATTTTGTGTAATATGGTATTAAGAAATTTGTACATCAATATGTAACAAAAATTTGTAGTATATGTAAATAAATATGTAATGAATCAATTATACGAAAAATCCACAATTTTATTTCTTTGCTACAAGCCGCACATGTAACATGCATTAAGTTTGAATGAATTAAAGTAAGTGATTTCTCCGCTTTCAACATGTATGGAGCTCCATCATTATACATTAATAGAACCTCATCTTTTACACAAGTCATAGTACCTTATGTCCATCAATGATAAATCTAGCAATTGTTGAACCATTTGTTGCCTCGAAATATTTACAATACTTTAAATATCCAGTGAAAAGTCAGCAAATCCGCATAAATCATTTACCTATGTCAGCCCAGATTTTTACTTTCTCGGTACCGCTGGCGCAGTAGAGAAAACGATATGTAATGCTGCGGCAAGATTGTCCGCTTATCCGTCCGCCTCTAAACAACCTAGCTAACAGTTAAACCATTCAGCCGATTTTCTCCAAAACTGATATTCTCCAAACTACTGATGTCGCATCCTCTAGAATTTGAAACCGATATTTTAATTTTGGGGGTACTTTACATGAAGCCCCAGGTACATTTTCAAAATTCTAAAAAAAACTGGCTCCAAATTTTTTTATTAAATTTTGTTGTCGGATAGAATAATAGACGCTTAACAGAAATGTTCCAGTCTCATGTTTGTAGAAATTTCTGATTTTTCGATAATTGCAAAAGTTCAATTTTTTTTCGATGGCTACTTACAGTTAAAATAAAGAAGATAGATTTTTTTCTTAATAATATCTGTTCTTTAGAGACAGATTTTGAAATAAGGTCATGCACAATTTTCGCATTACTTTGTTTGAAATAAAGGCAATTTTTCATTTTCTTAAGCTATTTTTTTTTCGAAAATTTAGAAAACCACATCTGATAGCATATATGCCGCTTTAGAAACAGATCTCAAGTTCGTTGAAATCTCTGTTTTTTTTTTCAAGATTGCAAAAATTCCAAATTTTTTCGAAGTCTTCCTACAACTGCAATTATGAAGATAAATTTTTACTTTCTCTCTATCACTACCGCGCTAAAGAGAAAGTTATGTAATTGTGGGCGAAAAATCGGCGAATTTTCGTCAGAAAAACTCTTATTACAAGGCCCTAGCAATGAAAAAGTGGATAAGTCCAGATGTTAAATTTAGAAAAAGAATCCTTTAATACTTGGTGTAGCCAGAATCAATGTTTTGTGAGTCACTGTCTACAAAAAAATCGATTGACGGCAAAACGTCAGTCCGTCGGTCCGTCCGTCTGTCTGTGAACAACGTTAGTGCCTAAACCGTTCAGCCGCTTTTCTCCAAAATTGATATTCCCGATCGCTCTCATTGATATCGCGGCCCCTTAAATTTGAAACCCATATTTTAATTTTGGGGGAACTTTACGAAAAGCCCCGGGGACATTTTCAAAATTTAAAAAATTATTCCTACGATTTTAAGTAAACGTTATTGGATTGGTAGAAGGACGTTTAACAGAATGGCACAGATCTCATGTTCGTTGAAAATTTTAAATCTTGAAAACTGAAAAAATTAATTTTTTTTCGGTGTCCTCCAACAACTACAACAATGAAGATAAACATTTTTTTAATGAAAAACAGATCTAAAAATAATGTCATGTTCAATTTTTCAAAAACATGAGTCAATGATTGATGAGTCATGAATTTTGTGTCAAACAGATAATTTTTATTTTCTTTAAACAACTAAAAATTATAGTCGAGATTGCATAGCATTTCAAAAGAACACATATTATTAATTTGGCAGAATAATCGCATTATCGTCGCGGGAGCCGTGTACAACAGTTCTCTACGGATTTCCACTGTGCTCAACCACATTTTTTCCCGCCTGATTTACGCTTTGAGAAATACCGCAAGCATACATGTCTCGAGACACCGGCACCTCTAAATAAGCACTATCGCAACATCGCTATTCTCCTGGTCACCACTGGCCCCCAGCAATTCCAACTGACCCACGGCGCAGGCAATGGACGCCTCACAGCTGTGAAAAATGTGGAGAAGATCGCTTTCAAATACTACGCCACTGATGAAAATCTCTTGAAACTGCAGAACAAACGGTTGAGAGTTTTCTAGATTGAAGAGAATATTTAAATTATCTGAGAAAAACGTTAGTGAGATCCAACAATTATTGAACGACCTTGTGTGATATTGAATCTGCTGAATAACATCTTGTTTCCCCAGAATATTCTCCGCAACTTCATCTGCAAATTCACATCATTTCACGTAAGTTTTAAATAATGTTCATGTAAACATTATCATTAAAATAAAAAGTGCGCTCAATTCTTCAGATAAAAGAAATATACCGTTCCGCGATGTATATAAAAAAATCATTTAGTGCGAAAGTCCTTCTGACAACCTATTAAGCAAATGTTTAAAGCGACATTTTTTGGAATTTCATAATTATCAGACTAACGTACCTTGCTGACCTAACGTACTTAAGCTGACCATTGTACCTATGATGTCATTTTTCATCACAATTAACGACAGCATTTTTTTTGTTTTCAGATTGTTATTGAAACAATAGAATTTATCACCTGAGCTTAAACAAAAAAATGAGCACTCACTTCGATGGGTCGAATCACATGTTATCCAACACCCCAAACCCGTCGGCAGAAAATTATCAATAAAATCGATCATCTAGATTTATTAACACAGAATCTATCGCATTTGCATATTTCAATGCAGTATTTTCTTACCCCTAAAATCTCTTCTTAGTAGATTTTTCATCCTAGAATAAGACATAAAAAAATGTCGTAGGTCTCATTTTTAATGCCCTCCATGAA
The DNA here is from genome assembly GCA_011170035.1 of Teleogryllus occipitalis. Classification (NCBI taxonomy): domain Eukaryota; kingdom Metazoa; phylum Arthropoda; class Insecta; order Orthoptera; family Gryllidae; genus Teleogryllus; species Teleogryllus occipitalis. The sequence continues at coordinate 288,201 of BLKR01000224.1, read as the reverse complement.
TTTTCGAAAATTGCAAAAGTTCAAATTTTTTTCGGCGACTTCCTGCAATTATATTAATGAAGGTAGAATTATTTTAGTAATGAAACCTTTTCATCAAAAACATATTCAAATAAGATTATTTTCAATTTTTCAAAAAATATGAGTAGTTTTTGCATAATTTTGAGTGAAACCTAGGCAATTTTAAAATGTTAAGCAAATGTTATCTGAAAAACCGCTCCAAAATATGTTCTTGACATTTATCCCTCGTATGTAGCACAGAAGGGTAAAGAAAGTGCTAGTCTCATTCTCGGCAAACTCTGAATTTTCAGAAATTACAGAAAAAATAGAAATTGTTTATTTGAATTTTCTGCGCTTCTTTTCACGCGCTGTCAGTTCACCAAATAGCAACACGGCGCTTTCAAATAATTCATCAAATTATTAATTGGCATTCTTTTCATTCCTACCGGAATTGATTATCGTATGATATAAATAATATTCTTACGAAAGTAAATGTATTTAAAAAAGGTAATATAATGAGCTTAGAACTAACAAATTAACTTCTTTTACTTTAAGAATTACATTCCTGTTTACGCTATTCAAAGACTGGAAGCTCATTTCAGTGTAATCAAGGTAAGATTGTGTGAAATTATTCTTCCTTTGCTGCCAATACTTTAACGGCAACATTTATTCATGTTTGTTTCATTTGAAAATGTAAGAAATAACTACAGTTCCTGACTATCGAAATAAATGCAGATATGCTCCACAGGCACTTCGTTTGAAGGGTGGAATTGAACTTTTTCAAGTTATAGTTGAGGTGTTAGTTGGCCACAAATTGCAATATTCCAATTTTACGTAACTGCGTCCAATTATGCCAGAAAATATGTGCTTTTGTAGGTCTTCTAGCTATTCTTTACGTCCTCGTCATACTAAATTGTGTTTATAGCTCAGTTACCCCTGCATTGAAAGTGCAATAAATAATACGTTGAGGATGATTAATAGAAATATTTGAGCAATAAATGGTGTCAAGAGATTCGGTAACGAGTCCAGCATTAGATATTAATCGTATTGTTGGTTCTCAAATAATGACAGTTGTGTAACTGGCATTCTTGAAATGACAAGTGGTCTCGGCGCGCATGTCTCGTCACTGAAAATGATAGGAATCGGTGACGTTATAATCACACTATTTAGACTACATTAAAAAAGATCTGATGTGATGTAAAAAATGGTTTGTGTCTTTAGATTCAGTTCTTCGGCTTCAGACACCTCTTCAATCTCGTTTCACAAAAACAATAATAATAATTTCGCTGTTTATATGTTATAATCATCACGGCTTACTTTCAAATTTTTGAAAAAAAATCAATGTATTCATCAATGTAAACTTTTCTTGAATGCTTCTTTTTTAACTTTTACACTGCGTGCTTTTCAATTTTTCTAGGACTTTCTTTACGCAAAGAAAGATTAATATCGCATGTCCATTTTCAACGCAATGAATTTAAACAAGACCAAATAAACAATTGAAATCAATATTTTTTAATCAATGTAGAAGAGACAATAGAGATTTGAAATTATAATAAAGGTATTTTACCCGCTAGTTTATTTCAGCCAGCATTTCCGTTGTTTGCCGTTGTGACAGACCGGGAGGTTGAAGGGTTTCAGAGCAGGTGATTGAGAATTTTTGACACGAGCTGTATAGGTAGGAGAATTCTTGCGGCCGATTGCTCTGTTCGGTAATTTTCCGTGGTTTCTCCGATTTAATGCCAGGCATATGCCGAAGCAGTATTCTAACAAACGAGACACGGATAACTCGCGATCTTTTCTTCTTTTCCCTTGTCGTATTCCTTTTCCTATTTCCTATTGTCCTTTTCCTTGTCTTCTTATATCCACTTTTAATTACTTGCAAACCTCTTATGTTATGATACCAGTGGGAAGCTAAGTGCTTGGCCGGGATGGCGCGCTCTCTATTGAGGGGAGATACCTGGGAGGAGAAATCACCCACAAGCCGACATGTCGGTCGGCGCCGGATTTCACCATCAAGCGGGGGAGGAGACGAAGCCACCTCCGGGATAAAAATCTTTCACTAATGAAGCTAATGGCCATTGTGGCTTACATGAAGCAATCATTAAAGCTATTTTGAATAGTTTCGTTTGGGTGACTTCATTTCTTTTTTTTCCCATGAACTTATGTCCCACAACTCCATTCAGTTCTTTGGTACTGTACTGATTGCTATTGCAAGGTGTTACAATATTTCTGTAGAGAAAGACCTAACGCGCCTGCCATTGCTTGGCTTCGCCGGGGGCAGAGTGAGGTATGGGGGGCGGCGGAGCAAACGCAGGGGGGTGGGGTGGGGTGGGCAGCGGCGGCGGCGCGGGGCAGATTTACGTGGCCAGCGCCGCCCGCCGGCAGGTGTCGCCGTTAGGTGGAGTTACGGGCTCCCGCCGGACACAGGGTGTCCCCCAGCCCCTGCCCCGTGCGCGCCACGGACGCAGACCGCCCGCCGGGGACGAGGCCTCCCTGACGGGCGGCAAACACTGCTCTGCGACGATCCGAGTTACCAGGTTTACATGATATTTAGGTTTCTGTTGTTTTGAAATAATGGACACTTAACCAAGTTTTCGTGCTTCTAACTTTGATCAAGGGAACGAAAATTAAGAAAAAAATATTGTTATTACTAGCTCCTAAAGACGTTGGTTATAGAAAGGTAAAATGATCGGCAAACGAGATCCATAGAAACAAGGCAATTTTTGTAAGTTTCTAGAAACCAAAATTACGATCGTTCTGGAAACTTTATTTTTTCGTCAGCCTGTATAGTAAATAAAAATATTTTAGTGAAATGAATTGTTTTTCACTAAAATGTGAGAATCCCTTATTTTTGTTGGAACATTATTTTATAAATAGATAAAAAGAAACGACTTCACGATACGTTTTGGGACCACAAACCACGTTTCTTTGATTAATATGTAAAGTAGTTCACAATGTGATGGGAAGTAGTTTGACTTCCCAAACGCGTGCTACACTTTACTTTCTGTACGTTATAAAGGACAGTTTTACGACCAGTCGAAAAAGTATTTTTCCTAACAAACTAAATAATCAAAAATTTAGTCACTACGCTACAACTAAATGTTTACTTAAGTCTAATAAGATCGTTATTAATAAATTATTCCGGATCAAATTTTGAATAAAAAAAAAATATTAATGTTTCTTTGAGGAGCTCAGAATGTGAACATTTGAGGAGCATTACCATTAGGTTATTTCAAAATTCTGTATATAATGGCTTGTAAAGAAATTAAAACTGTTGTTCTAAAAACAATTTAAGAAATCTTTTCTGAATAGTCACTTGTGAAAAAAATACTGAAAATTTCAATTCGATTTAAATAAGAAATATTCACGTTATTGCGTTGCCTGAACCGTTCAAACCCGAAATAAAACGGAAGGTGGTAAGAATAAAAATCGGCAGAGAATACTTTCTTCGGTTTCATCTACTTTTCATTGTCGTAAGTTATGATACATTGAGAAGCTCTTTTCTAGTCCTGAGAAAATAAAATTCGAAGTTTACAATTTGTGTTTAGTCCTGGATAAAGTTTTAATTGTTCAAGTTCACATCTCAGCAGCGTCACTTACAATTCTTGGCCAGTTCAGTTTTGTGTACTTTAACTATATAAGTCTCCTACAGTTTCAAAAAACGTGCACCGTCTCCTTTTCGTATCTTGCTACTATGAACTCTCAAGCAGGAACTAAATGTTGCATATTTTTTAAGTATGTACGTGAATATTGTTTCCGTGCCTTGATATCTTCATTTTATTTTAGTACTGGACTGTATTAAACACATAAATCTCATTATATTCATTTTATTTGTAAGTTGTAATAAAAAAATTAATACGCATTGATATGTGAAGTCAATAAACAAAAGTTTGAGAGGAAAAACATCCACGGAATTGAGGAAACAAATTTATATAAGAAAGAATATTAATCCTTAATGTATTGGGTGGATATTCATTGTCCACTTTTGGTTCTTGTTCCTGGCCGATCAATCCTTGATAGTGTGCGGTTTCAATTAGGCAATTGCTGACTTGACGAAATGTTTTGAAAGAGAAACGCCTTTAGAAACTCATCAAATTTAGATTGGGCTATTTGAAACCCATTTTCATTCTGCATAGAGGATATATTTAATTCCTTGAAACACTTAATGTTTTCCCAGCGTTTTAAGAAATATTTTGAGTTTGGTCATTCTCTTAATTTTTAAGGTCTTTCTGTCCGTTTCATTTGTTCTTACTATATATATTTTTATTATACCTTGCAAATACAATTCAATCTGTGTGTGACATTGTATGAACCGCTTTCTTTGATATAAGAGACAGAATTAGGCATAAAAGCTTATGATATTTCATGTGTATGTAAAAACTGACAGATTCTGAATAATTATTGTTTACGTATCATTGTAAAAAACTATTTAATATGAACACAGTATTAGTTGATTATTGGTTTGTTGTGACTTGTAATATATCAGCTCAGTAATATAAAACTGTGAAACTTGATGTTTTCAATTGTATGCTGAGTCTTGCAACAGCTTCTTCTGCCATATTTCTCGTTTTTAAAAACTTGTCACACTACATTCTTCTCTATATTTTTACAGTAGAATCAAAATATTGTTTTCTCATTGACAAAAGAGCTTGTAAAATCAAAAGGAATGTTTTCAGTAGATATACTGTACCTACTATAGTATGCGAAAAAATTGGTACCTTTATCAGTGCGTAAGCTTATTGCACATAAAGACACTTCATACAAAATAATTATAGATGAAGCCAAAATATTTATTTTATTGCATATCAAAACCAGAAATGGTATTGTAATGAAAGTTTGTAACATCTTTATGGTGAATTATAAAATATTCTTTTCACAATTTGTACGAATTAATCTCGCCAACTAATTTTTTCTCAAAACGACAATGAATCGCGGGAGTAAAGGATAGGTGCCACGAGCTAATTTCATGCTATGCAAATTTAAGTGGTTTCTTAACATGTGTTAGCGTAATGAAATAATGTAATCCATTACTTCGTGATTTGAACGGACAGTTTACGTAATACGACTTCCGGAGGACAATAAATGTCTGGGTGCTTGTAAGCGATAAAGTTAATAAGCTGAACATCACAAACTAAATGCTGTAAACAGGATATTTGCTAATCGAGTACATGACTTAATTTAACTGGATAAGTTTGTAACAAATTAGTACTTATTATATTACTTAATTGCATGTATCCTTTTTTATTTCGATTATCAACTGACATACATGCAAACACTATATATCCTGTGTCATTTAAATAGAACTACTTTAAGTAAATACAACGCAAACATTGCGTTCATTAAACAATGACTATAGTTTCCTCTTAAATACTCGGTAACGTATAATCCCACCATCAAATTTTGTGAGATAAATTATTGAAAATAGCAGAGTACATTTACACATGATCACTTGCCTCTTTTTACAAAGTTTGTAACGTCTTCGTGAAGTGCTTGGTTATATCTTCTACGACCAGATCAACCAGAGCCTTGCGAGACAACCTATACCTGCTGCGACCGGCAGCGTCCTACACGACGGCTCTATCCGACGCGCTGCGGGAATTAATCACGACTAGTGGGCCGCTCCGCCCCGCCCCGCCCCCTTCGTTCCGCGCTGCCTCGCTCTACCTGGGGTGTGGCGGAGGCGGGCAGTGGTAAGGGCGTTTGATTTCTTACTCAGCGGCCATTGTGTTCGCCGCCGCCATGTTGGCATCGACGCCGTATTTTCATTTTAATGAGCGTCTTGGCTAGTGCTCGTTACGAAGCTATTATTGAAATTAAAATTTACGCGGCGCCGTGATGAATGGGGATCGGGTGGCGGCGCTGGAGGGGCGCGCGGGCGGGCGGGCGGCAGGGCCTTGGAGGGTGGAGCGAAGCACTCACGCGATCGCCGCGCCGCGCCGGGAGGAGACTCGTCCAATCAGATGGGGCCTTTGTTCTGGCGCCGCCGTCCACGGATGCTCCAAGGTTCCCATGCACGCACACCAAGCAAGTGTTTGGGGGTTGGCCGACGATAGGAAAGACCAAAAGGGAAAAATGGAGACTCCTCTTAGGATAGGAACATTTCAATTTTTCTGTGAAGGGAAAGGATATTTTTTAATTACATAATATTCTCCAAGTATAATTGAATACTTTTAGTAATCAAATGTGTAACTCAAAAACTCATTCATTGACGTTATCAACCATTACAATATTTTAATGTATTCATATTGCTCTTTTATCTTATTAAAATGTAAATACAAACAATCTTTAATGTTATATTTTCATTACATCAATGGATCTAACATCACGCAAAATTAATAAACATCAAAGGTCTCGAAATCCCAAAAACTATCAAATAGATGTCTGTCTTCTAACCTTCAGCGCAGTGCCTCTAGACTCAGAACACCACAAATGACTGATGTTGGCAAAAGCGTCGACAGCGAATTATTAGAAATAAATACATATAGATATTGATTGTTACAATTTCTGTACCTCTATTTTCATCAGTAATCGATAACGTGAAACTTTAGTATTTTAGTGGCCATGGAATACACCGTTCATTTACGCTTCTCGTAAGATTACGATCTTCTTCAATTTATTAATTTTTCACCAAACTACTTTGAAGTGTTTTTGTTCATACGTGACTCTCAAGAATATTCAGAATGACGCGAACTAATTTATTCACAAAAATAATTTTTTTTTGAACCCAAAGTTATTTTGTTGTGTTTGTGTGAGTTCGTAGTAGTTTGTGAGAGTTACCCTGGTAGTTTAAGCATTCATTTCCTTTGTAGCTGAAACAACTATAAAATAAAACATTCGTCAAAGACCTACTTCAAAACCAGCCATTGTAGAGAGCAATATGTCAAAATTACATTTGGCATTCAAAGCTACGGACCGCAACGAGATGGAGGCGGCGCCAGTCACCAGTCGGAACGGAAAACGTAATTTTATTTATGGCGAGCGCCGCATCCCGTGACGCCACGTGAGCGCGCCACGTGTCGGGATGAACAAATGCGCGGCGCTCGACGTGGGGGTCGGAAGCGGGGCGCATCTTGGCCGTGGTGACGTCATATCCGCGAGCGAAGTGACACAAAAGGACGGAATGGGGAGACGAGTGGATGAGGGGGAGGGGCGTGGCGTTGGCCGCCCCCGGCGGAGCGCAACGGCCGGCGCCCTGCCGGCGGGTGACCAGCGGCCGGAGGCGAAAGGGTGGGGGTGGGCGCGGGGTGGGAATCGAGGCGAAGCGGCGCGACCGAGGGTCGAAACTCGATTACGAGGGGTGTAGCGGGCGGCGGTCGCACCGCCAACCAGATTAGCGCCGGACGCAAAGGGTAGCTAGTCCAGGACAAAAGCGTCGCGTCGGTGGAGGCGGCGGCGGCGGCCCACGGCTGGAGCGCAGCCCCGCCCATCCGCCCCCGACTCCACCCTCCGAGAGTGGAAGTGACCCGAGATTTGCGAGCCGCTACCGGCGCCCGGGCCGCCCCTGTCCATCTCCGGGGGTGGTTGCGCGCTGGGGGCGGCCACCCCCACGGGCGGCGCTGGAGCGGCACGGAGTCGCTGGGGGCGGTAAGATACAGAGGCGATTAGTGAGATGGGCGGGGGTGCGCGAGAGTGCTGGGCGGAAAGGGGTGGGGGCACGAGGATTGCGTCACGGGGGAGTCGCTGTGGGCGGGGCAGCGGAGGGAAGGGGCCGAGGTCGCTGGGCTCCAGATCGCGCCCAGGGGCTATCGCATGGCTGGCAATAACGAGTGCAAATAGATCACGCGAGGAAAGGGGGTGAGATGCCATCAGCACAGAGAGCTCGTAAAAATTATCTACATTGCTGAATAATCCATACTCATGCAAATGCGTCATTATTGATAGTCATTTAGATATTGAGAAATGCCTTCTGAAGGTGCGTTTGCTCTGACTAGTCCTGTTTGTTTTATGCCGTCCCACAAGAACAACGAACTTAATTCAAGTAATTTTTATGTTTTATCTAATATAATTAGTGAAACAGTTTCTCGTAACAATTACCATTAATGCTTTTGAAGAACTGAATTTTGCATATTTGAAGCCTTCCTTTAAAAATGCTTTATTATTAATAACTATTTAAAAACAAAATTAATGGAGAAATTCCTTGCAGAAGTGCTTGTCATATTATGCTTAATATCACAACTCATAATTATACGTTTATATGTATAACTACATAATACTTGTGTATTCTTATAAACATTCAAATCGTATTGGATGTCTTATTACTGATACACAAATTGGGTGTTCATTTTTACACACATTTTCATATCTACTGATTAAGCCTGACTTCATGGTCGCGACCAGATGGATGGTGATTCAGTGTATAACGTGAAATACATATGGCCGTGCACAACACTCAACAAACGAATAATTTGTTGTTCCTTTCACGGGAACTTCAGTATCCTTAGGACCTTACTCCCTATATAATTACATATTTGTTTTATTCTGTTTTTTTTTCATAACCAAATTAATGACGTTTTACGTAAAACTATAGAAAAACTTCTATCACAGAAACCGAAAAACACTATCAACCACTTCGATTTTCATCCTTTTGTTCCAACTTCGAGGCGGCGCCGCGCACCAACTCTGTAAATCTCGGAGTAAATATCGTCGAAGTCCTCTGGAACGACGCGCTCTAACGGCGCCTTGAGCGCCGCGTTAATCCTCGCGGGCGATAGAAAAACAGTAAGCGGATTTATGAACGCGCCTCTCGACCGGCGATGGGACCGGAGAGAATCCCTCGCGAAGCGGCTCGTGGGAGAGGTGGGGTGGAGGCGTAATGAAAGCGATATAAGAAAGACAAATGAACGCATAAAGGCCCGCTCCGCGCTCCGAAATGGAGGGAGCGACAGGCAATGGAACGGAAACCGATACCATTAACGGACGCGAAGACAGAGGCGATGAAAAAGTATTTTCCCGCTTCCGGCGCCGCCGAGTTTGCGCGCAACGCTCGCTTCATTACTGGAGAGCGCCCTCTTTCTCTCGCTCCCACAATTGCTCGGAATTCCTCCCTGGGATCTTTCTTCAGCGGAACTGTACTTCAAGTTCGTGAAGGCTGGCGTTTCTCGAGTTCTCAAAGTATTAGAAGAAGAGTTGCATTGAGGGAATGAGAAAACATGAGAGGGAATGATTTAGAACGAACGAAGCATGAGAGAGTAATATCAAATAATTGAGAAAATTGAGGTATACAAGCACAAATATACTGTTGTTTTTTCAACATGAATTTTCAAAGATGTAGCTATATTTGTGTCGCTAAACACACATATATAACTAGCTTTTAAGTGGAGTTAATTCTTGTTAACAAAAAATTAAGATGCGCGATATAAAATTTCATTTCATTTACATTCACTCTACTTACTCATGTGTCTTGGTATCTCGCTTGCTAGGATAAAGATAAGAATATTTGAGAAACTACGGCAAGATAAACAAACATATAAGACGGTGTCATATACATTAAATCCGGTGTCTATCATTGTTTGAGTTGAAAATTCATAGGTTGCTAATAATGTCTATTAATCGATGCAGACCAGGCATTTTCGATTCGAATTTTATTTGTGAGTGTTACGATGTCCTTCATTACATATCTCCTTCGGGCATTGCAGCCTGCAAAAATTTCTCATTAGATAACAGTTGTTTATGAGTCTTGGAATGCACCCAGACTCTGACATCGGTGGGAATATTAATCATTACACTGTTATTCACAAATTTCAGAGGTATTAATACTTGTCTATATATTAAAAAGATAATAAGAAAAGTCGAATAGATACGAATTCAACTTGGGAATCGATAATTCCTATTTATTGGAATAAATGTATCACATTTTTTGTTACCATGTTAAACAAATGAAGATACTGGCAGAAGATGTAAATTTATTTATTCCATAAATAATTGGCACTATAAAAGTTCTCATACTAATATTGTGTTAGATTTTTATTGTAATTGATGCCTCGTTTTTCAATAAAATTATTCCTTTACATGAGACAATTAATTGTGGCTCTTTTTCAGAAAGTGTTGTAAGGCATTTGAATAATTGATTAGAGTTGATTTTATCTTTAACACATTCACGTCACTTCAAAATAATGTTGAAGTCCTAAATCTATTTCAGAATAAATCCATGAAACATAAGTATTGACTAAGGAGAATTACGTCGGGTTGCTTCTTAAGAATTCAAAGATGATTCTTAACATTTTACTGTCTGCTGACAATGCTTTAGTATATTATCAACTGTAAAGTATCAAAATGTAATAAGTAACAGACTTTTGTTAGTAGTAATGCATCATCCGTTATGCATTAATGTTTTTAATATTATATATTTTCTTACGAACATTCATCTGTTTTTTATTATAATTAAATTATTATTTAATTACATTAAGAAAAATAAATATATTTATTTTTTAGTTAATCCTACAACTCTGGCATAATTTCCGGTAACCCTTTTCCAATAGAGCATCAATTTCAAGCGTGAAGATAATTTTCTACCTTCCGTCCGAACGCCATATTATTAAACAGCAACGGGAAGATTCCTTAAGCTGGCCGTTAGTTCTAATTTGCGAGGCCCCGGTTGCGTCTTGGGGGAATAATTAAACAATAATTAAACAGGGGCGGGCGACGGCAGAGGTTGTAGCTAATGAAATTTTCTGAGTCAACTTCGGAAGTTTGGCTCGCCACCCTGGGGGCCCCGAGGAGATACGAAACATGACCTACGTGGGGACCCAGAGGCACTGAACAACGCTCTGACTTGGGATGCATTTCACGCGTCCCCTACATAGTGGAATCTTACAATGCCGTTTTCCCATTCAAAAGTAATTACAACCCTCACGAGAATGTCCTAAATCGAAAATGAAAGAGGTTCTCGGTTACTAAAATAATGGACATAAAGTTCAATAATAAATCATAACACAATTAAAACACGATGCAGTTGCCGTTGTTTACTGTATTAAGCACATATCTTCCTGAGTTTCGTGTGTTAAGATCAGAGAACTCATTTAAGCTCTTCGTTACGCAATTTCGGTATCATTACGATTTTTATTCATCGCTTCAAGCAAATATTCATGACTACAAGCATTTTCGGATGCCACTCACAGCTCCTCCAACGGAACCCTGCTCGCTAACGACCACAACATGGCAGCTATATCCGAGCGCTATCTACCGGACAGCACCGGAATTAATTAGCGCTCAAGATCGGATACGCGCTGCTGCGAGGACGACAAGCCGGAGGCTGCGGGACCATGTTAAAGATCCGAACCGCCTCTACGCGGCATTTCTCCGCGAAATTAAAGATGATTATCTTCCAAACTTTGCTCATCCCCTTACTCTGGTCACAGTAATAGATTTACTTTTCCTATTAAGTTAATGGAGAAACTTCGACGACCCTCTCAAAATACGTCTGGAGGCGGTTCTACGCGGAGGTTAGGAAGAGCCGTTAGCCAAGGGCGGCGGAGATGGGGGAGTTCCTAGGCCATTGAGTCTGACCGACATACAAACATTGAGAAGTGGCTGCAGACTACTCTAAGCTAACTTTTCGCACTATTATTCAATGAACGTTGCAGGTTTCAGATCCATTCTCGCTTAACTAATTCTCACAATCAAAAACTCGAAAGTTTGTAGTACATACTTCCATTTACAATGTCACCGATAATATGCCTTTCAATTTTATAATGTAACACTTATTACTGTACAGTCCATATACCCTGATCTACATCTGAATGGAATGGTATAGAATGAACAAAGTCAGCCTCAAAGTGTTAAATCGCGCTTGTGTGAGATTTACAATACGGTAGATAATTTTCATGTTCGTGCCTCAATAACTTTACATTATTACACAATACACATTCAAATTAAATAGAGCTGCATTCATCGTATAGTGTCAAAAAACAACAAAGAAAATTAGCAATTTATCTGAAACTCTCACAACAAACTTCATGATAGTAGGCTTTGTTATAATGTAATGTAATGAATATTCAGATTATTTCATCATTTTCGCAAAGATCTATAAGATATTTAGATCTTTTAGATCCATACAAAGATCTCTTAGATCCATCAACGCAAACGAATCTCTTAGATCCATCAAAGCAATTAATTCCATTTTGATATCAAAGCGATATCTTGGATACGATGTGGTGCGAGATTGTCCCATGTAAATGGGCTGCACGCGTCCCGTGTGCGCATACTTCAATGCTATCATTGGGTTAAAATACCAGAAATACCAACAGTTAAAAACACTTTCGTAGTTTTCTCAAAATTATTGGACTATGGAAATAAATTCTTTACGTAAAACTCAGTGAGCGATTAAAATATCTCTTTCTGAAAAGATCCATTGCGTAAAAATGAAACAGTTGTAATTTGTTCTATTTTTTCATTAACTTAACTCGGTTTTGATTCAGTAATGGATACATGAACATTAAAAAATTTGGTAGAGTTCATATTCTTGACTCATTAATGGTCAGTCAATATTCTACACCCTGAATGTGTTTGAGACCATAAAAGTAAAAAAAAATCGGTCTACGTTCCAAAATGGTAATGTTAATATTAAAAAGACGTTCTTATTTTTTAAATATAAAATAAGGAAAAATAAATAAGTTATCGTCGCTCTAATCCTTATCGCTAGAAGGCATAACATCAACGTTAGACAAGTTCAAGCAAGCGATATGGTTACAGTTTTTATTTTCAAAACTTGTGCTTGAGGTGGCCATCATTGACACCATTTCTACTACAGATATTCTAATCCTAACGCCCAGTTGTATTTAGTATCTCTGATTAGAGAGTAATAAATTGTGTTTCATTTTTATTTTAACATACGTTTTAAATGAGTAAGATATTATTTTTGTAATTTATAGTGAATAATAAGGAATAAAATATAATATTATAATTAATTATATTCCAAAACTTTGAAAAGCTTGACAATGAATTTTTAATTACTTACACAACTGACCAATGCATGTAAACTTTCCTTATTACAAAGTATTTTTTTCATAGCCCATATACTATAAATAGCGTAGCCCTCGGGTGTAAGGACCACAAAACATTTATTTCACATGTAACACAAAAGTAAAATTAGCAGTAAAGTCTGTACACGTATATTGTATAATTGAAGACAAGAATAATTCGTGAGCAACACTTAACATGGTTATGTTTTCATGAATCAAATATTATTTACTCAATTTTCATAGCAGGAATTAGTTTATAAAATGATGTAATATAACACGTACTAATATATAGTTTTGTTAGTTTCTTTTCGAATATCCATTTCATAATTAAGGAGGCATGTCAGGTTTCTTTTTCGAAACATGGCTACCGGGCCGGATGATACGAGATAGTTTGGAGGTCGTCAATGTCCCGCCTGCATATGCAGCGAAAGTGGTATTGGAGGGGAGGTGGTGCAGGATAAGAACCGGCTCGACCAAAGCATTCCTGGGAAACTAGAGAAAATTCCAGCCACGTCTCCACCGCAGGAATCCAGTCTGGTATTTCCACGCTATGAAAGAAGTTTGGATTTCGAGGAAAATGAAGAAACATTTTGTGTGGTTTATAACTACCTTTTTGATAAGCACTGTTATGCGTATTATTATGCCCAAAATGTTAATGAAACATTATAAGATCAAAGAGGATGCAATTTTATAACGCAAACATAGATATCAATTTTTCTCGTGTTATTTTGGTCGCCATTTACATAACAATCAATTATGTAATTATTATCACAACATTAATATATATATATATATATATATATATATATATATATATATTGATCACATGTTTCATTTTTAAACTAGTTGGTCTATATTAGCATATATATATATATATATATATATATATATATATATATATATATAATATTTGTAACTTTTGCAATTTTCGAAAATTCTATGATCAACGAAAGCGGTTTTATGAGCATAATGTGCTCTAACAAAAAATAAATCAAAATTTGGAGCCTTTTTTGATAAAATGTGGAAGCTTCAAATAAAGCATCCCCTTCCCAAAAAAATTAAAATATCGGATTCAAATTTGTAGAGCTTGGGTTTTTTGTCAGATTAATCTCGGAAGGTCAATTTGAAACAGTTATATGTGAACGGTTTACCCACTAGTGTTTACTTCACACAAACACACGTTTTGCCGTAAATCAATTTTTCGGTATTAAGGATCCAAAAATCCACAAAACATCTGACTTCACAACATGTTAGAGGAAGTAATTTATTACATAAAGTAGTAAGATTTAACCACTTGCTTGGTATCAGAGACCCCAAAACGAAAAACTGCCGTTTTCCGCAGCACTACGTAAGTAGTATGCGAAAAAGTATTATGTACTATATAAGTAATATGCGAGAATTTACAAATGCATGATTCTGAATAGAGAGAGACAGCTGGTTCAACAAAAGTAATATATGTAATATACGTACAATGAAATTTGAAAAAGTGTTTGGAAGACACAGTTGTATTTGTCAATTTTGTGTTCTTTCTTTTTTGCCTTTAAACGACTATTGAAGTGAGGTATCATTGCTCGTTTCCTGCCTTCCGAAATTTGGGATAAAGAAGTCATGAGGTGTAAATTTTCTAACTTACTCTTTCACATACAATATCCACTTTTGATGGAATTGCTTAAACCCTTTTTTTAAATTTAAAAAGCCAATTGTTCACTAAAAACAGAAACACTTATGGGAAATAATGCAGACAATAATAATAAAAATATCGGTGACTAAATGGACCATACATTTAAGTGTGACGCAAGTTTATTAGACGAAATATTATCATTTATCGATGAAATGTCATTATTTACACTCTCATTTATTCAATTTATGCACTCACCCTCACAAAGACGAAAGAAGACGAGCAGGGGAGGCGGGTGGGGAGGGCGGCTGGATAGCGAGGGATGCAGGCCGTTTCTACGCGCCGCACGACCACCGCTCGGGCAGGGCGCATTAAGCGGCGGCGCCACGCCGCGGACATAAGACAGGCGGCGTGCGCACGGGCGGACGACCTGTCGGCGGCGGCGGTAGCGGCAAGGGCGGCAGGGATGGCGAAGGCGCGATATTAAAGTCGCTGATTTAAGCATTCAGGGCGAGCTCCAGCACCCCCTTCTCGCCTTCGCTGCCGACTCCGTTGCCGCTGTCTCCCTTCCCCGTTCCCCGCTGCTGCTTCGGGGGCGTCGAGTCTCCCGCCCACTCGCCCGCCAGCCCGCCCGCGCTTTGCGCTTAGCTTGATTTACCTTTGTAATTTCCCTGAGCATCTCCACCGGCGTCTCAACCCCACACCCGCAGCACCTCCCTCGCACCAGCTCAAGTCCTTCACGAGGGCTACAGGGTGTCTAGACGCACATGCAACGAGAAATCGCGCATTGTTCTAATTATATTCTTCTAAGTAAGGGACATATTATTGGCGTCGTATTTTCAAGATATCAAATGAATGTATTGTTATCTTATGATCTCAGTAAATCTACATACGTTGTATTATAAATATTACAGTCAAACTTGTAAACTATCAAGAATCTTAACTTTTAAATTTGTAAAGTAAAAGAAACAATGAATAAAAATACGCGCGAAACATGTAATTACGGTTATAAGAACTGAATTGTCTCATTATTACTAGTAAATTTCCTTGGTACAGTTTTTAATTAACTATATTTTTGCAACTTCAGACTAAATAGAGAAAAATGTTACAATACTCCACTCTAAAATTCCTAATACATGGTTTAAGAGAAATTTCTAATCATCTTACAGTCCACTGCCAATTTCCAGCCGCCCTGTGAAGCCGTGACGCGTGTTGCGCGCGCCGGGGCGCGAGGGTGGCAGCGGCAGCCTCTGAGGGAGAAGCGCTGCGACGGAGCGTCGTACAGCCGGCGACGCGCGCAGTTTGCAAGACCTCAACTCACGCCGTCCGCGGCGACGCTCGCGGAGGGAAGAGGGTGAATGCTTGGGGCGATGGCAGGATGGGGCGCGAGGGGAAGTGACGCGCAAGTGCAAGGTACTGAGGATTCGAAAACATGGTGTACCAGATGGAAAGGGGAACACATAGATACTTATAATTATGATTGAATTACTCGTGTTTTATAAACGAAATTATAGACCATTTACTATAACAATACTTAATTATTACGCACTATCCACCACTCTCTGATTAGTTGAATACCTTTTGTGAGTAACAATATGAAGTAATTTATTTAATTACATATGTTAAATATATAGAAATGCCTTTATACAGGTTAATGTACAAGATTTTCCTTCACTTTTGCTTTTGTTAAGAGATTGAATTTAAAATTCTGATAGGTTTGAACGAGTGGTCTTGGCGTTGTCACTCTACCCGTGACACTCGTAACGCATTGTGAGTGACGTAAAAACCACTGGTCTTAGCTTCCTAAAACATTTTTTTTCGAGATAATTTGTCCTTGGAAATGTAACTTGACCTGAATGTAGTCCGTGTAATAGCTTAGCGCGTATTCCACAAAATAAGACTATCTATTACATTTTCAGGAGTTGGCTGCATCCCACTTCATTGCCAAGGTGACAAGAAACTCGCTGAAGTTTGAACTTTAAGAATGATTAAATTCACTATTTGATATTCTCTTCAATATAACACGTGGATACAAGGTCTACAATTGTTACTAAACGCAACTTTGATCAAGTCCATTACCCACGGGTAAGGCGAGCCTTACATGAACCGCTCAGTTCAGGGCTTGGTCACACAATGCGTAAGATGTTCTCTGTTCAGCTAATAAGTATTAGAAATAATTATAATAAAAATAATAATAGTTTTAATAAATAACAATAAAGCCGGCCCGGTGGCCGAGATCGCTAAGGCAGTAGTGTCGTAGTGATCTCGGACCGAAGGGTCGCGGGTTCGAGTCCCGCCTCGGGCATGGTTGTATTTGTGTTCGTCCTTTCACCCCTTATCATCAATCACCATATCGTTTTATCCACATAGTTACCATACCGTTAACAGCAATAGTGGTCGCTAATGACCTAAGATGTTGATGTGACCTTAAATAACCAAAAAGAAAAATAATAATAATAATAATAATAATAATAATAAAAAAAATTGACGATAATAATTTTAACAATTAATTGGTGTTTTGTTTGCAATAAATCAATCTAAGATATCTTGAAAATTGAAAAATATTAAAAATGAATTTTCTTGCCAAAATATTTATGCTATGTTTTTGAAGAGTATTAAGGCAAACAAGCAGTGTGATTTAAAGCACCGATAGTATACATATATAATAATCCATTGACTGCCCTGAATTCTACACTTTCTTTTGGATCCGCGAATAAGGACACAAATATTTGACCTGACATCCTATGGCCTAATTTTCAATTGAAAAAATGTTAAACCCTATTTTAGTGAAAAGGTTAAGGCTCAAAACTGTCAGAAAGTAAGTTTCTCGCATGCAATAATTTTATGTGTGTGATCTACAGACTCTTTCGCCAAATTTAATTAGAGTCCTAAAAGTGATAGTGCTTTCAAGAACTAAAAATGTGCAATAGTGTGTATTATCATACCCACGTATTTTGAGCAGTGGCATCGTCATTGCAATGTAGTGGCGACCACTCACCACTGCCGGCAGCTTTCTCGAAGAACATCCACCTTCGAAACACACATGTGCCGTTGTACGTTCAAAGTGAGTGTGTTCGCTGAATCGACAAGTGTTCCCAATATTACGTTGTTTTCCAAACCGCGATGGGCTGCGACGATTTCAGAAGACGTGAAATTCTAACCGGTAGGGCACCGGAATAAACGCAAGGATCGTGAGGCGAAAAGGAAATTTCATGATGGTGACGGAGGCTTCACTGGAGATGGTCTCTTTTATGGTTCAGTTTCTCCTTAATACAATGGAGTATGAAACGTAATTTTCACAGAAGTTTGCATAACAAACATCGTTTATGTACTATTCTTTTAAACCTATTATTTTCTTCGTTGTCGTGCAAAAATTCCATCTTCTCCAACAAGAGGAATGACAAAATCATCATGAATACTCTAGCAATAAATTTGTATAAAAAGGATGATATGCTACACATAAATGCCATCCATATCGGTGTTATTCTGGTGTTACCTCAGATATTCTTTTGATAGCACGTTTAAGGCCAGTTCAAGCCTTATTCAAGAGTGTCATTACGAAGACGCAACGAATGCAGGGCAATTTTTAGGAAGAACGGAATGAGACAGCAATTTATAATTTAAATAAAAGGACATTAATAAATGCATTTTCAAATGTACCAGAATATTGATCGTTGAAATATTTGCTAGGATTAAACATTTCACTCTGTTTATTGTCTTTCGTTATTGCAATGTATGAGAATTTAGTTCAAATAATATTTTACTTTAAATCACAAGAAATATGATTCGAAACGCCAAGTCCCAATATCTACAAATCAGTATCCAACAAAAATAGTTCATAAATAAATAAATAAACAAATAAATAAATGAAGTGTCCGAGGCTATTGCATTTTTTATTTTTTTTAAAATATCATGAACATCATAGGTCAATAACGTCACACATAATCGGTTATTATCATCATTAAGTAGAATTTATTTAAATTATTAATATTTTTTAAAATTATTTCACTTGCCTTGAAAATTTGTAGGGAGAAGAATGTTATGTTAGTATTTCCCAAAAAAACAAAACAAAATGCAAAACATATGAGGTCCATCTCTTCACTGAATAATGAAACATTGTGGGAAGTAAAAAAAATTAAACAAAACTACGGATTCAGTTTAAGTGACACAAATGCAAATAAAAAACTGCGTCCTTAGATTCGTAGATTCTACATCCGTAGAGCCGCAGACGGAACGAGGTGCTTGGTGCACTTCGCCTGCAGAGGCGCCAGCGCGGCGCTCGAAAACGCAGCCAACTTACGCACGATCGCGCGCGCCACCTCCGTCCCGCCTCTCCCCGCCCCGCCCCGCCCCGCTCCGCCCCCAACCCCGCCCCTCACCCCTCCATCCCCACCCTCCGCCTCTCTCTACCCGCCGCACTGCGCGTTCTCCGTGCGGTGGCGTAATTAAACGTCCGTTTTAATTAACCGAATAAATTACGTCTTAAATTAAATTCCGTTACCGTAAGATACCTTCCTCGCTCCCGAAGTTACGATGTTGATGCGTCTCAAGCTGATAGGAGTTCCCCCAT
The DNA here is from genome assembly GCA_011170035.1 of Teleogryllus occipitalis. Lineage (NCBI taxonomy): Eukaryota > Metazoa > Arthropoda > Insecta > Orthoptera > Gryllidae > Teleogryllus > Teleogryllus occipitalis. Next base: position 269,057 of record BLKR01000224.1, on the reverse strand, counting down.
ACCCACCCAACTATCAGGGGAGAAGAAAACTGGCGGAATGAAGAGGTTGAGGAACGCAAATACTCTCTAGTGGTTCCAGGACGATCGCCTTTCAAAGTTTGCTAATTTTACCAGGTCTTTCAGAAGTACTGATATGAAAATAATTGGTGTGAGATTTTTTAATATATATCTATGTTGTCCCTTGACAGTCACCAAAATAAACCTGAAGTAATATTATGCATGCTAACTGGCGTCTGCTATGCACTTCTTTGCTCTTAAAACTCATTTATTTTAAAGGAACAAGTCAAGAAACGAAGCAGCTTTTAAGTGAACATTTGCATATACAAAAGGAGAGAAAGAAGTGCCCGTTTACGTAATTTGTAATAGTACGATAAATGTTGTGCATTAATTCCTGATACTAAAAAGAGATCGTAACACATCTTAGCGTACAGCATTGGTATAGAAAGAAGTTATTTTATACGAGTAATATGCATTAGAAAGATGTGAAGTTCGTATCTACTTATTTGAAATATAGTTGACAAAGTATGCAAAAATAAAAAGCATGCTTTCTGGAAGGACGTTCTCCTATGAATTTTGTTCACTATTCTGTAAGAAACCCAGAATAAAAATCTACTTGTTTGAAATGTAGACAAAAAGTCTTGTCAGTTCTCTCCCCCTCACAGCATTTCACGTGTTCTCGGAAGCAGTGGATCGCATATTGTTCGTGTAACCTGCTCGTTCATCTGGGGGGGAGAGGATGGGGGGGAAGGCGTCGGCGGTGGCACAGCTGTTAGCGCGCGTCGCCACCGCCGCCGCCGCCGCTCCGTGGGGACGACGTTCATAATAAGACGAGCGTGTGGGCGAGAGCAGAGGGCTGTGCATGAGGGGACGGAAGGGCAGCGGAGGGTGGCGGTGGCCTGTAGAGGGCGGTGGCTGGTGGCGGTGTGTGGTGGAGGAGGTGGGGGGCGACGGAGGGTGGGGGAGGGCGGCGGAGGGCGGCGGAGGGCGGCGGAGGGCGGCGGAGGGCGGCGGAGGGCGGCGGAGGGCGGCGGAGGGCGGCGGAGGGCGGCGGAGGGCGGCGGAGGGCGGCGGAGGGCGGCGGAGGGCGGCGGAGGGCGGCGGAGGGCGGCGGAGGGCGGCGGAGGGCGGCGCGGCGGAGGGCGGCGGAGGGCGGCGGAGGGCGGCGGAGGGCGGCGGAGGGCGGCGGAGGGCGGCGGAGGGCGGCGGAGGGCGGCGGAGGGCGGCGGAGGGCGGCGGAGGGCGGCGGAGGGCGGCGGAGGGCGGCGGAGGGCGGCGGAGGCGGCGGAGGGCGGCGGAGGGCGGCGGAGGGCGGCGGAGGGCGGCGGAGGGCGGCGGAGGGCGGCGGAGGGCGGCGGAGGGCGGCGGAGGGCGGCGGAGGGCGGCGGAGGGCGGCGGAGGGCGGCGGAGAGCGGCGGAGGGCGGCGGAGGGCGGCGGAGGGCGGCGGAGGGCGGCGGAGGGCGGCGGAGGGCGGCGGAGGGCGGCGGAGGGCGGCGGAGGGCGGCGGAGGGCGGCGGAGGGCGGCGGAGGGCGGCGGAGGGCGGCGGAGGGCGGCGGAGGGCGGGGGAGGGCGGCGGAGGGCGGCGGAGGGCGGCGGAGGGCGGCGGAGGGCGGCGGAGGGCGGCGGAGGGCGGCGGAGGGCGGCGGAGGGCGGCGGAGGGCGGCGGAGGGCGGCGGAGGGCGGCGGAGGGCGGCGGAGGGCGGCGGAGGGCGGCGGAGGGCAGCAGAGGGTGGTGGAGGGCGGTGGATGGCGACGGAGGAAGGTTGAGGGTGGTGGCGGGTGGTTGAGGGCGGCGGCTGGAGGTGGAGGGTGGCGGGTGGAGAAGGGCGGTGGAGGGCGGCCCCAATGCGGAGAAAAGAAGTCGCGGCGGGCACAGGTGCGGAGCTTCGGAAGAAGCGCGCGCCCCATGTTCAAACTTCATTTACGACGCCGCTCTCCCACCTGACTTACGCGAGCGCTGCACGCGCGCCGCCGCCTAACGCGAGTGAGCAGATGCAGACGGAGGGCGCGGCTCCTGCGAAGAGGGTGATGGAGGGACGGGGACGCATTCAGACGGAAAGAGGAGTGAGCCGTAAATACGATAATGAAATTATAGCAGCGGCGGTATTCTTTGTTACGTTGTTGATGAAGAATAAGTACATGTTTGCTCTTAATTTAAACCTTGGGGTTGAATATTGGACTTGATGAGAAAGATGGTCATGGATGACCTGTTTGAAGAAGTGACGCTATAACTGTAGCAATGATTCTCTGTAAGGAATTCCGAAACTTGTTTTTTTACACTAGAAGTTGACTAAAAAATAGTAAAATTATAAAAGGTGTGGTTTGGAAAATGGTCGATAAATCCCCGACTCGCGAAGTGAGGAGGGGGCTTATATACAATTTCCAAACCACGAGTGAAATTTACTAAGACCATTTCATGAATGAAATTTCATAAATATAATGTACTATTAATAATTAACATTGTTTTATTCAATTAGTTTTACATTGAATAGAAATATATACATAAGGGATATTACAAACAACAAAATAAACATAAGACAAACTAAGAGCGAAAGTAGATGAAAACACAGTTATTGAATACACAATCTTTAAAGTTTAAATTCGAAGGAAACGTGTTTTGTTCGCTTATTTTCAAGGAAGATGTTGAATTTGAAGCGCTACTAAGTCTTAATTTATTAATAATTGAAGACTGGTGTTCCTCATACATTTGGAGATATGTCTTGAGTGACGATTACCTAACCTCTATCTGCAAACAAAACAAGGCGCAAAATTTATCACCTCCTAGGAGATGATAATCAATAACTAATAAATATGCATGGTAAAGTCGTCTCTAATTGGCTGGTAGGGTCCCAGTTCTTACACGCTGTTGGCTGAAATTTCATGAGTGGAATAGTCAGTGAAATGGCGTTTTTCGTTCAAATAAAGTATTGTGTGGAATAATCCAATTTTAGTTATAGGACACTACAATACGTTCGGAAGAACTCGGTGTGACTGTTTTCGAACTTATCTTCCTTTGAATTTGCTGATGGTTGACGGTGAGTTCTGTTTGTGTAATGACAGGATCAAGTAAACACCTGAATAGACGTAAACGGAAACGGGCGGTGGTGGGGGCTTTGAAGACGCGAGGAGAATATATCCCCGGAGTTCTTAAGGCTGATAGAATCTGCAAGTAACGCGGCGAAGCCAGCGGAGCGACGACGCCAAGAAAAAGGGCGGGTGGGAATATGTGCGACCGCACACGCGGGGGCGATGGTGGGGCGGGGCGGGGCGCGGCGGGTGGCGCCGATGAGGATGTGGGCGAGATGGCGCTTTGCTGACGAGCTGCGAGATCGGGCCCCCGAGGAGGGCGCGTGAGGAATTGGCAGGCGGAGTGGCCCCCTTCGATATGAGCCGGGTAGCCGCCCTGCGAGGGCGAGGGCCCGCCGACGTATTTATATGCATGCAGGTGAGGCGCCGCGCCGGGGCGAGGTTCCCGCGGAGCAGGAACGCGCCTCGTTTACGTGGCAGGGAGATTTCGCGTGAACGCAACTCGTTTCTCATCCTGACATTCTTTTATGAAATATGTTAATACCACCCACGTTATGGGTGCGCGAAATTGAAAATGTTGATTTACTGCGTTATCTGGCTTTTGAAATAATATTTGATTGTAAATATTTAATTTATTTCCCTTGAAATATTGTAATTTGAATATGATGTAGTATTCATTTAAGCAACTGGTCAAAATTTCTAAAATAGGAGACAAACAAAAAAAACTGCCCTTCACAAGAGTTTCAAATCACATTACAAAAAAACGCATTTTAGAACTCCTTATTTACGATCGTAGTAAATCTCAAGAAAAATAACGTACAGGATTCTATCAAATGTCTGGCTTTATCAATCACTACGGCTGATTATTATGAGTGAACTAGCGATATTACAAAAAGCTGATAATACTCTATCTCCCTCCACAAAAAAAAACAACTATTTTGCCCAATCCATTATTTGGTTGGTTGGTTGGTTGGCTAGTGATTCCGGGCACGTCAACAACTTAGATTATAAGTCCCGTAAGTGTAGTGAATGTTTTACTCGGGAGATGGCGGAGATCTTCTCCCGCTGGATGGCGAGTTCCGGCGCCGACCTACCATCGGCTAGGGGGGTTTCCCCCTAACCAAGACTCTCCCACCAGCGGAGCACCGCCTCGGAACAAGGTCTAAGCTCCCGACCGGTCTCCCGGAATATGTGGTAGTGTAGTACAAGTTAGTGTGTGTGTGTGTGTGTGTAAGAGGAGAGGATAGGTCAAGGAAGAGGAAGGAAAGATCGCGCGCGGTCCATGGTTCGTTTGTTAGGGAAAACTACCGATCAGAACAACCGGCTGCTTGAATTCTCCAGACAGCGACTGAATTCGACCTAGCTGAAAAGCTAGTGTCGAAAATCCTGCCGTCGTCGGGACACGAAACTAGGACCTCCCGGTGAGAGGCGCTGCAGTGACATCAGCTGATGCACTGAGCTACCGCTCCCAGTCCATTATTATTATTATTATTATTATTATTATTATTATTATTATTATTATTATTATACATTGTTATCATCATAACAATCACAACTTTCTGATAATTGATATTGTTTACGAACTCACATAGGCAATATATCATAGGTGTCATAGAGATTTTTATTAAAGCATGATGTTGATGATAATTAACATTAGTACTAATCGTTTCATTTAAGTACATGTGTTATGTTGGAGGTTTAATGAACGCGATTTTTCTCTTATTTTCTTTAGTTTGTTTGTTTTTTTTCGTCACTTTTTAGGTTTGTGTTGAAATGTCTACTTTTTAAAAACCTCGTTATATAAAAAAAAACCGTCGTTCCTTTCACTGACTTTCTTAGACAGCAAATAATAAATGTTGATTACTGAATGCTATCTCAAAAATCTGTTAGTCCATCTCCACAAAACCGCATTTCCTTCCCTCCTTTGGGAATTCAATACACTGAAGCGCCCATCGCTGGCCATCTTGTCCAGGCGCCGCCGTCAGCGGCGTCGCAGAGCCAGGGCCACGCCCCCGCCGCTGTCTGCGTGGGTGGGCGGGAGGCAGGGCGTGCCGCGCGGGCGGCCTGCGTGGCAGGCGCGGCACGTCCGGCAGGCGGCGACGGCGGCGGCGGCAGTTGGCACGTCGTGGAGGGCTGCGATGGCGACGCGCGCAGCGGCACCCGGGAAGGGCCGAGCCACCCGAGACCTCGCAACGCTCGGACCAAGGGCCAACTTCCTGCCTCCCGAGGAGCCTCAGCGGAGGAGGATCGCGCAGATTTGAAACGCGGGTTCGTGTTGTATGAACACGTTTGAAGCACACAGGGAAACACTGCCTCATGAACATTAACGCAAGTAAAGTAAACGGGGGTTCCCTTGATATTATCAACGAGCACAAAGAAAGGACTAATGATTTCTAATTGCATATAAAGGAGGTTTATGTGTTAGCACCGTGCCCTAAAATTATGATATAATCGATTCATTTTCGTGAATGACTGTCACATTAGTTACCCTTTTCGTATTTTAAAATATTTCTTCAAAAGTAAATACAATCTATCTTTCAAATCCCTTCTTTGAAGCTTATAATAAACAAAGAAAACCAAGAGTTTAACTAAAGTAGTAAGCAAACGATAACAAAATCTTATATATACTCAGAGGTAAATTTCCACTTAATCTAAAAAAATAGCATTAAAATAATACTGAACATATCATATATCTTTTTAATTAATAGTTTTTCAGGCAAACAAAAGTTAGTCTTAAAACATATCTAGAAATACTTCACAGAATTTCAAAGAAAAAATATAATTGTAAGAAAATATTCTTTGAGGTTATTCGAAAACGCTAGAAACAAGTATCCAACAGATGTTGACTATTCTTGCAAAAACATAATTATTTATGAGAATGTTTGAACCATCTTGCATATTAATTCATCGGGAAACGAATATCAGACATCGCTCTCTCCGCCACGAGACATAATTCCCTCCGTGACGCACGAGGCAATTCCTTGGAATGTTTTGATTGGGGAACCGCCGCGAAGCGCTGATTCGACGGCGATAACGTCGGCGGCTGCCTTGGCGCGCGGCGATCGCGCTGACGGCGCCGTCGCTCAGCCGCCGTCTGCGGGCACAAACAAACCGTGGCCGTAACTCGGGAAGGCGGGAGCGTTGCGCGCCGGCCCGCGCCGGGCCGGGCCGGGCCGCGCCGCCGTGCGCCGACGGGATGACGCAAGGGCGACGGGCGCCGTTCGTCGCCGCTGCCACGGAGCAAACATTTGCGCGCGCGCGAGTTACGGGCGCTTGCTGCGCGCTCACGGCGAGCGCCGCTCCCGCCCCTGAGGGCGCCTGATTGGCCGTTCGCGCTTTGCGGACCGCACGCCGCAGATCGTGGCGTTTTCCTTCTATTCTCGATCACATTTCGGAAATGTTTTGTTTTTTGTTGTTGATGTTATCTCTGGAAGAATCATACAACGAATGTATGGACTATCCAGTCTGCAGTATCCACAAATACAGTCCGCAATTTGAGTCTTTTATAGTAAATTTGTCACAAGATTATAGATGGATAAGAATTCACTTGTACTACTAGATTATCCCAATGCTGTACTTGATATATTAATTATTAACATAAAAAAAGATCCAATACTGTAATACCCAACATTAGTTTTACCACAACACTACTTTATTTTACCATTGACTATGCCAACAGAATGTTCTTATAGAAGAATGTTCATATAATCGAAGGTAATATATTTGTTTTAATTCTAAAGTTGTAAGTTATGTTTCTCTCCAGTTAATTCTAATTTCTAGCAATGTCATATATTTCACCACCAAAATGCATTATTTTTTCTCAGAAAACATGTATTCTTTTTTGGAAACTCTGGGATAATATTTTACCCTTATGTATTTCGAACGAGCTTCCTTTTATTAAAAGTATTTCTTACTCTAGCAATACTTTAATTTCTGTCTTCCTTCTACAGAGTGAGCCAATTTCGTGTCAAGGAAAATTTCTAGAAACTCAAGTAGGCAAATGTGCGATGTATTACTCTAAGTTACCTAAACAAATTCTCATTGTCTGATTTAGAATATTATAGTGAACTAGTGGTGCTACATAACGGCACAAACGTTTTCTTACTGAATAGTTTTGTAATCTCCTTAGTCGAGGCTCGAATTCCGGTATTGGCCCACCTTCGCATCTGCTAGGAATCTGCACCAAAACTAATTTGTGTCACATTTTCTTAATTTTTCGGTCTCCTAATAGTAGAACTTAAATGTCTCTAAGAATATTACGGAAGAGAAAAATAGTCCCATAACCACATTTTCATACGAAATTTTGCAGCTGTTCTTGAAAAATATACTTTGAGCGTTTCCGAAAATGTGCAATTTTGAGCTAATTTTCACTGAAAAGTTTTGAGATTTCTAGAAACTTTAAAAATTACAAAAGAATACTCGAAGTGCTATTTATGACATGACATCTTTAGTAAGTTTAGAATTACTCGTAGAAAATGTTTAAAGAATAAAATTATAGCCGTCTTTGACAAAATGTCTTTCAAGTGTTTCTGAAAATGTGGGATTTTGTATTGGGTAAGTATTGAGTTTTCGAGAAACTTCATAAAAATCATTTGAAGCACATGCACTCACATATTTAATAACGCATTCAAAACCCCAATTATATAAATATTTTAAAAAAATATTTCAATTATAGAGATTAAAAAAATATACTATTGTATAATTAAAAAAAGAAAAGACAAAATTGATTTTGTTTCATCTTATTCAATGCATACAGCAATGTCCATATAAAACGTTTCAAAAAGAATTAGAGCTGATTTTTAGAAAATCTTGTTTTTAAAATTGCCATTATTTCACGCAAAATTCGAAATCTATTCATATTTAAAAAAATATGTTTTCAAAACTTCATTTAAAGATTTAATTTGGGAGAACAAACTTTTATTCAGCGAAATAATCTCTTGTCTTATCGTCTTCGTTAAAAAAAGATGAACAGAAATTGAAATTTGCAATTTTAGAAAATTAAGATAATTCAATAAAACTGAGACCTGAGCCGGTTTTTTAGTGTCCTTTACACTATCCGAAGAAAAATTTAATAAAAATCATTTGGAGCTATTTTTGAGAAAACATTGATTATGTCCTTAAAGTCTCATGTAAAGTAACCCCCTCCCCCCAATGAAAATATCGATTTCAAGTTCACGGGACTGCGACATCAGTCATATTGATTGTGGAATATTAGTTTTGGTGAACATCCTACTTACTGTTTAGTCGTTAACGTTGTTCACAAATCACGAACAGTTTTACAGTAAACCCAACAAAAATTGTTCACTTTGTTCGTATCAGGGACCTACAATATAATTTTTTCTGCCAAAATATTACCGTTTTTCGCAGCAGCATACTTAACATACTCACATACTACATACGTAATATAGAGAAAGTAAAAAATAAAATGTATCTCGGTGTTGTTCAATGAGATAGCTAAGTTGATACATAATATCATAAAATAAAATCTAATTTATTTCCTCCAACATTAGGCTAAGAGAGGAACATCATGTTACGAGTATTAAGTAAATCCTTACAATTGTGATACTAATTTAAATTTTAACGTAAGTATTCATTTTTAATATATTTTTAACTCCAAAAAGCTTCACACCCCGAGACTCTGCTATTTGAAAACAATTCTAATGTTTAAGATCAAAAGGCTAATGCGATGAATAGTTTAATCTAATCGTATATTAAATAAAAGGTCAACATAACTCGGCAATAAAAAATTATAATTAGTATTTCGTATGTAGACGGGATACAATCCATGATCAAATGCATCAAATACGGTCACAATGTATAATAATTTCCAATCCAAACACTTTAAAATTAAAAATAAATGTTGATATTTACAAAGTTTGTCTATATTTCTCAACGACATGAGGCTACGGTAAAACTTACAAAAAAGAGTTCTGATGTCCAAATGTCTTGCTTAATAAAATGTCATACTCTCCTGAAAACATAATGACCAACGTTTGATTCTTTTCATAAGAACCTAAATCACTCATAAATGCCCAAGGAAACATTAAAGAATATCATTTTGTCTGAGTCAATGCAACTTATTTTTAAAGTAGCGAAAATGTTAACTCTTCTAGCACTTATCAAAGCATTTTCTAATACTCTCCATTCCGGGATGTTTTTGGTTAAACACCAGAAATATTTTCCAAAACACGATGTGCCTCATGATTAACCAAAGAGGCTCCTCGTTCGAACAACAGAACATAGCAGCTCACCCAACAACCCTCAACGAGGATTCCCGAACTTTGCAGAACCACCCAACTCCGCACCTCCCCAACGCAAAAGCCAACGCGCGCTCCGATGTTCAGGAAACGAGGGGAAGAAAGAGGTAGACAAGACGCTGGCGACGAGGGTTGGGACTTCCGCATCCGGCCCGGGAGAGGGCGCGCGGGGCTGCGAGGGTGGCGGGGGCGGCGCAGTCTCTCGCCGGCTTATGCAAACGCCGCCGGCGGGGACGGTTACCGCCGGCGTCGCCGCCCCCGCCGGAAACAAAACACACTCGGCACGCGTCTCGGGACGCCGCCGCCGCCGCCGCCGGAGGCTTCAAGGGAACTGCGCGAGGGGATGGCTCGCGGAGACGTCGCGAAGGGAGGGCGTTTAAAATGCGGGGGTGCGCTGTATAAATATGTATCGCGGTACGAATGCAAAAGCGGATTCGGTGGTGCAGTCGGCGGCGGTATCTGAGCGGGTGGGAGTTGCGCGGTGGGTGGTAAAGACGCCGGGGCGAGATGCAGAGGGGACACGCCCTTCGGGGCTCTCCGCACTTCTGTCACTGCCGCGGAGGAATTCAGAAGAAATAAATATTTATATCCCCCCGGCGCAAACGGCGTGTGCTGCTTCTGCACAAGTGGGAGTGGGCGTCCTAATAAGGCTCCTCGTTATGCATGAGAGCGACGCAGAGGGAGCGAATGCGGCGCTCGGGGCGTGATTTAATGGCGGGGCGCAGATTTAGCGCCTCGCTTCGAGTGAAGTGCGCTCGATTCGATGCGGCCGCGGAGAGCGAGAGAGAAAGAGAAGTCGACGCGCAGCGATACGTTTTGAGTCGTCGTTACAACCACTCGCTACAAGGTCCTTAAGCACGTCATTTCGATTGCCGGGGCGCATTAGTACTCAAATGTGCGTCATATAACATTCCATGACTATGTAAGAACATCAACTTCTTTTTTTTTCTTCTTTCAGAAGTCGAGTAGAATTACTTTGAAAACACGCGAAGTTCACTATAATAGGGTTAGATACTACTGGTGTCGGTTAATAAATGGTAAGAAAGCTAAAAAAAGAGAAAAAAGAAGGTAATTATGTTGAGATGTTATAACATATTCATTAGCAAACCATAAAGGACCAAAATTACTAAAAATGTTATACTATCATTAGTCAGAAGTAATTACTTATTCCGTACCTTACTGTTTAAACTTGCAATTTGAGTAGTTTTGAATTTTCATCCTTATTTATTAACTCAAGTTTTACACGCAGTATACTTTAGGATATTAAATATTTCAAAATACTATTGCAACTATTGTATTTGAGTTCACATTTACAATACTTTCATTTATATGTAATTATACGCTGAAAATATGTTTTTCAATGAGGTGCATAACGACAAACACAACATAGTCACCGTACATATTGTTTCACCTCTCAAACTGAGGGAGAATATTGGAATGCAATATGCTAAACATCGAATTCAGAAATATCTTGCAATGGATCTCTTTAAAAAGAAAGCTCGTATTTATCAATCGACTGTTCTGTTCTGTTCTGGGTACTGCACTGAAAATTTTATTTCAATTCCCCCATATTTTCTCTTCAACTTATTTCAACACATTACGCTGGTGCATTAACACGTAAAGAAAACATCTGTTTAGTGCTGCAATTCGCGAAGTTCGTTTGTCCGCCACGGCGAGGCGGTGCGCCGCAATCGCGCGGGTGCTGATGCGAGGCGTGGGGCGGCCGCCCGCGAAGCGGCACGCGCCCAGCAAACAACGTAGCGCCACCGCTTCCGCAGCCGCCAGAGCATCCCTATAGGAAACACTCCAAAGATTAAACCAGAGCCCATTACAAGGCAGGGCGGCCACCTTACGAGTCGTCGCTACCCGCTGTTCTTCCCCCGTTACAAAACCGCCCCGCGATTCCGAAGCGCGGCGATTCTTTAATAAAAACTCCCCCGCGAGGAGGACGCCCGCGCCCTGCGTCGCGCCGCGCCAGCCCCCGGCGTCGTTTCGCGCATCTGTCACGTGACCGGTGGCGGCAGCCGGGGGCGGTGCCAGCGTCTTAGCTCGCGCAGTTGGTGAGACGGCCCTGTAATGAGCTTAAGATGACTGGGTGGCGAGAGCAGGGCGAGGGGGAGACGACGAACGTTTGTTGCGGAGTTGGGGGCAGCGTCTTGGGGACTTCTTTCATTATGAGAAAGATCTGCTTTCCATACATCCAAAATATAGTTAATGTTATGAAAAAAATAATACGTTCCATACTGGACACAGGAGAGCTTCATCTTAAAATAATACCAATTCTTTGCACACCGAATCCAATGATTTTCTTTGGATTCTTCTTCCTTTCTTTTCAATGTCTCACTTTTACACCTGTATTTATAGATTAATGCAGTTAATGTAGTATATTTCAGAAGGTTTTGGACATGTAATGCAGTGTTTGAAAATTACACACGAACGCACTAAACTTGGTCAAAACTGACAGTGAATTGTTCAGCACAACATATGATAGATTCTCCTTTCTTCAACTTTTTGCTTGTTAAGTGTGGTACTTACAATTAATGATGCGGGATATAATAATTAAGGCAAAAAATTATAAATAATTTCATAACGAATTATCTGACATTCGCTCCTCTCTTCTTTTCATTTTGATACACCAACACTATTCAATTAGCTTGCGCAAAGCAAAGCAAGGTAATGTTTGTTGTAAAAATTTCTGTGTATTGGAAATTCCTTTCCGGTTCGCAATGTGATAAACAATTTTCACAAAACAAACACGACACATGAATTTGAATGACATTAGAAAAAGAGAGCTGTAAAAACCTCAGCAAAGCTCTTTTTCTCAAATGAAATTTATAAATGCATCCGTATGATTATATTTCCTCATACCGTCTTTTTTTAGTTTTTTTTTTGTTTTGGTGTTACAAAGATTTTGTTTCTTAATTGAACGATAATTATTTTTTGTAAGTTCTCTTCGGAAGAAATACTTAGTCAGAAATGTAAATATTTTTCGGAAAATCTAGAGGTGCTACAAACTTCCTCTCTTATTTTGTAACGAATATGTATAATTAGAAATGGATCTTGGCTTTACAAATTGGTGTTGCCAAACATATACGAAATGATATGTACCAATTATCTTCATCAATGGCTCGCCGTTTCCTTTCTTCAACATATGTTATACAAATAAAAAAGTTTATCCGTCCTGCTACATAAACCACCGCCCTTTGTATTAACAGATCAGCAGTGTACTATAACCACCGCTTCTGAGATTATACTATGAAGCAATTGTTTTCTTATGCGTACTAAGAAGAAACAAATATTTACACATAAAAATTTTAGAAATGAGGAAACATTCAAAACAGATAATTTGAAGCACTTCTGTCCGCAAATGCGTCCGTAATTTTAAATACTAACATTCGAGATATTAAAAAACATATGTGTAATTTTTGAAAAATCATAAGTCTTATTCAAAGTGGGAATTGCGACTTGTGATATTGCCCATTGTGCTCTATCTCCACAAAAAGTTTAAACAAAAAGAGTAGTTTTTTAGAAAATAATGTTTTGGTTTCTAAAAAATTGTCATTATTTGTCTTAAAATTATGCGAAAGATATTAATATTTTCAAAAAATTGGTTTCATGTAATATACGAATTACAATTAGTTTCGTATTCACAGGTGTTTAAGTTCTGGAAGATCAATTCAATTTGGAAGACATCCTTTTAAGGTAACGGGCGTTGATGTTTTTCACGGTCGGTAACACTGAAGGACGAACAAACAGACCGAAGTTGTCAACAAAAATTTGATAACCGACCTTATCAAAGACCCCCCAATACGTGTATTTCCGTCAAAATACTAACGTATATTTTTGCCACTTCATACCTCTTTCAAAACAGCGTACGTATATACAACGAAAAAGTAAAAACATTACTCTAGGATTCCTTCAAATAAATCATATTTGTACCGCTGCATTGAATTCCAAATATTTTGTTTCTGATGGCATTGAACAGTTGCTTGCAAATTTGAGAACTTGGTGCTTTTAATTTGAAATGATGAAAGGCTGTTAAATAAGTTGTGACATATTACACTAAGGAATAAGATTTTTACCTTCAGGAAAATAGAGTGTGCAACATATTCAATTCTATACGTAGATTACGAATATCACAATAAAAACACATTTTTTAAAAATATTCACGTCGCAGTTTTTAAATATATCGTATCACACCTTATTTTGCTATTAATGCAAATACATTTAAACTACACCTGTAAGATATGTAGAATCAATACGCGTAAAATCTATTTAAAAATAAAGTATTTGTTTAGTTCATCTATGCCACTTCCATGTGATATCAACAAAAATTTGGCCTTCATGGTTTTTTATCTTCTGTATTGAAGATTGCCGTCTTTATTATCGCATCTGGTAGTCACGTTAAATTACGAGTCTCAGTGGGTGTCTTGAAAACAAATCACGTGCACCATCATATTTCCTACTGTGCATCAGTCAACGAAAGGAATTATTTTAGCCTCTTACCTTATCGCAAGTACACAACTGTAGGGGTGACAGATTTTGAGTCAGTCGGTGTTGTGCCGAACTGTACCCGGAGTGCGCGTGATGTTCATGTTTAATTTGCGTGGGTCTCTAATAAAAGAATACATTACAGTTCTGTGTTTTTTATAAAGTGAAATTCACCACATGATCTGTAGAGTTGAATCGGTTTGATAAAATGCAAATTTTCATTTCACATCGAAAGTGTGCGTATCAACTCGATAACTTCTGTTATGTTTGTGGAATATTTACACCCAAACTACAAAGAAAAAATACATAAAATTACAAAACTTGCGTATTCTTTATACTTTGGCTGCAGTGTTTGTGATCAGGACAAACCGTGGGATACTCACCAGTGTTTCAACACCTGTACAACGAACCTTAGGTTGTGGTTGAAAACTCAAATCATTGTCGTTGGCTCTAGCAATGTTGTAGAGATTACCAACGAACCATTTTAATGTGTGTATATTACTGTACGAATATGCGAATTCCATTTTAAACTTGGTCGTACCTGATTGAAGCATGTTCATAAAATTTTGTAGTAATATAACTGAAGTGACAATGCGGAAATTAGCACAGGATTTTATTAATTACAAATATTAAATTTGTTCATATCTTTTGAACCTTGCGTGATAGATACTTTTTATAATGATTTTCGAAATAAGCATAATTGTTTCCTATGAAATCACCTACATTCATCCTAGAGGTATGAATTTTTTTGTTCCTTAGTTCCTTATACACCATGAATCTATCAAGCAATGTTTTTATCTTGTATTAATGGAATGTAGTAAAAGTTATAATTTTGAGATAAAAGACAAAATATACTCTATTCTACGTTTCATGAGAAGTTTTTATACGGCTAATTTGAAAGGTAGGATGTGATTTTTAAGTTCAGACGTTGAAAAGACGCTGTATTGATTGTACAATTAAAAATAATTAGAAACAATAAAATACAATGGTAACTTAAATTAAGATTTTCAATTTTTCATAAGAACAATGGAATGTGAAAATAGACGAATTTCGTTATAATTAATTACATTTTTGTGGCTCTCAATTTACGAATTAAAGTCTTGAGGAAATGAAGTTTTCAGGTTCTGAAAAAGTGTAGTTAAATTTTCCCACGATTCAGCAAGATTATTTGTTCGAACTCCACTCAGAAAAATTCGAAGCAAAACAAAGCAAGGAGGCAACTGGCGAAACCACTTTAGTCATGCGACGCTAATGAGAGGTGCTCCTGGCACGAATGCTGCGGCTGCGGCGGTGTCAGCGCTATAATGAGCTCGTATGTTTTCGGGAGTTCTGATCGTTTTTCCAACGTTAATTAATGGAAACAGCGACCCTCAGAGGTCCCCGGAAGGTCGCTTACGTTCCACGGCGGACAGAGGACGCATAGGAACGCATTGCATCTACTAGATTGGAAAGGAGCTCAAATTGTTTTTAACAAATAGGGTACCAATTTAGCAACATGCACTGTTTATCACTAAAGAACAGCGTGTTTCTGTTACATAATTGTTTAAAATTGTGAGTATCATAGTCAATTTTGCAATTACAGAGTAAATTGATTTCACTGTCTTGATACGGAGTCTAGCAATGAGCTAATTCAGAGAAATTCCACACAATGAATACTGATGCAACTGTTTCCTATATTTTCCTCACAACATCTTCGAATAAAGAAACTCAGTTGTCAAAATAATCTCATGCGAGAACGTACTACGTACGTTGTATTCCACCGATGTCAGATGTACGCAGGCTCCGCTTTTTCGTGTTCCAGTTTCTGGTCCACCTTCGCAGGTCTAGCCTCTCGCCGAAAAGTCGTTGTCACACACTTTACAACCCACATCGAGACAGTAAACATCTCCAGAAGCCATTCCAAAACGGCGAACTAAAATGGCGTCCCTCGTTACGCCATGGCTTCTGTGATTCCCAGTCGAAGGCACTGAATGTACGGTGGGACCAGCCATTTAAATAACGAAGAGATAAGATACTTGAAAATGCAATAAATATAGTCAAACCTTGATAAAGTCTCTCTCTGAGACTTCTGTACGTAACTAACAAGCTGATTCGAACTTTGTTTTCGGAGAGAACGAGTATAAATCGAAACAACCACGAAAATAAAACAAAGAAGTGTGAAACCTGATCTTTGATTTATTGTTGTGCTCCAAAATGGAGATTCATTCCAGTCACGTGTGTGAACAATAGGACGGCAACAAATGATTTCACGCTCCATCATTACGTGTGCGGGGTCATCCACGGACCCCCAACTGTCGTAAGTCAACATAGAGCAATAAGGGAGTATATTAAAGGCATCACAGGGGTCGCAGAGCGTTCCCCGCCCATAGGTGCGTCGGCGGGAGGGAGAGTAGGGCGGGGAGCGGTGATGGACGCGGCGCGACGACACGCTGCGCGCCCCATTGCCGCATTCCGATCGCGGCGTTGCACCCTCGCCCACCGCCGCCGCCGCCGCCGCCACTGGGGACGCAACGACGCCGTTACGGCCGTTCCCCGGGGCCCAGGATCACGGCGCGACGCGCGGCGGCGGCCGCCTCCCGCCTCCCCGGGGCGTCCGAGGTGCCTCAACGTGATCCGGCATAGCCTTGCGCTAAGCGACGCTCTTGATCTGCGGGGTTGCGCATTCAATCCCCTCCAGATACCACAAGGATTCAGGCGCTTTGCCGCCGAGATTAATACATTCTGAAGTTTTCGCAGGCGTTATTTGGAATAAACATACTTTATAAATTACCTAATTATCTTATTCCTTTGTATGACATAATGGAATTGATAATTCGAAAATATTTAAAACACTTCGTGCAGAATTGCAAACACTTTTTTGAGGTTTTCAATTCACACGGAAAGTTGATAACGAATTAAAAGTGTTTCAGAAAAAGATTCGAACTGAAGCAAATGGTGCAAAATCGACCTGCGCATGATCGAACAAAGCTTTAGCAATTTAGAATTAAATCAACATCTATTCAGGACTTCTAATTTTTTTCTTATGTTTCGTTCAATATCTGGTGAGGTCATAATATTCGCAATATAAGACGTATGGATAAGAGAAAATAAACGAAGTTTTTTGTTCCATTTTTGGAACAGTGTTTAAGCTAAACAGTGGAGCTAAACAACTCGACTTATTTGTCGGTAGAGCTATACACCTAACGCTCGTTATCAGATGACATTTAAAATGTATATGACACACATACTTTTTACGTCTGTACGTTCGGTTTGGATCCATAATTACAAAGAAACATTATGTCAATGTGTGACTCAATATTTACAGGTAATAAGAATCATAATATGTGTGAATGTAAATAAGCAATCAGACTTTTAACAAATAATGAGCACCAGCTGGACAAGTGAACAACACTGACATCCAGCCCCAGTTAGTTTCGAAACGCAGCTCACACTCTCTCGTAACTCGACAACTCTCTGAATATTGCAGATGGCGCACGTGTCCGCTCGCAGCGCGCACTAGCGGCCTCGCAGCCGCGCACAGAGACGCGGCCGTTCCAATACTTCTCTCGGGCCTCCGTACAAAGACTCCGCCATGAATTTTGCGAATCGTGGCTAATGAACCATTTTTATTCATGTTCTCGTCGCTAGGACTGCACGGGTCGCCCACGCCCGCGTGGGAGCGGCACTGGCGGCGGCGGCGGCGGCGGTGGCGGTGGTGGTGGCGGCGAGGGCGCGGGCGGAGGCGGCGCAGGCGACGCGGAGAGAGCGCGCTGTGGAGGGACACAGAATAGAAAATGGCGGCACTAAAACTTAATGGGTCATTTGATTCGGAAACGATACCTCGTTTATGTGATCGATACATGGCACAGAAGTCGAGATATGCCTCGCCAACGAGCCCGCCGGGGGTGGCCCGCCGATAAGGGGCGGAGTGAGGGCGGGCCGAGGGAGGTGGAAGTGGAACGCGGGGGCGACGCGGGCGGTGGAGGCGGCGGCGAGGGCGGCAACCCCTTCAATACGTTCCCTGCCGTCGCCCTTGGGCTTCGAGGGAAGTTTGCTGCGGCGCGCGCGGGCGGGCGAGGGGATATGCAAATACGCACCGCGCCCTGGGAGAGAGCGAGGGACGGGGTGTTTCGTAGAGCCGCCAGCTCTACACACCACCACTCCCTCCAGTGAGGTCGCGATGAACCACGAGGTAGATTAGCGGTTTAAAATTTTCGTGACTTTTTTTACCGCCCAGTACGTCGAGGAGGGGTCTATCGTCGAAGTTCCCTGGAGTGGTTTCCATTTACGTTCTAAACGTAGACGATGGTACGAGATGAAACTACTTACAACTGGTCAAGTCCCTCAAAGGTCTGTAACGGCCGTGTCTCGCCACTTTTACTCACAGGAACAGATGTTAAAAATCAATGTAATTGAGAGGAAATTGAGGGTAGCCATTGAAGGCTATGGGAAATCCCTACGTCTAGTCTCAGGAATACGCTATGATGAATGAACAAAAACTGACAAATTAACTGTTAACAATTAACTGTTTTGTGTGTTTATGGTAGTGATTATCACATAAGAGCAAAGTATCATCGTAAAAATATTCTCGGAAAGTGTTGAAGTCAGGAACATAATAAATTTAGAATTTAAATTGCCAGACATTGTGGATCAATCAAATTGTTATACCGTCATTCTTTCTTCATTAAACAACAAAATTAAATCAATTTTTTAAAATCATTAAAACTACTTTAACAATTAATATAAACATAATATATACGTAAAGCTGACAACAAAATGTTATTAAAAATCATTACACTTTCTTCGATTCTGTTTTTTATATTCGAGTGTAGGTCATCGACAGAAGCAAGAGTTAAAGAGGTAGGTACGTAGATAAATCAATGGTAGAATGACTCGCTAAATAGAGAACTTCACATTTTAATTGACGAAGCCATGAACCCCTTAGGAGATGCCCACAAAATTTTTGTGAATTTGAAACGAAAGTTTACTTGGAGACGGAATAATTTGGAAGAATAATAAGGAGCAAACATAAGATTCAATTAATATTATAATGAATATATTAACGTCTGTAATATTGTTTATTTTATTGTATTGATTTCTAGATCTTAATACACAGGCAGTACTTATTTATGGCAATTTATTTCTTGAATACTATCTTGATGTTTCGCCCCTATTCGGGGTCTTATGAAGGTCAAGAAACCATAACAATAAAAAACAATTAGTTTTATAACTACAACTATAAATCTCAGTACGAGATAAAATCAATTTAAAGAGTATATCGGGTGTATGGTGTTTAAACAAAAAAAAGAAAATCAAGAGGTGGCCCCTTTCGTTTTCGACATATGCTTCTTTCTCTGAACAACCGGCATCAGCACAAGAGGAAGGCCAGCCGTGCTAGGCGTCGCTTCCAAACTTTCGGAAGCGGCGTTGGGCCGGGGCGAAGGCGGCTGCGTCGGAGGCGCGAAGGGGTGGCGGCGCGGAGAGCCGGGCTCAGCCGGATGGGTTGGATGGCGTGATAAACACGCCTAACGCCGCGCGCTAAGCCGCCCGCTATCTCCCGACTTAATCCCCGACCCGCACGTTATATATTGGGCGCCGTTTAAAGTTAATCCCGTAGCCGAATATCGCGCGGCCGCCGCTAAGTCCGCTGATTTAGCTCAAATCCTGTGCGGGGCGGGGCAGGAAGGGGGCGTGGCTCGGCGCTGCGGCTCCGGCGCTCGCCCGCGCGAGGTGCGCCACCCACAAGGCCAAGGCGTAGCACACCTCACTACATCCACGTGGGGCGGCGTTATTAAATGTGCCCGTTCCTTTCAAATTGTGTACTAGAAGTTCAACGACACACAAGATCATCTTTCATTTTCATTCTCTCCATTTTACGGGATGTATCGTGAGCTTGGAAACTCTTCGCAGTGATACCTTGCTGGTGGGAGTGTTATAAGCAACATAAAGTTTTACTTTAGTAACCTAAATTATGATGATAGTACGAACTATGGCTTGTAACCAAAGAAAACGTAAATTATGTTCTAACCACAATCATAACATATGTTGGAAGTGCTGTTCTCCTGATTTATTTCCCAGTTATCTGGTTCTACCAACATCAATGCAATTTTTAATAGGAGACCCAGGCTCGGCAAGTGCGGGGGATACTTTTCTGGAGCCCTGCTTTTTTGGTATTCGAGTACAATGCTTTTCCTGAGATTCGGTAAACATTATACCCGTTTTTTCAATGTAAAGGGTTGGTTTTTAGATTTTTCGTCATGCATTGAAATTTGTTTTAGAAACTTAGTCCTTTGAATATTTAACTCCATAAAAGTTCACTTTTTAAATTGCACCACTCGTTTTAAACTCCATATTTTACATCTGTGCGCAGTTTTTAAATATATGATGCTTTACCTGCATTTTAAGCTGTGTTGTTGAACCGTGGACACAAAAAAATACGTGCCAACTTAGTATCTCAAATACTAAAAATGAATTTTGAATAATGCAATACGAAAATTGGATACCAACAAAAAAGTTTTATGACATTTATTGCAACTAAAATTACAATGTCGTGGATTTCTTATAACCACGCCTAATCTACTTTAATTTTATTTTCTGTCGAACATTTTTTTTAATTTTTAGCGCTTATGCCAACTTTTTCAATTTCAGACCCGCCATATTTTCTCCAGTTCAAAGAAATGGTGTATGGAAATGATTTCTTTTCTGGCTAATATCCATTCAGGTTATCAATATTGCGTCGAAAAGGTAAAGTTGTGAAAGTACAGAATGTTATTTAACACCTACTTCACATTATTATTCGTCATGAAATCTAAACAAAGTTAAATACTATAAATGTAATTACGTTAACAGAAACCACAACAATACATTCTTAAAATATTTGAATAACAGTTTTTAAAATCAAACGACTAATTTGAGTGATCGATTATGTCAACATGGTGATGAATATTTATATAGCACATTTCAAATCAAAATATATTGAACTTACCAAAATAATCGACAATTTAACTTTAAAGTTAATTCAAGATGCTATGTATTCTCTCACAAATATTTGTCAAATATATACATTAATTCATTCTCTAAACATTCATTTTTGTAACAGGAACATTTTTCATCCTTCAGAATTTTTCATCCTTCCCTCTTGAATGTTCTGTTCTCTGATCCATATCAACACGCACTTTCACTTCCTACATTATTTCATGTTCGATTTTTTTTCTTCTCTTCTTTCCTCTACAAGTCATTTCCTCGCCGGTCTCAAAATTCGTTCGCGAATCTTGCGAAGAGCATCACGATCAGCGCTGCCGGCTGAAGTAAATCCAGTAAAGTGTACTGTGTACGTATAGGCGATTCCGGTACGCCCCATTCCCTCCTCCACGTGCGGAATTTGGAGCGCTTCCAAATTGCGAAATGACGCTCGCGGGGCGCACGGAGGCGGAATCGCCGTTCCGCTCCAGTCGACGCAGGAATTTGTTTTGATTACGCGACGAATTCCAACGCGCATTGGGGCCGTGCGCCGCCCCCGCCGCCGCCGCCGCCGCCGCCGCCGCTTCCGCCGGATGAGACGAGAGCGCGATTCGAAGTCGAGGCGCCGTCGTTGATCAACCGACGCTTCCCGGACGATGAAAAATAACAGCGAAACAGTGATTGCAATGGCCATCTCTACTGCCGCCACCATATTCTGATCAAAACAAGTCTCTCTCTGCGATCCCAGAGAATGTGGTGGATGGGAATAGGATGATTGAAAGTTAAACATAAATTTGTATCAATTGTCACCAACCTGTCATATTGTTTGATTGGCAATTACGTTTGGAATATGTGCCTCCCAGTTAATTATTATTATTTATTATTTAATATTTATTAAGTATTATTCAAATAAGTCAATTTATTAGTATTAAGTAATTACCACCAACAAGTCTATGGAAGAAGCATTCGTCGTTGCGGTAGCTTGGTGGCTTAGCAACTGGGTAAAAATGAGGAAGCTTGGGTTGGATTCCTTGTATGTGAGACTTAAAGTCTGGGATACTCTTGAAACCTCTGAATAAATGTTTTTGATAAAAGCGAGAGAATTGATGGGCAGGATAGAAGTAATTCGTGAATTTTCAAATTGCTGGTGATGGTAACGCGAGTAGACAAAATACGTATTCGTAATGGAATAATTCGATTCTCGTATTGCAAGTACTGAAAGTAGTGCAATCCATCGACAAAGAAATGGATATTATAACGGTTGTCGCGGCACATGAATAGTTGCATTTAAAGGCACAACACCCAATGACAAGGAACTGGTTCTTATCTCCAATACACAGATTTACAATGTGATAAATATTTTTAAAGATTTCGAGATAAAAAAGAGGCATCAAAATCCTGCACTATAACGACGTTTCCAGCAAATTTAATCATAATTATTAGACAGTTGAAAAACGAATTGCCAGTATCTCATTCCTGTTTGTTTTGCAGGATGAAGTTTAATCTACAAGACGAGGAGCACTTAAATACTTTTGGTCGATTCTTTTCAGGGAGTTCAGTTGAATTTGAAACAGAAATCAAGCCCCACTGCTACAAGCCTTTTACAGCATCGTGCTAGTAGCTATGATCATTTTGCGCGGAGCACCCAGAGGTCCGAGTGAAAATTTCAAGAGATGGAGGACGCTGCGGCGCGGAGGAAAGGGCAGTGGACCGACATAATTTTCAATTTAGTGACTGCTAGCAATTTCGTGCGGTCGTCGAAGGGAAGGGAATCTGCGTTTGAGGTCGAGGGTGGCCGCCAAGCAACCCCACAGAATAAACACTACACAGGCGTCGTCTAGCCCCGTAAAGGAGACAATTTCCAGTGAACGGGGGAACGAGAATGGACGAGACAATAGCGCTGCACAAGAGTTTTGTCCGTTTCGTATTCAAATCACTCGGCCTACGAGTCGTAAAGTCATTTGCAAAGATCCGAATTGTTGAATGCGAGGAAGATACAAAATGGTTATTTTCTTACTTGCCGGAGTCGTGGAAAATTGAAGTTCTACCATGTACAGCCTTTTTATAGAGACTAAAAAATAAAAAAATAATATAATCATGTTGATACGTCGCAAATGTAAGCAAAGATAATTTTATTATCGCACCTCTTTATATATGCAATTAAATGATATGATTTATTTAAGTCAGAGATAAACTAATTATATTATAACTTTTGATTTAGTGAGTCGAAAATAAAACATTAAACAGAGAATTTACTTTTTTGTCATTGATGTGAGCCCTTTAGTTCAATATATGGAAATTGGGATTCAGTCTTCGCAAACAAGCAATGTTTGTAAAGTGTAATAATTGAAAATTAAACAAAAAACGGAATAAATAGAGCCAATAATACATGGATTTAATATATACTGCTCATCAGAGAAAGTAATCCTACGCACCCAAAGTTGTTTATTCAGGTGAGAATAGTATCATCAAGAGACTACTATCGTAGCAAATAACATCCACAAATAACATCCCCGTTCTCTTCTATTCCCCAATCACGGCTTCCGTCCCTCGTCGCCGGCATTAAACGGAATCCACGTTTGTGTAAAGGGTCCCATAACACGCCTCTTGGGGATACGTGATCTCGGGCGAGCGGCGGGCGTCGGCCCCGGCGGTGGCGGCGGCGGCAGCGACCACTCGTAAACCTCGCACTTTACTCCGGGCTCCGCGACGCGACGCCGACCAAGAATCCGCACCTCCCGCCGCCGCGGGCCGCTCCTCGGAAAGGAGCCCTTAATTGCATCGCTAAGTCCTCTCGTACGCCCGTTATCTTTGAAAAAATATATTTTATTCAAACGAGGGGAACCCCCGCCGTTGCTCCGCCGGGCGCCGCGCAGCACTGTTCCGCGCGGGATTAAAATTTAAATGAAAAGCAAACGGTATAACTATCGGCGCGCCGCCGCTACTGCAGCGCAGTCTATCGGCCGCGCCGCCTGCTTGAGAATGCAAACTGCAGATGGCGCGGGCGGGTGCGGCCGCGCAGCTGGTCCCCGCCCGTGGCCCCCGCCCACCCGCGACGCGACGAGACGCTGTGCGGGGCCACGCCCCACTGCCCAGGCCCCCGCCCCACTGCCCGCCGCCCCGCATGCGCTTCCCTTTCAAGAGGCCACGCTCAGTGGAATTATGGCCTACTGATGCCACGACTACCTGATTTACCGTCCGTTCGTGTAACGCGATGATAACGAAAGCAACCTCAGATTCAACACCCGACATTTTTAGGGGCTGGGATGTTGATGCACAATAAGCGTTAGTTTAGGGCTATAGTAGATGAAGTGCGTCTATAAAATCTATCTTTTGAGTTGTAAAAGACTCAAATTATACGCGAAGTTAATGAGTTGAAATATCAGTTCTAGGCTTGTTGAAAAACACGGTATCTAGTCACTAAGTAAAGAAGGGCAGGGAACTAATAGAAATAGTGGAAACCACTCTACTTTGTTTGTGTGGATTAAAATCAATGATGCATATTTCTTTCGTTCTGGAAACAAGATTTGCGGATGCATAAATAATTAGATTGCAGGTAATATTGATTCACATATTTCTTTATTAACTATTTTATTTAAATATAATAAATTCTACCTAAAATATATGATAAAATGTCAAACTGAAATAAATGTTGCTTTGCTATTTTGGAATTCCACATATTCTTTTTCGTGACTTGCCCCCAAATATTTTTATTTTTATTATGATAACTATTATTATTATTATTATTATTATTATTATTATTATTATTATTATTATTTCATAAATATCCACTATCTTTTATCAGCTGTATCATACCTTTGAAAGAAGATTGCATTCATAGAGATAATTATTTCATTTCAAACCCGTTACTTTGCGTTAGATAAGCTGATAACTATGTAAACTAAATTCGCGTCGCCTGTTGTAGACGAGGCTTTTATTTTTCAGAATATCGACATTTAAGTCAGAGAGAAATATTGTGTTTTCATTGGCAGGAACAATGCTATCTTAGATATTCTTGATGAACTGAATGTACAACCTG
Source organism: Teleogryllus occipitalis (assembly GCA_011170035.1). NCBI lineage: Eukaryota > Metazoa > Arthropoda > Insecta > Orthoptera > Gryllidae > Teleogryllus > Teleogryllus occipitalis. The sequence goes on along the minus strand of BLKR01000224.1, from coordinate 244,305 downwards.
AGTAATTGAAATAAAAAGAAAATAATCAAGTTTAAATGCAGAGACCATAAGATAAATAAGAGCTATACCCCTGTCGCAGTCTGATGGTCGAAAGAAATTGTGACGTAACGTGTGACTCATCTAGAGAAGAAGCCATCAGAATTCTGCTCTAAATGGGAGCTAAGAGAGCGATGATGTTCAAAACTAGGAGAAAAGAGCTGTAAACGGGCCTCTCATTAGAAGACATATTTTTGATATGATGAAAGTTACCTTCAAAACTGCTAATATCTGCAGGACGATTGATCTGAGAGCAAATTAAATTTATGTAGTTTATTCCAGAACGGTACATGAGTACATACATGAGTGGCTAAACATCAAATAGAAGGTAAGCGAATAACAGACAAAACAATTAAGTCCCATATCTCGGAAGACATTTAAGAATGTTTCACAATTTTAAAATTTATTGTTATGAGAAAATGGGAATAAATAGAATAATTCAGGACGCAACGCATTGCGTGTTCAGCAACTGCGTCTGTCGCTTTGACTTTAGTATTTTTCATAGCACTCCCGCCGCACCAAAGTCCCTCCTGAGAGAGCCAAAAACAACCACCTGCACTCCAAGGAGAGAACACGTGATGGACCCTGTTCAAGAGAGTTAGAAAGCATTGTCAATGTTGAAATTCCAATTTCACACCATGTACACATCTACGACAATTTTGAGGCAAATAATCTGTAATGGGGCTATTTCTTTTCTGTTAATATCTGTTGTTCATGTGTCGAGAGTAACATCGCAATTTAGGAGTTCGCTCTCATATATTGTGTTAGATTCGCCTCGTATGCTAAATTTGTTATCTTTCTCTTTGTACATATTCAAATCATATATATTAAAATTTAGGTTCATAAGAAGAATATTATTTTCGCAAAAGCCCAAGGCCAATTGGTGAAATAGGTCTCAAAACCGACTGAGTAACTACTTCTCACGCTTGTCATACAAAGCTTGAGAAATGGGGCTAAAAAGGAATGTGATCCAAGTGCAATAATCCTGGTGAAAATGAAAGAAATTTCTCAAACACATGATTAGTCGAGTGACTGGTTGACTGACCTGGTTGGTAGAGTCGCTTAGCAGTCAAGTCAGTTAGCAGACTTAGTTCGAAGGTTTGCTTGAGATATTTAATGGTAAATATTTAGATATTCCTGACATTTAATAAGATATTTTTCAAGTATTTGCGCTTTAAAATGGGGATAAATGCAAAATAATTCGCACCTGGGATGAAATCAAGATTGGCTTTCTGGCTATCCTAAAAAGGTAGAGAGCTTGTATGAGTATTATCAAGCAGAGGATACACAGAAACGATCAGACTGTTGTAGAATCTAGAAAATGCAGAGTAATTTTGAAGATAATGTGATCCAAAAAGGAGGTGATAAAAGAATCACATGTTACGAATATTTTATGATAGAAATTACCTCCTTTCAGAGGAAGCTTATTTTGTCTCTATGCAGAAGTTACGTATACCGTTACATCACAGAACAAAACCTTTCCATTAGTACACTGAGAATTTCCCGTGTTATCGAGAGATTCATTTCTCTACATGCTTAAATTAAGGAAGCACAGAACAGCTACTTCAGCAAGTATGCAAATGGAGATTAAGCCAAGAATATGTGCAAACAACGTTTTTTGCATCATCAGCAAGAGACTCTGGAATCTACAATTGCTGATAAGTGAGAGCTTTTGTTGTGTTTCTAATCTTACGACAATCCTCATTTTTCATAGCAAATTTGACATTTTTACTATAACTTTGTTACTAATTGAATAAAATTAATAAAACTATAGTGTTAATCATTACACGAAAAAGTATGTTCACGTTGTGAAAGTATTACTATTGAATAATACTATTATAAATAATTACATAGTTAAATATCTTGTTTAATTACTAGTATATGAAGTTGAAAATTAAATATTATAATAAAAAAACAGACAAACGTTAAACAATATTTTGCTCTACAATACGAATCTGCAATGAAAATATAGTTGCTAAACAAACTTTTAATATCCCTCCCCCCTGCCAGCTCATAACTCAGTTGGAAGCAGGCTGTTTTTAGAACTTCCATATTTCTCACATTCTGCATCAAATATTTTGTTTTCTTTTGATGAAGCCACTACGTAACATAGGTGCATAATGAACTTCGACTTTTTTCTCAATTCATACAATAAAATCTTACTATATTACACACGTGAATTAATTTACTTTTACTCTATCATCTCGGTGTTCAATTTAACGATCACACTATTTACAGTACACATCAATGTCCATTAAATTACTGAGTAGGCAACAATAATAAAAATAATTAGGCAAATCTTACATCTCATAACAATTATACATGTACTTAAAAGGGCAACGCATTTTTAACGTTTCACGTTAAAAATAAAAACACTACCGAAAAGTCACCGATAAATTTAGAATTAATTACTTTGGATAATAAGTCCTAAAATAGTCTGCTGATTCATCCGCAATATAATTAATTTCTTGGAAGACTATTAAAAAAAGAGAGTCTCTTTGAAACAATTATCAAAGTGTATTAAATTCAAGACAAGACAACCGACTCAACGATTTTAAGTTTTTACGGTCATTTGTAATTATTAATTCGTGGTTAATTATTGGAGAGGAATAAGTTCAATTAATCCACAGTCAGCCAAACGAAACAGCAATTGATGAAAAGCCCCCCCATTTAAAATTATAATTTCATAATTTTCATCGGAAACATATAGAATATTTTTTTCAAATTCGATCATTCACGTAAAATATGGTGGTTCAGTACGGAATTTTTGAAGATTGCCAGCTTACCAACGTCGCGAACTCAACCATTATTGCAGTAAAATCGCGCGATAGAAATGACGCGCTCGTATTTCAAAAGGAGGAGCATCTTGCTCTTATTATCCGAAACGTTCGCATCTGCCGCGATGGGAGGGGCGGGGCACAGCGGAGGGCGGGCCAGAGCACCTGGGCGCCGCAGACTTATGTGACGCCGGGTAATTGCTGCGCAAAGAGGGGGAAACGAAAGATATATCGCTGCCTCGCCATTAGTCGGGTCGGCGGGCGCGTCGGCATTACAGCTGCTTCTAATTATGCATGGAAACGCATTATTTGTTTGAAAAACGCGCCGCGCTCGTTCGGGTCCCGAGGAAAACAACCGGTCATAAAGTTGGAGCTCGGCGTAGAGGAGGAAATAATTTGGGGACGCGCGTGGTAATCGCTATTTATGTGCCGAACGCGTCTGTTGGGACATCCCTTGTGACTACATGGAATGGAACAACACTGATGAGCGCAAGGAAACAATGCCTCAATGGCTCTTCTCAGAAGTGTTTTGTTTCATCCTTATTTCCTCAAAGGTTTCGGAATATTGCATGAAAAATAATTAGAATTAAGAATATCAATGTATAACAATGAATTAGTTTTCTTAAATGCAATTTTCTTTAGTGTCATAACTCAGTGAGCTGAGAGAATATTGACATCAAATTAACTAACGGAAGTAGAGCCCGTTGGCCCTCCATTTTGTCCAGTTTTAACCTGGATATGGATGCTACAATGTGCCCTATGTCAACTTTTTTATTTATTTTAATGAAACTACAGTGCATATTACAGAATGAAAGGAATATCAAAAAGAGAGGAAGCATGAACAAACCATATAAGCAGTTTTTACATTTCTTCGCATTGTGTACTTAGCGGAGGTCTTTAAGCATTACTCGGTTCCTAGCTAGAATTTGTTCATCTTCGATAGAACGTGTCTCCTTTAAAACGTATCATTGCATCTTGTCGGATCACTGTGCAGTTTAATTTTTGAGGAAAGTTTTTTTACCTATAATTCCATAGTTTCAGAACACTTTTCAGTTTTTAGTCATTCTCTTCTCATTTATCTTTACGTCCCGAATTTAATTGTATATTTATGCTCCCCTAGATTTAATCATTCAAGAAAATCTTTTCCTGGCGCCATCAGTCACGCCATGTTGGGGATCTATCTCAGTAATACAGTGGTTTCAAATACATACATATTGGTTCCTTACAACAATCACGAGCTCGTTCAATCTGGTTCAATTTAACATCAATAAGAAATTTGGTTCTGACCTATTACAAGAAAAACGTGTCAAAATAATGTTCGATAAAAGCTCCTATTTTTGTTGAAACCAATACTAATATGAACTGCAAAAAAAAAAAAACTCCGAATTTGCGAATAATTTTTCAACTTATCTGTTCGATATGAGTATTGCACACTTTCAGGACGTTTTCGAGGACAAATAATTTGTAACCAGCAATAATTGTTCAAAATTGTCTGCTAGCGTTTGTTGTCTGTGCAATCATGAACTGTTTGTAATTAGTAGCCTTGTATAGTGCCATTATTTGTAATTGGTGGCCTTCAACAAAAACAATTGTACTGAACAATACAGTACAACATTGTCAAGAAGTAGAACGAACACTGCTCAAGAAAAACAAATAAAATACTCTCGGGTATCACTACAATGAATTAAAAATTTAATAAAGACAGTTTCCACGAAATTTACATTTACATAACTTAATATTCACGGATACACTGTACAACAGTTCTTATATACTAAGAATCACTCTCCATTCGGCAGGGATGGCGAGAGGTAGTCAGAGCTGTGCTGTGCCACCCTGTCAGATCTGCAGAGATAAGATAAATACTACTTTGTTCGCAGCTCCTGTTATCGGTGTTAATGGTGGTTGTGGTTGATGGTTAACTGTTAATGATTAAAGGTATTGAAACAGAGAGACAACAACTTTTGATTTTCATCTCAGTTAAACCCAGTTTATAGGAGACGAAATGAAGGTAACAATGGTGATTATCAGCAATCACCGTAACACACATGGTGCTGGTGTTACGGAACAAACTCAGCTAAGAATATTCTTAACCATTCAGTTACTGGACAAGGATTATCCGGGCTCTAGAAAAACATCGGTGACGAGCAGTGACATTGTGAGAGAACCCAACTCAATTAGTAGCCAATCATTATAGTTCCAATATTCCTAGAAAAATATCTGACTCTATATTATTTAATGTGTCAATCAGTAATAGGTTCGGATCATTGTGTGAACTTGATAAACAATCAACTGAAAATAAATTGTTATATCAATAACATCTCCAGCTTTCAATGTCAAATCAGCAGTAAAATACTTTCAAACATTGTAGCAGGCATCACTCATATTAATGCATTCATCAAAGTACTTAAAGCTAAAGTCACTACAAACTTCATTACATATCAAAAATGAAATGAAGTTAAAATAAGTACATAGTATTCCACGTACTTCTGAAACATAATCAAATATTAATGCACACTCATCGTAGTTTTCACTCCTTCAAATTTCCGCTAAATAAAAGTATCTGAACTTTTCTAGGCAAGTTCGACGTCAAACATCACCCACCAAGAAATATATCAAGATCTAAAACAACTCTTTCCATTACTGAAAATCTTCATCAGATGTCATACAGAAAATAAACCCAATTCAAAAGTTGCATCTATCTTTGCAAAAAGGCTCAGTAGACAATAATGTCCATTGAGCTAATTTGTAACCACAGAGTAAATACAGAAGCAAGGATAGAACTCGAAGATCCCTTACAATTCCAACAATGTCTGAAAAACGGTCATACAAAAAAAATCGCAACCATTTAGATAGTTGTACTTTTTACTCGAGTAATTATCCCTCATTAGCTAGTCCTAATCGTCATCAGGTACCAAATTTTAGAAAATGCAATGGCAGTCACAAAATGGATAATCGGGACACCAGCTACTCTTACTCAAAAATATATTGAAGAAAGAAGACCTGTTCACCTAAACAACTTTAAAACTACAAAACAAACCTTTTCCCACCCATTTCCTCCACTACAAAAGAAAATCCAATTCTCTCCTCTTCAAAAGTGAAAATCTCTCAGAAACTGCATCAATATTCGCAGCATCACACTTAAGCCCCTTTCAACAATTTCTTCAAACAACACAAGTCCCATAAAACTTTCCCAAGTCACACCACAATTATCCCTTAATAAATATTATATTAAATGATACTTCTTATTTAATTAAAGTCGAAAACACACTTAAACCCATTGGAATCAACTCAATTCAAATTTCAGACTTTGCCTACATTGACAGAAACTATGGCAATACAACCTTCTAAGAACTTCACTCGCATCAATTGGACGACTAACAAATAAAACTATAATGTCATTCTTAAATTTCCACCATTTTGATAAAATTCACATCATAGAAACCCATCTAAAGAAAAAGTAAAATTTATATCGCATATTTTTTAAATTACAGAGCCAATAGAAATCTAATCAAAGGAGGTGGAGCCATCAAGACAGCTTTATATTACTCAATAATACTTCCACAAACTGGCAACCAGCTTAGCGTGGCGCCTCAGTGGATATTTTCGTGTTAAAGAGTGTTATTTCTGGTTCGCAAGTTCATAATAAAAATAAATTTTAAACATCGTACAGTTGCCCGATTCGTCCATTCTTAGGCATAGAAAGTTACATGAAAAGGTATCAATGGAATTCTTTGCCTAATTTTTTGTTTCATCACAAAATTAGGTTAAATTATCGACAGTCTGATGATTAAAGTCGTAAAGATTTATTGAAAATGATATAAAGATAGTATAACAACTCACAGAGTTTCACCAATGTATTTATAGGTGCATTTAAACCATCGGAAAATGTGATTTTCTAGAATTCTTCCAGAATAAGTGGCTAAAAATGGTGCCAATCAATTTTGTCATAGATATTGTCAAGACAAATAGATTGAGCTTTTAATCACTTCCTTTGAATGGATCACCTCCGTGATCCACTGAAAAGGCGTTTTAGATGCTTAAAAACAAACAAAAACACGCTTTTCAAAGCAATTTCTTACAATTTATTGAATATATCCTTTAAAAAATAATCAGATCCCTACCGAGACCGAGATGTATCGAATGACATTTAATTTGCCTCAGTCGGTAGACCGGAAGTACTGCAAGTAACGGACAGATAAACCGGTCCCAGATTACTGTATTACTATTTAAGGATATACAAACAGTTGCCATTACCTTAGTAGTTAAAAAAATATGTGCATTTCAATTGCAGCATACAATCCATGAAACCATCTCGTTAAATTTATGAATTATTACAAGTTAAAAATAAAACCCTTCTTCCACGACAGCTAAATGCCAAAAATATCAATTAGGATTGTTCGACCACCAATTCTAATGATAAAATATTAGTCCATATATTAAATCACAGTTTAAAAATAATTTCACCTCCAGATTCCACACATAATTTCAAGATCAGTTAAGAAATCTCGAAATCGGTACCTAAAATAAACATACACACCTCTATATTATTCGAACTGGATTTGTACAATATTTCAGTCATTATAACCACACAATAAACATACGCTACTGAACCAATTCCAAATATGTTAAATTTAACTGGAAAAAATCGACACACAAATAAGTTCAACAATGACTAAATTCAAAGCTTTTTCTATTTCACTAAAAATAGAAGAATCAATCAAATAACCACCATAACCCACATCACAATTAAAAAAAGCTGAATTAAAACGAACTGTACCAACAGAGATTAAACAATATAAACTCCCACAGGAAATAGTTAACTAGTACAAATCAAAAACAAAATACTCAACTATGGTCGGAATTTCTACGCTAAAACTAAAACTTTATATTCTAATAAATATTGTGAGAAAATCAATAATGATCTGTAACAATCAATTCAAAACTGTATTATAACCACTAAACTCTAATAACATCTCCATTTGTTCTTTGACAAATAAAATATTTGAAAACATTCCATCCTTCTCTAGACACCTCCGCACTGAAATTGTATACTCCCAGAAAAGGCTATTTTCCCAAGTATAGAAACATGCAATTATTTTCCCGGTACACAAATCAAACAAGAATCTATCTCTATATCTCTCTAACAGATATCGTCCAGTCAATCTGCTTCGCACACTAAACTTCTAGAGACAATGATACTGAAACGATTTAAAATCCAACTTCACAATACAATGTCCATAGCAATTGACGAAATGGGATTCACCGAAAAAGTTCACCATAATTCACATAACTCCACGCATCACCAACTACTGAGGGTCACTGAAATTTTTTCATATGGTATTTCAAAACCTTCATCACGTCATAACAATCTTTTTGACATATCTGCCAGGCTTTTGATAGAACATGGCATAAAACCCTACACTATTAAAAGTGAAATATTATTCACCCTCTTACTCAAATCATTTCTAGCTTCGTCAACAATAGAACTTTTGCCATTAAAGTTGAAAACCATGTCTCTAATCCCAGTTTCTTTAATAGCAGTGAAGACTCAAGACTCTCCAATATCCCTCACCCTGTGTACGTAGATGACCTTTCTAAACTTGTTAATATGAAAATATTCCAATTCGCAGAAGATACGTGAATCAAGATGATCAGATGATCAGATTCATTCATAAAAACAATAAAAATTAATTTTCAATTATATCTAAAAGAAATCATCAGCTGGGCAGTCAAGAAAATCACAAATTATAAAGTTATACAAGCAAAAAATTAAGCTGCATCAACATAATCAATACACCAGCTAAATTACCACACAATACCGCTTTGCTGCCTTACAAAACCATAATAAAATCACTACTTTCATATGTATACTCAATACGGATTAGAGCTATCAAATTGAATACTAACAAATCTGAAGTAGTCCAAAATCAGTTTTCCCAATACGATAGCTCCATGGTTCATCTTCAATGAACAACTTCACAAAGAATTTCAGCTAGAAATGTTCACCCACCACATTACATTTTTATCCACTCCCTTCTTCCAGAACATTTCAAATTTACACATTTTAATCCCCCTAAGCCTTTGCCAAACCCCAATCTATACTTAAAACGTATTAAAAATTTTCTGTTCTACATTTTTCTGAACAAATTGTTAGATCACGATCCAAAGTAGTTATCTATCTGAACATACCGTTATCTCCCTAGTAGTAAGTAAGATTATTAAAAGTAAAGTGGATGGAAATTTAAACGATCTTATCGAATGTAGAGTGTTATACTGATCTTTGTATTGTACAATTTTAAAAAAAAATTAAAAAAGGAAGAAAGAGAGAAAGAAAGAAAGAAAGAAAGAAAGAAGCCTACCAAAATATAAACTCTCTTTTGTTCAATATGATAAAATAAATAAAATTTATGATACATTTAATTTATAATGGCGATTGGTTTCTTCCTTGAAGAATTGCTGACACCTGCAATTAGCTAAGTAGTAAGAAGTGACGCACTGACTTTGATAATGCAGTCAGTACACGTAATATGAGAATAGGTGGGATAACATAATCGCATATATGCATTTTCCAGTCAAAATAGGAACAGTTTTATTCGTTTCGGAGTTTACCCTTGTTCCTGGGCATCTAAAGAAACCATAGACACCATTCATGTGGCCGGAGGTTGAATAGTTTTCTTTCATTTTCTGAGCGCATTGGAAATGAGTAATACAGTCGAATGAGAGAATTTTCATTAGCACCTTACTAGCCTTTGCAGAGTAAACACTGTGCTCACCACTAGACGTGCTTGTATCTAGATGTACTTTGGGCCATTTTCCTGAAATACTCTATCTCTGATTGGTTTTCATAACTTCCAAAATTTTGATTGAGATATGTTAATTAATTTCAGAGACACACATATTACCTGCAAAAAACTTTCATCGTCCGTTATAAATACTGTAAGAGAGCACTAGTTATAACCTTCGGATCATCCATCCATCCCTGGTGTAAAATGTATGATGTAAAGGTTAACTAACCGAGTGACATGCCAAATCTGCACTGTTTGCTTCGCGTAATCCGTATGTATACATATGGCTGATGCCAAGAGTTATCGCGGTGTTCTCGAGTGTAGGTTTTTGATCAGATTTGAAGGGGCAGCGATTGTGCGCATCAGGGCAAAACGCGAAAGATTTGGCATACAGACTTCACAACCGAAATTTCGAAGTATATCTCAATTTCGTAAATCAAACAAATCTGCTACGTTACAAATAGTTCTTACTTATTGTGAATTTGTCCATCTTATACTACAACATTAAGATTAACAGATCTTCCAATTCCTCGATCATCACGAAATTACTTCTTTTTACATTGCGTCCACGACAGAGTTATTCGCATTCATTTTTATTTTATTTCATCTTTGGCAAAATACGATCCCTCACTCATATTACCTTCATCTTATCTTTCATATATGACAATTTTCATTGATGATCAGACATATAATTATATTTTTCGTATACGCATCTACATTTATTGAGACTTAAACTAGTGGTCTCTAAAAATGTATAATTAGAAACGGAGTTTTGAATTCTGACAATTCTCCTTTATATATGAAAATAATTTAAAGAATAGTAACTTGCATCTCTCAAATAATATTGAAGCACTTTTCGCCGAAGGTGGGAAGATAAAATTATTGAATGAAAAATAAATTTGTCGCTAAAACATCAACATACTTTAGAATTTAAATAAAATTACGAGAAAACAATATATTAAGAATAATTGTTTTCAGAATATACAAGGTCTTGCTTCAAAACGTAGATGATATTGTTATAGCTCAAGATAATTCTTAAAAAAATGTTCATCTCATTTGCCACAACTGTATTAGAATCTCTGAGTCGCAAAATTCACATGTTCATTTGATTCGAAATCATCCAGAACTAGAGCGAAATCTCTTGTAATAGAACACGTTCTCTAAGGCGGAGTCAGAGAACGCTTCGAGAGAGAAGGCAAGCAGACATCTGCAGACGTTCGGTCCTCCGCTTCTGGGCCTCTGCAGAGCCCTTCCACCACCTCGCCCTTCCGTCGCGCTGCAGTATAAATTGTTTCTAAGCCCGAGTTTATCTGCGTGTTATGTAAATCGCCTGTAGCGCTCGCTCGGTGCCGTTGCTGCAGCCGCCGCCACGCCTCTGGCGGCTCCTAAGTAAACTACACTAAAACAAAAGCGAACACTTGGAAATTTTCCTTATTTCACTCTCGCGCGGAACTTAAATGTTCCCGAAACTAATTTCGGGAAAGCGCGTAATGTTAATAAAATTGAAAGTTTCGGCCGCCATTATACGGCGGGTAAGGGGTAAACGAGGTATTTAAAATATATTTCACGCGATAAGCTCACTTTTGCGGCGAACTGCGGCGGAGAGATCAGGCTAACTTCCAAACTGGCGCTGTTGAAGGAGCGTGGTGCACGTTCATATCACGAATCCATTGCGCTTACGCACAGCGGGCGGGGAATAAGCTGAAAATAACAACGTCATTCGTAATGCGCTCGATTACCCTTCCCCTGATGAAATGCATTTAGAAATGAATTTCCAATCATTTCAAATTACTGTGAAAACTGTCAAACTCAAGGAAAACAACATTGTGGAACCCTCATCAAAACATGCCATTGAGAATTTTATCAAGTATTTATTACTTCTTAAGTATCTATTTAGAAATAATAAATTTCCATAATTATACTTATTAAGAGAAACAGCCTAATCATTGAATCTATAATATGCCATACATAAGATCATATGTTTATGAAATAAAATAATGTGACCATAATATTTTTTGCAAAATGAAAGTAAAGCTAGGTCAAAAAAATCACAAAGATTCCATGGTTTTGTTTATGCTCCAGCTTTGTTCTCTCAAGAAAAACTTTGCCCTTCCCCAGTATCCCTAATCATTCCCCTCCCCTCCCGTCAAATTCTCCGAAACACGTCTGAAGGCCGCAGCGCAAATGAGACCAGGGGCCCATTGAGGAGGGAGGGAGGCGGCGATGGCGCCTTGGCGGAGTGCTTGACGGTTTTTAAGGCGCTCATCAAATGCCATTGCAGCCGAATTAAAAGCCTTGCAATGACAATCAGTTTAGTTAGCCTTGACAGAAGTAGCAGGGGATCGCGCCCGTAATAATCCCTGAATTATTCAACCGAGGGAAGAAACGAGGTGGTAAAGTGTTTATGAGGCCGTAGAACAAGGGTGTTTGCTTTGGGGCTTCTTAAATTGAAACGGGTCTGCAAATTAATTTCACCGAGATTTTTCCCTTTCTTCGACCTCAATGTCTTCTTTAAAAATGCAAATTGTCCAACTCTCAGTTTATAGACTATAAGGTGGTTTATGATGCTCATAAGGAAATAATTGTTTCCATAACGTACTCTCGTATGTGAGAAGTTAGGGTTTTCTCATCTGTAATGTACTCTAAGGGTCATTCGAGAATATGAAGTAGCTATTCATTTTTCTTTATATGCAAATAAAAATTAATTAAGCAGTTTACAACCACCTTAAAAGTAAAGTGTTTTTTATATGCAAGGTATGGAAGCCATACTCTTCAAAGAATTACGTTTCTTTTCCCTACGTAGCGCTGACGCAAGCAACGGAGTCTTGTGAGCGAAACACATGGTTTTCGAGTAGAATTCCGCGCATTAATATTTGGAAGCTTTCAAATTTTGATTCCAGTATGTACGTGAAAGACAAAGTGTCCTGTTTCTCACATTATCTGAATCATTATTCTTTTAATAATAATTTCTTTGAAAGAACGAAATCAAATCGTAAGCAAAAAACCTCAAACGCTGGTTAATTAAAACGTCTCTTTGCTATATTTCTGTTGACATAAATCCATTTATTTGCTTGATCTTGTGCACTCTTTTTCATTAATTTATAAATTTTTATTAAATTTTTAAAATAATTTTGAGATAATATATGTTCATATAATTTATAATATTTGTGTACTTATTGTACACGAATATACTTCCTAGCACATTTCGTTTCTGCATGGGATAATACGTTTGTTTGTTTGCTTGTTTTTTTTGTTTGAAATGTTAACTTTCACATATTCTAAGACGTATTGTTTTCTGATTTTTCGTATGAAATTATTATTAATTTTTCTTAGAAAAATATTTGTAATTAATACTGATGAAGTGATTTTTTTTATAAACTATGTTTCTTAACTTTGAATTATCATTTACAGCTCTGAACTCATAACAATAAATAATAAGCTCAACACAGGGAAACATATTCAGCAAGGCATCTGCACCCAGGAGGATCATGTGTGGTAAACTTCACATCCCGATCACGTCGGGTGCCACAGATCCCCATGGAGGAAGAGGGATAGTTCGCAGTCGTCACATACTCTCCCCCCACAACCCCACCGCGCGACGTCGCACACTTCACTCGCGTGAAGATCGCGTAAACAAATTTTATGCGCCGCAGAACAGCCCATAAACGGCAGACAACGCTGTAAACAGCCGCCGCCATTCCGCCGCCGCCGCCACTGTCGTCACGGCCTCCGGGAGACTGACCCAAATCCGCACCCGCGCCCCGCGCCCCTCGCGGCCACTCCTCGGCCCAAATTGGTGCCCCCGCCCCGTCCCCGCCGTATCCGTCACCCCGGCGCTTAAGGACGCCATGAAACTCGATGACAACGGCCTCCTTAAGTCTTCATCGCGCGGTCGAGGAGAAGAAGAGCCCATGAAAAAATCTGCGATGAATTGGCGAAACGAGAGCGTGCCGTGTGGATAACGGCCGCGAGTATCGGCGATGATGCATCCTTATACACTGGGCGCAGGAGCGGCAACGAGCGGCGCGCGGGCGCCGGCGGCGCCACCCCGCGAGTTGGCCCAGGCGAGCAGGCACGCGGCGCGGCCGCTCTCCGAAACGGCGCGGAACGGTCCTCGCGATGGGGAAACAGCCCGGGAGGGGATGATTCCACGTTAACTTAATCGATTTTTGCAGCGTGAGGGCGGGCGGAGCGGGCGGGGAGGTCGGGGCGGGCGCGAGCGGCGGCGGAGACGGTTCCGCGCTCAAGGCGTCTGCGCGGGGGAGCGCGGGTAAGAAAGAGCCAGGAGACGAGAAGGAGGAGGAGATTGTGTGGGGGCGGCGGAAGACCGAATGGGATTCTGGAGGAAAGTGGAAGAGATAGGGGCGGGCCCGCGGGGAAGAGGGCGGCGGCGGAGGAAGAGTGGAAGGAGGGAAGGCGGCTGGGGGAGCCAAGTGCAATTTCCAGAGACTGCGAATGCCCGTTTCTCTAACCCCCGGCGCGCCGGGGGCGGAGAGGGTGGCGGAGTGGTCGGGGGCGGCGCGCGCGACGAGATATGGAGCTCGCCCGAGGCCGCCGCCCCCGCGCCCCCGTCCCCGCCCCCGCCCCCGCTCACCCGCCCGCGCCCGCTCCCACCCGTATGCCGTCGCGTCGCAGGCGGGTCGGTCGCGGCTGCGGGGGCCCTTGCGGCCCTCTGACGACGGCCAGACGCCTGGAGATTGCTATGCCCGCTATGCGCGCCGCTTATCGCATTCCGCGACCGCCTGCATAGAAGCGGTGACGGACTACTAGGGTACCCGACGGCGAACGTGCTCTTTGCACCTGCTGGAAAATATGTGCGACCACACACATCTTTTCCCGAAATGAGTGTTATTACTGAACTCAACTATTCGAAGGAAAAGTGTAGTAAGTATGTAAACATTTAATGTTGAAAAGGTGATCAAAATGCGTTGTACAAAATATTTGTTACAAACCATATAATCCTCTTAAGTAAAAAAAAATATTTTAAATTGAAAGATTTGTAATAAAATATTTCAAATGTATTATATTTTACTTCGTTGGTGAACTGATATAAATTTTCTATCAAACAGTTAAACACTTTTTTACATGCCGCTCCTCAAAATGTCCAATAAAATTTTGAATTTTGAAAATATGCAGTAAATCTCATCCGATCACTATCTGGAGACAAATAATTTATAGAGAACACACTGAGAATATTGCGCTAAAAGATTGTGTTAATTGAAAAATGTTCGTTAAAAATTGTTTCTAAGGGGAAAATTTAAAGAAAAAACATTGATACATTGTCTGTGCAAATGATTACCAAAATGTTAATGCATTGATCTATTATTAGAAATAACACGTTTATCATCTGTGTTGTTTATAATAGACTTAAAGAGAAAAATGTACAGTGAAATTGCGGATATTCAAGGAAAACTGAAAAATAAGATTGTTCTCGTTTTCGCAGTGCATTTAACTAACATGCTTCAATATAAATAAGCTATTTTCACCATATCCTGCTCTAAAATACATTTGAACGGTACGTGAGCAGTAGCAAATCGTTTCCATTCAGATCCCGACAGAAGCCGAAATAGTTGTCGCACATGTTCACTAATATTTTACACGAAGTCGTTGAGGGAAATTGAAACGGAATACAGATGCAAATGATAGTTTTGAGTGCACTGTCCGTTACACAGCAACTTTTATTAGAAGCCATAGTTTTTATATATTGAAAATACCTTTCTTCTGTCACGAGTTGAAGGAGAGACGGATTTATCCGTCGATTAATATCTGTTAGGCAAAGGAAACATACAGTTTTGTAAACAAGCGCATTCAAGAATCCACCCACCTGCATCAAATCAAGATATACGGAGATAAAATTGCACTGGTTGTCACAAGGCGAGCTTGCAGAAAATTGGGCAACTGCGTTCAGACAGACTTGTGAATTTACTAAACAAACAAAGCAAAAACTTAAATATGTAGAAAGGGCGTTATTTCCAAATCGGCATATTCTATCTCGATAATACAAGCAAAATCAGTGTCATGGATGTTTTTCTATATTAAATGTTACCTTTGAGTTTATACTTCCATGAACCGTCAATTATTCAAACGCAATGTAAAGAACTAGTTAGTGAGTTATCAGAAACGTAATACAATCGTCTCCTATACTATTTAAGTAGAAAACATACACATACATACACATACACATGTACTACCTTTTGCAGGCCGGCACGCTGCTGGTAGGTCTTAGCTCGTAAAGAGCTATCGTTCCAAAGCACATACACATATATATGTGTATGTGCTTTGGCTCCAATCTTTATAAATGATTTCTCTAAAGAAAGAGAATTTCACTGAGACGTGACGAATTGCACTTTGACTTTAAAAATATGAAGGATATGTTTTTTAAAAACGCATTTAAATATTAATGTCAAAGGCAACCCGCAACACTTGTCCGCATTCTTCAATCTATATGGTTAAAAACTGCTAAACGAAGCGTTTTAGAGCCATAAAAACTAAAATATTGAGGTCAATGGCCTCAAATATGCGTTCCTCACACCGTAAACTACAAGATGAGATATTTTTGAACATTCAATTACATTTTTGCTTATTCGACGCTTCTTGATTCTACCCCACCTGTTCAGAGCCGTACATAACCCGCAATTGTACGTGAAATTAAACTAATTACTTGATATGATAGGTGATTAACTTGAATGAGTGTACTTCTCTGTTCGGTAATAAAGTTACATGAGAATAGTTTGTATTGACAACGTTGAATTGTTATCAATTACAATGAATACATGTAGAATAAATGATGGAGGATAAGGTCTTGAAGAAAAAGATATATTACAGTATTAATATGGAAATGAAAATAGGGAAGAGGGTGGGGTTTAACATGCGAGAATTCTCGCACGGGTACGCTCGTAAACTATAAAACTGCACTATAGATTTTAAATTTAGGGTATTATTTCATAATCATGGTCATCATACTTGAGCATGTTTGGGAATGAATAGCTAATTACTCAATTTAAAGGCCTTCATAGAAGCTGAAAAAGAAAATACTGGAGTTTGATGTTCTGATATTAAAAAACAATATAAGCCAAGTCCGTATAACAAAAGTGTGAGAAGGTGTGTGTAAAACTCCCCATACAAATAACTCATAAATGAACGTATGGATACATTTTAAAATTTACAGTAATCACAAATAGAATGACACATTAATCTATTTTTATATTGATTTTTTTCCCAAAAGTATTGCATGTTTGCCCCAAATTGCAAAATAATGGCACATTTTGAATGTGCTTAATTTTTATATTATTTGAATTTTACTTGTGAAATGATTATACTTATATTTGTATCTGAACATTTGAAGTTTGCAATTATTGAGTCTACAATTTCATTTCCCCTCCCAAAAACGGACTTGTTGCGGGGAGCGCGTTTGACACGTCATTGTAGAGATTTTATGAAATCATATTGAAGGAATTTCATAAATTTGTCGCATCTAAAACGTGGAAAGTTGTTAAAGCGTGTAACTACAGCATAATTCACAAATTCAAAGAAAAAACCTTAAGAAACGTTCAAACATGTTCTTAAAAAGTGGCCAATTTGGGCTCGATACACGCATAGAAACTCCTAAAAACTCATCAAAAATTCCAATTTGGTCGTAAATAGCTCAAAATGTTTATAAAATATACAAAAATACCTCTAAAACGTCAGGTCGGAGACGCTTTTTTCGACGAGGGCACAGCAGTACATTTCAAGAATCAATGGAAAAATGGATGAGGGGACTCAGAAGGGCCCGCATATGAAGTTGTTCCCTCTTGTTTTACGATAAGCACATCTATACTCATTGAGAATCAATTCAAAAGCACACAAGTATGATAATGAAATAAAAATGAAACAGGATTAGAGTAAGAGAGATGTTTCAAATATTTACATTTCTTGTTATTTGCGAAACTGTGGTGGTGTAAACAGTGAAGCTATTCGTTTTATATTGAGTAGTATATTCATTCTTTGTTTTACTACAAAACAAATCTACTACACAAGTCATTTCCTCCATAGGAGTAAATTGAAGTTTACTTAGTACAACTTTTTACTATCTGTTTAGAAATAACACCTTTTGGGCCATTTTGGACGTGACAGCACATTTGGAGTTTCCAGGACACACGGCATGTCTTCCAATATTTTTCTGTTGCGCTTAAACTACGTGACCCTAACTCGAGCAAATTCGTGCTCATATAAAGGACGTATGCCACCCAATGCAGGCGAAATAAATCCTAGTATTCCTTTGTTGTTGTTTTTTTCTTTTTAAGATAACAAAATATCTCTTCATATACCATTTTTTCCTTTGGAAATGGACAAAACAATACAATTGTGTCTAAACGAAAGGCAAACAAACGGGTATCTTCGGGATGACTTATAACCATAGAAATTCGGTCGTTGGGATTGTAAAGGAGTAAGGCGGTAGGGTATAAAGAAAGTTACTCATCAAAACCCCGTGGTAATTGCTGTGGCAGGGTAGACGCGGAGAGAGGCCGGGAGTCACACGGTGGCAGGCGAGCGCGAGCGCTCCCCGTGTCTGGGGGAGGCGGCCGCGCGTGTGTGCCGGGGGTGGGAGCGAGCGGCTGACGGGAGCGGAGCGGGGCCCAACGCAGCGCGCAGCGGAGCGAGGGGGCGGGCGGGCGGGTTGCGGCTGCGCGACACGACACGACGCGCCATTAACCACGTAGCGCCCAATTCGATGTGCGGTGAGGGCGGGACGCACGGCAACCGCCCTCCGGGACAGGCGGGCGAGCGGGAGCGCGCGCACCCACGCACTCCGACACGCACGGCCGCACGCACAACGCTCGCACACGCTCCTAGTCCAGGGCCACCGCCTTGTCATTGGCCCCGGACGGCCCTTGCGGGGCCAATTCTGCACCGCCCGCGCGTCGTTTCGAAAACAACGCCCTGTGCAAACATTTGAAGCCCCTTGCGCGCCCCTACGCGTCGCCCAATGAAAGAGTGCGTCGCTATTGTTCTCGGGGCGGTAGGTTTAATATATCGAGGCAACCCTTCCGGCGCGTCCTCGCCCCTCCCCCGCCAGTCGTCGCGGCCGCCCTCGCGTGTCCCTCCTAATGAGCAGGGCACATCTTCATACAGCGCGCCCCTATTAACGCTAATAGATCTCGCCGTGTTAGGGCGGCTCGGACGGCGATTACGTTGATTATTAATGCAAAGGGCGGCTGATGGAAGGGTGCGGGTGGGGGTGCCTGAGGGCGGGTAGGGGGCGGGCGGAGTCGAAGGGCCGCGGGCAGGAATTTGTATTAACGGGCGCATGATGCTTAGGGCTCTAAATCCGCAAGGGGCGGGGCTGCGGCGTGGCTTTTGTTCGTCAATGCTCGCCGAGGGACGTGGACGCGTGCCAGGGCGATGAGACGGCGGTGGGAGAGCGGGGTTCGCGACCCGAGGCGGTCGCTCTATACTGTTTCCCTGGCTGCACATTGTCACTGGCAGCGTGATTAGGATATCTCACTAACTGCAGAACTAACGCCGAAAGTAAATGAGAGGCAAGACTAAATGTTGTGAATGTGAATTATAAAACGTAAAAGTATTTACTATTTCAGGAGATTTGTTATCTAATTAGAAATGCATACAAAAATGAATTAA
Source organism: Teleogryllus occipitalis (assembly GCA_011170035.1). Classification (NCBI taxonomy): domain Eukaryota; kingdom Metazoa; phylum Arthropoda; class Insecta; order Orthoptera; family Gryllidae; genus Teleogryllus; species Teleogryllus occipitalis. The sequence goes on along the minus strand of BLKR01000224.1, from coordinate 225,086 downwards.
TGCAGACATGTAAAATGTGGATTATGCCTACTGCAAAAATATGCTGGACTATGAAATCAAATTTCGTCTTCAAATTTATAATACTAGTACTAAAAGATGTATCCTACTTTCTACATTTTGAGTACATTTCCCTTGTAAATATGTGTTTTAAAGCTGTCCGTCTAGAGAAAAATACATTTAATTCAATGTTACCCATTATAAATTAAATATGCCAGATTCAAAGGTTCAAAACATACCTTACGGAAATCATATTTTCTCGTCCAGAAGCAATTAAAAATTTTCAGCCATATTTAATCTTTATATCTTCATTTACACTGTCGATATCCATTCATATTCATCCATTCAACACCACAGTCATTGCAACTGGTTGTCCGGCACCCACTTATTAAACCCAGTTACACGATATTAAAAGCCGTGCGATCTGCATGCGTTAGCACCGCATCTAGGTCAGCGCCAAGTGCGTCGCGTTAACATTTCCTGGCGGATCGCGTGCAGCGGCGAGGCGCGGCGCGGCGTGGCCTCAGCGCCCGGAGGTTTTTCCTCCGGCAGCAGCGGGTCGCGTCTCGCGTCGCGCGCCTCGCCGGCCGACAATCAGATAGCGCGCAATCGCGCCAATTGCCGCACTTGCCAAGTCCCAACTCGAATAACAATCCCGTAAACGGTGTTTGAGACCGATAAGGTGGAAGCGGCGGCGACGGCGGCGGCGAGCGCTCACGTGCAATTCCGCGGCACGCCCGGCGCGGCGCTTCTTTAAAAAAATATTAAGATTACTTAAGATGGCAATAATAAACTTCTTGCCTGTATTTTGCTGTGGAGATAAAATTTAACTACCGTTTAAGTACACTGCAAAATTGCTTTTTAAAGAAAAAACTTACTGATATTAAAAATCGTGATTTATATTGTAGATAAGTTCTTATAGGCTATGGAGTTTTGCTCGGAGCGGAGTCGGTATAGAAAGAAGGAGGCAAGTTAGTGCTCTAACTTACACATATAAATGTCAAAAAGAAAATGGACTTTATAAAAGGACCGTTTGGGGACGAAGTTAAAAAGAAGAAAAGGGAAGACGAAATGGAAACCATAACAGAAATGTATGACGCAGCCGGAGAATAACAGTAATATATAAATACGCTCGGTCTTTAGCTCTCCGCACACGTCTCGAGCAAACGCTGCCGCCGCCGCCGCCGCCGCCACGCCCCGCTCAGCTGCTGCCGCCGCCGGCGAGCGACGCGCTGCGGTATTAAAAGTTGCTGTTCCAAATGGTTAGGGTGCTGCACGGATTTCCGGAAGTCAAGCCGCGCTTCCGGCGTAAGATGGGGAAGGCCTTCTAAACAAAGGATATGTTCGCTGGAAAATTTGAGAGGTGAAGGGGAAAAAGTAAATATCGCATCTTGGTAAAAAAAAATTACGTTTTCGGCTATATCATCCAGAGAACAACTATAATAAAAAACATGTAGATCCGTGATGTGCAGAGATGTGTACACAGATCTAATCCTCCTGAAGCTTGTGAGAAAATGATATGTTTCCCTTTTTCAGAATCGTTGGTCACCAGTATTGCTCCTCATACTCACAGTATTATTCTTAGCCTCATATGAATGTAGTGATTTAGTAAAAATAGAGTTGTGAATTAAAAATATGACTTCTTCACGGGTTTACTGAAAGTGTTATTTTTCTTGTACTGTTATTTCTGATTTAAAGTCTTAGTTGAGAATGTATGTCATGAAGAAATGATATTTAAACCAGAATATGAATTACTTAAATTCTTTCCAATACAGCTAACTAGTCAGAAGGATATTATTATTTCATTCATTATTTATTAAGGAGTGGAATACAATAAATGAAAAAAAATAATAAATGGCACAGTATAATGTTTTTTTTTCGAATATTAGTACGCTAAAAAGTTTCTTTCATTTTTCTCCCAAACTGAAATTTTAATAATTTTAGTAACGATAATAATTGTATTTCTACAAACGCACAATATGGAAACACACATTAGTGTACCTCAAAGTAATAACACACTTTTAATCTAATGAGACGTGTAATAAATAATAAAAATAACAAAAATGTATGTGATAAAAATTGTGACATTATACTCGTAAATTATTTCAAGTTAGTTGTTCTGATGAATTTAAGTTTTTGATGAACCACATCATTCATTTGATGGGTAGTCTGTTTTCTACATTTATCTCAGAATATAATACGTTTTGAGTTTACTGCCTTAAAACGCCTTGAAACTATCATTGCCAAAATTCACAGCCACACGAATTGTTTACTAGTCTCACGGTAAAGTATGTGTCTTTAACGTAATTCCTCCGGCCGGAAGCAAATCTATCTTCAGACTCAAAATATTCGAACGTGCCTCGAAATCGAAAAACCCCTATCCCGTCCTTCAGAGAACCAAATCCCAGAGGCTCCAGCGGGGCACCTCGCCGTTACCAGAACATTCCGTGCGCCGGGAACTGCAGGCGTTACATCAGCCACCCCCGCCCAGCCGTGAGCGCCTCAGGAGTGCCAACATAACTCTGCGGAACGGCCAGGCGGAGCACCCCTCCCCAACATGGCGGCGGCCGCGCGGGAGCGGATAAATAAGATAAGGAATCCCGTAAATATCCACGGGGAAACAAGAAGAGCGCCTGCACTGCTCCGCCGCCTCCGCCGCCCCTGCCCCACCACCCCCACTCAGGCACAGTGGCCAAAAATTTGATTCTTGACGGATGCACGTGGTCAGTTACATAACTTGCTGCTGTGTGCTATTGCACTACTAGTGTCCCGCAGCAGCAAAAGTACTGTTGTCAAATGTGTCGAAAATGTAGTCTTGGGGCAGCAAAATGTGGTCCTTTGAAACGTCACACAAGAATACTAAAGGTTCTTCCTCGTTGTATGACCGCAGGCATATTGGTACTAATGACGAAGTGTGATAAAATAGTCAAAATATCAGGAATGAGAAACAATATTAACATATTTACATATTTACATTTTTCACTCAAAATCGACACTGTTTTATTGTTTTTGCATTTTTACTCTCTTTCTGGGCATCTAACAAATCCATTGACACTTTGATATTAATTTGCTTAGTTTTTCGTCAATTCATGCGTGTATTTGAAATTAATAATACAAATACAATCATGTCATAAATATAGTACATATTCCATACATACTACAATTATCGTGGCGATGGCTTCATTTCCATTAGCATGGGCATCTTCTCTGATCAAACATACTTTATGAACTCTTATCATAAGCGCGAAGCGTGTCTACAAAATAACCTACAGTAAAGGATTCATTGGCCAACAGCAGTAACAACGCTGTATTATTAATATTTTAATAAAAACAATCTTCATGAATACAACAAAAACATTGTTTAGTATATACAGTTAAACAATACAACAGTTCTTTACATATTAAGAAAATAAAAAAGATGTTGCACCATAATTCAACATTTGAGTAGCAAATATTTAATGTCGAGCGCCCTCGTCCAGAGAGCCCTGCTGCATGATGACATCTTCTGTGTCGTAAACAGTGACATATCGAGTATGAGAATTGGGTCTGACGTGCAGTATCAGAATACGCGGAATAACAATGAAATATTTACTTTTTAAATTGGAAATCGAAACTAATTGATTTTGTATTTTTTCGAAGTTTTTGGGAATGCAACGAAGCCATAATCATCTCTCACATGGCCGGAGGCTGCCTGGTTTTCTTTCAATTCCTGCGTGGATTGGATTTTGATGTTTTTGATTTGTGATCCTGGGCACGTCAACTGTTAAGGTCATTAGTCCCGTAAGTGTTACGTATGTTTTCTCCTCCGGGGTGGCGTTGATCTCCCCCCTTTAGATGGCGAGATCCGGCGCCGACCTACCGTCGCCTAGCAGGATTTTCCCCAACCAGAAACCTCTCACCAGCAGGGCACCGCCTCAGCAGGGACAAGCTCTAAGCTCCCAACCAGTCTCCCGTCATGCATGGTAGTGTAGTGCATGAATGTGGAAGTGTTTGTAAGTAAGAGGTGAGGATAGAATAAGAAAGAGGAAGGAAAGATCGCGCGCGGTTCGTGACCCATTTGTTAGGACACTGCTCTGGAATTCGCCTGGTATTGATAGGAGAAACGACGGAAAACTACCAATCAGAGCAGCTTGCCACTGGAATTCTCCTCCAGACAGCGACTGAACTCAGCCAAATCTTCTCGAAATTGCTGCCACAGTCGGGACTCGACCCTTGGAGCTCCGGGTCAGAGACACTGCAGTAACATCAGTTGATGCCCTGAGCCACCTCTCCCGGTCGGATTGGAAGTTAGTAATGTGGCTATGAGCTAAAGTTACGAAATTCCGTTGAATGCGAGTCATTCGCCCACTGTGCACCCCCATCGCGCTCTCGCCACCTCTCCGGCAGGCGTTAGGGTGATTAAGGCAACCGCCTGCCTCGCGCCCGCCCGCGCCCTCACCCTCTCCCCCTCCCTCGCCCACGCCCACGCCCTCGCCCTCGCCCGCCCGACGAAAACTTGTGGGTCCGCTTCGGGGGTCCTTGATGAGTTTTGGGAAAAATGGGATGAAAGGGTTATGAGACGATGGGTTGCTGCGCCTCGCTGGCACCGCATGAACTTTACGGGAATTAATTTTCTCCTTTTTCGCCCCGTCGGGAACATGCTTTCGGGTTCTTATTTTGTAGAATGTGAGAGGAAATATGATCACTCTAAAATCATTTCCGGCAGCTTTAATTGAAAGGTACGTGGTTCTTAACTTCAGACAATAAATAACCATATGGAGAATTAAAATTTCTCGCGTGTCGTACATTTTCCTATTTACAACTCGTACTCTTAAAATTTGATTACAGAAAAGTATGTGATTCAAAAATGTGTTTCATAAGAAACTTCTGGGCATCTGAGCTTCTTCTGGCTTCTTCATTCTTGGTAACTATTTGAAAAATTTTCTGAATTCTATATTTTATTATAATTATTATTACCATCATTATCACTATTAGTGAAATGGCTGGATGAAACCTCATACGTATTGAAGAAGGAAATATTATTACTTGAAACTGTTGACCGAAAATAGAAATTAATCAATACGCAATTATGAACCTGAGGAGAATTGTTAAGAGTAAAATGAAGAACATGTTCCGCTGATTCCATCCGAAAATGTCAAAAATTACCATAAAACTGATAAAGAATGGAAAGACACCATGTCGAGTTGGTATACATTTTGAAACGATCAATGCAGCTCCAAGTGCTCTCTATGAAATATACTGTACTAGTCGACGTTTATGAAAATGCCTTTCCAAAACAAGTAACTGATATCATCTTTGCTGCAGGGATTACTTGGCCAGCGGCAATAAGAGTATCATTATCAACAAGAAAACTTCTGCTGGGCATTGATTGGTTAATGTAAAAAAATAATCAAACCATTATTATTTCTTGTGTATCCATGTGACTACTGAAGTGTCCTTTTGGCACTTTTTTTAAATACCTTGCTGTAACATGAAAAATTGCTGGAAAAAATGAAAAACAAAACGGCAAAGGAACAGCGGGATTCGTTAGCTGAACCAAGTTCTATGGAATATAAAAACAATAAAACATTTATAAGACTACAGTGGAGACTATTACATTATTTGGTTCAGGAACATGGGTACTTAGTAAAGCGGATAATAAGATCCTAGCGTTAAAAATGGAGTTTTGGAGAAGCCGCGTTTTCTGAGCGTATTCCCAATGCAAAAAATACGAAAATGATGCAACCAGAGAGATATGTAATGGCATTTCACAAACTAAGTTACTAATCCGTTAAGGACACCTGAAGAGAATGGGGGATACAAGGTGACCTAAATTCGTGGGGCAACGGGTCACTCCTCCCTTTCTTTTCATTTAGTAAAACCTTGAGAATCGCACCAAGACAACCAATAAACTTGGAAAGCATCATTAGAAACAATATGAATGTAAATCTAAAAGCTCGTGGGAGACTTTTTTATAGAAAATATGATAAAGTCAGAAATGAATAACACGCTTTTTGCAATGCTAAAAGCTTTTTGAATGACATGGTTGCTTTTAAGTGCCTTGCCCGACACCTCTTTTTGACCTACAATAATAATGTATAAGAGATGTGAAAGCGAGATCATTTTAGTTGAAACATTGTAGATAAAAATGAAGTGTAACGCACACAAATTTATCTTACTAAAAGGGGGTCGGATCGAAGTAGACGCTTAAACTTTCTAAAAATTCTTAAGTTCAAGCTTAATATGACAGCACTATACACCACAATGTACATTAATGTGTTGCATAGACTGTCCTAAAAACAATTGTCTACCTGTAGGGTGAAATTTCTCATATTGCTTGGAACGTCACAAATTTTTAATCGTGCCAAAGATTGGTGGGCTGCTTCGGATAAGTCAAATACAGGAAATAAGGCAAGTTTGGCTACTGGAGGTGTTATGTGGCTTTATTGTAACCTATTTACAAGATTTCCAATGTAATTCAGTTCTATTGGAAATTGTCAAGTAAATATATACAATTATATTATATTATGTTATATTACAAATTTTTAGATAAATATAATATTATTCCACCCTACGCAATTATGCTTAAGCGGGCGCCAGGCGTCTGCGGCCACGCGATAAAATTTCAGTTTTTTTGAGAAATTTCATAACACATTTTTTATTAATAATTCATAAAAATAGTCATCAATACTCAGTAGTTCACTTCACAAAACAAGAGACTTATCTTACTTCCAACTGATTTTTTTCCCGATTTTACAAGAAGTGGAATAATAATAATAATAATAATAATAATAATAATAATAATAATAATAATAAGTACTATTGTCTAAGTCAGTTATCGCTGTTTTTGTTTATTTTTTAATGTTTCCGTAACAATTCCATTTTTTTTAAAAAAAAGAAATAAAAGTCATAAACAGTTAACCTTGCTAAATGTGAACTTCAAGATAAAGGTATTTTTCCATATTAGACAAGTTTCCGCGTTATGCAATGTAATACAGTAGAACTTATGTTTCGAAGAACCATGATTCTTGTTCACATTGGACACATTTCCGTGTCCACAACACGTTCCGCATTGAGCAAGTTTTACTGTACTGAAATGATTGAAGGCGTTGTCATTATCAACAATACTATACAATAGTATTATTGACCATGACAACGCCTTCAATCATTTCAGTTATGTAAATGTCAAGTATAACTCACCACTAAACCAAAAAGTTTTTTTGAACTTGTTTGAACACAAGTCTCGGACAATCTTGAATGATACGTAAGTAATAAGTATTACCTCATCACAAGCGCTCGTAGACAACAAAAATAGTATTATTCCACGTTTCAGTGTTCTTCGGTATATTTCTACAAGAGAGATAAGTGCCTTGAAGAAATTAATATCCTAAACATTGAGGAATTTTCATTTTTTTTGGGTAGTTCTAGCAAAAAATGCAATGTCATTACAATCGCTTTCTAATGTTATTTTATTTTAAATATTCAGTTTGCAATTTCATTTGGACTAGTAAATAACGGTTTCATATGGAATAATAACAAATCTTTGTCGTAATTATTACTTATTTCGAAACCGTTATTTTTCTCTTCCCAAGATGCACACTATGATCATTGCGGCTCTTGTCAACAACCAGGACGTTTGGCAAGTTTTGTGGGTGCTCCCCAGGACTTAAATTATTCTGAGGAAATATACAACCAACGGTGTTCCCTCTTCCGCATCCATCGCTGTTTGCACTTCTTCCACAGGCTATTCCCTTTTACCCAGAACCTTTGTAGATTCCGCCGCAGACCTCAGAAAGGGATTTATCTTTCCAGGTCACCTATTTCCCCTTCTAGGCTTTTCATATAACAACACGGTGGTAGGAAACCGAAACCGAAGTTCCCAACCCCCGAAGCAATGGATTATTTTTGGAAATTCCGGTGCCATAAATGTCTTCGAGTGTGAAATTTTATGTGAAGCGTGCCGCTCTACCTGACGAAGGGACAGTCGGCATTCGAGGGGTCGTCTCCAAGGGGAGGTTTCGGTTTTCTTAATATTTGGTTCGGCACAAAGCGGAATGCGAAAATAAAGGCGTCAAGGAGCCAATGCACGTCCGCGGCGGCGGCGGGGGTCCGGACCCCCTCGCCGCGCTAGGGGGGCCCCGCCTCGCGGACCCGCGCCGCGTGCGGAGACGCCGCCTGTGGTTTCGGGTCTAAAGTGGCTCCTTATTTTAATTGCAGGGCATTACAGCCCGCGGGCGCAACCGTAACTCCGGAAGAACGGAGGCGGAAGGCGGTCCTCTCCACGTCGAGGGCCCCTCCTGCATCATACATGACAATTCCGCGGGGAAACGACGGTGGCTCCGGCGCGGCGGGACGTATTCAGAACGACACGAGTGTATCCTTTCGGGACAATAGTCTATAAAAAAGTCTTCTCTTGAAACTGTATCCCGAGGCAGAAAGGTGCCACGTAAAAGACATAGTTCATCGACTACAAACGTCTGTAATCCATTCGCAAAAGTATTCCGATGAGTTGAATGCCTGAGTGTTTGTTCCACGATCCGTTTGCTCCATTTCTGAAGCATGTGACAAAGGCACCGCTGACTTGCATGAGATGGGACAGATGGGTTAAAGGAATATGTTTGAAGGAGAGGGAATATCTACGGAATACTGAACTTAAAAATAGTCATGGGAAACGAAAACACACGAAAATTGTTTCCTAGCAAGGAGGCTGAGGGACCTGATTCTTAATCTATATGGTTGTCATCAAAATAATAATTCCACCAAGAATCAAGCCAATGTTTTCGCTACTATTCAGAACATAAAAAAAAGTTCAATTGTGTGCTTAATAGTGAGCAAATTTTCATTTAATTTTTTCATTTTGTTTTTTCAGAACCTGGATTGAGGAAAGAGCTCCAAGCAGTCGAATTGGCAACAGCATCTTACGAACAATGGCGGAGATGAAGAATGGTCGCAGGAATGGAAGCGAATATACAAAAAGAAAAGAGAGGAGAAGGAGAATCGAGGGAGAGGAGAAGAAGAAGCCGCGGTGGTGCTAGAGGCTCACATAAAGCACCGCAGCTCCGTAACCGCCTCTACCCGCCCATTGGTCGTCGTCATGGAAACGCGGAAGGATACGCCGGGAGCCTTCTTCTCTTCCACGTGATAAATCTCCCGCCTCGCGTTCTCCTTCCGCCACCCCTCCCGCCTCCCCGCGCTCTGCTTCTTTCTCTTACCCTGGCCCTCTCTCTCTTCTTCTTCTTCTTCTCCTCCTCCGCAGCCTCCTTCTACTCCGCGGTGGCGCGGCGAGGCGTAGCGCGGTGCGGCGCGGCGAGGCTCGGCGCGGCGAGCGCGCGTGGCGGTGGAAATACGAATTAAGTATAAGTTAAATCTACTTTTATTAAACTTTACTCTATCTCCCTGCCGCGCTTTCCAAAGTACGGCGAACGTAACTCCTGTTAATGGCTTCGTTTAAATTTCAAAAGCGCGCTCGGCGTTTGCAAGCGCCCGCGCCCGCCCGCGAGCGACCAATGGGGCGGCGACGGCGGCGGCGGGCTTGATGGAACGCGAACGCATTAAGCCTGATATAAGTTGCTAATTTTCCTCTGGGAATTTTTACTTTTCGGAACATCACGACGCGTTCTGCTGCCACTTTCTAATCAGTATAACGCAGGATAATGTCGCAGAGATGGAAGGGGGATCCAATGAGGATGACAATTGTCCAAATGCATGAGCAGACTGAAGGTATTGCTGAGATGACTCTCCAAGTGTAGATATGCTTAAATGTTGATAAGATTTGTTTATCTAAAAGTTTTATATACCTTCTGTGTTCGAATAACTTTTCTATAGGGCAATAAAACTAAATTATGGTTAATACTATCATTTCCTTGCATAAGCGGGGGAGGACCGGACAAATCACGAGATCACCTAGGTAATGAAACTATGTCCAGTTATTCAATGACGGAAGCACAAGGCATTCATCTGACAATTAAACGTGAATAATATTTTCATGAAAGGATTTTTAAACACAAATAAATTTTTCAATGGAATAAAGGGTGTCATTTGACAAACTTGGATGCTTAACGGCAGAATGGAAAATACATAAAAAGTGCGCTCATTCAAAATGTTTAGATGTATTTTGGAGGAATATATTTTATTGTTGAGGAATTAATTATGAAAGAACAGTTTACTTCGTAATCATGTGTTTTAATTATTATGTAGGATCAATATTTATTGAATGCCATACTTGAGATACGAAGTATTTTTGTGAAAAGCTGCAAGAAAAATATCACTTTTTTCAGATTATTTTAAGCTTTAATCAACTAGCAATTATCAATTTACAATCACGAATATTTTTCGAAAGTTTGTGCAGTGGAAAAAATAGTTTATTAAGTGAAGGTCATTACTGGTATGGAAATTGGACTTCATTTCATAACTATAAATTTTGTCAATCACGTTAAGTGAAGTGGTCGAGTAAGTGAAAATTTTAGCGTACAGTCGCTTATAATTAAAAGTTCACAAAATCGCTTGGTGTGCAGATTATTTTTATAATCTTCATAGGTAGTTAAATTTAGCAGCATAACAATGCATCAATTGGAGAAAAACATGTCCAAACTTTAAGGACTTAATGCATAAATATCGTTTTTATTTATTTAGACTTTTATCATAGGCTAATAACCAAACATTCCAATTGTATGGCTCTAGGGGTCTGCAATGTTTCCCAATTCCTTTGTTCTTTCTTCGTGATGGAAACTTATTCCGGGATCGACCACCGACTGCTGAGCAGCCCCTTTGAAGGACGCCCACATCGTCTGGTTTTCTTCAGTTTCCCGAGCGAGACATCCACAGTGGCCGGTGTTCCGCCGGCCGCCCGCCCCTCCCCAGCTGCCCTCCCGCCCTCACCCCGTCCTCGGCTGCCCCGCCCCTCCCCGCCCCACCCCGCCGCCGGCTCCTCCGCGCCCACTCCCGCATTCCCGCCAACCGGCCGAGCGAGCAGGCGGCAGCCGGGCGGCGCACGGCGCGCGAGAGTTACGGCCTACACGGCCAGAACCAATAAGAGATAGCATAATTAATCAGCCGGGCGGGCGGCTACAAAAAACGGCGCGGCGCCGCCCCCTCCCCCTCCCCGGCGCTGCGCCCCCGCGGGGCTCGCTCGCTTGGGAAGCGCCTTTCTGGAACGATCGCGCCAGCAGGGGTGGGGGCCACGGCAGGGCGAAGGTAGGAGGCGAGGCGCGCGGGAGGGGGGAGGGGAGGGAAGGGCAGCAATTGATGATCCCCGCAGCGATGCACAGGGTGCTTGAGAAAGAGCTGACGACTTTACACGACGTTCCGAATGAGCCGTGAAGTGGCACTAGTATCCCGAGTGGGCTGTTTTTGTCTGCACACGGAACAGCATGAGGGTTGCCATTCCTGCCATTACGACTGATGTAAGGGAGTCGCACGATGATGTATTGAATTTCTAAATTATCTTCTTGAAAGTGAGTTTACATAGTCAAGCACACGGTTTCGTTTTATTTTTAATAAAAGCTTCTGTAAAATGACTCAAACATTTCATTTCGATAATCTTTTGTACACAAATTGTGGAATAAACACAAGATTAAATTCGTCACATTTGATTTTACGACAACTTAAAATTGAAGCAACTGATACCGATGCAGGGGGACGGTCAAAGCGCCATTATGGTAAAGGATTAGTTTACACCATGCTGGTTCTAAAATATGCGTTAGCCTTGTAAGAAGTATTCTCCCCCCCCCCTTCTTAGGCCTTGTAAGGATGAGGCGCGGGCGTAGGTGTGTGCTGCTCTAGCAAAAAGAAATGACCGCCTCGCCGAGGACACTGGTTGGGTATATTGAAAAGCACTTGATCGTCCAAAAAGATACAAATCAAGAGCGACATTGATGTAATGGTTGAAAATTAACACATGATATTTGTCATTTTTGTTTTATATTAAAAATATTTGTATATTTCTTTGTTGAAAATGAGAAATAAGCGTTTTTTAAAAATATCTAAACGAATTACATTGTAATAATACATTATTACTTCCACAGTAAAGTAAATAATTCAACCTGAGAATGTTTTCTTTAAGTTTCATTGACAAATTTAGCTAATTTCGTTGTTTAGATTAATTTCAACTAACAAGCATAACGTGCCTGCAAAAACATACTTTACATACAATTACAGGATTAACAATAAATATTTCGCAGGGAGAAAAGCGATCGCTCTTCAATATCTATTGGCCAATAATTGATATCTTATATTTCAGCACTTATCACTAAAAGCATTAAAATTTCAAATTCTTAAATATTTCTCTTTTGAATTGCAAATATGTTTACTTTGTTTCAAGATTGACTGCTATATAAATTTCATCTGTGTAAATATCAAGAGAGTGTTTAATATGTTTTCATTGTATACAGCGATAATGTTTCTACAGTCAAACATTTCAATTTAGCCATCAATTAATTTCAAACAAGAGGAAAATCCAATTAAATTTTATACTTGGTTTAATCCATCGGCCCTGTTAAAAGCTGGTTGTTATGTTTTATCTACAGATATTAACATTACCTAATTTCTGATATAATTTATTAGATGGAAGACATGAACGCATTTATGTAAGCTACGTTACATGAATAATAACTCGATAATGTATTTGCCTACACTCTTAGAATCTGGTTCAAGCAAGTATCCTAGAAATTCAGTAGATTATTTTTCCAATTTTCCTAAGCCAAGAAGATTGTGGTTCAAAATTCAAAATTCCCAACCTCATGTGACTTCTTTCCTAAGACTCGAAGTGCAATACACTGTCAAGATGTCGAGGAGCTTTTGAGGAAGGGAATTTTCATCTGAATATTCATAGCATATCCTTCCTTGCTTTACGAGTAGATACCCAAATGCGAGCATTCTCGTAAAATTGGGAAAATCCATTTGATAACATGCGAGGTCGACTATTCTCAATGAATATTCTGAAACCACAATTTTTGCTTCACCAATATCGTATATCGTGCTGAAACGTGTAAGTGCTGGTTGAACGCATGCATGACATGTCCGAAACATCTTGTTCCCTCTCACACAGAAAATTCCCGACAAAACAATTACACTGTTTCCCTATAAACATAGCAAGTGATGAAAAATATAATTTTATTTCTTCGAGAAATTCGCATTCAATTACAATTTTAATTGGGCTATCCTCGAAGTATACAAGCTTGGCCTTCACTTTTTCAATGTTGAATAGTGACTCTTGTTTTCAATAATGTCTTTAATTTATGACTTGAAAAGGTTTGAAAGATACAGTAAAGCTCGTTTTTGCATCACTGTCATCATTAGAGAATGGATAGATATGTAGTATGAAACGTCAAAATATATAATGAAAACAGTAAGAATATGTAACAAATATGTAAAATCGAATATAATATGTAATATTAAAAGGATCTAATTATAAAACACATGTACATTATACGGCATTACGCTTAAAAATTATCTAAACAAATTTTAAAAATAATACAAAATATGGCGGTATCTACGACCAGCAAACAATGCCTGCAACATGCAGCTCTCGCATCGAATGAACGTCGGCGATCCCCAAAGTTTCTCTGAAATTAAGGTTAAAGGTCACGAAACGCGATGTCAATGTTATATTTCCCATCTAAAGGTGAAAATGGTCTCAGTCGCTGATGGGTACTTCCTGCTAATGAGACAACTGGAGCCGGTGCGCCGGACTGTAAGAACATCACGCGCCTTCGCGTTGGGCATATGAGTAAAAGGTAGACCTGGAATACCTAGAGTCCGCAGTAGTAATTTAGAGAAAATACTGTTTTTTGAAAATACTTATTTTAAAAACTCCATAAAATTGAAGAATATTGATAAAAGAAAAATATATTTTTGTGAATAGCGAAATATGTAAAAATATGTAATAAAAAACTTGGATATTGTATTAGGGCGGCGGCTATTCGCCAAGATAACAAATTTAAAAATGATATAAAAAAAATAGTTAATTACATAAATATCCGGTCTCGAGTCATTAATTGTTAAGGCCGGTAATTAAATAAATAAATAATATTGGACAACGGTGAGTGCTAATGGAACTATCTCAGACTTTTATGAGTAATTTAGTTCAACCATTCTTTAGTTATAACTCAGTCATTATAATGATTGAATTATAAATTGCCCGTTTTCAAAATTAAAATACAGAGATAAAGTAAGAGTTTGAATTTCATAGGATGTTTTTGTGAAACACAATCTATAATTCACCTAAGTCTTAGGGTCTAGCAAAAACCGAAACGATCTGAGAAATAAATATTCTCAAAGACTAATGCAAAAACAGCCATTTGTTAAATTCTGAAATTTTATTGACTTAGACTTTATTTCTATAAACAATTTTAATTTTTTTAGTTTTCCAAAGGAAAGATCAAAGTAAATCAGAATTATTTTCAACTGAATAAAACTGCACATTTCCACCTAATGATCATTTTGTTTTAAAAATCATATTGTTTTTACCAAATTTGAATAAAAGAAAGTTTTGTTAATGTTTTGTTAATGTTAATGTTTTCAGTGATGTGAAGATTTCTGAAACGAATAAAAATGAACAAAATTTCTTTGATTTGCATAGCTACATTGTTGCTTAATTACGTAAATTGTTCCATTTTATGAAGATAGTGTTCTTAATTCTATTCAATATAAATGTAAATTAATTGAGAGCATATTCTATTTTTGTACGTTAACGCCTTCTCGGGATAACCCATTCCCGGGATTTTATAGTTTTATTAGTTTTATTTTTAAAGCAGGCACTGACCACAGAGTTTAAGTATATTTCTCTTCTTTATTTTATTTTATGACCTCTCTGTCCAGCAAATCAGGTTTTTCAGTGAGTTGAACTGAATACAGAACGAATAACATTATGAATATTTATCATAAGCTTTTTTAAAGCTCCCGAGACCCTCGACTGATGGGTGGCATGTATATATATATATATATATATATATATATATATATATATATATATATATGTGTGTGTGTGTGTGTGTGTGTGTGTGTGTGTGTGCATTCATTATTTTATTCACCCACCACACGTGTGTAACTTTCTGAAAGAATTATAATCAATTTTAGAAACTTACTTTTTATGTTAAAGATATTCATTGGCCCTTTTATTGGTTCATTTCGAATTTTCGGACAATTTGATCATTGGAAAGGGGCTCCGTCTTAATTCATCTGGGTTATCGACATTCATTTGTATTCATTGTTATATTTGTTTGAATCATACTTCACCCCCCCCCCCCAAAAAAAAAGTGTGCCTTAAATAAGAAAGTGCCGAAAGCGGGAACCGATACCCTACGCTTCATGGAAAGCGCATTGAAGCGCGTCGTGTACCTCGAAGGACGCGCAGACTGCCGAGGCGAGTGGCGGCGCGAGGCGCTGCCGGTGGCCGCGTCGCGCGTTACGAGCTGTTTGGGCGCGGCGCTTTCGGGTTTATGGCGCTCGCCGAAACTTTTACTGACTCTCCAACCACCCTCCCGTCCCCGCCCCCGCCGCAGCCAGCGCCGCTCACTTTCTTCCGGAATCAGGTGCCTGCTTATGCTGCATCCCACGGAAGGTGGCGGAAGAGGTAATACTGCCGTCATCGAATTTAATGCGACGATTCAAGACGACGTTTATGCTTATTGGATTGAGAATGTGGCCAATGAAATTAATACGGCGACAGTTATAGCAAAGACATGTGAAAATGTTGCTCGTTTCCTCTTTCCTATTATTAGTTATACTACAATACAAATTTTATATTATTTCTTTTAACGTTTGTGTATTCATTCTGTTTCTCTTCAAAGTGAAATTCCGACAGTGATAAACGTAGAAAAAATGTATTTACAATATATCATAGTATTATAAAAATAAAAAGTTTATGACACTTTTATTATAAGTAAAATTTTAATAGTTTTATATAGCTCTAAATACAATTTATATCTGCTATTGATATTTATTAAATATTATTTAGAGCTTCATAAAACTTTATTGAATTTTAACTTGTCACAATAACTAGTACATGACCAGAAAAAAATGCGTGAAGGTATAATGAGTACAATTGATGACCTAAGTTTATGGTAATCTATCCATATCTAATTTCCAAAGAAGGAGAGTATTACTCTGAATTGCAAATTTATATTGAATAGATTCTAAAGAAGATAACTTGAACATCATTCTTCTTCGAAAAAAATGTGGTATGAAGAGATAATAATATAATGCCAAATAAGAGTATTAATTCTTACTTTTAAGTTAAGCTATAAGTCACTGACATGTATTATCTAAAAACGTAATATTATTAAAAGTAGTGAATTTATATCAAGATTTAGTGAATTTATTTCAAGTTTAAATACAATTAACATATTAGTGTAAATAAATTTCAGTTTCAAAAACATGAAATCTTTTATTTTAAATATTTGAATATTTAAATAATAAAAATCAAAACATTTTTCTCAATTTTACAAGTATAATTTTGAATCAGTCCAATTAACGTATCACAAATTTCAAATTAATCGAAGAGCTTTCTTTTTGTAAATGCAAATATTCAAAAAAATTTATTTCATACACGAAACAATCTCTTTACTCAAAGCGCATATTAAGACCTGAAAATACATAAATTTCTTGAGGAATCAGGCATCTCCGACAGGACCACCGACACACTCATCACCTCTAACGCTGTCCTCTCCGCTCCCTTTCGTATCCTAGCAATCCGTGTCTTGGACGAACGCAAAAGTTCCTCCATCAAAGTCAAGACCTCATCAAACGTCGCGACGACTTGATCGCCGACTCCGTGAGGATCCGCGGCGGCGGCAGGGGCGGCAACGTCGGGCTGAACACGCGTTTATGAGTGGCGAGGGTGGAGCGCCCCTGTGACGCTGTTGGCAGATATAAAACAAGGAAGGAGCGCGCGCGTGGCTAGGATCCCGACGCAAATGGGAGCGTAAAAATTCATCGTCTAGGGGGGTGGAGAGCGGCCTTGTGTCCGAATATCTCGTAAAAAGATCGGCATGTGCGTACTGCATCGGGGTGGGTGACAAAGCTACACGCAGTCCAAAGAATTTGGGTCAAAAGGACTTACTAGCGCAACTGAATGGCGATTGTAGAAGTTTTCTTCTCTGAAGAATATTGTCATTACAGATATTCGAACATTTCAAGTACAAATGTCAAGGAAGCTTAGCAGAGAAAAGTTTGCAAACTTAACTCAAACCTAATTTTAAACAAACTCAATGTAAGTTAAGTATTTGATATTTATAGGATAACTTAGTATACACTATGAAAAATTACTTTAAAATATTATACTCCGGAATGAAAAAACAGTTGAGAAATCTGGTCTGGTCGTACGTCATTTTGTAATGATAGCTAACAAAAAAAACAACACTTTTGTAAAATGTTTCTTTAATCGTCGAGAATAAGATTACATTAAATTTCTATTCATTCATTTTGCATTTTAATAGAACGTTGTTAAAAAAAACTCATCGTTCACAATGGAAACTGCCATGTATTTCTTATTCAGATATAAATATTGACTAATTCACTTTCTATAAATACAACCATTTATTTCCATATCATTAATTTAACTTTTATGGTTCTTTTTAAAGGAACTAAATGATCTAAATATATTTAAACCTAGTAATGACTCTTTTGAATGAAAAATGAAATAAATATTTTATCATATAGGAAATACATATCTCGTTTTAAAAGCTTGTAATGGTCTAATCAGCTCTTCAAGCGAAAAAATAACGTTACTTCTGCAAAAACATGAAAGACGAGGAACAATATAAAAGCAATACTTCAAAGAAAAAGTGAAAACATTCCAAGATTATTCAACTGTTTATAGCAATTATGTTAACATTATTCTACAAGACTTTGTGGCAGCAAAAATGAAATATTACAAGCGAACACTGAATTGAAGATTCGGACTACGGTTAACTGAAAGAGAAAGTATGAAACTTATATTTACACTTGTTAGTCAAAGACACGTTGCTATTTATTCGTTTCATCTTAACTTACGTTGTCAACTTACTATCAAATCGAATTTGAGTATGTGTAATGTTCTGCGATCCAGTTACTGGGCGAATAGATTCCCATTATGCACTATGTAGAATTCAAGGTATCGTTTGAAAGCTGTGAATTCATTATACCCGTCATTTTCATTTTTTCAGTTCATCGTCCTAAAAATGTTAGTAAACAATAAAGATGTGAAACAAAAACACAGCGTCTTGCGTAAATAATCTGCTGCAAACTGTTAACAACGAACTTAGATGACTCCGCAAAAAATACCGAGCCTGTCGACAGGGAACCAGCGAACTCTATTGGCGTCACAAAGAACTGCTGCCATTCTATTTTAATTCTTGAAAGTTATGAACAAGGAAATATGTGATGACACAAGGGATGAGAAATGCCATATTGAAGTCCACGAGAATTATTTACATGAGAACATGTAATATTTCTTAAAGTGCATTTGTTCAAAGAGCACTTGTTTCCCTTTATTGTAATATTATTTTATTTCAGTTTACATTGAACCAATACTAATTACAACTAAGTATACGTCGGATTATCTAGCCGCAGATATGAATTCGCAGCCTTATTTGCGGTTACAACACACGCAACCGTAACCATTTCCACACGTCCTGAGAAAAATCCCTGGTTGCGGGATTGGCTATGGTCCTGCTCCACGCAGTAGGGCACAGGGCGCGAGCGAGCGGCAGGGCTGCGTTGCAGTGAAGGGAGGGCCGGGTCAGGGCGATCCGGGGCGATCGGGGCGATTGAGGTCGCGAGGCCTGTCGCCCCCTGTGCCGCGCCGCGCCGCGCCGCGCCGTCGCCTAATGAGATGGGCCGTTTGCATGCAGATGTGTGATTGGCTCACCGCTGACGCTCCGCTCCCTCGGACGATTGCCCCTCGAATTCTGTTTTCGCTCGGAATTAAGTCCTCAAGTGGATGGGAAGGTACAAGATGAAGGAAGTACAAGAATGGTTATACCGATTTACAGATAACCGAGAGATATCGCACTTAGCTCCTGTGCACAATTTTGTATTTTAAGTACTAATAAATCTGCAGAAACAGCACTTCCATCAAATATTGTTTGTTAACTCCAGAAGTGTTTCATTTATCTTTAATGAAAATTGTTTGACTTAGTTTTTTTTTTTAATCAAAGAGTATTTCATGGAGTTTGTAGTTAACATCAGATTACTTTTGTAGAATTTTGTTCGTAAATCTTTGCGTCTCCCATCACGTAATGTTACCCAATAATACGGTATTACGATTCAAAATTTCTTATTTTACTAAATAAATTCCAAGATTAAAACAAAAAAATTAAGACGAAGGGTAATGTTAATGCTGACTTTTTGTTTAAAATGTGGTAAAATCTGCTCAAATACAATGCGATTGAATTTGATTACCGATATGAATTGTAGAAGGAATTGTCAACTGATTAAATTTGTAAATTCTTGTTTTTTATTTATTTATGAAAATTGGGCTGATAATTTCTTTTTGATCTTCTTTCAAGGCTATTTACGAGGCAATTTGTATTTCTTTGTATGTAATATTATTTTCTCTTTGAAAAGTATTGTATACAGCAGTATACAGCATAGTCGCATAGTTACTACGTTACATAGTACTCATACACACACTTCAAGTGGATTCGATAAACACAGAAAATTGTCATTTTATACTAACGTAAAACCCGTGTGTGTGTGTGTGTGTGAACAGTTTATTTGCAAGAAAATCCGTCCGAAAAGGGTCGTAGATAAATGAAGTTATTTACTTAACTTAGGCAGAAACATAACCATTTCCAAGCATCTGCTCTTTGGTCAAAGTCTAATTTTCTTGGGACGAAGAGTGCCCGCATCAGAAGATGGATGTGTCGCAGTCCGCCCCAAGGGAGCGTTACCCGACACCGACATCTACCAGTGGTGGCGGGTGGGCGGGCGAGCGCTGAGAGGGTGGCCGGCGCAGCGGCGGCGGAGAGCGATGGCCGTGCAATGTGATTGGAAGCGGCCGGCGCCCTGCCCGTCCCTGCAGCTAGGCCCACGCCCTCCACTGTTCCTCAGACAAACAACTCCGTTGTTTGTTGTCGCCCCCGAGAACGCCCGAGAGGGGTGTTGATGACGTGTCGGCGGCGTCGTCTGCGCCGTCCTCGCTGCTTCTGCTCGCCGCCGCCCCGCAGTGGTGCCAACGCTGCGACGCATAAATCCCCAGCCGCGCCGGCGCGCCGCCCGGGGGCGAGATAACTGCGCTCGTAAATAACCAGGAGAGCCAACTTGCCGGGGACACAAAAGTTTTCGTGCGGGAGCGGCGGAGAGCGGCCGGGGCGGGGCGGGGCCGAGCGGCGGCGACGCGGCGGCGGCGGCGGCTCCGGGCAAGAGAGCCGAGCAAGTTTTAATCTTTTACAGGGCTTCTCGGCGCGCGCGCGGCGTGGGTTATTGTTAGTCGCGCGAATTCCAAGTCTCGGACGGCGAACTTGTATAATCTAAACAGCCAAGTTTCTCGAAAATTAAACTGAGCCCTCCATGATAGATGGCGCGCTCAACAATAGGAATCCTAAGGAGCGGGTGGATGTTTTGTTTTCTTTCCCCTCTCACATTGCAGAGGGCAATGAATGCGTCGGAAGGACAAGGACGTTGCAGGGGTAGCAGTGGGCGGGGCGGGAAAGAAGAAGCGAAATCGGCGCGGTAGTGGGAAAGTTGGGGTGAAAGAAGGGAACATAATGTGGAAGATAATGGCACGCCAGGGCGTCTTTTTAGAATGAGAGTTGAAGGGAAGGATGAAGGGTAAATATTAATATTTTGCTCCAAAGAAACTTTGGAATGTATTCTACGCGAGGCTCTAGAGTTTTGCTAGTTTTGTTTTTTCAGTGGATATCTGTGTATCACTTTTGAATTCTAAAACATCAAATTCAAGAAGATTGCATTTCAGAATCTTGGGATAATATCGTATGTTTTTCATCTGGACCACCCTTTCCTTTGTGAAATATCCCAGAATTGTAATGTTAGTGATAAAATATTTAAAAAACAATTGCTTAAAAATATTCAAATTACAGCAATACTACAAATTACCACACTCTTTAAATATAATTATCAGAGTAAAATATGTTGGTGTAAAAAATGCAGAGAAAACAGAACGAAAACTCAATAAATGTGATTTATCCTCCTAATTCTGTTTATATCACCAAAAGTTTACACTCTTTTCCGGTACTCTTTATAACGACTCGTGTTCATTTCAGGGCCAGATAAATGTCTTAAGGGTCTCTAAGCAAGGACAAACAATGCGGTCTTATAATAATATTCAAATCTGAATGGAATCCGTATGAATGTTAAAAAACTAGAATAGAACATCTCTCTTAACCCGAACCCTTTTAGCCAAAATAGCGCTTAGCCGAAACGATCGGATAGTAATGAGAAATCGAAACCAATGCGATGCGCGATGTTTATTACGCGTATTTTTATGTTAGGATATTAAATATTTCGTGGTATACTCTTCACATTTACAGTCAATGCATCTTTTAAAAATTGTTTTCGATTGCCTTGAGGTTCATGAAAATATAGGAAGAAATTGCGCCTTCTCTCGTTTTATTGATGAAACGATGGCAAAATATCGCTGCTGATGATGTGAGAAGAACAGACAAGGATAACGATTTTCTGAAAAAAAAAAGTAGATCTTCTGCAATTGTAAAAATAGAATGTACTTGTACACTTACATTTGAAGAGTAAAAGTCTGTTGTGGAAATTGAAAAAGTAATTTTTATTTCATCTATTGGCACTTTCTTAAACAAATATTTGGTTGTCCGAAAAGACCCCTTTATCTCAGTTAACAAAGTTTCTATCGCATGAACTTCGCAATTTCAAATATTAATATTAACATATTTTAAATGGTTATAAACTACTATAAATGTTTGTTAGGAGAAAACTATTGGAGGTATTCAATCTGTCGAGAGCCCTTAGCTCTCGCTTTGTGTGCTTATGTGTTAATACAGTCGTGGATGATTCCTTTACAATCTTTACTTAGACATCCCTGCACACGCCGTATTCGTAAATCCACCTCAACTAAAACTATTTCTAAAAAGCAACTGACTGAAGTTAAAAAAATATTATCCCCAGTCTTTTAAATTTAAAATTAATTCCTTGTGAATTTATGCACTTGTTATTGGGTTTGTAAGACCAAGAGATACATACTCTCTCTCTCTCATCTGCAAAATTCTGTTCGATCTCTGATGTGAAATATCCTGGGGCAGAGCCACTTGTTGTCGATAAAGCAATTAAGAACAGAAAAGTGTGATAAAAATTTTCTTTGTAATGTGAAGACAACAAAAATATATGAATAACATCTTGATTGTATAACATGGAGATAACCTAATCTAAGTTAAAATGTTCATTTGCAAATTATTTTTTATTGGAAAAAGGAATATAAGTGAATTTCATATTTTATTTCTAACCGTCAAATGATTTTAAGTATAGAACTTACATAGACATTTAGAAAATTATACTTTCTGAGATTGATGAAGTAGTCAATTGCAAAAAAATATAATCATTCACAGAAGTAAATTTACATTATATACGCCCACCAAATTGATGAAGTTAAAAAATAATTGCAAATATGTAAACAATTTTGTAGTATTGTTTTGGTGCGTAAGGAAAAATTACTTAGAGTTTTACTGTTATTCGATTCTGTTGCATCGAACGAGTTGGAAAAGTGATTCTTAATGATTTATAGATCAATCGCATCAAACGATTTGGAAGAATGATTCGTACCACACACCTTTTCGTATTATTCTGGAAATTCCGGTTCGTAGAATCTGAATTCGCCTGCACGCCCTGTACTTGAAGTTTCGAGAAGAAAAATGTATTTATTCCTTTTATTCCTCACGCGCGATTAAACCTCAAACAATAATCTGGTTCAAAACAAATATTTTTCTTAGAAATTCCTCCCACAATCCTTTTCCGAATCATAGACGTATAAAAATAAGAAACCATTTCCCCCTCTCCTTTTGAGAAAAAAGGAACGTAAGAAATACGTGGTCGTACCCTCGCTTACGAGATCGGGCCTTTCCTTTCTTCCGGAGAAAAGTTTCTGCATCCTTCTCTTTTCATTTTTCCCCGCGTCCCAAGATCCCGCATTAAAATAAAATGCGACTGTCGGAGGCCGCCATTAGAGATGCTACATTAAACAATCCGAAAGAGGAGCGAGAGGCGCCACAGCCGCTGCTCGAATAAATTTTTGATATTTTCTGACGTAAATGGCGTCCCGGGCCGGTCCTTCAGGTCCGCCCTCTCTCCTCCCACGGCCGCCTCCATCTTATTATTACCGCCGCTACCTCTGCAGAGGCCGAACGCAGCCGCGCTCGCTCGCGAGGCGGGGCTAGGCTGGGCTGGCTGGGTGGCCTCGTCCCGCCCCGCCCCTCCCCGCCCTCGCTCCACTCTGGGCCGCCGTTTCGCACCCCATGCCTGCGCCCGCCCCCGCGATGCATATTTCAGTGAACGGGCGCCCTCAGGGCGCTCCGCCACCTGCGCGGGACGGCCCGGGCGGAGCGGCGCGGCGTGGTGCACCCGACAACCGACGCGCCCGCGCCCGCCCCGCGGCAGCCTATTGATAAGGACGCAGGGCGCGGCGCCTGCCGGGGACTCAAGTGCGTGTCGAGGACAGGGAAATCCCTGCGCGGAAGGCCGGAAGTACGCCCTTGGACAGACGGAAAGACCCCCTTCCTTTCACTTGGGCACGACAAGTGTTCTCAGCAGTCTGTCGCAAGTGACGTGCAGATAGCGCCCTTCAGCAACGCTCATCTTGTAAAATATCTGAACAAATTTCTTCACATTTCAGCTCATGAGAGAATTTACTACATTATAAACTTACTAAATAATTGCGTTTTCTAATAAAACATTTTAAAAATATTGATATAAAAGAAATATCACAAAAAAGACTGAATATAAAGGAATAGCTGAAGTTCAGTCTAGAGCTATCGACCATAAATTATTTTCAGTTGAAATACTAATCAATCATTTTCTCAAGATAACTGTATGTATGTTTGCTATTAGAATTGCCTTCAGCATATAGTGCACACCGGTTCTCTGCCTTCTCAGGAGTAATGTTGAAAATAAAACGTGAATATTTTTTTATGCTGACTATACTGTAGGCATTTCACCACGCAGCGAATTAAAACCTGTCACGAGCACTGAACATCCTTATACAACACTCGCCTGTCCTTAAATCAAGTTCGAAGGCGTCAGCACAATCAAGCACGCAATCATGCAGCTTAAGTAATCGAATCTCGTATGAAGGATTCGCAACCACCCAGCCGTTTATGTAAATGCCCCGCGCAGCCCCAGGGACACGGCGCGGCGCGTCCGCCTATGGCCGCTGGGGGCCAAGCACGCGCCAGGCGAGGCGAGGCGAGGCGAGTGTCGCTCGGCAATCGCAACGAGGGCTGGCGCGCAAACGCCCGTGGCGCTGCGCGACGCCGTGGTGCGTGCGGCCTCGGGGCTGCAGAGCGTGTGCGGAGTGAGGATCGGCCGACTCACTTGGATTCGCAAGTCACTTTCCGCTCTTCCCAGAAGCGACCCCCGCTCCCTGGAACCGCCTCACGAGAGGCTGAGAAATGCATTGCACGCTACGTGGGTAGAGAATGACCATGTTTAACTCGGAGATGGCGTTGCGTTTATAAAATATCCAGTGATTTCTTCATTTCAAAGGCAGCGATACGAAGTAAGAGAACTGATTCGCCCCTTGCAACTGCATATGGAGAGTGTTAGGATTGTCTTTAAAGAAAACCTTAAAATTGGACCCAAAATTTAAAAAAAACCTGCATTAATAACATTAAAACGTCTCCACTTTGCTTCTTGCGAGGATAACATAAACATTTCGACAGAAATTTTACTTAAAAGACTCAATAATAAGATACCTGAGATGATGTGAAGCAGAGTACCTTAACCACAATGAATTTATTCAAATAAATTGTTTGTATTTGCGGGCAGTCAAGTCAAGTCGAAAAGCCTCAGGGTCATATCTTTTTAATCTTATCACCTCCTAACCTACTCAAAATCATAAGGTTTCTCATTGTTGAATACCACTCCTTTCTCTCTGTAAAGATAACAAATGGAACATCCAAACAGACACTCGTTTCGAAGCTCATAAGCCAAACGAGTTCCTGTTAATTCGAACTATGAGTAGAAAACCTGGTCAAGCAAAAGAGCAGGTCTTTCGACCTGAATCTCACTAAAATGGGCATCTTTATTATTATTATTATTATTATTATTATTATTATTATTATTATTATTATTATTATTATTATTAAACCACATCAATTTTCCAAATTAAAAAAAATATTTGTAATCTACATGAGTGTGTGTTCTGGAAGTTCGCTGCTGAAGCTAAAGTTCGTAAACATTACGAAACACAGAGCCTGGAGGAAAAAAACAAGGTGAAATTTTAATTAAGTAAGTGCATTCTCTGTCTTGTGACTATTTTTGTAGTATGTATTTCTTCTTTTATTTCTCTTATTGTTTTTCAAATTTTCTGAATTACAAAAGGTGTCTCTCAATTTATATTTGTATTTATGGTTTCAGAATTATTTTATAGAAGTATGTTCAGACTACGGAGTTTGACAGCATGGATATCATGGCTCATGATGTGTACAATTAATGAGGAATAAAAATTCTCGTACAGCACTCTGAGCGGAAAAATTTACACGGAGCTCTACCGACTAAGATTTCAATTCTCTTAAACTCGTTATAATAATGTTCTACAAATGCAAATGCATCCTTACCACTATGATATCCTCACTGCATTTACAGAACAAGGCTCATTTATTTACATTTTTTCTTAGTAAAAGAGTCAAAAGTGTCACATCAGAGACACCAATATAGGGCTAGAATTCGGGGTTGGAAGAAAGCTAGGTGTAGTCGCTCGTAAATAATTATCTGAGATTCCTCTCAAACTTACAATTTACAATTACTTCAAATGAAACTGACGTCGAATAAAAATTCCTGCCGGGTTTCAAAAAATATTTTCTAGGCTTTCATTTCAGTACTAGCTCCATCTTCATTCTTAACACTTATTATACATCAAATTCTTTTCGTTTAATCTCTTCCATTCCCCCATCCCTTCCAACAAATCGAGAACCGACGCACCCTGCTAGCACTTCGCCTTCACCCAGCGCACCCAAATCAATCGATCGGAAACGGCCCCCACGCGCGTTTCGCGCCTTGCAGCAACCGGAGGTGCAGCGCGACACGGCGGGGCGAGTGCGTCAATGGCGAGGGTGGCGCCCCCTCAAAGGGGCGTGAGGGCTGCGGGTGGGCGCGCGGGGTGGGTGGCCTCGGCGGCCGCGTGACCGGCGCGGGGGGCACGCGCTCCGCCCGAGGTGCTGCGCGACGCGACGCGACGCGACAAGGCGGACGTCACGCGCGGGCCAGCGCGAGCAGGAAGAGCTGCGTCCGGGCGGCGTCGCGACGTAGGCGGCTCCGCGCCAGCCACGCTGCGGCGTAATTCAGGGGGCTGAAGGGGAGAGTTTCCCCCTCCAATCTTTCGAGCTTCGCTGAATTTTCGCAAAGAGATTTCAAATGTTTTAATGCGAAATGGTACATTCATATTTCAATATGAAATTGTACAGAATAATAACATAAAAGTACAAATGAACGAAAACATAATTGTATATTCGAAAGGGGCTTCCTTTCCATTTCAAGAAATAATCCTTTCTCCGAAGCGACACATCAGATGCAGTGCCTTGCGAGCGAGGGCAAAGTTGTTGGGAAGCAGCACGCATTTCAATCCCAAGGGGGTTGGCAGTTTGGCTCAAGTGCTGGTTTTCTGCACGACGGATAAGGAGCTCGTCACTTCTGGAATTTAATTTATTTTGGACATGTGGACCGTTGGAATGTCAGTGACTGAATAGTCACATTGTAGTGACTGAGTTGTCATACGTAGTCACACTGCTGTTCCTGTGAGAGAAGTGTGGCTACGGGGGACACGTGGCGGTTTTCTATAACACGCATTAATAATAATAATAATAATAATAATAATAGTAATAATAACAATAATGATAATAATAATAATAATAATACTAATAATAATAATAATAATAATAAGAAGAAGAAGAAGAAGAAGAAGAAGAAGAAGAAAGTCACTTGAACTTAGAAATTATTTTACTTGAAATTTATTTGACTGAATTAATTTTTGTCCTCCGCACGCCCCTTCCCCTCTCCCAAAGATCAAAGTTAAACTCATGCTTCTGCCTACCCGCCCCCTCCACGATGGAGTGGATCCCTTGAGTACCTCTAGTTGTACCATACGTAAGAGTAAAAGATCGTGTGTCAACGTTTGACATTAATACGCATGTTGTCAAGTTTTGATTCTCATATGTCTATTAGTTCAGGTAAAGATCCGGAACTTTTACGATGATTTCCAATTACAGAGATATTTTTGAAAATTTGCCACACATTCTCTGATCAAAATGTTGATTGTGCAAATACGCAAGAATTGTTTTTAATGTACGTGTAAATAATGGTTTGTATATATTACATGTGACGAAGAGCCCTCACTGTTAATTACAAGTTCTGTCATCATTAAATTTTACATGTTTTTCAAAACTGAGCCCAATTTCGGTTGCCGCCAGGTCCTTGAACCAATATGAAACAGCATTCATCAGTGTGACATATTTGAAGAGTGACTAAATCCAATAATGCTTTCGTTTGTGAAACAAACGGGGTAAGACGATATCATGATATATGTAATTATATATATATATAATTGATGATAACGGTCACGCATACTCAGCTGCGCAAACGAAGTACATGCTCCAATATTACATTTTCCATGGCTTATCAGGTATCTAATGTTTTTCACATTAGAAGTCAGTTCCAAGATTCAAGAATTTTGGCTACTAACAAACATTTTGATATGATTACTAACATTTTGATATAATTTAAATTCCTGAACTACGCATAAAATATTTATGATAAGACGTAGTATGTGAAAGGTAAATATTATTTCTATAGAAGAATCGTAAGAATTCATTTAAATTAATAAATTTGACTTAGTATTTTACTAATGACCTCTACAAAATTACATTATGTACTGAAAGCATCGCTTCTTATATTCATTTTCTTTGAAGAGAGATTAGTCATCTGACAAAAGAAACTAGAAGGGATCATCACTTTTGGCAAGACTGTAGATATTTGGATATAAAAGGTCACTTAAAAATATGACTCTGGGGTAAATTGCAAAGCTTAATATTACAAAAGGTTAAGTAGTATATTTAGATAACTTTAGACAACAAAACCTCAATGTTTTATCAGAAATTTTTAATTGTGAATATGCCAGCTAATAGTTGATATTAATTTAGAGCGCTTCACACGATAAAGAACTGTGTATTCTAGATTAAGACGAGAGTGTTAAGAAGAAAGACTCAAGTTCGTCTTGTTTAACCTTGAGATATAGCGGCTATGGATCAAATAATGTAATGTCAATAAATTCAATAAAGCTGATAATCTGCAACACACACAATGTTTTGACAATCCAATGTTGGAGATACCACACCCTTCGTCCTTGTATGACACTACCGTTAGGGATCGACGGCCAATCCAAGACGCCACCTGGAGGCTGCCTCCGCAGCCGCGAGCCTTCGCTTCCGCGGTGTCGGATTCCAAAGGGCGCCACCGGTGGCGGGGGAGGGGAAGGGGGAGGGGCGCAGACTAAAAGGAAAGCGCCGCCCTCGCCCTCGGGAGCGATGTCCGACAAAAGGGCGACCAAGGGCGAGGGCGAGCGAAAGAGCCGCTTCGCTCCCTCTGCCACCGCTGACCTTTTCCTTAATGATGCCCAGCCACTACATCGAGGCGGCCATTACAGGGCGGCCCTACACCCAACCCTCCTCCCCCACCATCACCTCCCCCACGCCCCGCCTTTGGAGACTCTCCATCACCACCGTCGCCATTGGCGCCATCTCGTTCACGTCAGGATTTTCACTTCTAATTTCAGAACACTCACTTCACTTTTATTTAGTACGCATTCAGTAAATATTTGCAACACCGTTCATGCCCACATTTACCCCTCGTCCTCTGTATTCCTCAAAGTTCCTCCTTCAGTCTGGCACAGACTGAAAAATGTTTTTTTATCAGCCATTTCTTGTGAAAAATTCACTACTATTCTGGCGACTATGATAGGAAATACATCTCCAATGAAACCCACAACAGACATAAGAAAACGAAATTCAACCAACTTTGTCAACTTCCCTATTCCGAACATCTCGATTTCCATTTTCGTAACCACTTTCGTTTCCGTTTCCCTAGGCGGCAGATCTTCGTCTCCATCACCATCAGCTGCAGCAAGTGTCCTACCGCGCCCCGCCTTCCCTGCGCGCGGGCGAGCCCTTCGGAAGGGCGGCACCTTTATTAGGAGCGTCCGTCGTGCCCCGCCGCTGCCGTGACTGAGTGTTATTGGGCGGCGGAGTTGGTTCTGGGCGCGCCCCCGCTCGGCGGCGCTCAGAAAATAATTAAAAGTTACTCCTAATGGACAGAGACGACGGCCGGACCGCCGGTGTACATCTCCCGGTGAGCTGGGGAGCAATTAGGCAGTTCCGCAAAATGCGGCTGCAGGCGCGTCCACCGCCATTCAGAAAAAGGCCGACTGCTCGTGGGTGGTCGTACAATGCAGCCAATGCCCGAGGCTTTCCACGGACCACCGCTACTCTATACGGAAGCTTTCCGCACACTACAGCTGCTAAGTGTCCTCCCAAGATGAAGGTTTTAAATGTTCGAGTTCAGAATATCATGGAATTGAATAAATACTTAGTGCTATGAGTTCAGGTACATTCTCGATTTACCTGTGGATAATAATAATAGAAATTGAATTCTTATTGTTCATCAATCCCATGAGACACATTCTCTTTAGAAAAAGAAGGGCGGGAAACTGAAATTTTCGAAGATCATAACTTAAAAATTCGCTTGTTTAAATAAAAATCGAACTTCCATTGTAAGCACAATTTAGCATACTCGAGAAAAAAGTACAAAAAATACGTTGCATACATAATGCCATAAATTAAAACTCTACCTTCAATATCTCGAAAATTTCTTACCTACCAAAGCGCTACAATAAGTACGCTATAGTTACCGTTCGTGAGTTTTTGTAAAAGCTATCAAAATTATCACCGTTTTACTTTCAAATTACAAAAATTGGAGAGGTTTTTAGAAAAAAAATATCACTTGTATAACTTTAAAAAAATTACATAAAATATTCTCTATTTTTCAAAATTTTGTACATAGTCTTATTTCAACACTAATTTTTAGAACAGAATTTTAAAAAAATCACTATCTTCGGTATTGTAGTGGTATGATAAACAAAAAAAATTTAACTTCTGCAATTTTCAAAAATTCACAGTTCAACAAAAAGGAAATCTGCATCATTTTTAACCGTTTTTTGTTTTATCCGTGGCAAAAAGTTCCAAAACATTGAAGCCTTCTTTGAGGAAATTTTGAAGTTGTTAAGGCTTAATGTAAAGTGCTCTTATAAAATTAAAATAACCATTTTAAATTCCCATGACCTCGAGTTTGGTCAGAACGATCGGAGAATACTAATTTTGGAGAAAATCGAACGAGAAATTGAATGGTTTAGGCGCTAGAGTTGACTACACCAGACAGTTCGACGTTTAGTAGGATAGACAGAAGTTTTGCCGTCAACCAATTTTTTGGCATAAAAGACCATGAAAACGTGTATTCTGACTATTCAAGTTAGAGGTAAAATTGACTAACATACATACAAGAATTATAAACTATCAGGACAAAAATTATAAAATTAAAGAATAAATAAAAAAATCCTTCGTACGCCTTCCTTCGTTCGACTGTTTCGTCGCCTGAGTGATTTTTTCGCTGCCAGATGGCAAAAGGAGCGTAACAAAACTTGCGTGGTCAGGGGTGAATTCCAAGCTCAATGGCCTGAACCTCGTAACGTAAAATATAGTATAAATGAATTGAATTCATTTGAATTGAACAAGGCAAATTTTCTGTCGAAAAATATAGTTGTGTAACACCACCTGAATGTGTCTCATAGTCTGAAATATTCCGTTGCTTTTAACTCGAAGCAGAAATAATTTAGAAGAACAAAGAGCCCATGCAATAATACGCTTGAGCGGATAAGCGGTGGAGTCATGAAACCAGGAAGCTGGTGTTATATAATATTGCTTCAAAATATTTCTAGATTGGTAATTTCCTCATCGCTATCAATTTTACAATACCATCTAAAGATATTTTTTTAGTTCAATGTAATTATGTATATGAAATATCAGAAATAAGATATTGAAGAATTGACTGCAATTTACAAAAAAGTAAGAAATTACAAATGTAAATGCAATTTTTTAAAATATTTATTACACTTGTAAAACATGGTAATTCCATGATCAAAGTAGTATATTTCTGATGCTCCAATAAATACTCTGTCTCGCTCAGTCTCTGACATTACAGAAGTGGTTTCGGTGAACAATTCTCCCGTGCAAACATTTTTACAATGCTTGTGTTATCTACTTTTCAATGCCAATTGTTTGGTGTTGAAGGAACAAGAAAATATAACAAATAATTCTGAACTTTCAGCTAAAATGTTCCCAATTTGTTAATAATGTCTAGACATCGGATGTTTAGGGAAATGCCTATTTTTTTCTAGAGAACTTATTCAAAGGCTGATAATATATGCCCACGAATCATGACAAATGATGACATATGACGAAGTTTTATAATGCTTATTTTTGCTTATTTTAGCATAAATGCCTAGTTTTTGCATAAATACCTTTTTTAGGACTTTTTTGCCGTTTATTATATTTATATACAATGCTAAGATATTGGAAAATCGGTGATGGTCCAACGTGACCATTCATTATGAAATCTTCGATTCACGTCTTGAAATTTAAAATTACGAGTGAATTCCCGAAAGTATACCAACTGATTTTTCTCCGTTTCCCTATTTCATAAATACCAGCCATGATCTGAGAACATGGACGATACACCGAGAGAACCAAAATTTTAAGTAGAATAAAGATAAATTCCCAGAAGGTTTCAGGGGTGCTAGTGTTGGATTGCTAAAATATACGCCAGTCGCATCGTTCAGATATTCTTCTCCGCATTTAAACTGATTTTGTCTCCCAGTCGTCGCAAATTTGAAATTGTGATCCTTGAAAAGTTACTGGTCATACGTAAATATTACTGGTTAATGGAAACTATTAAAAATAAAATGTAGAAGGGTTGTAAATGTGTAAATCTAGTTTTACATTAAAATATACGAAATGGTTTTGTGCATTTAAGTTTACAAAATAATATAGACAAAAAATACAATTTTTCCATTTTATTGTGTATGACTCTTATGACAGTGCATTTTTTCTCCTTATTCTTGACTTTTTCAGCGCCTTTTTAGGCGCCTAAAAGACGATTTTTTAGTGTCTAAACATCCGATATCTAATAATGTCTAATTCCGTAGTAAGAGTTCGAAGCAATTCAGAGCATTTAGATTGCAGAAAACGCTTGTGATGTTTAATTTTCTCAAATTCTATTGAAATGTTGTATATCCGTGAAAATATATATTTTTAAAGTAATAAATAAATCCTTTTATCCAGAGCATTGCAAAGGAAACTAAAAGTATTCCATGGTATGTTTGTAATGATATAAAAAGCTCTTGAATTTTAGTAATGTTTTGCTGCTTTTCGTTGCTTTGGATACATGTTTTTTGTGCATACTATTATTCTTCACATTGCGTGCGTGTCTTAATTATTTTCAAAATATTGTTATTAACACAAAAAATCTATTTCTAAGTGAAAGATCCTGAAAAAGGAATAGGAGGGGGAATGGTTTTGTTAGAAATTCAGAAATGTTTATTGTAAAAGTGTTTTATTGTTCACATTTAAACAATCACAAGTAAAAAATAAGTACTTACATTTACTTGCTATACATAATTCAAGATAAATAATTACATATTAAATAACTTATGCTGGTATGTGGAGTGTCGTGAAGTTTCATTTTTCCCTCCTTTGATGAAAAAGGATGAAATGAAATCACGTGACTAGATTATCTCGTGCCGATTTGAGTGACCTTTTAACGAAAAAAAGGCCACCAAACCAAGCATTCATGCCTGAAAAGTTCCAGGCAAATTATAAAAAATAATTTATAAAAATTCTTGGAATAAATTAATAATTACAATTTGCTTTTTCATTTTTGTACCATATTTTAAATATCATCTTTAATCTCATTTTTGCCCCGTCAGTATGACATTGCCATTTTACTGAAAGGAAAAACCTTTATGCTTTTTTGGGGGGGTCTATTAACAGTCTCGTGTGTTTCAGATGGAGCAACACTTCACTAATATCCTCGCGAGTGATGATGCATCCTTTGAGAGACAGGAAGCGAAGCTGCTTATGAGACAGGAGATGGGGAAGATAATCAGTCACTGGTCCAAGGAAGTTGGTGAGATCCAGATGTTGCACCTTCTTGCTGCGAATCACCAGACGTACACTCTCAGCTGTGAGCAGAGGGCAGGATGACAGTTTCACATGGTGCAGGTTCGCGTTTTTGGTGAGGTGCTGGATACCCTTGTCCGTCACATTCAGACAGCACTCCAATACGATCTTCTCAAGATTGGGACAGTTCGCTTGAATAGTTTTCAGTGTGCGATCTGATAGCTCAGTACACCCACTTAAATTTAGTTCCTTCAACAAAGGCCAAGGTCCTTTACTGAATATTTCATTCAGCACACTGTCATTTTCATAATTAATTAAATGTAACGATTCCAATTTAGGCAAGTCTCTAAGGAATTGCAAATCCGTTTTCAGGGTATCCTGATATTGATCAAATTCAAGTCTCAATTTCTCCAACTCAGAACACTGCTGCACCAACTCCAACATTTCGTCGCTGACAAAGTTGAGTCGCATGTGGTCGATGTCGCGCCTCCTGGTCCGGAGGACGTACTTGGCGATGAACATGTAGGTCTGGCTGCGGTAGGCGGGCGAGGAGAGGCTCTCGTAGAAGTAGGACATGGGGGCGTGGTCGCCGGCGGGCGGGCGGAAGCGCAGCGCCAGCCGCTTGTACACGGCGCCGGCGACGCGCGGCCGCTGCGACAGCTGCAGCTGGCGCAGCGCCGGGATGCGCGTGAACAGGCTGTTGAGCACGCGCACGTTGAGGCGCGACGCCACCTCCACGTTGAGGCGCTGCAGCTGGTGGCAGCGGTTGCTGAGCGCGTCGAGCGCGGCGTTGGCGTCGGCGCCCGGCGGCAGCGAGAAGGCGCGCAGGTGCGGGCTCTGGCGCAGCACGGCCGTCACCTCGCGGGTGGGCGTGCCGCGCGCCGGCGCGTACTCGTAGGCGCGCCACAGGGACTCGTCCTGCGCCACCCGCGCCCAGCGCTCGCTCACGTGCTGCGCCGAGCGCACCAGCTCGGAGCGCTCCACGTGGCGGAACACTTGCAGCAGCAACTCGTCCGGCAGCGACGCCGTGTGGTCCGGCGCCCACGACGCTTCTTCCGGCTTGGGCGGCGGCGACGGCGGCAGAGATGGGAAGTATTTCTTTGGGATAATAGCTGAAATAAAAATCACTCTGTCAAAACATGTCGACGAATACAATGTACTTCCATGGAATTAACTGACAATCAAATAAAGTATAATCAATAAAAATATCCTGTCTAATCCATCTTATCCTCTATTGCAAAAAAAATATCTATAAATAAATGGATTGATTTATGGAATTTTTGCTAACAAATATTGTGACTGTAGAAAATAAATACTAAATAACATAACTAAAACACTGAAGAATAAGCAAAAATGAAAAAGAGAAAACAACGAATAATACAGACTCTTTTAACCCAAACTGTAATTTTAAATACTCTTCCTTTAGTACAATAAAATAAATTATCTATTTATTTAGTAGAGTTATATTCAGGCTGCTTCTGATCCTTACCTGCAAGAAGGAACTGGTGTCTGCGTTTGCCTGGGAGGGCTCTCGCGGCGGAGGCGGTGGCGTCCGCGGCGGCGGCCGCGACGCTCGCTGGTGACACGACGTAGCGCATGGTGGGTACCGAAACAATGCCGGCTCTCGGTGCGCATCTGGCTTTTATCGACGCGCGTGTTATCTCTGTGCGGCATGGCACGACCTTGCATCAGCCGGTGACACTTGAGACTTGCTCCGAGATTATGACACACCTACATCAGCTTACGGACGGTTGTCGCGAAACTGTCAGACTCACGACTACAAAGTCCATACACACAGACGCTGTTCTCTGCTAATAAGGAGTACACACATTTTCTTCCTTGTTGCGTTCGTTCACTGGAATTTTTATCAGGAGTATACAACACAAATACATTTTTGTTAACCCTTTTTGTAAAGCAGAAGTTAAAAAATAACTGTATATTCTTATTAATAACGTATAAACAAAAATAGCTACATTGCTTGTTTTTAGAATGAAGGATCGTTATACTGAGCTTAGCTTACGTTTATTATGTCCCAGAATGTGGCGGTGTTAGTCATCATCTTTCCAATTTACAATCAGAGAATTGCTCGTTTCTCCTTTTTTGAACACTTCGTGCAAAAAGTACTGTAATGGCTTTCTGCCTTCAATCAATTGTCTAATATATTTAACAAACAAACTGCATTTCTACCTGTTTATTAGATCATATACTTGTCTCTGATGAAAAGCTCTTAATTATTGGTGGTCATTATTTCGATCTTGCAAAATAATTTTCAAATAACTCTCTACCCAGAAGTACATTGTTCACGTTTCTGCATCTTATTGTTCTATACTTCCTTCACAGAAATCTATTTCTTAAAGTTACTTTTCTGACTACAAGTAATGAAGTTTTACTTGACTATGAAAAAATTCAAGCGGTTTTAGGATAATCCTTTAAATGAAATTCGGTATTCTTTGTTTTCGACATGACTTGGCAACTCTGATCAACATGAACTTCCTCTCGGAGTGTCATCATTTGCCGATGTAATATCTACAAAACGCCCAAACATTATATCTTAGATCTATCTAACTTCTTTATTTGTAATCACACATCTAAAATATTCGAAAATACAACTAGGTATACATATTTTTAGCGTCAAAAAACTTCGTCCAATTTATTATCCCTGTCACTATATATCATATTATATGCATGCAGAAAATACACATCTATAAGCTTTTCATCAGGTGATGAGTAACTAATTAATAACTTAGAGCAATCAATCAAACACCAATGCTCTTGACGATGAGCGTTCAAACATCTTGCGGATCAAGCTTACTGGTGATTGGAAGGTCACGTGTTCGAAACTCGCCAGGTGCCGATGATTTGCATGCTGCGTTTAGCATAAGTGTAGCATTCGCTTAGCAACAGGTTAGCAGCTTTTAGTATGCGTTTAGCGTACGTTTAACATGCGTTTTACATCAGTTATTGCGCCTGCTGAAATCAAATTCGTAGGCCGACTGCTCTGCTTTGTGGTTTTCCTTATCACTTTCACGTAAATACCAGAACAGCACACTAGAATACGGACCGCGTGCGATCCTTGCTTCCCAGTAACCTCTCCCTATTACCCTTCCCTAGGGCCGAATGATGGTCTCACTCCCGCTCGATTAAACAATCTCCCACTAATCTAAACATAATCTCTGTCAAGAATGGGAGAGAAGGAAAGGTAAATCTGTATATTGTAATCATTTATTCTGGTCTATTTTGGGACCATCACAAAAGTTAATAGTATTATGGTGAGAATGAGACATCTGGGGACATTGCTACTTAAAGACCAACAATCAAAGTTCAATATGGACGCTAGAAACAAGAAATAAATAAAGGAGGCCAAAATAGGAAATGACCAGCGAAGGGATGTGAAGAAAACAGCGTATAAGTTTTTAATGGGACAAGAGAGTGATTTCCGTGTTTACGAATATAATATCAATAAATAGAAGGGACAGATTATTAAAGAAAACAATATACTAAGAGTAGTGAGTGACAGCAAATGGGAAGAAGCGGTGTGGACAACAAAAGAACATGACGCGCAGAATCTCTCAAAGAGAGACGAAACTGAAGTACTTTGGGTTATGAGGAGACAGTTGAAAGGCAGGTAATATGATTTGCAAAGAGAAGTGCGCGGCTTCGGTGGGAGTTGGACGTAAGATGGCATTGCATTTATCGTGAGAATAATTCTTCCCGCTGAGAGCTGTTTGTATTCATTAACAGTAGTTGTTGAAGGACGGATAGAAATGCATGAGTACTAAAATATGATAGAGAAGGACCTTTAAGGAAGGTAATCGCAAAACGTTGGACTTTAGTTAATTCTAATTCGGCTGAAGCCAAACAAGATATCGTGGATCTTATGGTATTGAAACGGAGTTTCGCATCGGTTTCAGCTGTCAAGAATGCAGTCGTCAATTAAAGAAAGTGCAAAACTATTAAATACATTTAAAGTAGGAAAACGAAGTTGTAACCAATTTAAATTTATTAATTATTATTATAAGAGATAATTAGAGATTACATGGTCATGGGTAAATAAATGAATATCAGATGAAGGATAAACGTGTGTGAATGAGTTGTAAATTTGGAACAAAGTTATTATTTTGGTGTATTTTTTATAGTTATTTTTTTTTATTCGTTACGTCAGCTGTGGAGCTGCGAGAAATGGGTGGCATTTCTAATTATAAAGTCAAAATATAATATTTTGGAACGACTGTTTTTTTTTGTATTTCAAATTCGATACAAAACTACGCAAATTTCACAACTCGAAATCCTATATGGACAAGACGGATTATAAATATTTCTTCGGGCAATGAATGAAAGATTTCCTAGCCAAAAGTAATCGAAAAATAATACATTTTTAAATAGTAACAAATTAATGAGCTAGACAGCCGGCGAAAATATTATTAAATATTATTATTATTATTATTATTATTATTATTATTATTATTATTATTACTATTATTATTAAATAGAATAAATAAAATTAGGAGTGAGTAACGCGTCGCGAACTCAATATGTTTACGGGAAAGAGATTAAAAGTAAACCATAATAAATCACGGATATTTTCAAGAACTTTCTTGTAAGATTAATAAGTCTTTTCTGTAATACTAACAAATTGAATTTTAAAATAGATATGAGTTCATACTACGGACCAATTCCATACAAAACGCGTATTCTGTCAGTCCATATCTTGATGAAAAAGATTAGTTTCAGTATAAAACAATTTGTAATACGTGATTCTTGACCGGCTTAGAATGGTAGTACGCCAGATTCTTGTTTGCAAGAGAACTTGGAACTGATACGATAGATTTGGCTGTTAGTCATCCTGATTGGACTTATACCTTGATATATTTGAAATCGGAAATAGACAAACTCCCACTCCCACACAAACAACATGAGAGGCTATTGTTTTACTACGTCAAAGTGAATTCTCAGCAAAAATCAGACTCCAACCAAATTGGAATATTTTTATGTTCTAAGAAAGACACCTTCCGTCAATAACTATCTACGTTTCCTGTGGTCCCGATCAAAAAGTGTCGAAAGAATGTTTAGCAAAAAATGAAATAAGTGAGGCATTGAAGGGTTCTATGAGAATGGAGAGATAACTGTTTATAATTGAATCTCTTTCGAAATATGAAGAGTAATGTTACTAATATTTGGTAGCAGTAATTTAAATATGATTTACTAGTTAAAATGTGGCGTCGCTGATGCTGTAAAATGTTTTATAAGTATTTTCACGCGTTGAAAATTTCTTTAATACTTCAGTTCTTTCATACGTAGCTTTGTTCAAATATGTTCTTAGAGTATCTGGCATTGGCCTTATCAATGAATCGTAGTAGTCTATTATAACCGTAGTAGTAATGTTATACTTCCGTTCAAAAATTCCCAATACCCAATGGCTTTGTATAATATCTTCATACGAGATATGAATTAGTAATATTGCAATTTGAAAATTACAAAGGCCGTAAAAATACTTGCAGGAATGAATAATGGGAATAGTTATAATTTAGCACAGCTATATTTTCACGTTTTGTTTTCAAATATGAACATACAAGTAAATGAACACATATAACCTGTTCTTCTGTGTTGTTCTGTATTACTATTACAAGATGACTGTCAATTAGTTCGAAAAATTCTGACGCAAAAGCTTCTACAACTACATTGGATTCCCTTGAGTTACTGAACACGTCCAGATTTTTATTCCCTAATTTTTTTAATATTTTAAAACTCCATAAGCTCAGTCTGATTTGTCTTCTGTAGGCTAATGTGTGTATGTATATATATATATATATATATATATATATATATATATATATATATATATATATACAAACATTAAAAGATTACTATGTTGTTTGTTTGGGTGTGAATAAGGTGAATATGTTTTAAGTCACATTAAATTGAAAATCGATCTTTGTGCTCTTAAGAAATGTATTTTCTCTAGTATTATATTTACATTTCTGTTTTTTCTTATTTAATTCAAATTCTTCAAATGCAATGTCCCAAGGCAGTTTGTAAGTTTATTATAAAAAAATACCCATGAGATATTTCGTATCTTACAAATTCTGCTGCGAGATTTTCATATCATATGGCTAGTTTGTAAACAATAAGGGTACCAACCCCATGGAAGAAAATTATGGTGCCGTGGACTGAAAATAACCACGAGGTACTGGGCTTAATCTCGGTGTACGAAATATAGGTATGTTGACTTCCAGTCTAATCTGAAACTTGTGTGAAGCTAGTTCTCGCATATAAGGCAGCGAACGACTAGGGCATTTTTGGGGCAAGATGGCTTCTATTAATAGCACGGTGAAAAGCTAACTTCGTTCATCTCTTCGTCGTAAAAAACTTATCATGTTATTTCAATAATTTAAATTATACGAAATACAATTTACAGGTATTGATTGTTAATTCAACTGATTGTCTTAGAACATAAGATACTGAAAATAACTGAACTTATCAGTATAAAATCAAAATAATTAGTATACAATATGATTGACATTGTTATTGCATCTACAATTAGCTATAGTGTTATTGGTATCTATAAAATAGTGAAATAATGTTCTGTGCAGTTGTTCTAAAAACTACCTTCAAGGATGACATTCCTTTTTTTCTTTCACAAACTTAATTTTATGTTTTTGAAGACATCTAAAAGAAATGAAGTGGTTGTTAGGAATTTATAGAATTTAATACAGAGATAATACAATTCAGATAGCTGACAATCGTATAAAACATTTCATGCATAATATGGCAACTCTTTCAGAGTAAAATGGAGTACTCTACTCAAAGTCTGTGGAAAAATGCAAATAAATTTCAAGCCGAACACATGTTAAAACTATAAAAACAATTTATTAAAACCATAGCACAAATTGATCCATAAGTCTCGCATAAAAGATAATTTCAGTAATTTAATATTTTTGCCTTCCCATGTTTATCCATGCCCAGAACCATAATATTATCAATTTAAATGCAACATGCCCCACTTTCATTCACAATCATTGCACTACAAATAGACAATACAATCATAACTCGTATCTGTGTGAGAAAAGCCCTACATAAGTGTAAATCCATTTTAAGTGGTCCAGCAGTGGTTACTCGACCGTCTCGAAAAATATTCATATTTTCTACATAAATTTCCTTATGTTTTGTCTGTTCAATAACATCTTTAATTTATTGTTATTGCATCTGGTTTACAAATGGCGACGATTTTTGTTTTACGCCGTGCACCATTTTTCGCGTTTGTAGACATTCCCTATTTTCTAAATTATTCAACTCTGGGTTGTCCTATCACTCGAAAATAAACAGCATTAGTTTCAGAATACTCTGGCCTACAAGTCGAAATTTTTATTTACCTACCTTCTATGTTGTTATTTGAGAAATATTTGCAACCAAATCTATGTATCGCGAATGAACCAAGTTCGATTTTCAGAGAGTTATTGCTCACAGAAGGAATAGAATCTCAACTGTAGGTTTTTCTGTGATTTATACATACCAGTACAGTTACTTTTTGTAAAATATCATTAGTATTTTCTTCAAATAGTACGCGTTTGTCTTAAAAACGACTAAATTTTGCCAATGAAAATTGCCATTTTTGACGAAGTTCTACTCTTTTTAATATTCTTGAAATAATAGCACGGTTCTATTATTCGAAAACCGAAAAAATTGAGAAAATGTCAAAAAAATATACTTTGGACGGCGATAGATGGCAGCTGGCAAGATGATGAGGCAAGACCGTAAAGCCAGTTCACACCAAAGAAATTAGAAAAAATTACTACGAGAAAGTCTGTGCCATTCTATAGCACTATTAGCTCAATATTGACACCGCCTCAAACGAAGGGCAGGAAAATAAAATTTATGGTAGTATGTTTGTTAGTTCGATCACAGTGAAGTACGCCAAAAAATACTTTAAATGGAAAAAAATATCTGCTCTTAGACAATAAGAAACAATTTGGCCCTTACGGGTCTAATTTTTTTTAAAAAAGAAGTTTAAATTAGTTCAGGCTCTTATGGAAAATCTTTGGCGGGTGTATTTTTCTTTAAGTATTGAAGAAGTTATATGGTTAATGTAGTACCTTTTTCTTTTATTCAATACGCAGAAAAAAATTTAATGGATAAGATGGAATTAAATGGTATATAACATACCTCACCGGGCATTCGGAGGAGTAATTTATAAAAATAAACTGCTGGGAAATTCATCGTAAACGGAAGTACTGTCTCTCGGCCTACGAGTTACGCTGTACAAATCATACTATTGTGAGCACTGGTTCTCTTAGGGCACGAGAGAACACCGCGACAAAAATATGAATTATCAAATAAGTTTCGAATCATTTCTGAAAGGTTTATTTGAAAACACCAGATCGACTAAATAAAACAACTGTATGTTATCACCACCACCATCTAGACGTTCGACAATCAGCTTCTTAAATATCGATAATTAAAATTATATTAAGCTTTGCGGATTGTTTAAAAATAACTATATCAATACATTAAGAATACAAAAGTGAGTAAAAACAAATATAAACAATTGAGTAAAAAATAAAAACGCGAGAAAGTAAAATAGAATTAATATTCGTCCCTTCATGAATAAACATAGGGATTTTTTTCATAGTCTTTAATCGTTCGGAACTTGGGGATTTTTCTCATGTTCTTCAACGTCTCATTCTCGTGATGGCAAACCATTTCCCGGTCGGTACACTATTTCGCAGGATGAATAATTAGTCTAGTCTGGGGTCGTCTACATGATGCTTCGTCGCTGAAACTTCTTTCCTCAAATTGGACCTTAGTGCTTGAGCACTGCTGTTGACCGTTGACTTGTAAATGAGATATCTGGGACGGGGTGGCTCCCCAAGGGGCTTTGAAGTTGAGCACTCTGCATCACTTTGATAATTTCTGAGTGCGATTTGAGTTCACCACTGCTCTGAGTTAGTGAGACTAAACACAAGTCGATAGCGGCTGACTATTCGTCACGGAGCGATGCTCTGCTGTCGGCGCAGAGCGGTAACTCAAGAGTCAAGCTATCCTGACTCAAAATCAAAAACTAACTAGTACTGGAAATCTTTTTCTTTTCCCTAACACCAGAAGTTATCTTCATTTCACACTCAGAAAAAAAGGTTAGATTCTAAGAGCAGGACTACATCGATCAGTGTTATAAAAATATGAAGGAATAGAGAACAGCCTATTTCTTATATCTCATTAGGCATGTGTTTTCCCCAATACATCACAAAAATTTCGATGTTTCATTTATTTTTTTCAAACATTTATTCCCCCCTTATTAGGTAAAATTTAAGTGTCTATTTCATTTGTGAGCTGTGTGTCCAGTGGAAAGAAATAATTGATTCAAAATTCAATCAATCTCATCTATCAGCAAGAAATTTTCGAATTCCCTGTCAATAAAATTCACACTACATATATATTTTTCATTTCTTTAATCATACAAATTTTCTCTCTGAATATGTTCATTGAATTCTTCTGCGAAAGCAAATGGACACAAGAAATATAACAGAAGAATTGAAACATTATGATAAAACTTTACTTGCAGAAATAATAGATGAGAAAATAACCAATTTAATGTCCAAAAATAGTGCAACAACAAACAAACAAACCGAAAAGGAATTTTGAATGAGTATCAATGGTCCTACTTTGAAAGAATTTGTTTTCCTTTCAACACAAACCTCAATTGA
Organism: Teleogryllus occipitalis; assembly: GCA_011170035.1. Classification (NCBI taxonomy): domain Eukaryota; kingdom Metazoa; phylum Arthropoda; class Insecta; order Orthoptera; family Gryllidae; genus Teleogryllus; species Teleogryllus occipitalis. The sequence goes on along the minus strand of BLKR01000224.1, from coordinate 182,014 downwards.
AGAAATGTCAAACATTTTGATTGACTTGGTCTGGTAATTTTGTTTTTAACAATTGCTAATTTATTTAATTTCTTTTTTTTATTTGTAATGTTGAGAGTTATTTTATATGTTTCTTGTGGTTAAAAAGGAATTTTAGAATGTAAACGAAATATTGATTTACTTTTCGTATTGGACTTTCATTGCCTAACAAGAAATCATTCCACGACGCAGCGATGTCAAGACTTTTCGTAACGAACTAGAATGTTAAAACTACAGGCATGTTTTCTTATTTTTTATTTAATATTTTTTGAGGTCATCTATGTGTTTATTCGTGAAATAATAATACTAACTGCAATTCGTGGATCGAAAATGTTTAATAAATCCACTCGTTGCTTGGCGATGTGATTCCACTGATCCACGTGATTCAATACAAATCTACTCCTCGTTTTACAATTTATAAATAATTTTCAATTCACAAGTGGCACACTTTATTAAAATTTTGAACAAATTTTATGCGGTATAATTAATTGCTCCTTCTAATATGGACACCAGGGGCGTCATGCATATCTAAAAATATTAGATCAGAATGTTTTACCGATAAGAGAAGTTCGTCAAATAACACAAAGCTGGTCTAAGATTCTTCAAATAAATTCTATAAATTTTGCTAAGGGGAAATTTACGTTTTCAAAACTACAAAATCCTTGGACTAAGCAAACATATCCAAGGAATACGCATGCTGATTGTTGACAAAATCATTATGTGATCAACAAAACAGCGACAAGATGCAACATGCTCATATAGTACATCATGCCGAATGCAGGGTAAAATCAAAGGAAAAATTCTATTTCATACAAATAGTTCAGTTGATATGGCCAATTACTACGGAAGTGATATCTTTAAATTTGATAATTTTGAAAGAAGAATATAAATGAATTTGAATAAGCAATAATGTTCAAAAGTGAGTAAAAGTTTATATGCAACCACAGCTTGCTTTAAATTATTTAACTGAAACCTTGATATCTGCAAAACATAAATATTATTAATATAATGACGTAACGATTAACTAATTAGGAAAAAATGGAAACGAACCTGAAGACTTCTCGAGATGAAAAATAATCGAAAAAAGAAAGCAACGTATTTTGCGTAGAATGTACTGAAAGTGGCGAAACAGTTTCCGCAACGAGCCGATTTTTCGCCGAAATATACGTCACGTCTCTAAACGAGCCGGGCAATAAAGTACAATTATAAATACATATTAATACAGAGCTCCAAAGCTTTCAGCGCGCATATCGCGGGGCGCCGTTATAGGTGGACAAGCGCCCGTTCGCAAATACCAATATATATGTTGGGCATTACAATTAACACGCGTATAAACCTCCCTTAGCGGGGGATAATAGTAAAATACCGAGCAGAGGGGAGGGGACTAAACGCGGGCGCATAGATCGGCATCAGGGCTACCAACGGCCGCAGCGGCCACGCGGCGCTGCCAACTGCTAATCAACGGGCCGGCCGCCGCGCCGTCCGTCAGCGCAACGGCCCCCGCAAATGGCATTTCGATACGTGGGCGATGCAAAACTGCCGTTAGGCGGTGGAGGGCGGGCGGCGAGGGGCGGGGGGGCGACCGCCGCGGAGCGTTATGCGGGCGGGGGTGGAGAGCACGAGCGAGGACGCGGCGGGGGCGCGGAATGTGCCAGCATCGCGGCCTGCGGGAGTGGGAGGAGTAGGCTGAAGGCTGCCGCTGTGAAAAACATCCCCCATAAACACGAGCCACCCCCGCCTCCAAGCCCCTCTCGCCGTCGGAGCGCCCGAGGGATTAGATGAAAATATCGCCGGTTGCTTGGCTGGCACCGACGCCGATGTTGTTGTTGTTAAGCCTCGGCGGTCCGGCTTTATCGATGGTGGACAGGTCCTTTTTTTCGGGGAAAATATTTTCCTCGATTATTTTTCGAACGCGCCCGTTTGCAGCGCTCTTCGGCATCGGTAGGTGCAGGTGAGTAAACAGCAAACCGTTCCCAACTCCGCTCGTAAAACCGATACCAAAAGCAATGGCGAGAGTAGAAAAAACGAGCATGCGGAATGAATACAGAGCACTGAAGTAAATCTGACCTTTTCTGCTCCACGTGATTTGCGCACCTTTTTCATTCTGTAACAAAGAGAAAATAAAAGTTAAAATGTCATGAAAGACTCTATAACTTAAAAAATGTAAGACATTATTTATATACTAATTAAGTTCACTGTCAATAGTTGACTGAGAACAATTATTGTATAACAATTCACAATTATTGAGTGATATTATTGTTGAGTACCATTGGTATTTTTTTCTCAAAAAAGAATAGTTGCAACTTTTTTCCATTTAAAACCTTCACAAAACGATTAAAAATTACTTATATTTTATAGAGTGAAAAATCACAACTGGTGTTCTTCGATTTATGATATTACTAGTGGACCCGGCAATGTTGCGCTATTGCAGTGCATTACCCATTACACACTACTGGCCACGTGATTATTATAACGTTTTCTGTTACGCTGAGCAAAACGTATAATAGACTTTCTCACATGTATGGGTTTATTCTATGTCCAGGTTTGGACATGGTTGTCGAGTATCCTATTGTTGAAACCAGAGGAATATCTAAGTATTCAGGCACCTGTGGCAAGCACAGAATGTTTGCTTGCCCTGTCAGGATACTTCTAATCAAGGTTGTTTTTTGTTTTAGCACCCCTTGTGAGTCGCGCTCATGGCACGTAGCATATCTGCCGTACTGTAGATATGCCTCTGGTTAAAACGTCGTCCCTCAAATTTGCGCGTACATTCGCTAAAACACTACCTTTGAGAAATTCTATTGATTTGTCCGGGATTCAAGTAATAATTTCAGCCGATATTTCACAATGACAGGGGCAGAGTACATGTATACAGTGAGGACGCATTTAGTTCTTGACTGTGGGTCGGGTTGCGTGGAGTTCAGTGGTGCTTGAGTCGTCATAAATGAACATGAAATGGAATGAAATCATCAACAACGCCCCCCACATGTCCGATTAAATTCAAACCACTCATTAAACACTCTCATTACCAATAATAATAATAATAATAATAATAATAATAATAATAATAATAATAATAATAATAAAGTGTGAAAATTTCAGCGAAATCAGTCGAGTAGTTTTTGTATTTGCGACACAAATACGCACATTCTCTTTTATTTATATACAAATATTACATTTAGAAATTTGCATTTTTATTACACCTATCTGCTAGATTTATTTTGAAACCTACACATAATAATACAAACTAGATAATAAAATGTGATCTACAATTAGTTTTATCGAGTGTTGTACAGTGTGTAAAGTGAAAGAATGGAACATTCGACTAAAAGTAATATTAGGAAATCGAAAGAATAGAATAAAGATTCAACAAGACTTCCAAAGATGTTTATTCAAAACTTTAAATCCTAGAAGACAAGAAAGCGAGGAGAAACAGAAATGGCAGAAGCAAAAACATAATAATTAAATGCAAGGATGTAGAAGAAAATAAAACTGACCTCTCAAACACAGTAAAGAGAATAATTGACAACATGGATAGAAACATAGCTTACAATCCAACCACTTACATCGGCCAAGATTTGAAAGAACGAGGAATGGTAAGAATCAGAATGAAAACAATAGAAGAATAAATATTGGTAATGAAGAACAAATATATATTAAAGGAACATGATTGTTTTCTAGAAGAGGATATGATCAAAAAAGAAAGACAAGTACAAACAAAAATTCGTGCCAAAGCCAGAGAAGTACGTCAAAAAGGCAATAATTTAAAATTGGCTTCCAAAAATTACAAGTTAATGAGGAGTGGATCTCGTGAACAATCCAAAGCATGTGAAACAAATAACTAAATACCTCTCTCCCCAAAAATAAACTACCAGCAACCGAGAAAGGCAGCAACTTCCAACGCAAAAATATAAAGGAGAAAAGAGCGCACACTTAATATAGCGACCTTCAACGTTAGATCAATTCCTTCACATGAAAAGGAGAGAATTAGAACATGCAATAGAGAACATCCACTATGTTATTATTGGTCTATGTGAACTAAGTAAAATAGAATAGGCCATAATAGAGAAGAGAAACGGCAACCTATTTTCATATATAGGTAAGACGAAAGGTCAGGAAGGTGTAGGCTTCTTTGTTCACAAGAAATTAAAAAAACTCCATTAAAGGTATTTTCGGCTTTTCAGAGAGAATATGTGTTCTTACATTAAACCTACGGAAGAGGAAAATGTCAATAATTCAAGGTTATGCACAAACCACTAACTGTACAGATAAAGAACTGGAACAATTCCATGATCTACTTACTTTACAGCACACTTTACCGAAAGGAATTATTGTAATTGGAGATTTTAATTCTAAGGTAGGAAAGAAAATTAACATTACAAAAGAGGTAGCCTGTGGCCCCTTTGGCTTAGGAATAAGTAATTAAAAAGGAGAACAAATAATCGAGTTTTCTGAAGAACATAAACTAAAAATAGTAAATACATTTTTCAAAATGATTGAACAAGACAGATGGACTTGGCTTTACCAGATGGCCAACACAAGAACGAAATTGATATATACTAACACATGATGTAGAAATTTTTATGAATATAAATATTGAAAAAGGATTGGAGTTTGAATCTAATCATAGACTTATAAAATGCTATATCAGAAACCGCAAAATCAGGAATGAATACAACCGCTGGGAGAAAATACCAACATAAGATTTCAAAAAAAAGCATATGTCAAAAAGTTCTCGGAGTAAAAATAGAAACCAGAATGAAGAAGGAAGAGGAAGAATCCTTTCATACTCAAAAAAGTACTCAGGAGACAAACAACAGTCTTAAACAATGTATCCTGTCAGTGAGAAAAATGCAGCCACGGACTGCTCAAGATCTAACGAAAAATGTAGATTACGCGAAGATACTTTACAACTTATAAACCAAAGAGAACTGCTACGATTCAAAAAGCATACTCCAAAGCACGTTAATGTATTACAAGGAATTAAACAAGAAAATTAAAATATCAATTCGCAGAGATCGAAGAAACAACCTGACAGACATAACACACATAATTATGGAAAATATCAAATCTTTTAAAGACTCTTCTAAAAGAAAAAAACTATAATAGAGACACACTGAATGCTACTTTAACAAATACAGAGAGCATTCGAATACAGGAAGATTACACCCGATAGCCGTACTGCATAATCGTGCCTCTTTCAAAAGTATGGAGAAGACATATTGATAACAGACGACAAACAGAACATCTGTTCTTTTTTCGGAATGTTGAGTACAAAATATTAAATGACTGCTGATATCGAAACAATAAATATAATATCGTAAGTGTGCGACTCAGAGACTTTAAAACAGCAGCTGACCTATTTATAGGTGTATCAAATAAAGGAATACCTACTGCAAACAATTCCTTACATAATACTGAATCGGTCATACCAGATACGTTGCCATTATTGAGTCTGGGATTTTAAAACTCAAGAAAGATGCAATTGACTCATGGAAGAAAGCAATATTGTTGATACGTGCCGCTGTATCGGCAGCAAGACGTAACTTTTTTTTCTCCTTTGGACAGGGTTAGTACATGTGTATTCCAGACGTTTGAAACAAGGCTACTTATTAATTACTTATTATTAATACCTTACTTTCTATTGGATTCGCTTAGTTGTACTTTGACACTTCATTATTTGAAACATCTTTCGTTCTGTTAAATAATCAAAACTAAATAATGAAGCATTCTGTCAGTTCTTGTTTTACAACGCAGATTACAATGTGTCCTCATGGGATGCTCTAATACTCCGCCTTCCATGATAGGAATGATGATAAGAATTCCTCAATCTGCAATCAACCTACTTCTACGACCAAATCCTCGTCATCAATGAGTGTTATTTACTGATCTCATTCATAGTGATGGTTTTCAGCTGCACTGATTATTGATGATATCAAGGAAAACTTCATAATTTTATACACCAAATTACTGTGTGTATAGGACAGTCCTTTTTCTAATTCCATGAATTCAGTCGTATTTGAGTATTGAGTCTGCTCACTTTCAAATTGATGCAGAAATAAATTTTGGATTAATATTTCGCAACACGCGGTTCACGTACAGTATCATCTTCCCACAAGAACAATTTTTGAATTGACACAATTCATTTCTTCTCAACCACTTCACCTTTGTTCAAACACCCCCCACATATAAAAAATACTCACTATACACGAACCTAAAATTTATTGATTGTTAAGGTTTAAGAAGAAGATGAAGAAGAAAATAAAGAAAATAACGAACATTTTATTTTATTGAAGTAAAATTGATTGTTATAAGTAAATTGCTTTTGATATAAGTAATTCGTGTTAGTGGGCTGTACTTATAGGCCCATTGTCACTTTACCAGAATTTTCAAACGCAGGTGCAACTTAAGAAAGTATTAAAACCATTAATATTTAATCACTTTTTATTTATAATGACCTTAGGAATTCACAAATACTATATTAAAGAGACCATTAGTAATTTTGGGCAACATCAGAATAAAAGTGAAAATTTGGTGAAGTTTAAAATCTCGTAGCTCTGTTACTATTTACTTAAGAAAAAAATTATTAAAAAAATTTGTAAAGAAATTAAGATCAACCATTAAAAAGTTATGTAAAAAACAAAAAAATGCCCGACAATTTTTTGGATTTTTGGCTACCAGAACTTTTCCCAAAGTATTTCGAGGTGTAAAACATATGGTCTTCTTCCTAATAACAATAGAAACAAAATAAAAATAAAATATTCTACCTCACCTTTTGCAAGGAGAACCCCCTTTTGGCTCCCTGCCATCGCCTGCGCTATTGGGGAGGACACATCATAAGACAAGATCAACAACGATGGGCGTATACAATAACAACCTGGGACCATCGGTATGGAACAATGAAAGATAGAGGAGAAGATGGGCAGATGAGCTAAGCAAAGCAGCTGGTTCCACCTGAACGAGACTGGCGCGAGAGAGGACAACATGGAGACAACTGAGATACGAACAGCAAAAAGATGTTGATCTCCAGTACAACTAGTGATTCTTATAACAACTATTTTGCTTCGCTCGTATATCGACTTAAAGCTACTAATGAACAGACTGAAATGAACTGAATAAGTTTAATGCATTTGATGATTCTCAGTGCAACTACGTGTTTCTTATAGCTACTATTTTGTTTTGCCTATATATTGTCTTGTTGATTTTTATGTTTTTGTTATAGTGCTTATACAAATATCAACCTAATGTGCTTATACAAACCTATAGTGCCCAACCTATAGTGCTTATACAAATATCAACCTACTAAAGCAGGCGGCCTTTGTCCTGTACGGGATGTTGTAGGCTAATAATAATAATAATAATAATAATAATAATAATAATAATAATAATAATAATAATAGGAAATGTTTGGTGACTTTGGATGTTTTGTGTTTGGAGACTACTACTACACTACACTTTAGTGTTAGAGACTGCACTACCCTTCCACACATGTCAGGAGACCAGTTGAGAGCTTTGAGATTGTTCCGGATGGAGTGGTGCTTTGCTGGTGGGAGATACCTAGTTGTGGAAAACCTCGGAAGCCGACAAGTAGGTCAGTGTCGGATCTCGCCATCCAGCGGGAGAAGATCACCGCCAACGTCCGTGATAAAACATGCACTACACTTACGAGACTAATGACCTTAAGAGTTCACGCGCCCCAAAAATCAAATCAATAATCGAAAATTCGAATCAACTTCTTTTAACTACAGGTTTTAATAATGAAGCAAAAATCTCTATCTTTAATATTATAGTTGTAGAAAGACTCCGAAAAACATTGAACCTTCGTAATTTTCAAAAATTCAGGGACTTAAACAAAAATGAGGCATGAGCCATTCTTTTAAGCTATCCGCAGAAAAATGTTAATTCAAAATTTGGGCTCAATTTTTGAGAAAAGTTTTTGAGGCTTCATTTAAAATACTCCCAAAAATCAAAACATCCGTTTTACACTTCCCGGGCATGGAGTTCGTTTAATTCTATTAGGGAATATCAATGTTGGAGAAAATCGTTCTAAGGATTTAGGCGCTGGCGTTTCCACAGACAGACGGACGAACAGACGTTTTGCCGTCAATTTTAATGTGTCTAGGGCCCACAAAACCTGGATTATGACTAGACAATTTTCTATACGCTACATTAAATAGCATACACTTCCCGCTTAAAGGCGTGGTAACTAGGTATATTCTAGGCATTGTCGGGTCCCTTTGGTTCCCTAGACTTCCCCACGGGACCAAGAAGTTAATTTTCTGCATTTACTGCCAGCAATGCTAAATTGCTCCATCGTAATTTACAAATTGTTTGTAAATCTTAATAGAGCATCTGAGAGCAATTAACGAGATAGTCAGTAAATCTCCCCGAGACATGATCCCCAACGTCTTGAGTGCACTGACTGTTGATCGTGGCATAGCCCCAGAGGTTCCAACCACCACAGGCAGGATTCTGGCGTTGGGCACTCCATGATAGACGAAGTAATTTACTACGTATAGAGACAAGATTTAGCTACCTGTTGGTTACCAGGGCCCGGTAATAAAGAGTTTTTCTGTTGAAAAATCGCCGTTTACCTAAGCATGATTACACTTTCTCTTCTTACCAAGTAAGGTGAGAAAGTAAAAATTGAAATTGTTTACAATAGCATGTGAACTAAAAAACGTTATTACCACTGAAGTGATGCTCCCAATTGGATTCGAATACTTTCGACTAATCAAGACAAACATACCGTCCGATTCAAATCGTAACTCTACAATGTGCTTTTTTTACAAAAAAAAACTTACAAAATTGCTTTGGAATACACACAGCCTAACTATGGTAACATTTTCACTGTTATAACCAAATTATAAAACAAGAGAGTCGAGAATTGAGAACTGTAACTCTCATCGTGTTGTAGCTGTAGGTATATAAATTGTAGAAATATGTCATGTAATAGAAGACTGAATTAATGAAGAACAAATCAGAACAGAGGAATCGATTAGTAAAGAATATTACTAAAAAAGACATCCAAACAAATATTGAAAAGAAATGCTATTACCCCTGAAGAATGGTTATTTATTACATTCTCATATACGTAGTATAGAGACAGTTATGTAATGGCGCGGAAAATCGATTTCGAGATTTAACGGAAATACACGTTTTGCGGTCCTCTGATACCAATAAGCTTTTTTTCCAAACGTCCGTCCGTCCGTCCGTCCGTCCGTCCGTACGGTGTATGTGAACAATACTGGCGTCTAAACTATGCATAATTTTTTTTTCAAGTTGCAGAATCCCCTGTCCATTTGGTCTTAGTCGAAGCTTTGAAATTTTGAAAAACACACTTTAAAATGGGGAGGTACTTTACATGAAGCCCCTGGACATTTTCTAAATTTTCTCAAAAACGGCAACAAATTTTTTCTTTCATTCCTTAAAAGAAAATAGTAAAATACACTTAGAAAGGTGGCATAGGCCCGATTTTCATGGTTAACTAAATTTTCGAAAGTTGGAAAAAATTTTAAAAGGTTGATTTTTTTTTTTTTGCGTCTTCTAACAACTATAAAATTGAAGACGGAGATTTCTCCTTCAAAGGAAATATGTTGTCCATAAATACTCTTTTCATTAAGGTAGGGTAGACTATTTTAAAAAATTAATAGTTTGCGTGCAATAGTGCGTGAAATATTTGCAATTTTAGAAAATGACAAAAAAAATTCTCAAAAACGACTCCAATTTTTTTCTTTAAACCTTTGGCAGAGGTAGGGCCAAATTAACCCTATACGATTTCATAAACGCCATATTGCTCCAAACTTTTGTTTTTTTCAAAAAATCTAAAATATCTAAAATAAATGTAATTTATTTTAAATATCACTCTCTCCGTTAATTTACACATTTCCATCGATTTGTATACATTATTGCATTTGTGAGTTTAAGTGCTTTAAATGACTAATGATGTTTTTCGAAAACTCAAAAACTTTCTGTGAAAAACAAATTCAAAATACGGAATTACAGTAAGGCTTAAACGTCATAGTTTTGAAAACGGCTTTAAATTTTTTCAATGAAAATTTCAATTTAGGTCGAGGTTTTGCTCTTCTTTAATATTCTTGAAGTAATAATTCGGTCGTACTATTGGGAAAGCAAAAAGTTGAGAAAATGACAAAAAATTGTACTTTGGGTGACCATAGAAGGCAACCAGCCAGATAGTGGAGCACGACCTTAAAGCCAGACCACACCAAAGAAATTAGAAAACTTTACTACGAGAAAGTCTTTGTCATTCTGTAATACCTCTAGTTTTACATTCAATTGCAATATGTTCATTTTCAGAATTATCACCTCTATCAGTCTTTCTTCGCTTTTACAATATTTATAAATGTAAGTTGGAAATTGATTTTAGCTGCATGTAGAGGTGAATGTACTATGTGTACAAGAAATGTGAAGTTATTGCAAAAATGTAATGAATCGAGAGCATGTAAACAGTAATGCTGATGCTAAAACTGTGACAGATTGGATCATGAGTAGGGAAGTTCCCTTTATTGGTATAATATATAACACTCTACAAAAAGCACAGACATGATTTAAGATTTTTTTCTTTCGGATTATATTTCTTACGAGAATGAAATAGAGGGTTTATTGCTGTGGACAGTGCACTGAGGGAAAGAGAGGCCTAACGAGGAAGGCAGAACAAGGCCCAGCAAGGTCGAGCAAATCCGGACAAGGGCGGGCAAGACTATCTGAGGTGGGGATGCATTAGAAGAGAATAGAAAGAATTCTTGGCTTACCGGAGTCATGTGGACGTATAAGTTTGATATTAACATATTAAAATAAGTCTTCAATAAAAATTGCTAATTGATTATAATTAATGTTTTGTTGTTTAAGTGGCAAAAGAGACATTGTAGTCGTACAGCAGAAATCAGCGAATTTTGAACAGAAAAAACTGAAAATGTCGGATCTTGATAACGGAAAACTGAATCAATCTCGTTTCTATATAAACTTAATTACTTCTTCTAACGCGTTGTGTAATCAGAATTTATGACTTGTGGATCCTTTATACCGAAAAATCGATTGACGGAAGGTTAGTCCGTCTGTCTGTCCGTTTATACTCAACTCTAGAGTCCAAAGCGTTTTCTCCAAAAAATGATCTCCCCCTTCGATCAAAACTAACTGAAGGTTTGCAAGTTTGAAACGGATATGTTGAGCTTTGGAGATACTTTACATGAAGTCTCAACAACATTTTCAAAATTTTCTCGAAGTATCTTCAATTTTTTTATTAATATTCGTCCTTGGATAGAGATAATGCTAGAAAGTATGTAATGTTGTATAACCACTATTTTGCGGTGGATATACTGAGGGACCACTTTCTATTTCGACAAGCACTCAAGAGTCGCGTTTGCCACAAAGTATTGTGTTGCATTTCCCTCCACTGGAAGGCGCGGCTGGTAAGTTTCTATCATTTGAATACGCCCCTTTCTTGGTGCGCTTTTTGGGAAAACAAGAAAAACAACGCACAGAGTTTTAAATTCGTCGGAATTCCATTTATCTTTGAAGTGGACAAAGGGTACTTGAAGATATTTCTCGAAATTCCTGAAGCGTTGGATATTGTTTTCCTTTTCTCAAGCACGCACTCTTCTCATCAGACGATTCTTATTATTGTTATCGTACGATATGTCACCAGTTGAATGCAAAACCACGCCCGGGGCGAAGTGCGTCGTGTGAGTCAGGGATTCCTCTTGAGGTGGACGCACAAGGGGCGAAGGCCGGCTCCACATGCGCGGTTCCGTCCGACCTTGAAACATCAGCGCTGTCTGCGCTTATTGAATTATCACGATGTGAATGCATATTTCGACCTAAATTCGTAAGATAACCTGTTGCCATCTGAAAAAATCTTATTACTGGATACGATAAATGCAAATAGGCAACTAAAGATACGTTTTAAGAACAATGAGATATATGTTTTTCGCTGTATCATTAAAATATTGTATTTTTTAATAAAGCCTTGAAAAATAAATATACTTGTCTTATTTTACCTACATTGGGATTGAAATATCGTAGCTTTTCAGTTACAATATTATGAGATCTAACGAAACGTAGAGATGGCATCAAGTCAGATTATCCATAGTCTAAGATATACAAATTTATAAATTAATGCATATTTATATCTCCAGAATCTGAAGTCATCAAAATATTATAATTTACAGAAACTCGTAAACTTGTTTGCTTTACTCTCAATGAATTTACTCTTTTCTATCGATGCCCAAGCTGCACGGTGGGACTAGTTACAACTATTAACATTCTTCCTTCTGTCTAATTAAACATAACGGAACATTTTTAGTAACCTACATCTATTCGTACTATTGAAATAAAAATAGTGCTATTAAACAATTAAATAATAAAAATGTAGATAAGTAATATTCCTAGCATACCGTATTTGAGAATCCATGAGTGTGTCAAAACCGCTGGCTAGTGGCAACAAGCTTAAAAATGCAGGGACATTTCGAAGACAAAAATAATGAATACATAAAAGTAATTAGATATCTACAAAGCCTTGCACATTTCATTGTAAAATTACTATCTTTATTTTTTCTTACATTTTTTGCCACTCTATATATGCATATTTAAGTATTAATGCATTTATTGTTTTGTTATCTGTGAAGAAAGTTTTTTACCGTCAAACCATCAATTGGTAATTTCACTTATTTTTATAAGGTACGCGAGTTGTCTATTTTTGCCATCAGTTTAATACACAATTAAACTTCAATGTATTAGAGACAACTAATTATTACATATAAAACACTATTTACATAACAGTCTTTATGAACTGCATCACAATTATCTACCGACGTTTCGGAGATCTGTTGTCTCCATCTTGAGACGTTAAATCAACCTAAAACCATGAACATACAACTGTAAAGAAACTCAAAACCGCTGTGAATATATAAAAAGTACAAAGTACACTACTTACATTCATGGATGAAGTACACAAAGTACACTACTTACATTCATGGATGAAGTACACAGTACATCTTGTGAATTGTAAAATTGACATACAGTAATTAAAATATTTTTAAAACACACCTATTACATCTCACAAAGATACCACACCCGTGAGAGGTTGCAACCATCTGAACTTAATCGTACTCGGGGGGAACATATCAAAGCGAATAAAACCATGAATGCAAACTCTTATTGGTAACTAACTTCTAAACCTTTACAAACACTTTTATGTTCCTTGACCCACTACACTCTTATGTTCTTTGACTCGCTCCTGGAGCGTGCACATTAGGCAAACATTGGTAAAGGGCATGAACAGTTGAACTCCATTTCCACCCATAGAATAAACACTCATCATGAATTTGATTTCAGAGCCCAAGTTCTAAATGTTGAATCCAACAAAAGGAAAAGACTGGTTCTTGAGTCTAATAACTTCGCCAACTATTATGATAATATAATGCAAACCCTTGGAAATACTGTATAAGTGTTTGTAAAGGTTTAGAAGTTGGTTACCAATAAGAGTTTGCATTCTTGGTTTTATTCTCTTTGTTATGTTCCCCCCGAGTACGATGAGGTTCAGTTGGTTGCGACTTCTCACGGGTGTGGTGTCCTCGTGAAATGAAATAGGTGTTTTTTAAATATTTTAATTATTTTGATATTGTATTTTGATTTTACAATTCTTTTGACAAGATTTACTACTGTATGCCTCATCTTCGTGTACTTTGTACTTTTTATATATTCACGGTGGTTTTGAGTTTGCAATGTTGTATGTTAATGGTTTTAGGTTGATTTAACGCCTAAAGATGTAGACAACAGATCCCAGAAACGTCAGTACATAAAGATTGTGATGCAGTTCATAAAGACTGTTATGTAAATAGTGTTTTATATGAAATAATTATATGTCTCTGGTGCATTGAAGGTTAATTGTGTATTAAACTGATATCAGTTGGTAACACATTTTTTCGTAACTCGGCATTTATTCCCACAAAGTTACTAGTATGATGTGTGAAGTAATTTAATATTTCTAAATTGGAAACAAAATTATTTTTTAATCTTTCACACGGTATTAAAACTTGTCACATATTTATTCTAACACGTTATAACGGCCTGTGTACATACATCTCAGCATAACTTACTCCACTCAGCATATTGCTCCTTGCGCAGGGAGTACACTATGGGCATATTTATAAACCTCTTCCAGAGGGCCTGCCAGGCCTAGCAGGCTGCCAGTGTTCGATTTTGCGATTTATGAAAGGTCCCCAGCCAATGGCAGACGCCCCTTGACCTCCCAGCAAGCTCCCAGATGGCTGGCCCCTAAGAACTCTGCTGGCAGAGCTTCATAAATACGACCATATATTTACAGGCGGGACGACGGCTCAGTAACTCCTGTGCAGATGGATAAAATGGGGCTCCTTTTGCCACTGCCACCTTTATTGGGGTTCGGTGGAAGTCCTGATTCGGGGCCCTTTGCTTCGAGGGTGCCGGTGTCGTGCACCGGTCGCGCTGCGCCCCTGACTATAGTCTTAACAATTATTTCAGAGACCATACACATGAATTGCTCGAATATGTAAATGAAACACCGTGTGGTAGATGGTTTATAATATTACAATATCAGGAAAATTCATTACTTAAATACTCTAAAAGTTAAAAACGACCAATCGTCGTGACTTTGATCACAGATTTTCAAACCAGAAGATGCAATTGCACTATACAGAGCACATAAGAATTACATTCATACGAATTAAGCTCATAAGAAATACATTTATATAATTGTATCGTGATATTTGTATTGTGAAAATAATGGTCACGATACCAAAAAATACTACCTTCAATTATTACGACACTCCTGATAAAAATGCAATGTTTTTTTTCGTTGAAACTTTGTCATCTCATTTAGCCCTCAATCTATGTAAGGACGTGCAGAGAAGGATTTCCTCGTGAGTTCGCAAAACTGTACCGTCAGATCAAAGTCCACTTCCGCGCTTCAGAGAAACACCGATATCCGTGATATGTAGTTGACAGATTGGACTTCGCTCCCAAGATAAGGTTATAATCTCTAGCACACCTGGTACACGACATGCGCTATAGCATCCTTAGCAAAGGTCACACAAACGCCGCACATCGCTTCTGGAACCTATTTATCATTTTTGAACATCTGTTTAATCCTATTCAAGGGCGTGCGATCTCAGCTGGCCGATATTTATATTTAAGTAATCCAGACTTGATTAAAATCTTAAATCATTCTAAACTCATTTAACAATCTTTTTTTGTAGAAATATTATATTTACTTTTCAAAATGTTCTTCTTTATGTGATTTTAGAATAGTTAATAAATACACTTGCATGGGAAGTGACTGTTTAAATATTTTATTTATTTAGATTAATTTGGGACAAAATCATTCTTATCAGTACATATCTTCGGTGTACAAGGGAAGTGATACATGCAAAAAATTGTCATTGTGGTAGACGGATTTAATCTGAGCAGAGCTGTTTATTTCTTGGCTGAAGTGTTTTCCTAATCGGCTGCCTTGTGAATTATCTTTACGAAAAAGTATTAGTAAAAATGAAATTTTCTAATCGTTTTTTCATTTAACTAAAAAAATACAATTTCAGATATGCCACTTTCCTAGTGCATAGACGATACCAGAAAGCTGCTTTTGGCACTTAAAATTGACTGTTACTTCTTAGGAAAGGAAGAAAGAAAAGTTCACGCGGAAGATACGATACTTCAGGTTTTTCTTATCTTCATGATTCACTTCATACGCACGAAGGTTATATGAGTGCATTAAGTTCTGAAGTTCTAGGTCAGGTAAGATGTTAAGCGGCTCTACACCATAGTGCTGTAAATTCTTTTCATTTGACTAAGCTCAGTTCTTTATCGTTGGTCGATTGCAAAATTTTGCGTAAAGGCTTAAGCAAGGCAATATTGGTGATTGAATTTGGTAACCTTATAATTCGCATGAAGAGATTGATTCATCTCAAATTGCGAACACAAATGTACCTTTTAATAATTTAAATTAATCTAATTCCAATTAAACTTAGAGACTGAAAGGTTACAAATGTTCAATTTCATACTTTGCTTCACTTCATTGTAAAGGAAATTTCCTTAAACATTTTATTATGAGAAGCTAGACCATTTTCCATCTTTGGATCAATTCTTGAACTATGTACATTTTCTTACTCATCAGTTCAAAGGATTTTCTCTGAATCATCAATGGATCTTTTAAGCGAGATAAAACTAATAACGCCACGTTTCAACTTGGGTTGTTAGTCTTTGAAAGTTAAAAATATGAAAAAAATACCGTTCAACATATTTCTTTTAAATGTATATGTAAATGTAATTTAAAAGAACAGCCGTTTGTACGGCCAAAAACAATTATGTGAAAATGAACGAAAGGATTTTAACTGTATCCACTAGGGTTTTATATTTTTCCATACTTTACGTGAAACCATGAATTCACTTCAGGAAGTAACTGGTCGTTGCCTAAACATTTTTTTATCACAATCATTTATTAGACAGAAATGAATTCATTTCATCTAGAATGTAAAGTGTCGTGGTATTTTCACCATCGCTTCACCCCCCCACAACCCCGCTCCACCCCTTCCACCGCTCTGTCCTGCGTTACCCTTCTCCACCCGCCCTTCACGCCTTACTCCGCCCCATGCGCTCTCCCTGTTTGCTTGCCCCCTGCCATGCACTTTCGGAACTAATTTTAAATTTTGATCTTCAGGAGTCCAATTGCGCCTTCGGAATGAATCAACACGAATTTGGTAGGAAATTTAAAGAGTTATTAGCAATTTACTATCCTCATTAGAAGATTTTCTCACAATGTTTTGTTATATTGGCAAAGAAGTGAAAAAGTGCATCGTGTAATTCTCTTTTAAGGAAGAAGGAGAGAAGGAAATGGGAATAGGGATACTTTGTTTCGAAATCACATGGAACTTTTCTCTTTTGTTGTTTGAAACGAGTACAAAATTTCATTTATATAGAGATACACATGTAGTTCTGTACGATAAACTAACGTTTTTCGTAAAATACTTCACATTTCAGTGAAACAATCGAAATCCGTAATGCTTCCGTGCAGGTTCTTTTATCTATCAATTAAAACGAAATAATACCAGATATGAAAATGTTCTTGTAAATTTGTAGCTCTTATCACTCATGAAATGGATTTCACTAATGCTCTTTTTCAATAATTAATAATTTTAATAATTATACCGTCCGTAATTTGATTTGAAAACAGGTATCTTTTCGTATGGACGTACGAGTCTTTTATAAACAACTTGAAAGTTAACTACATCACAGATTACCTACTTCTTAATGGGACATTTTCTTTCTTCGCCAGATATGATGTGGAAAGTAGAAGAAATAGATATTACGAGAAGCAGAAGAAATGTGGAAAGCAGAATAAATTCCGCATTTGTCATGCTTGAAACTTCAACTTAATTTATTTTCGTTAATATCCTTTCTACTTGGCACTTTTGCTTTGAAAACTGTTGTTAACTTTCCTTTGATTTTGCATTGTTCTAACGCAGTATTTAAAGTGGATTTAAAATTTTCACTTTCTTCTTATTTTGTTCTTTCTTCTGAGGCAGGGTAACTTACCCAAGAGACATCTGCCAACTGCGTCCGAAAAAAGCTTTCAGCTGCACCTCGGACAAGACTGAACCCCTTCGGGTACATTTACAGCCCACCGTAAAAATCGCCTTCCTCAACAAATACCTTTCAGAAAAATTCCGCCTGAGAAAGAAACCACAGCTTTCACCCGCCGCTCACCCGCCCTCGCAGCCGCCCCCGCCCCCGCCCCCGCCACCGCCACCGCCTCCGCCACCGCCACCGCCACCGCTGTGCGACCGCAACCCGTCCGCCGCGCTCTGTCTGCCTCGCCGTGATCTGAATGCCGTTCAACAAACGATGCTACCAAGGTCCCCTTTCACGAAACAACGCTTTCCAGCTTTACACAGGGCGAGGTAAAACCTGAGATTTTTACAGACGCGCTGTAAAATTGGAAAGCTGTTTCCTTTCCTGTTCCCGTAGGGAAACTGGGGATGTTCTCAGTGAGAACCCAGACGTCGAAGAGCATATTCGGCTTGTGCTCGGTGTAGAGGTATTTTTATAAAGTGGTGCTTACTTTGCTACGTAAGTGATAACTGATTAAATCTGTTTTTCAGTGTCTGTGCTTCAGAGTGATTAATGAATCAGTAAAAATTTTGGTTTTTTTGTGGTGTGATGCAAGAAATCAGTGTCGTGAGAGATAAAATGCTAAGCCTTCAAGAAGAATTATGCGTGTCATTCTCTCGCCTTCCCTCATCGAGATAACGAACATCGAGCGATCTCGGTGTACCCGAAGTACGAACTCACGTGAGGTAAAGTTTCAAGTTAATCTTTCCTGCATGATAACACGATTTATTAGCAACATATTGTAGTATATTCGCAGAGTCCAATAAAAAAAACTTATCCTCACCTTTAGCCAAAATTATTTTAATGGATAATATATCGTTGTTATAATTGCCTTTATATGTATTGTTTCTTTGAATTTTTAAAAAGAAGAATGCTACAGTACGCGATCTGTAACAGAAACCTGACTGAGACCTGAAAAAATTCAAAAATAACTCCGCAAAATTTCGGAGATGTAAAACTCGATTTTCCATATATTTGAACAGTTAAAAGCAATTGAATTTACTGTGACCTTTCGCGGTCCCTGGCGATTCCCAGGAAGACCAACAGCTTGTGTCGTTGAGGAAGCGGCCCGCGTCGCCTCGGGACATTCCGACCCATCTCGACGCATCTCGGCTCCTCTCGCGAAACGGGACGAAACGAAAGGGGACGCGGCGCTGCGGGGCGCACAACGCTGCGAATTCAAAGAAACAAAATAAAAACGGGGCGCGCTCGCAGGGCCCCATGGAGACCCATCTACCGGAGAGGGCAGGAAATTAACTGGGGGCGGTGGGATGATCGCCGGCTGACTTACACGCTCGCGTCCGCCCGCCCCCGACGGGCCCTCCCCGCCCTCCTCGCCCTCGCCGCCCCCGCCGCCGCCTGCCCCCGCGCCCCCGCCCCCCTTCGGCGCCTTCCCCGTCGCTCCGCCCACCGCCGCCGCGCGCGCCGCACACTAAAACGGAACGAGCACAACAAACCATAGCGCGCTACCGCCGGGGCTCGGAGTTAATTAAATCTACAATTTATACGTCGCCGGCCTCGCCGCCGCGCCGCGCCGTCCCCGCCCGCTGGCCTGCTCACCGCCCCGCCGCCCGCAGACACGATTGTCTGCGCGCCAGAGAAGTGGTCTACTGTCGCGACGTCCACGAAGTTTTCTTTCCAGCATCGGCTCAAGAGATATCACATATAATTAGACAAGTAGCTTTGAGAATCCATAATACGTCGTTTGTATAAATCTTCTTGTATGGATAAAAAAAATCACGAAGAAATTTTCCCCAAATCATGTACGATTTGAGAAGGAAAAATATTCCTTTAACAACTGTTATTGGCGTGAGTTTGAATAAAGTAAATAACATAAAATAGGGTTTCCAAAATTATTTTGGGACGATAATTGTGATTCAGGAAGGAAATATTTTAAATTAGCAATGTAACGACTGCAATAATAAGCTTTTGTTGCCACGTAAAGTGCTTGAGCTTAAAAAGCATATTTGAAAATTTATGTTAAAAGAATATATTCAGTCTTAATTATATCACTTAAAAATGTGTTGTTTTTAAACACCTCGTGTGGTTAAAATATTTCACTAATTTTCATTCCAAATTTTGTTCATATTATGTAGTTATTTTACATCTTAGAGATTTGTGCACAGTTTCTTTTTTTCCTTTGCATTATATTTTAATGACCCACTTCAGAGTTATAACCATATCATTCGGTAGATGAAACTGAAAACCTGCAGAACTATTTAATTTTTTATGACATTAAAATTATAAATATTTTATGAAAATTATTATTTCGATTAATTATTATCAATTTATCGAGTTATCCATTAAACTACAGATTCACCGAACTACAATTCTATCAAACATCCAAATTATATTTATTTCTGTAATAATGTAAAATCTCAATACTTCACTTCTATTTATTTTAATCCCTTGTTTGCAATTAAAATCAAATTTGGTGCTCAAGGAATAATGATTCCGACAAGTAAACGGAATGTTGAACTGCATGTACGAAAACAAGCTCTCTTTAGGAACACGTAGAAAACTACAGTCAGTACTTTCTTAAAAAAATATAAAATTAATAAAATTCTTCAAAAATATAAATAATAAGAAAAAAACGATTTTTTTTATCGTTTGTACGTCATCTCATTAAATTGGACGTTTACGTGCCTAAAAACAAATTTTGCAGGTAATTGACTAATTTAACGAGTTCTGAATGCCTATCCACAAATCAAAAAATTACATAGTCTAATTCCATAAAAGCAAGTGAGTGCATTACATGCAACTAAACATTAATAAAATGAAATCACGAAAAATATTCATAATGCATATAATTTTCATATTGAGTCGTCTTCTTGTATACTATTTGAAACTACCATTGTAATTTAATAGGGCTGATTTGTGACATCTTACACAAATTAGTTTAAAGAAAAAAACAGAATGAATTTTTATTGAATGTCTTTGAAACGGCAATGAAGAATTAAACAATTGATAATGGAAAATAAAAGTAAATTTTGACTAACTGAAAATAAAAATAAATTAATCAAACAAAGGAGACAAAATCAACTAGGCCTGTAGAGTTTTATTTATATGTCTAGAAACTCTTGATCAAATATATTCTGCCTCTTTGGATCTAAAGGACAAATATTTTCCCAATGTTCATCATCTACAGAAAGCTATCGCCAACGCCTGGCCAAAACGCGAAAAAACTATTTATGAGGTCATATTGTTGAGGCAGCAAGTTGCTGCGGCAGGGCGCTTTCCGGGCGCCAGGTTCGCGTCCCGGCGACGCGACGGGGCGCAGCGCCAACAAAACTCGCATCGCCACCGCCACCCGCGCCTCCGACACCCTCTCCCTCTCAGCCCACCGCCCCGCCACTGTCACTGCCTCCCGTGACTTCCAACGCCGCTACACCCGCCATCTCCATCACTGCCCCGCGTCGTCACCCACCACCACCGACGTCCCCGCCCGCCTCTGCTCCTGCCAGCGTCACTGTCTCCTTCGCCGCATCCGCCGCCGCCACCGCCCGCTGGCGGTCGGCCAAACGGCCTGGGGCGCGTCCAACACCCACAGCGCTGGGGCGGTGCGGGCCGCGCGGGGGGCGGGGGCGGCGGCCGCGGGGGCGGTTTACACGGGCGCGCTGGCAGCGGCGGCGGCGGCGCAGCCACTGTGGCTGCGGGGGCGGTCCGAGCGAGCGCGGGCGGGCGCGGGCGGGCGCGCCACGCCTGACGAACGACTGCTGGGACAGCGGGAAACCCACCGCAGGCGCCCAGCGGAAGAACGCTCGCTCAGCGCTCGGGGCTCGGACGCCGCGCCCAGCGCCGAATTTCCACAAAATTTCCGAGACCACCGTCCCAATAATGTCGCCAAAGTATATACGAGTTGGCGAAGTTCAGTTGTTTATTAGCTTTCGTAAAATAGCGGGAAATCATGAGAGCGTATATGGTCTGAATAATATAACGTCAGCAAGAACCTTAACGAGATACTTATTCACTATAATATTCTTGCTTGGTCTCGTTCGAGAAGAAAAAGAAAACAAGAATTAGCAGAAGTGATTCATGAAACGGACAATTCATTTACATTCATGCAAACTTACGGAAACAAATGAGCGAGCACAAAATATGAACGTGCGAACGAACACCACCTGATATTTAATGTAAAATCAATAATCACTATATGGTTACGTGTCGCTTCTAATATACTGCAAAAAAGCACAGTCTAACAACAAAAAGAAAAAAAAGAAAAAAATTATTAATAGACTTTTACTTAAAATACTACCCACTTTTAATTACATATTTATATATTCCATTCTTCGGTACAGCTCCTCCGACGAACATACGACCTCGATGAGTGACTTCTAGTCATATATTAATCTAAACTAATCTTTCTCTCAGAATGAAGGTATATCTTAAAAGTAAAAAAATAAAGACACAATAACGTGTTTCATCTGGTAAATTAAAAAGCTATTATTCGCTTAAATCCATGTTCCAATTATTACACTTAATGAAATAAAATGGGTTCCGAGAGCAAGTAATCAGAACCTAAAAGTATATTAAAAAGAGAATTTTTTTAAACACTATTTTGTCAGTATTGCGAGTAGATGTTTCAATGTCGTTAATGAAGATCAATATAGTTTTCTAAACAATGCAAAGTATACATCGAGAGATGTAAAGGATTTCATGCACGAATATAATTGAATCATTATGGAACAATAAAGACTAATAAATATCAGGAATGCCTTGTTCC
The DNA here is from genome assembly GCA_011170035.1 of Teleogryllus occipitalis. Lineage (NCBI taxonomy): Eukaryota > Metazoa > Arthropoda > Insecta > Orthoptera > Gryllidae > Teleogryllus > Teleogryllus occipitalis. Next base: position 159,612 of record BLKR01000224.1, on the reverse strand, counting down.
ATGATTTAACATTACAATTTGAATAATGAAATAATTGCAAATAAATGGATATCGATAAACCGCTATCCTCGGTGTGTTCTCGACTGCAGCTTGCTCAACGCAACCTGCGTGCAAGCCCTGATTGTTTGGTGGGTGGGAGTGGGGGCGGGGGCGGGGCCGTGGCGGGGGCGAGGGCGGCGAATCGCAAGGGAACAGCCGTGAGAGCGTCGGTGGTGTCCGCGACTCCCTGGGGGCGTCCGCCGCCGCCGCCGCACGCGTCGTTCTCCGATCGCCCAAATCCGCGCGCCACCCGCGCCAACGGCCCTATTGATCGGCTCCCGCTGCCGCCGCGCCCCGCCCCACCCCGCTCTGCCCTCCTCCACCACGCCGCCGCGCACCCGCCTCGCTGTGCCGCCGCTCAGACTTGTCCCATCTCGCCTCCAGGCGCGGCTCTCTCGCTCCCACATCCCACGCGCTCATCCCAGCGGGCATTTCGGCGGATTGCCACCTGCCTGCCCCATCCTGCTGTGTAATGCATACGTCATGCAAACATTATTGATTTCTGTTTAAATGAAGTTTACAGTACATTGTCTGTATGTTTCTTCCAAAATTATTTACACCTTTATCACTGAACATTGATCTTGAAGGTAAAGACATATTTATAGACCAATTATTATTAACATTAATAATAATAATAATAATAATAATAATAATAATAATTTATATAAGCATGTTATTGAACATCTTTAAAATATATTTAGTAATTATTTTAAAATTAATTTTACTTCATTTGTCTTAATTATAGTAGTGTCAAAAATTGTCAATACAGTGTTTTAAACTACAATTATTGCTTTAAGGTCTTCTTTCAGAACTATATCTTCAACGAAATACTCTTGTAACGTCAGAATTTGTAGGACGTACGATCCGCATTAGCTAAAAAATCCCACTCTCAGCTCGCTGATGACTAGAGCATTTAAAACCTATTTTGTAATTTGCTACTTGGTGAAAGAGCAATTGTAACTGAAAGATAAATTAACCGAATGAAACAACTACAGATTAGAAGTAGTCAAAATGTTAAAAATAATTTTAACTGATATAAACCAGTTTTTAAAAACATTTTCCTCTGTGATATTTCTGAATTAAAATTAAATTGTGAGATAAATGAGGCATTGGATAGATAGAATAGCGTTTTTTCTTGCAGTATTTTTTTCATTTCTATAGGATAATATTTCATATTTTGACAGGTTTCAGCATTCATTACTAGATACTTTTATTACATGATTTATTATCTTTTTTACATCTTTGTAAATGACAATACGGAATTTTAAAATACCTATTGGAAGTAAACTGAATGATATGTGTATTCGTCTTTGTACTCGCACTGAATTTGTTAGTTTGAGACCTTGGAAAGTTTTATTTATCGGAAAGATGCGTAATGTCTCATCAACGAGACTCTTGCAAGAGTTCCATCGAGAGTAACTCCGATTCGCCCAGCTATAGATTTCGAAAGGTTTTACGGCTGATCCCGTCGCTGCCATGATTCTGTGAGATATTGTTCATTGCATTCACATTCATGAATGGCATAATGCAAATTCGTAAGAATATTTCTACTCGAATGAGGATGAATCTCAAATGGTGCGAAATATTACATGCTACTTGCACGTTGTCAAAAGAAAGTTAGATATCTAAAGCTTCTATTGAAATAAATGAATAAAAATGTGCGAACTGAAATATCATTGTGATCGATTTATTTAGTCTACTTCGTTTGGACCAATCTGCATATCACTTATAAAATATTATGCAAAAATAGTAAATAAATTATATCCAGGGCTTTACATCTAGTTCAGAAAAAATGTATAAACATCTCCTTACCGGTTACCTTTCTCAATGCGATTCGGAAAAAAACTGTCCAGCAGAGTAGTGAGACGAATGTTTCTCTGTCAAATAATATCTGAGGAACCGAAAGGAATTTCTGACTAAAGTACTGCTACACAAGGACAAAACTGGTGGTAGTTATAAAAATCAATTTTTTATACTATAGATTAAGAGAGCTCATAAAGAAAAGTAGAAAGAAAAGGGAATAACCGACTTATGAGTGAAACTGAGAGCGAGAGTAATTGTTCTGCCTATGATTTTCTACTAGATTTCTAAAACGAATTATCGTTGCTTTATATTATATTTGCATCGAAGATAATCAAATTTCATTCAAAAAAGAAAAGACTGTGAAAGAGAAAAAATAAGAAGTAAACTTCCCGTAAAATTTACCTTTTAAACATGTCGAATGTGAATACTGTCATACAAAATCCAGCTTAAGAATACATCCAAGTGTATTTTCTAAGACAACTCATATTTTTATAAAAATAATTAAAATACCCAGACAGGAAGTTCGTTTTCATCTGCAGAGTAAGACACTATTAAAAGACACTAAAGACTATTAATTGACACTAATGCCTAGAGCGCTCTCTGGATGATTTTGGATTAAATTGTATTATAGTTCTATTGAGATACATTTGGTTTACTGCATTACAAAACCCAACCCCGAAAATATAAGGATTTTATTATACTCGGACATCATTATCCGTTGTTACTGGTTAAGATCCGTGAATCTCTGCTTAAACAAACCAAGAATTTTCGAGAAAAATATCGATTAAAGTTGTTATAAAACCTCAGCAAAATTTTATATCACTAATAAAGAAATCTTCATTTCCATTATTTTTACTTTCTCGCACTCCACTGATGTAGTATAGAGAAATTTATGTAATGCTGCAGAAAAAGGGCGATACTTTTAATTCACATTGTAGGTATCTGATACCGAAGAGATCAGAGTAGTAATTTTTTTCTTCTAACACGTTAAGTAGTCAAAATACACCTTTGCGGATCCTTAATTCCGAAAAATTTGTTCCGACAAAGGTCTGACTGTATGTCTCGCCGTCTGTCCGTCTGTGATCAAATCTGGCGGGTAAACCATAGGCAGAAGTTTCACGAACATTGATATTCCCCGATCAATCTTACCGACGACAGTGCACCTTCAATTTGAAACGCATTTGGTTTTGGGGAGAATTTTACAAGAAGCTAGAAGGAAATTTTCAAGTTTTTTTTCAAAAATTGCTCCAAATTATAAAAAAAACTTTTTTTCGGGAAGAGCAAAGTACGCTTTTATAAAGACAAACGTCTGATTTTTGTTGGACTCCCTAAAGTTTCGAATTTCAATAGAGTATTTTTGCAAAAAAAAAATTTTTTTCTGAGTCTTCCGACCACTACGATATTGAAGAAAGGTTTTTTGTAATAAAATATGTCCTCCAAAATTGTAACTTCAAATAAAATAATTTAATATTCTTAGAAATATGAGGTTTTTAATGAAATTGTATGTGAAATGAAGATAATTTTAATAACAAGATTTTCTCAAAAAAGGCTCCAAACTTTTTTCTTTAAATTTTATCTTTGATAGTACGCTGTACATAAAGTATAGTACGCGGTTCCATGCACACCACTTATGTGCACCTGTCCACTTTTCGTTGAACTCTGAATTTTCGACAATTGTAAAAGTAACAAAGAATGAATGTGAGAAAGTATGTGGAGTTGTAGCACACCTAGTTTGTTATTTTTCACTGCAAAATGTTGTTTTAAATAATATTCAAAGCTCTATATAATTCACTAAGATTTACTTTACTTTCCGAAGATTGTCTTCTCTACTTTGAAATAAATAATGAAGTGCTTTACAAGCAAATTTCGTCATCTCCTATTGGTTATTTCCTTTCGTACCACTCGAGGAAGCACGACAATGCGCATCCATTGCACACAGGTTGTAGACACGTCATTTCCACAATCATTCGGGGCTCGATTGTCCGCCTTTCAGGGTACATTATGAATTTAGTTTTAATGAATATTAATTTAATTTTATAGATTTGGCAGGCCCGGATTAAGCACGAAGCGGACGAAGTGGCCTCTCCTGGGCTCTCCCAGAGAGGCCTCGGCCCTCTCAAACTCCATAATCGCCCGAAACAAAAAACCAATATAGAAAAACAAAAAGAAAAGAAGGTAAATGTAGTGGAAAAGATTGTTAACTGCCGCAACTTCTCTCGCGTTCTCGTAAGCGAGAAACGTTACACGAGACTGAGGTACACGAAACTCCCTTGCAAACCAAAAATAGGCGACTCGATATTCTCGAAGCAAGTAACTCTTGCTGCAAGCAGTTAGTATACTACTGATGGAAACGTTTCCTCTTACAAAATCACGAAAAAATTATTCTAAGTTCTGAGTTACTTAATATGAAATTGTTACGCATTCAATGGTTTGAATATAATAGTTTAAATTTTTCTATTTTTTTAATTGTAGATTTTTTAAATTTATTTTCTTTGTGCTATTACAATGTCATGTCTTTGTATTTTCACTACTTCCTGTAATAATATATGCAATTCAAGCATTTACTTATTAAAATATAATAAATTATAGAAGATCATTGTGATTAATATTTACCATTTAATTTTTGTACACATAAATTGAGAACATTAAATAATTTGATTATTCATATAATTTCTTATAATTTGCAGAAACTATAAGAAATGTCGTTACAGTATCCCTTGGTTTGTATATCTCGCGAAGTTCACTTTTCATGTCGTGGCGCGCTACGGTGGCAAGAATTTGATAACAAAATTTATTAATCTTCGGACTGGAAATATCACATACTTCGTTATCTTTCCGTGCTTATCATTAACATAAATAAACAAACATTAATTTTAATTATTGGCAAGTAGCAAATCCACGAGTTAATGTCTACAACACAACACGTGTAAATTTTTACAACTAGCAACGAAATGTTTTCAAGTTTTATATCCTTAAACAATAATGCACTAATAATTATTTAAACATGTAGATATGGTAACTATTTACCAAAAATATAGACATTAAATGGACTGTCACTTTCTGTATCATTAAAATGACTAATTACGTTCTCAGTTTACTCTCTGAAAATGACAAATTACAAATATTTCTAATAATCCATGTTATTCAGAAAGAGTGTGAAATACAAAATATGCCATATCCATTTTCAGAAAAATAGATAGCGTTGCATTGCTTCAATACTCTTTTATGAATATTAAAAAAATGAAAGTTTTTCCATGATGTTTTTCATAGAAACTTAAATAATCAATAACTTAAATAATTCTATACACGCGTGTTTTGCTGTCTTTGACAAGGGCAGAAAAAAATGTTTTTGCGACCTTAGTGAGACAACATTATGTTAGTATATCCAACATCTTTTGTGTAATTACCGTTAGATATGGCTCTCAATATAAATTAATTTGTTCTTAGTGTAAATTTTAGATAGTAAATAGGGACAAAATGAAAAATACTAGGATATTTCTCTTGTATAGCTTATTTTACTGCAGAGGCTGAATATACTTCACAATTGAGTACTAAATAAAATTTCCTCGAAAAATGTAAGTTCCTGAAAAGTATTCTAATCAAACATTTTTTGACATCTTTCCTTTCAGAAAATAAATTTTAATTTTTTTTACCATGCAAGCACAACACATTATTAGACCTCTGCACAAAGACTGCTCCGAGGCCCCACGCAAGGGTTAATCCGGTCCTTAATATCCGTTTATATAAAATGATATTCCATTTTTTATATAAAAGGAAAGTGACACATCTCCTCCATCGTAATTGTTGAGTTAGATAAAGAAATATATTTATAAAAAATTATTTTTACTAGTAGTACGTTCTAAAAATTGTTAGCATACAGTCGATATAGAGAAAAACACTTTATTTTAGGATACGTAATAAACTGCTGCCCTCAGAATAAAACTATTTTACTATAAATCAACATTTTTTCGATATATCACTTTTCTTGCGCACTAATAATCATAACATTTCAAACAAGTAATATTACCTATATGAAGCACAAAAGAGGCAATAAACAACAAGAAATTTAATGTTAAAGGTCTGAGTAGTGGCCTCATAAGACTGGTTAATTATGGTCTTTAAGTACACAGTAGCGCACAGTAATCGACAGCAATTTTGTCCTTCTGCACATGGACAGTTCAAGTTGCGCATGCGCAAAAGTTCAAAAGTGGTGTAGAGTATCGAGAGATTGCTGTCAACTGCTGAAAACTATGATATGCTTTAAGTCTCCATAATTTCACTGTGTTCTCTCTCACATATGAGAATCACTGTTTAATTCTACAGAGCTACAGAATTCTACAGTTTGTCCAAACTTTCACTTTTCGAGCATTTAATAATATACAGATTCTTTTAGTTAGAGCTTTAATGAGACTTATTTTGTACACAGTTTATGCCCGCTGAATGTACGCAGAATGGGGATATTATTATGATAAAAGCTAAAAGAGAAACGTTATATCATCTACGAGTATCGAATAAAGAATAACAATTATGCGTATCTTCAAGGCAGGCACCTAAACAGGCTAAGAAACGTTAAAGATAACTCTTGGAAAGGATTCGCTAAGTTATGAAGAATTTAAATCGTGATTTTCATTTTAAAATTTGCCTTCTGAATGCCTTTCAATTCATAAACATGGACCTAAGAAACTTAACCGTTTTATTTCTTTCTCAAGGACGTTTACCCAACATGAGAATAAAATAATGGAACCGGAAATTCCACCAACTATCACAGAATCTAGAACAAAATTTTGTTGAAAGCTTATTATGTTCGTTCTTCACATAACCGCTAATTACCTCACCAGGGTATCGGAAGAATTCCTTATAATTACGTGGCGGATAAAACTATTTTAACGAAGACAAGTGACACTGTCTGTTGGAAACGACCTCCATCGAAACTAGTTTAACTACAATCCAAAGAGCTCGACTACGCGTAGAAAGCGCCGCCGGACATCGAACTGGAGCAGTCCGGTCGCGCCGCGGTGGCAAGGGAGGCGGCGGGAGCGCGTCGCGCGCTCCAGGCGGCTGTCCGCGTACCGCGTCACCTTCGACAGTTGCCTGCCTGGGGCCGCCACCAGCCCCCACCGCCCTGGCGCCATCCACCGCCGCTGTGGCGCACCATGCGGCCGCGGTACAGCCGCCGCCTGCGCCATCCGCCGGCGCCTCCGTGAACCTGCAGCCTAGCGCCGGGTCCGCCAGACCGCGCAGACGCCGCGAGGCACGCCCGGCTGCGGTGCCAGACCCAGCCTACTGGGCGACTTCACCGGTTCTTGGTACCGGTTTCCGAGGGGGTCTCTTCTCTACGAGACTCACCCAATGCTAACATACATAGGATAGAATTATCATATATAAATTCTCAATAGTATGTTTACTCTAACAGTTTGATTGGTTCGTTTTACATCTTTTATCTCAGTGATCCTGAATCAACAATCAGAGGATTCACTTTCAAATATATTTTATGTGCTTTGAAAAATTATTAGCCTAGGTTATTAATGTCAATAGACAAAAAGCAAATTCTACATTATTCTTTGAATACTGTACGCACAATTACTCTGGTATATTAGTTCACAACGAAATGAATAATCAAAAGTAATATTTTTCTTCATTTTGTTAAAATGAATTTTGTCTTTAAATTTAAAGAAAAAATTAAAATTTTAAATTTCAATTCAAATTCTTTACAACATTTTAAGGACGAAAATCAATAATTATTATGAGATTCAAAGACATAATCACCTGACATAATGAAGAAAAACGGAATACTTTTTCAAAATACACATAATTGACCTGAACTATAATTATAGGCAACTTAGCAATGCCACATAAACCGAAAGGCTACAACGTGAAGATTATGATCGGTATTCCAACAAAATTCTTCTATCCCCCATCTCCCTATCGACGGCCACTCAACATGAAAATGCCTCGTTCCATTTCCAATCTCCCTCGCGATCGACAAGACATCCCGCAGAGCGCCCTCTTCCCGCAGCTGTTCGGAGGCCGTTCGCTCATAAAACGTGCGTGAACGACCGCTCTAGCACTCGTCACCCAGTGCGCACCCTCCGCTGCGCGTATGTTTACCAAAGACAAAAGTGCGGCGTCAGTTTATCTCCCGCGACAAATGACGACGACTACTACCGCGCGCGCTTCGCGGTCGACAGAAGACGCGCGTCCCGCGCGCTCGCAGAGCGAGACGGCACATCATGTGCGCGTGGGCGTGCAAGCGAGACGCGGCGAAAACACGCCCGCGCACACGGGGACGCCATGTTGCACATAAACGCGGCCGAATTATGGACGTAAAAAATCATTTGTGCGACCGGAACGATGTGCCTTCAAGAGCGGACATTTATTGGCGACGAAATGGAGCCATTCGACCCGTCTTTATTTCTGTCGAGGTAGTTAAAACACTTTCAAAGGGACGCCCGCCTCCCCGTCCTGTGTCCGCCCCCGCCCCTGTCCCTCGAGGTTGGCACGGAGCATGCCACACAGCTGAAGATGGGCGCGCGCTGCTTTTATTATGGCACCGCACCAAAACATGAGGGTGGGAAGGGGTTACCCGCTATAAACATTAAATTTATGGCAGTTGTAATATTTTTAATTGCGTCTTAATAAAACGCGCATCGCTAACAGGTTCTTTCAATAATCACAAAGATGCATTAATTTTCGTAAGGAAAAATAAAAAGGGCACGTTTCCGGCAGTGGCGCGGCCGGACGAAAGGGAAAAGATAGCGGTCTATTGATTTTAAAACGCTCATAAAAGACACCGTTACCGGAATATTACAAGCGCCTACTTACTGTTATGAAGCTCGGAACGATGATAGAATGCTTTATGGGCGAATAAATATCCCGAGACGTTTAGTGGCTCCCCTGAATTTAGATCTCCGACTTCTCCGTTTGGAGACGGTAAACGGGCGGCGCGAGCCCCCGTGTTCAGCTGTTTATGGCTCGTAAGCGGCTTGATTTACACGTCGCCGGCGCTGTCTTCGGGTCGCCCACGCTGGGGCCTGTTGCGGGCCCGCGGGCACGTGCCCGACTCCGGGGTGCGATCTCCGCCCCGCCAACACTCCCGGCCACGCGACCCGTGCTTTGCTTGTTGCTGCTAATCACCAGTTTTCGTACCAATAATGAAATGGAAAGAACAAGTATTTTCTCTTTCTGTACTAATTGTGATGATACAGATTTCAAATAAATAATTTAAAAATTCTTATTCCCCAAATTTCCAGTATGAATAACACTATTCGTAATACTGATACAATTCCAGTGCATCGTTAGATTAGTGTGTCAAACTGTGAGGAATCGTGCTTTCTGTGTGAATATTCATTGATCTGTTACGAATGCGTTAAAAATTAAATGAGACTGCTATTTATGAGAAAATCAGATATTAATTTATATCTCACTATGCATACCATGTAACAACCGAAGTGCACGAGACATGTACTTTGATTTATTTAACGTGGCGTCTCAAGTCTCCAGCTCGAAGAAGAGGGAGACATTGTCGTGGAATGGGTTGCTCCAACCCAAAACTTTAAATCGTAACAAAACTCCGGTGACTGTGTCCCCCTCTTCGTCTAGCTCGTGGCCATGAGGCGCCTCGTTAAATAAATCGGAGTATAAACGTGAGGACAATTTTTTCTTAGCATTTTTTTCGACTGAAAATGTACTTTATAAAACTCTTATCAATTGGTAAACAATTCTGATACTCTCGATAATTTGTTGATTGATTGGTGTTCCGGACACTTCAACTGTTATGGTCATTAGTGCAGTTAGTGTATTGAATGTTTTATACTGAGAGGTGGCGGTATTCGTCTCCCATTGGAGAGATCCGGCGCCCTACACGTCCCGAATATTTGTCCTAAACTTAAAAAGTAATATAGGTTTATAATAGAGGTTTATAATATAGGTGATCCATTAAAAACTAAACCGATTGGAAGTTATTTATTGCTTATTAAATAGGCCTAGCATTAGACATTCAATAAACAGGAAGTTCTAAAATTTAATTTACGACGGACAAGAAACATTTTACGATTTTTATGTAAAATGCATTATTTTCTAAAAAAAGTTTAACCATGTCGTATTGTTTCACATTTCCGGTCACTAAACAAACCCAACTTCCCTAATTTCGAAATGGCCGTCTCTAACCTCCGAGCTGTGAACGTGGCCAGGGCGACACACTCTGAGTGGGACATTTCTTAACGATTGCGCCATTAGCGGCGAACGGGCGCCGGCGATGGAAACGCGCTGCGGTGGCGCAAGGAGGGCGGGCGGGCGCGGGGGCCGGTGAGGGCGGGCGAGGGCAGGGTGCGGGCTCCGGGCGCCCGCCCTTCCGCGAGAGAAAGCGCCCGACAGCTGAGGCAACACGCGCCGCTAAACTTAGCCTCCCGCGCCTCCACCCACGCCGCCGCGCCGCGCCGCGCCGCGCCGACCCTGCCCTGCTCAGACACACTTCCTTCTCCTCTCGATGACGGCTTTTGACCTCCCTTCCTCCAAGGTCTCACTCTATTGCATATATTATAATCTCACCTGCTTATTTCCGGCACGAAAGCAGAAAAGAGGTATCAGCTGACACCTTTAATTTATGTTGTGTGATATGGTAACTTTTTGTTACTATATCATTATTTTGTAATGATATTGTGCATGTCATTTATAAGATATAAAATAATGCTTGTACATTGTAACTTTTGAACTTCATAATAGGAGGTATAGTAGGTGAAAATTTGCTAGGATAACGACGGAGTTGTTGCAATTTGTAATCTTTCCGATAATTCCAGGAAAAATTATGAAATCTAATTTCTAAATTTGTAACTAATCTAATTTCATTATTGCTTAACTTTTGAAATAATCTAAATGAGTGAAACAACAAGCTCTGTGCAAGGTATATAATTATAAAGAGTTCAACGTTTCAATTTTAATAATGTCTGTCACAAAAAGTCACTAGACTTGAACTAGGTATCGGTATTGTGACTTCTGAATACTTAATTCAACTATTTGAATTGACCGAATATGCTACTTCACATTCAGATAAAATGATTACGTGAAAATAACACTAAACAGGAATAAAAAGATCTTTGAACTATTTCTAACCATAGAGAGTTTACATAATTAATTCCATCGTGCAACTGAATACATTATTTTGAAAATAATGGTGATAAGGAAAAATAAATAAAACCCGAATAATTAGTATATTTTTAGGGCAATAATTCATGGTTCTATAGTTAGGTATATAAAAACATTTTGTTAACCTTATTACAATACTATTATTACATTACATTTCTTTTTCTAAATTACATTAATATAAAAACAAATAATTTACAAAATATGCCTAAGTTTAACTCGTATAATTCATCATGCCAGTTGTGAATAAATTCATCAGATTTATAAATAGTATTTTTTAAATTTATTTCAATTCTGTATATATCGTCAGTTAAAAACAAACGACTTGTTAATGCTGAATATTTTTTACACATTTATTATTGCAAGTATAATAAACGCAAAATAAATAATATTTAGAAAACTAAGCGTGTCGTTTGGAATATAAAATGTGTTTCTATCTATAAAAAGTCATTTACCCTGAATAGATAAATAATTACCGGTGAGAACAACGAAAGAAAAAAGTTTTAAGAAACAATTCAGGAATAACCAAAATGTTTAGGAAAGTTTTGAATATTATTTCCATTTTTAGAACACGTATGTTTTTGAATATATTGTTCACATAAAAAATCTATTTTGAGAAAAAGATGTTTGTAGGTAAACATATGTCCTTAAATGCTCAAGGAAGAAAAACAAGGGAAATATTTATGCGAGGATGCAAGTCATGAGCAATACAAAGAAAATTATGCTAGAAAAGAATCCAAATTGGCTCTTTCATGGACGCTATATCCAGTAGTCGTGAACTGAAGAACTTTCATTCTTGTTGGGTCTACGTTTTTTGCTTTAAAACACGAATATTCCGAATTCCCCACAACACACATCCAACCTAGGGATAAGCATACAAACGCTCGCTCTGAGCCAGCTTCTATCTGCGCCCTGACAAAAGAAACAGCCGGCGCCGAATAGCTTCAGGTGGTCCTTTTCGCACCGCAGGGGCCATCGGACGGCGCAAGCGGTCCTACTGAACTCGCCCGCTCTCCGCCGCGTACAGTCCCGCCAAGGCTGAGCCCCGTATTCCGACCGCAATACTCCTCCAAACTGCTCCGCCCGTTCACATTATTCGACCCGCCGCACCAACGCTCTCACTACTCTCTTCCACGGCCCACGTCCGCCTGTCTATCTGACCAGCCCAACTTACTCTCCGTGCCGGCTGAATCCTTCATTCTGGTTCTCCACGTCCTCTGTGCCTTGCTGCCTCCACGCTCTTTCCTAGACTGTCCGCTCCGCCTCGCAGGCCGTGGGTGCCTCGAGGGGACTTAACGTCCGCCGCGGGGGACCAGCGGCCCCGTCCCCGCGCCGCGAGGTGTCGACAACGGGCGGCCGCCGGCCTGAGCGCCGCAGATAGCAGGGCTATTATCACCCCGTCACGGCCCCATGCTTATCTGCCCCTCGCCGCCCCGCCGCCACCGCCCGCCACTCGCGTCGTCCGCGGGCGCGTTTTTCTGGCGGCTCAACGCCGAGCGCGGCCTCCGTCTCTCTCGCGCTGCCCGCCACGCGCGACTGCCGTCCTCCTCGCCCGCATTTCTTCCTTGTGACAGAGAGCGCGGGGGAGAGGGCGAGAGTGAGGCGGCGAGGTTGCATTTCGTTACTGTCAGCAGATAAGAACAAACGGCGTGTACGAGCAATCGGGGAGGGAAGGTTTTTCGCGCCGAGGAGAGTATCCGCCCCGCGGTCGCTCCCCTTGTCACAATGGCGCTCAAAACTGGCGAAATAAACATTCGAGGAACAACTTCCAAGATCTGTCGTTCAGATGGAAGCACCTGTCACTCGGGCGAGTGCGTAGTCTGGCCTCTTCTCCCGGCCTCCCCCCGCCACCCTCTGCCCCCTCCGACGCGCTTTCTTACCCCTTCTTGCCCCTCGCGCACTCTCGTGGCTGGGCGTCCCTCTCACTCCCCCGTTCTAAGCTGCAGCCAAGGTACTGGGGAAATTTTATTTTCGGTCATGTCGAGCTATTTTCTTCTTACGCTGTTGGCGGCGAAGAAATTTTCGGACGGAGAAATTTTCGCCCTAATACTCATTCTATGAGACATGAATCCCCTCCCAGCGGCAGGGCAGCGTGTGTTCACGCACAGACGCACACGTGCGCGCGCACTCACACACACACACACACCCACACGCGCGCGGCGCCCCTCCGTTCCCCCTCCAGCGGCCACGCACCGTCGGAGTCAAAGCACGCACTAAACGTCCGAAGCGCATGTGAAACCGAGCTGGCCTGTTCGAAGTCGCAAAATCTCCATGCAGTGAATGGGTTTTACTTCAGCACGTCATTGAATCTTCCAAACCTTTGAAAGACGCCGTCATCCGCTAAAACATCATCTCCACCTCGGCTTTAAGTAAGTAGACTGCCAACGACTCGGTTAGTAGCCGCCGTTCCGACCAATAGCCGAGGGGTAATGGCTTCCAAACTGGTAACGTTTGCTTTCTCTACCACTAGATGGCAGGGCAATAGCATGTCGTAAATCCTCTTCCGCTTCCCGCCCCCGGTGCGGGTGGGGGCGGGACTTGGGCGTGACGTCACAGTCGGCGGCCATGGTGGGGAGGCCGCTTCCCCGCCGCGCTTCCCCCACCACCGCGCCTCCCCTCTCTCGTTTGTCTCCATCAAAAACCCGATCCGGCCCCACAAAAATTCTCTTTTTTTCGGGCGCCTTCCATTTTCCCGAGGCGAGCGGAGGCGCGGCTCGGCGCACTCCTTGGTAGTGAGGCCCAGGCGAAATCTCCGCGCCGCCGCCTGCCGCCGCCGCCGCCGTCCCGCCGCCGCCGTCGCCGCCGCCACCGCCGCCGCCCTCGCCGCCAGGGCACGCGTCTCGGATTATTTCTGGAGGACGTTGAGATAAGTGGGGCATGAGCGCGGGCGGCGTGGGCGAGAGCGCGGGGCAAGAAGTCTGCTGTAGTCCATGCGTGCGCTCTGCGCCAGACGGACGTAACGCCACTCAGCCGCGGAGCTGGAGCTACAATTGCGCCAGCATTGACGCGCACTATTTTTGTTCACGATAATGTCATTCGCTAACGAATATTTTGCGTTAATGGAGTGATATCCTCTTCTTCTGAATATTGTTTTCTCATATTATACAAAGAAAATAGCTGTTTATTAGATAATGAACATTCAAACTATGAAGCTGTAAATCATATTGTCTGAAAAAGTAAGTGTTGCTTGTAATAGGTCTAATTTTGTATGTTTTTCACAGTTATTGGATTATTTGTGTGGAATTGTCAAGCGTCAAGCTTGAGTCACAATGTGTTGAAGTGAGGTAGTGTACAGTAGTGGAGAGTAACCGATAAAATTATATACTTCACCGTTTTTACATCAGATAATGTTATATATATATTTCTTAAATATTACATCATATAAATAATTCGCAATACGCGAGTGCATCACATAAATACAAGATATGAATGTCATCCTATTTTTTTTCATTCATTTAACCATTAAAATATTACTGTAGCAGTCAAGGATTTAAAAATTTAGGCCTAAATACCCTGATGTATGATTTAAAACTGCGTTAACATAAAGAAAATACAAATAGTTGCAGTGATTGGAGAGCAAAAATGATTCAGTGTATATTTTGTTGTGCTTTCCCATTCAGTGTATATTTTGTTGTTCTTTCCCAATTAGCTTTCCCATAGTTACCTACGTTTTCAATAGGAGTAAGAAATTATAAAGCGCCGTTGAATGCGTTTTATCAAGTTTCAAGAGAAAAATAAATTGACCTCTTACAGACTCGCTAATTTGATATTAACCCAGGCAGTACCAACATGTTTCTACCGTGAATAACACCATGGGTGGGCAACTAATTCCCACTAAAAATATATTAAAATACCTCTATTAATTGGACAAATGGCGGCTTTCAAGGGCTTGGAATTCTATTAAAAACACCTATTAAGTTAAATCACTTGACATGACTTTCTACACCACACACAACACATTCCTTCACTGACACATCTTTCTTTTGTGAACACGATTCAGCGTTCCTTATTGTGTTTTGCCCTGTGGCCGTCGAATAAAAATGCTTTATATTCTTAGATTTGGCACCTGAGAAACACTACCAGAACTTATAAATTTGGTGTTCGGAGCAATTTCTTTACCAGCAGGATTTACTTTAGCAGGTCAGCTAATTCTCCTTTCTCACTTGAAAGGGTAATTGTCACTCAAAACATTTCTGTCACGAATAAAACTTTTTTCTGCCCATGTTTGTATACACAAACATCCTATACGCACAATCTACGTTCCAAATGAACAACATTAGCTTGATTGATTCCAGAGTTCATCAATGAGTTTCTGTACCCAAATCAGAACCGTTTCGACAACGGAAAAGAGAAAAGTCTAATCCAAAATGTTTATTGTTTTGAGAGTATGGTCCTACCAAGGGTAGGAAAACTCTGCCCACCAGCAAAAAATTAAATTCAAAGTTTAAATATTTCACAAAAAATCAGAAAAATATGACTGTATGAGTAGTTCGCCATGTTAGTAAAGAATAACGAACATGTCAAAACATAATTCTTTACTTCATATATAGAACCATAAACAAAGTGGATAGAAATTGCGTACCCTTTATTCAGCTAGAGTTATCCATTTATTTCCTCTGTTGAAACGGAAATGAAAACTTGATGTAAGAAAAGTAAAAAAGTGATTTTTTCATTGTATTCAAATATTTTTGAAAATCTGTAGAATCCTTTATTAAATTGTGCATTTCTATATTTCTATATTAAAAAGCAATCGCAAACACTAATAAAGACAATTAGTTTCCTGCACTCTTGCTGATTTACAAATTAGATATTCTATTTTCCGCCAGTATGGGTCTCAAAGTCAAAAAAAACGTCTCTTAGAAGAAAATAATGATGCCCACAATATTTTTATCTTTTATTTCAAAGAGAGGAATTTGCAAAATATTTCGAAAGGATAAACGAATTCTATATTTAGGAAAATGTTAACAAACTTGTTAAGTAACACATTGTGCCTTAATAGTCTCTACTAAGTAAAACATTCTGCACACTCGGGTACTTCAACACATGTTTTATACTCATTGATAAATTAACTAGATACGATTCAGTTCGTAGGTGCCATTAAATGTACCCTTTTATACATAAAGAATATAAATAGTACAAAACACGAGTTGTCTATTTTGTCTGACATTGCTCTAAAATGTCAAACACTCTAAAAGATTAAGTAAGGTCTCTTTAAACATTCTTCATTTCAAAATAACCGTATACTTGGATCAAAACGTTCTTAGAAATATTTTTCAAACCGAAATTCTGAAGTTTTAACAAGAAGTATGTATTCCAAAATAAAATCACCTGATTAAAAAAGGAATTGGAAGAAAATTGAAAAACAAACAAAACCATATTTATAAAGGCGACAATTCTTTCCTTCTTCTTCTTCTTCTTCTTCTTCTGTTAATAATTTATTTCCAAAACATATTTTGAAAAAAAATCCAAAGAAATTGAATGACTTAATGTTGCGATGCAATGTTGCATATAAAAAGCTACACGAATAAGTAGGTAAGAGAGTCAAGATCGATCAAAAATCAAAATAAAACCATTTAATTCTTACAGCAAATATAACATTAAACCGAGCATACATACATTTCATTTATCGAGCCAAAAGTATCAAATAATATGTATCAATATGTATGTATCTGTAAGGAACCGAATGAGTTTTCATTACGTTATCTGGCTAATGGTACAGTAATTACAATACTTGGCGGCACCCTAAATGATTTTTTAAGAGCAGAATCCATTGTACATCATGCATATCTAATGAACTTTCGATCTTCGCAGTGGTGAAGATGAATAGATTTTCTTCACTGTGAAGTGTAAAACGAGCACTATTTTTCTCTCAGAGATCTGCAACGCAAAACTCTTCACGTGGGTGAGGAGTCCATGCTCCTAATTCTGACTTCTTCTGGCGCACTAATTCTCTCAGTCACGTTGGGCCGCTCCTCCCCGCCCGCCCGCCCGCCCGCCCGCCCGCCCGTCCGCCCGCCCGCCCGCCCGCCCGCCCGCCCGCCCGCCCGCCCGCCCGCCCGCCCGCCCGCCCGCCCGCCCGCCCGCCCGCCCGCCCGCCCGCCCGCCCCGCGTGGCACGGGCTGCGCCGCGCCGCACAGCACGTCTCGACGAAAGTGCCCACCCCCATCAGGAGTTGGCGCACGGACAGGGGCCCCCGGCGCCCATCGGGCCCCCTTCGGCCCCCTTCGGCCCCCTCCCGCCCCTTCCGGGCCCCCATTTCGGCCCCCCTCTTATTACCGCAGCGCGGAGCGCGCCGACCGAACGCGCTGCTCATCACAAAATCAATTTCCCCAACGGCCGCGCGCGTCCGCGTTTCTTGCCGGCGCCGCTATCGCTCCGATATCGCCCCGATATCGCGACGAAGCAGGTAATCATAACCCGGCGGCCGAGCGCGCCCGACTGTTTATCCGCCAGTCGGGTAAATAGGAGACGCTTATGGCGCCGCGCTTATGGCGAAGGAGGCGCGCAGGCAGGCGCGACGCCGCGCCGCGACGCGCCGCACCGGGGCACAGTGAGCAGAAGGGCCAACCTCCGCGGACCACCCATCGGCGAACACATCATTACAATTTCACCTGAACAAAATGTTTTAACAACTATTTTAACATCTAATAATGATGATGATGATCTTGATCGCTTGATGATTGATCTTGAATGGTTACATTAAATCACAAAAACATTTTAAAAAATACATTCTTTTATTTTTTACTCATATTTTTTAAGTTTAAATCTCTTTGCTTATGAACACGACTTACGAAAATGGCCCATGGGGAAATGTTGGTTAGGTATCTAGAATGATAATGGCGTACATTTACTTCAAAGCGTTGAAATTAATTTCAGTGCTTCAAATTAATTCAAATCCTGAAATATTTCTTTTAGAATTAAAACATTTCTAAACCGACAAAACGGAATGGATAGGTAAAGAAAAAAATTAATGAGTTCAAATTTAATTAAAAATCCTCACCTTTTTTAAAGAACGGTCTGAACCAATAAAATAAAATTTGAAAACGAAATTATTGACATCTAGTAATAATTATATTGAATATACTTTTCCTTTCTTATTTTGGAGCTCTTAAAAGATCTTGCAATATCTTTTGACATATCTTGTCAGAAATCAATTTTTAATAACTTCTACATTTTTATGACACTTTTATTGTTACATTGTTACTACAAACGTATAAAAGTATATCCTTATTACACATTCTTGTACATTAATAATTGTATTATATTTATTTTCCTTTTCAGCAGTATTTCATTTCATTACTTGTTAACAATTTAATTTACAATATATTAATTTCTATTGCAATATCACTAGTATTAAATTTATACGTGTATATGTTATTAATTAATATAATTTTAAATTTTATATGTGTAAGTCAATATTCTATTTATTATACATTATTAAAATGTATGCTCTATTTATTTATGATTACACTGTTGATTAAAATTTTACAACGATAAAATACTTATGATTGAAAGTAATTGGCGTTACACAAAATACATTGAGTAGGTAAAAGACAATCATTTTTAAAACTATACACACTGAACTCATTCTGTTCTGAATCAATGAGAATATTTGCACATCTTCACTGCTTTGTAGACAGTTTTGTACGGTATCTTTGTTATGCTGTACGCTTCGTTTTCGCTTTACTTATCATTTGAGCTTCAAAATATTCGTTTTCGGGTCGATGCCCTTGCATAAAGTAATTCCGTGCACTGTGCGCCTGGCCGCCTCTTTCCCCGCAGCCTCCTGCAACGCCTTCGCCGCCGCCGCCGCCGCCGCCGCGGGGCTAGTGCCGACGCTCGCCAAATAAATTCGCGCCGAGTGAATTTATGCCAACAGCTAACGGCGCTGTTACGTCTGCGAGATATACAGGCCAGGAACTCTATTCCGCGAGTAGTAATTTTAATCGAATGGTACTTTTAGGAAACTGTAATTTAAATTTGGCTTTTGAAATGTAAGATGAAACAATTTATTTTATATATATCCTTTTATTTACAACTCACTGCAAATCAGATTTTGAGGATTAAGCTATCGGAATTGAAAAATATCGTGTTTTTTCGAATTAATCGAATCATCTTGTGAACAGAAAACATCAATTTCCTTCAAATGTCGATTAAATATTAATCATGAAAGAATTTGCCTCTAATAGGTTCATGTAAAATACCAGAAAGTATTTTAAGAAACATAGATGTGTATTTATATCAGTGAAAACTGTATATTTTTCTTTCAAATTCAAGGTTTTTACGTATGATAGCAACATTATCACTAAATTGTAAAACACAGTTAGCCGTGAAATGAAATATAACTATTACAAAAGTAATAATATACTTCCCAGATAATTAATAAAAAAAGCTTAATTTTATGGCTTCCGATAAGAAAGTGGCCGTACTGTATTGGGAGCAAAGAACTTCTTTGATATGGGTGGATAAACTGTTCCGTGTTATTCATTGCATCAGCCAGCGAGAGGCGTGGACAAATCAGCTAAGCTCAATGCAGGGCACAGATGAACGACAAGGCATTGACAGCCTAGTCTGTTGGACGAAGGAGTTTATCGCGGCACTCAACCAAACGACGTTGTCATCTTCGCCTCAAGAACCTGATTATGCAAGCGCTGTGTGATCGCACGGAGATTCACATGTCGACGACTTTACTGCTGTCATGTAGACCTCCCTCCCCTCTCTCATGGTTCTACGTATTTCTCCTCGTCATCCTTCCTTTTTACATTTTCTTTGAAGGCTTTTGGCTTCTGAGTTTTTCTAATGATCACAACCACTCTCCATCGATCTAGCTTGCACTAGTCAATAAAATTAAAACTTACAGCTTTTACAATCTATGTCTTCCATTTTGTACTCCACTTCTTGGGCAAGAACCGACAGCTCCAACAAGTTTCATCTCATCCTTTTCTCATCTCTAACTTTTTCTGTACCTCCAATTGTCTTTCTTTTCGCATTCTCCTATTCTGCTTCTCCAGCACACCTTCTTTGTTTGATAACGGCTTCGCCTGCATATGGTCTGTTCGTTCCCCCCTCCACCCTGGGTGCCGGTGCAGCGCAGCGGCTGCAAGAGCACGTACAGAGGCGCGGGCGGCGCGTACGGCATGGCGCCAGGCAAACGAGCCCGTTCCTCTGCCATGGACAATGCCTCGTTAATGGGCGCGACGTGCATCGGGTGTGGAGAGGCGTGGGGCGCCGTTGCGCGCCGGCGGCGGCGTCTTTGCGGGCGGGCGCAGCTCTGGCATCCAGGACGCAGCGCCGCCCCGCGCCGCAGGTGGGCGCTCTCCGAAGGCGCGGAGACCTTGCTGCCACAGGCACGGCGCGTAGCTGCCAGCTCAAGGTTTTGTGGTGCGCCAACCAACAGATCAGTTGGTATGAAATAATATTTAAAAGTAATTTCTTACCAACGTTTGTAATTTTATTTCTTCTTCTTTTCTTGCCGATTTCTTAACCGCTACTTCGGTCTTCCGGCGCCTTATCTTCTTTTCCAGTCTTCTCTGTTCTTACAGAAATCAGGAGGTAATTTCCACTTCTCGATTACCTTTCTCATCTGGTCATTCCACCCTGGTCTTGGTCTTTGTCGTTTTCTCTTTTCACTTGGTTGCCATTCAAATGATCTTTTGGAGAGTCTTTTCTCATCCATTCGCTGTACATGTCCATACCAAGTGAGTTGTTTCTTTAAAATTTCCTCTATAATATCAAGTTGCAGATTCATTATCTCCTTAACCCGTTCATTTCTAACCCTTTCCCTTCTAGATATTGCCGCCGCTCTTCTGAGGAAATCCATTTCCAGGGCTCTGAATTTTCTTTTCTGTTGTTCTGGATGTTACCATGTTTCTGCTTCATACAATGTTACACTTTCATGTATTTTTATTTGTGAGGAAATAAAGATATAGCCGACCTGGATGGCCGAGGTGGCTAAGAGCGAGTACCGACTCAGCGCTTCGGTCCGAAGGGTCGCGGGTTCGAGTCCCGCCTTGGGCATGGCTGTTTGTCCCTTGACTTTGTGTGTGTGTTGTCGCGGAGGGCCTCGCGTTCTGCTGACCCCAGATCAGAGGAGCCCGCAAGTGTTTGTCTAGTGTACGGTCGAATATGCGTCCCTTCGGGACGTAAAGGGCAACCGGCTGTTGGCTGGATACAAGCCCTAGGAAAAAAATAAAGATATAGCTACTTTGAAGCGGTATCTGAACATTGAGATAATTGTGAATTAATTCATTAAGACACCGAGCTGAGAATGACTTGCTAGACATATATATATATATATATATATATATATATATATATATATATATATATATATATATATATATATATATGAAGATATCGTTTCGACTCAAAGCTGAAACGGGTACTTCAAGTTTAATTTATAAAAAAAAATATTATGAAGGTTCATTTACAAGGCTTATCAATGGGAAGTAATAAAACTGTAGTTATTTGCTAACGTTTTTGTAAAATTTATTTTCAACATCAGAACTATAACGTACAGGATCAAAAACATTAACAAAATATTAATCAATCACTCAGATCTATTATTTTCCATGCGATTATTGAAAACATCTAAGCAATTTTGTTTTGTTTTCAACTGAGACATTTTCCAATTTTTACCTTTCTCTTTAACTTACTTATTATATTGGGATGACATCATTATTTTGCTGTAACTTGTAGTAAATTTACAACTATTTTATTTGCAGGAAAAAACAATCTACAAAATAAATCATTGCAAGCATAAATATTTAATACTCAGAGAATGTCCAGCACGATGATCATTTGATGCACACGAGAAAAATGTTTCACAAGCAGATTAAAAATATGGGTTAATCAATACATGTAATCTGTAATTTGTCTCATAAATTTTCTTTCATTTCCACAGATCATTTATATTTACATTAAGAGAATAATATATAATTCGTTAGAATGTAATGTTTAATATAGATCTGCGCAACACTGACCTACGCATTACATTTGTTCAATACTCTTCATAGTATAATGGCTCGATATGAATACTTCACTTCCTCGTTTTTTAAACTAATTGGGCGTTATCTGTGACGGATTAATGTCTGCAATTGCAATAAAATGCTATCTACAATAAGCGTGTTCATAAGTAATCCTATTGCCTAACAGGAGAAATGTGGGGAACACCAATCATCTACGTTACTCGAGTCTACAAAATTAAAAACTATACATATTAAATTTGTAAACAAACACTTTGATCTAGTGAACCTTAAAATCATTTTTATGATTTAATCACAATGAGTAGAATCTTTTATCACTACGCTGTAAATATAAGATTAATGACCTTTGGATTCCGATATGGGTGTTGACGTGTTAGGAAAGGAGATATCAGTAGCTTACAGTGCCTAATAATAATAATAATAATAATAATAATAATAATAATAATAATAATAATAATGCAATGTTTACTTATTGCTCAACATCTTCATTAAGATATAATATTTATGAATTAACACAATTAAAATAGTGACATTTTTTTTATTTTTTATTTTATTTTATTTTACGTCAAAAAAAACAGTTAAAAACTGCGTATGACGTGCTATGGGGAAAAGTGAATTGTGTGCACATTTTCAAAAATTCTGTGATCCCTACACTAAGTCATATACTACTTAAATTTTGAATTTTTGAAATTATTGACATGTTGAAAGAAGTCTAATTAAATAATACAGAAATATAGTTTTATAATATGAGTACCAACGATCGCTCTGAAAGAATACACGGAAGAACATGAAATGCTAGAACCTCCAGGGGCAGAAGTAAAAGTGTCCAAAATTTAATTTAGTGAAATCCAGATAAAGTATTTGAGTAACTGCGAGTGTGCATGTGTGCGTTCGTCCGTGAGGTCGTTTAGTTCTTCACCCACGGTTAGACCATTTCCTGTCCACCAATCAAGACCAGGTGTCATTCGACGCGTCTCTGTGTCCTGGTGGGGAACTGAAATGTGTTTTCGAATCCGGCCACAAGATTCTAAGAAATTTCCAAACACCACCCATAGTTAAACCAACGCCACCTAAATAGATCTATGTAGCAGACGTTGATTAAACCCCTGTACTAGAGTCCCTGGATACATCTGTATCAAGGGACTCTACCCTGTACCCCAAAGCACTTTTCACTCCATCACACCATAATTTTCTTTCACGAAGAGGGCAACACAGATTTCATTTCATTTTAATCCGTATTACCGTATTTTTTAAATGAATTTTCTAAAACCTACAAACAGTTTTGCCTTGGAACCTATTAAATTTGAACGACTTCAATTAAATACGGAGGAAACCAAACTGTGAGTAGTTCATAGAGAGTGAAAGAACATTTACTTCCTCACATTTATGTTCTTAGGCATACAAATACTGATTTTCAATTGATTGTGACTAACAACTTCTTATTAAAGTTAACAAGCACCTTATTCAAACTAACATATCAAACAGTTGTATTTTAATGTTTATATAGCTTTGCCTTCGAAACGATTCATAGAGAAAATGCAAAAATGGGAGTGAAGACAAATCAGAGTGAGTTTGTAAAGTTTTAATCTCTTCAAAATTTAAGGGACAAAAATATGGAAGTGTTCTTCAAATCCTGGAAAGAATCAAATGTGGGTCTAGTTGTAGAAGATTTTACAAACGAATTTTCGGAACAAATAGAGAATGAACGTTTAAGAGAGTAACGCTGAAGAACAGATTACAGATGATATTTTATGAGTATTTTTGTGCATTATAGTAAGAAATGCGTTCAAAATGAAGCTTTCTGAAATCTAACTATTTTTATTATACATATCTGCAAGTACTTTTTACAGGAATTACAATTTTTAAAATGCAATATTACCAGTTCATATGGAGGTAACATACAAGGCCATTGAGAGTTCGAAATTTTTGAACGGGAGCATAACATTAGCAGCTACTACAATTCATTGATAAGCCCAAATCCAAATGTGAGAAAAACTTATTTTAACAAAGCTATTGAAGATATTTAGACATTTTGAACACGTAAAAATAATTTTAAATGAGTTTATACCGTCCGCAACACAATATCGACTCGTACAGATCATATACCTCTTTGGTATTATACTTTATCCGACCTTTGAAATTATAGCTTATTAACAAAATAATATTTTGTACTTTTTGATAATAATTTGTTGTTTTTTTAGAGAGGTATTTTCTAGTTTTTCTTACAAAAGATCTTACCATATCTAAAAAATACTTTTTTTATTTAGAGAAGAGAATTTCTTGAAATACTTAAATAAAAATATACGAAATGTAATTATGTAGTGATCTTCTGCCTTTAATGTGGTATACTTCGAAAGCTATGACAGAAGCAGTCTTTTGAGGAGAGCAAAAAAAAAACAGCACTTATTTCACTAGTCCTAAAAAACAACGTATGATGTATGTAGCGAAATTACATACGACGTCTCAAAAAAGGGAAATTGTATTCGCCAACAGTGACCCACACAAAGCGGCGCTCTCGAGGCTCAACTGAAGCTCCCACGTCCTTTGGCCCCCGCGATGCTCCGCGCGCGGATGCGGGCTCCGCCAGCGCGTGGGAGCCTGCCGCGCGGGCCTCAGGGGCGCTGGATTGCAGGGATCGATCGCCAGCGCCCCACTCGCGTCTTTTGTCTACCTCGCGAGATCCCGCGGATTGCGAGGCGCTTCCGGCGCGGCCGCCCCGCCTCCACCTGCGGTCCACCCGCCTCCGCTCCGCCACTCCGCCAGCGGATCAGCTTTCCGCGAGGCCAGCTCCGGCTCACTCACCGCGCCATCGCGACCAGCGTTCATTTCCTACAGTACGTCTCGGATTCAATTCCAGAACCGCACTAAATATTATTTAAATGTCTTACTTTTTGGAAAATATATTGGAAATCATTGAAAATGTTTCTACGCGCAGGAAAATATGATATACGAAAAACTGGTGTAGCCAATATTCAATTTTAACTACTGAGAGAACTGTGTAAAACAATGAATGAGCGAATGTTAATGACGTTTCAGAAATTAGTGCACAATGTAAAGGAAAATACGTGCTGGAATAACTATGCTATTGAAATTAGTGACAGTGACTAATAATGATTTCTTCATTATGAACCATCGAAGTGCTCACGGAACGATTGTTTTGTTCGTAGCGTATATACAAACCATAATGCTTTTCGTTATATTGATGTTCAAGAATGTATTCTTTATTCAAGGCGTTAATTAATAAAATAACAGAAATACGACCCAAGTAAAGACTAATACGATTGCTTTGGAAAATTCAAAATAAAATTATGAAACAGAGGAAATATCAATTTACTTGATCAAAAACTATCCACGAATATCCATGAATATCATTCAATAAATTTTTGTACGAAAAATATATCCTTGCTTTATCTTAAAGGACAAATAATTATAATAATTATTAAACAGGCAATTTAAAGCGTCCGTTTATTTTCTGGTGATTTATTGTTTTCATGAAGGTAGATACAGACAAATGCCAACGTTGTTGTTGTGAGGAATTAAGTCACGTATAGTGTTGTCTAACCATAGCTCACTTGGAGATGTACATTTATCGTATTTCTAGGTCTTGACCCTTCGGCTTACAGATAAAGTGTCCTCATTCATCTTGAGTTCCAAAACAATGATAAGCTTCACAGTTCTTGATGCCACAATTCCTTAAGACAAATGGCCAGTACAATAATTATTACAAGTGGACATATATCACATTAGTTTTCAAAGGAAGTAGAAATTGAAGGAAGTAACTTGGACTTAAAAGAATTCTTTGTATTGGCCATTCATGCTTATCTTATTTTGAATAATGCCACCAAAAGTAACCCTCTGACCCTATTCTCGCTGCGGAGCAGTTATCAATGTAAGTATATTATATTCTCATGAATATCAAAAGAAAACTTATAAATCAACTTTCAGTAGCGTAATATTTGTATTAGGAAGACTGAGACGCATTCTACAATTCTATCAATGTCTCTCTGGTAATGCAAATTTAATGTAGACATCAATAGTCTAAAACCTAAAGAACTCAAATATTCTTGTGACCATTGAACCTTTCAAGCAGTTAACAAGAGTATAAAACTTGTAAGTAAAAAAAATTGATTTTCATAAGAAGAGATTTGATAAAACTTCCGACAGCTTATTCAACCAACACTATTCTACATCCTAGTAAAATTTATTTCTTCCTTTGTAAAAATAATAGATCACGTTCTCGCATCTGTCGCCGTCATTCTTATCGCCGCTGCTTGCCCAGGTGAGCTGCGTTGCTGCAAGGCGCCCAAGCACGGATGCGCACAGATAAGGCCCGCGTCCTTCCTAATTGTCAGGGATTGTTGCGATCGCGTACCATCGTGGCTCACCGCCGATAACATCTGAGCAACAATAGGCGCATTTTGCACACAGTACTGGAGTTGTAAATTGGTGGCCTCACTAGCGCTGTTCCGAGGCAGCATTCGCCCTCCTGCCCCATCCCACCCCCTTCCCCCGCTTCCCCCTCCCCCACCCCTCCCCCGTTCTGTTCCGCCGAGGCCTTGGCCGCGACGCGCAACGGCGCCGCTGATAATCCCGCGCGGGGAGGGGGGTCTCGCCCAAATGCTTGTTTGCTAGCTTGTTTGTCCGTTGCCTCGTCTAGCTGCATTCCGACGCGCGCGCCCGCACACACACTCACGCGTGGCCGACCGTGACCGGCGAAAAATGACGCGCCGGCCCCTCTACACGGCGACGCCCCCCCCTTCATCCATGTGCGCCGCCACCACGATTCGGCTTCGCCGGAACTGACCCCTTAATTGCATATAAATACCACCAAGCACGCAGTGCGATGTGTGTGTAAGTTTGTGTGAGTGTAAGCTGAGAGAGTGAGTGAGAGAGAAAGATTGAATGTCTGTGTATGTTTGGTAGAGAGAGGTGGGAGGGACAGAGATCATGCATGCGTGTTTTCTCTCTCTCTCTCTCTCTCTCTCTCTCCTTTCGTCTCTTGCCGGAACACGCGTTCGCCTCATATTCGAATAGTCGCCGCGCGCTTCTGTGCAGTCTCAAACGGGGCCGTTCTCGACGTCTTAATGGTCTCCTTTGCGAGCCGGGTATGTTTTTACGTCTCGCGATGAAAGACCTCTCTGGTCAGGAGTGGTACCGCGCGCAGTTCGCGAGGAGGCAAAATAAGAGAAGTTGGGAACGGCGCGGATCGTGCGGGCCCCATCCGATACGGTGTCGTGTTGGTCGGGGCGACGCAGAGCCAACGCTTAGACTACGTTGTATATTCTCCTTTTCCGTTGCAAACGCATCGCGATTTACTCTTTGAATCGCCTACACGCGAACACAACGATAAACAAGCGACTGAGATCCCCTAGTGGTGCGTTAGTGCACGCTTCTTCGATGGCCATCGCCGGTGGGTTGCGTTGGGGAGGTCCGCTCTGCATTGCGAGATGCGGACAATTGGAAGTCGTGGAGAGTCGCCTCATTATGCAGCAGTATATTTTTGGGGGACCGAGGGACCGAACGGTAGGGCCGGTACTAGGGAGCTGTGATAAATATCGTCAGAATTGAGGAGGCACACGCAGAGAAAAAAACATGGCTCTCTACGTCGAGAATCGCCACAAAAATACTGCAACAGCACCGCTGACGAATGTCTCAATAGCGTTTCCGAGAAGGATTAAGACTTCTGGGGAAGTCTGGCTCGATGCCAGTGGAACTGCATGAATTTTTGCTGAAAATTGATTCAACACGCATAATATTCACATTTCTAAAGCAAACCAGCAGTTTCGTGAGATTAAGGAGACTTAAAAGTCGAGTTTGTGGCCAATATAGCTATGTAAATTCCCGTGAAAGAATCTCGAGACGACAACAAAAATGCATGTTGGCGAAATGCTCGAGAAGAAAGTGTACAAACGAGCGATGTGAGCTTCAGCATACTGAAAACTTGTCGCTATCTGGCGCCGTTTTGTGCGTTATTTTCCAGCGCATTCCACTCTCCTAAACACAAAAACACAATTCTAGTCAGAGAAGAAATCACTATCAGCAAAATAGCAGCTTTTTCGGAAATACACTGTAGGGACTGGAAAAGTCTTCTTGGGTCGTTAAGTACCACTAAAGGAGGTTGCGACAGCTTTGCCCAGTTTTGGACCTTTTTTTAGAGAGAAAAAAAAGTAAAAACTCTCCGATATTGGGCTTTTCGCCCCTCCTAAAAAAATTCGGAAGCACCAGGCGCTTCTAAGAATCTGAAAATTTAATTACGGGAGTAGCTTCCTCTCCGGCGCGCGGCGGCCGCGGGGTGCTGCAGGCACCTGCGCGGCCCGCGGAGGGCGAAGGCGGAGGCTGGGCGCGGTCGATGCTGGCGCCATCTGTATTCTTCGGGGGAAGGGCGCGCGCCCTGCCGCCACAGCCGCCGCCGCCCTCCTCCTCCACCTCCTCCTCCTTCGGGCACGACGGCAGCCCTTTTATTCGCCCGGCGAACGGCGACTTTCCCTTCGCTCGCTCTCGCTTTCTCCCCGTGTGAAATCGCGGCCCGGCCCGTACACGCGCTCGCGCCGCCCCGGCCACCCCCGCCGCCCACGCCCACGCCCACGCCCACGCCCACCCCACGCGCCCCGCCGGGGCTCCGTCTCTGCCGCCCCGACCCGAACGGAGCCGAGCCCGCGATGTCGATCGGACGGGAATGTGCCCTGGAGTTAGGCCTAAACGTGAGCAACGCGGGAATGACTCCATTGGTACCGCTTTTGGGGGAAACGTCAATATAAAAAGAAATCTTTTATGGAAATCTACGGTTTTCTTTGGGTGCTACGTTTCTTTTATGAAAAGACTTTTCCTAGCTCAAGAACAACTCCATCTTTCCTATTCCTTGCTTCTTGAAAGTTATTAGAGAGAACTACATTCAACGAATTTTCTTACATGAATTAGTTTGTATCAGGCGTTTTTTGTTTGTGCGTGTTTAAAGTACAGCAATGGATTAATATTTAGACTTCTTAATTTTAAAGTACACTACTATTTAATATTTCATTTTTAGCTATTAGACCTTCATATATGCTTTTCAGTAAAAATAAAATAATCTCGAACATTAATAAACAAAAAATGTAACAGACTAGTTCTGACATGTAACTCGTCCGTACATATGCGTACTAAAATTGCCAATATTACGGATATAGAGAAGTAGTAGTTGCGTCATTATTGTAACATGAAAGAGGCATCATGAACAAATATAATGATACAGCTTATAGTACAATCGAGGAGACTTTGGCAACGCCACGCCGCGCCGCGATGGGCCGACTCCCACCGTAGCCGCGTGCTGTGGGCGCGAGCGCTACGTACCGTGTACGCCTCCTCCGACGCCGCCCTGCGAGACTCCACCTCCGCCGCCGCGCCCGCACTGCCCGCCCTCGCCTCGCGACCTCCTCCTCCGCCGCCTCCGCGTGGCCCGGGCAGCGAGCGGCGCGGCGCCGCGGGATGCCGTCGCCCGCGCGCCCGACTGGCGCGCCCGTTCGCGGCGCCCGTGCCGCCGCCGCCGCCAGCGCCGCCACCCGCCCGCCACCCCACGTGGGACAACACGTGCGCCGGAAGGGCTCGCCTCTCGCAGGCGGCGTTGGGGTAGCAGATGATGCGACTCACTCACGGACCCTTCACACTCTTGCATTTCTTGAGTTTCTCCCCAAGAAAAAAATAAATACTTAGAATTGCTCATTTCTAGCTGCTTGTCTATTTATTTCGTCATTTTTCGATCTTGTTTGCTTATCTTTTGTTTTTAAATGCAAAGAAAAATAAACCGAATTTTATTTTATGACCAAAAACCTATGAACATTGAAAATTTCCCCGAACAATACCATTCCTAATATCCTTATGTAGGATATACAGATCCATATCCTAGAATTTGTCATTAGCTTTATATGGAATTAACGGACTTTTTTCTCTCGTCAATTTGAAAACTTCAACTTCAATTTCATCAAAGAATCGGATAAAACATAAATTAAAACATTAGGTATTAAGAATAATATATTGTGCTGTATATCTTAGAACGACTTATTTCTTTTGAAAATGTTTTGACTCTTATACATTACTTTACAGCTACGTATGTTTAAATTGTTGAATTTTAACTGAAAATTCTATATTATATTAATAATGATATGAAGTAAAATGTGATTACTTCAATGGAAGAAATGTTTCCATATAATGCAAGTAAAACAAATGTAAATATATTTAGAAATGTTATAAACCTTGATGTTATTTATTTATTTAAGGTAAAAAAAGTTAAAACTTGTGTTATACTATGGGGAGAAATGTAATATGTTCTTGGTTCCTTGAACTCTAGGATCTCTGTCCTAATACATTCATATTAAGGTGAATTATGAATACAGATAGCAACGAGCATTTTCGGCAGAAATTGGTTTGAAAATATTTGCTCCGATGTAATAAAAGTTATTTGCTAATCCGCTACAAATTTTGGTTAATACTTAATGTTCTACAAGAAGGAATCTACTTACTGCAGCTACAGTGTTAGATTATATTTTTAAAATGCGACATTTTGCAATGTGATTTCCCACATTCACTTCCAATGCATTTTCCTTCTTTCTACAAAATACTCTGCTCAAAAGAAAAAAAAAGCAACCTCTTTTAAAATAATTACTTTCGTGGAACAGATCAAAATTAAACGGGTTAATATTGGCTAGTTTTATCTGAAGACCAGTATAGTTTACATAATTTTTCTAGAAGTCGTTGTTACTGAACAAAACTGAAAAGTTGAGTAATATTTTCATATAAAGAATACTTCTTGTTCGGGAAAATATCTGTTAATGAACAGAATCGAAAAACAGTCGTTCGTTTCTAAATTTTAAAATTAATTATTGTTTTGTATTTCTGTAATTCCATTTTCGGTTCATTAAGTTCAACCTGCCTTACATGAATTAATAATTAATTTTAGTTGATTCTAACACTATTTTTATATTTTTATACTGTGAAAAATGATAGGAAAAGCGCCTCAGAATCACATAAGATAAGTTCTGACTCTTAGCTGAACAATTAACTCTGTTAACTTACGGTCAACACCCGTTCAGATTCACAAACACAAATTACTCAATTTCTAGCAATAAAATAAACAGAATGTTTAATTGAAAACGTTTCAAATCTATACGTTATTTTCAGAAATATTTTCATTTTTCCTATTCACATTAGTGTGAATAAGATGAATATGTTTTAAAAATGTGGCGGTGTTGATGAAAATGTTTTAAACATTTAATCGATATTGGACATACTTGCACGATTATCAGTATTCAATCATTAATCCGCATTGAAACGAATGTATGTCACTGTAAAAAAAAGATTTACCGTTATTGAATAAATACTCTTTGTTGGTTTGGATTTGTGCGAACCATACAGTAAATATTATCTAATATTGCCCTGGTTTCTTAGTAAGTTTTGCCCCAGATCCACTAACGCAATCACTTTACACCAGGTCCACTAATGCAATCACTCTTACTAAATATTCGTTGCATCACAGCATGTTAAAAACCTATAAAATATCAAATCCCTAATCTAATTTATCAACATTTTAAGAACCATTATCTCAGCGTGGTTCGCACTTCACATGCTTTTTAAATCTTTAAGTGTTAAACTGGATCAATGAACTTAAGATTCTGAAAATAATTTTACACAATAAACATGATGAGTCAACAATGCATGATTTTATAACTAAAGAAATGTGAAATGTAAAATTCTCAAATGTAAATTCAAAAGTTGTTATCATTAGACACATCTGAATTACAGAATACACCACTTCTCAATTCATTTGAATAAATAAATAAAAGATTCAAATGACTATAAGTTGGAAGGGAATATGTAAAAGCACTTTGTAGTTATTAAGACTTTTATTAAGCTGCCAAAGTACATTACATTTGTTTTTAACACTATCAAAACCGGTGGCTGTTTCTTTTAGTTATGTACAAGATTAAACATATAATACTTACAAATTGCACTCTTAAAATTATTTACCAGTTGTTTTTGTGGAATTGTTCATAATGGATCTCTACAGTCTGTACAATTTTTGTGTACTCTCTGGAAAAAATTCATATCTGGCACGGTAAACGGGTAAAACATTTTAAGAGTTCCATTATTTTAAAATCTGATGTCTACAAAAAATGACAGACATATATTTTAGCTTTGTCGTGGGCCACAGTTTTGAAACATTTTTTTCTACCTTCACACACGAAATGAAAACATGTAAATACTGGGAGAAGTTTGAGTTCTTTATTCTTAAAATTACAGTTTACGTATTTCAGCCGCGACGCCACTCCTGTGCGTCGCGCAGTTACCACAACACTTAAATTATTAAGGCGTTTAAATTAAATAAGAACTTAAATAGTACATAGGTCTATTAAGTAATGGATGGAAATTATTACGTATATATAAAAACAGGGAGACGCGTACGAAATGCAGGGGGCACCAGACAAAACCAAAATACACACAAGTAAGCGCCGGCCACAAGCTTCTAAGAGCATACCGCTCGCGGGCACCATGACATGGTCGACCACGCCGGCAGGCTATAGCAAGGCCAGGGGCGGAATTTCAACGGGAGGAGGGGTAGGGGTACAAATAAAAATTCACTTAGGTTTCATCTCTTCTAAACATCGACTACACAGAGAAAGATTCAGTTACACGAATTATATACATTTACAAACCAACCATGCTCGTAACGTCTTCAGACAATCAGTTGTTTACATTCAAAAATGCAATTAAGGGTAGCAATTATCATAATACATGTTTTCTTATACGAGAATTGTACATGGAACGCAATGAAAAAAATAATACTATCACGTGAACTTAAATATAGATAAAGTAATCTGTTTTCGTAGGGGAGATTAATTTATGTTCTATTCTAAATGTAACATCGATGGCACATAGTATATTTAAAACTTGCGTAGATTCAATTGTTTTAAATATGTTATGATAAAAAAAGAAAATGTTTCTTTGTACAACCAATATTTAATTTATGAATTTCCAGAGTTACTTAAAAAAGAAAATATTGTTTATATATTCGCGTTATAACCATTTTTCTGCCTTTGATCTTTTTTTTGTGGATTTTCTTCGTCCTACTACTTAGTTTTTAGTCACATACTTCACGTAAACACGGACTGACAATATACTGTTTAGATTTAAAAATAACTCACTCTCATTCTTATTCACATACACATACACACAAGTCTCACGAGAACAAGCAAATCATAAACAAACATTCAAACAAACAAACAAAGCCTGCAAACAAAAACTTGAACACAACTTCTCAACTCTACATACTTTCTATGGGTGTGCATCAGTCAAGCCTAGGGCCGATCTAGTTTATATTTACAAGCTGCATGTGACACAGGGCAACGTGGTGAACACCTATATAAAAAGGCACGGATGCCTTCTCCAACAAATAAATGTTAACGAAAACAAGACCATTTAAAACATTGACACGTATACGGGTCAGAAGGTTGTATTTTCACATGAAATTATTGCTTCATAAAATACTTTGATTCAACCATCACGAAAACGTAAATCAGAAAATCTGAAATTCAAACACAACTTCATAACAACATCTGCGATGACAACCGTATACTTGCAACGCCCTTATATCGCACACAGCTTCCAGCACACCTATTGCAATCGCGACAGTCAAGCTCAGGGTGGTGAAGCGCGCATTCTTCACAAAAATCCGCGCTCCCATCTACACACTACGCTACCAGTTAATAATTCGGGTTCGAGAGGTGAGGAATCGACGCCAGCCCCTCGATGGGAGCTCTCAATTGAGACTCTGCTAGAATTCTGCCGCCCTCTCTACCGACACGAAAGAGAGAAGTACTCGCTAGTGATAATCTAGAAGGGAAGAAGAGAGGGTGAGCGAGAAACACGGCGCGCGGAAGCGTGCAGCGTATACGAAACCGTCACTGGGATATCACAGGCCGAAGAGCAAAGCTATGCGACAGAAGACGCGACTGTTTCCACAACAGAAGCGTCTAGCAGCGATTAGCTGGTTAAAATAAATTTGGGACAAGATCAACCGTGACATTTAGTTCCACACAGTAGTCATAAATGTAAATAGATTACTTAATTATAATTTGAAATTGAACAGTTAAAACGCCATTAAAATATTGTGTTTCCATAATTGACTCAAAATTTGAAAGAGGAGAATAATTTTAAAATCTGACAATGGAGATAAACAAAACCAATTATTTTTCCTAGTAACCTTAATTTTGTGTAATAAAATTTGAAAAAAAGACAACTTTTTTGCTGAATATAATTTGTATAATATCTTTCAAATTGTAAAACCTACAATGAAGGGGGGTTGTTCCATCCTTGGTTGACGAAACCAGACTAAAAAGTTGTTTGTGAAAGCCGAATGAAACGAACCTCTTCTCTCGCCCACAGTTGCAGCGTGCGGTGTTTCGCGAAAGCGCCAACGTAAAACTCGTCGCAGAAATGCAGCGGATCCGTTCGCATGGGGTTCGAGCGCGGGCGAACGAGTTAGCGGGAGCGGTGGCGACGGCGGCGATGTCGCTCTGGGAAGGTGGGGGCGCGCGGGTGAGGCGGGGCCGTTAGATGCTATTACGTCGCCCCGCGTTTACATGGATTGCGCAACTTGGCGTCGCCGCGCGACTGCGTGTGCGGACGCGGTTTGAACGCGGCTCGCGTCTCTTGGAACGAGCGCCCGACACCGTCACCCTCGTCCCCTCCACTGGACCACGAAAACACGATAAATGAATGACGTAAATCGATCGTGTCTCGAGGTGGCAAAACTAACCAAATGAAAGATCATCCTTAAATTTAGAGTTATTATTTCAGAAGGTCCTAAAAGGAAAATTTAAGAGATATTTTAAAACAATTAGAATGTTATATATTTGTAAAATATCGCACTAAATTGATAAATTGAAAGAAAACACAAAAGCTTCACACTACTAATAATGATTTTTGTTTGTATCAATATTTGGCAAGTTAGAAGGAAAATGTCCCATCAAATATGTATATGACGCTTTGCGTGATAGAAACTATACATGAAGGAAAGCCTAAATGTCACTTTGATCATTCAATTCACAACTGATCTGAATGAAAAAAATCACGAAAAAATTATTATGGGTTATTTTGGCAAAGAAGGAAACGCCTGCTCGCGCAAACAATTCTTAGAAAAGATATTTTCTACAATAGAATATATAATTTTATAATTGTTTATTCTAACTCTTGAAGGGCAAAGCGATCCTCATTCGCATTAATTACTCTCACTCTATTTCTTTCTCGCATCTTTTGTTGCACGATATAGCTCTCTCGCTACTGATATGAAGGATACGGCTGCAGGCCAAACGAAACTGCAAACAAAGGCTTCGATGAAGTACAAGGTACACACCGCAAGCCAAAGTTACTTTCCAGCTAAAAAACACAAGAAAGAAATTTTGAAATTTGACAACGTAACAGGAATTATCTCTGGTGGCGAACTATTAACAATTGTCTTCCTATAACATACGCCACAAAGCCATCTTACAAATGTATACGTATTTAATTATTATACTAATAAGCTAAATTTTACATGCGTTACAAAGACAAATATGTTTATTATATGTCGTAGAAATGCACTACATACGAAGAAATAAGGTGAAAAGAAATAGGTTAATAAATACAGCTTTTGTCACTGATTGGCAATAAGAGGAGAGGATACATAGTACTTCTACAGATTGGGATACATGGCCGAGAAATGTATTTTTGAATACTTAAAAATTTCTGAAAATAGAGTTCCATAACTGTCAACACGGAGACTTGTAACCTTTGGACAACACCTACACAAAAATTTTTCAGAAAAGCGTATGTTGCCCGAGCCCTCAAATATTGATTTATATACGTTTTTCTTCAATCCTGCGGACGATAATATGTATAACAAATTCATTCTTAGTGGACGAGAGGGCCGTTTTTTAGCAACGAAGTGTAGGTAGGGAAAGAATTAGCTCAAAGGATTGTTGATTTTTTAGAAAATAGCCTATTAATTTTTAACTATTTTTGAGTTTTAAGAAAAAAAGTGTTATATTTACTCAAATATTGAAGTTAATTTACGTATGACAGCTGTGTATTTTCCACCTCCTACATGTACATTACAAATGTCGAATCGAAAATAACACAATCATATATCACAATTACACACAAACACACGGTATGGGAATCACGATTCATACGGAACACATTCGCCCTCAGTATTACACAACGACAAAAAAAGTTTTAAAAAATTTCGAGAGAAATAGAAGTAGCTCTGATTTTATTTAAAAGTTTTCTTTCTTTCATCTAAATAGACTTAATAATTCTACGTGTTTAATTTTTGCCTACCCTGACAGCAAATTACGTATCATGTACTAGAGTATAAGAACAAGCTGTTCTGGGATGTGTGCTTGTTTCATTTATGTTCAATTCAGTGAGAGAATACTTATGTTCTCTAGTTTGTCACAATTGTGAGTATTCGCGGCTGCTGAATTTCCCAAGTGTTGTGTCAAAGAGTGCGGAGAAGACAGAACGAACGATGGCTTAGATCAGCTTACGGCTTGAAATATGCCTGTCTGGAGCCTTCATTGCTACGCAGAAGCATTTAGTCGACATGGAAGATGATTTCAAATTTAGGGAGACCTCTACCCATCTAGTCTTGGCCTTTGTTGTCTATCACCACGTTTGTCTCCATTTTATGAATCATCACTGTTAGTTTGAAGCCGATCACAAAACTTTGAATGTTGCAGAACTCGGTGCCACGGAAGTAAATAAATTAGTTGTATGGAAACGCTAAGTACAAGTGAGATATCGTAGGTTCAGCGATATTGCTGGGCTAGGAAAAATTAGAAGGCGATTGTCCACAGACAAGTCAGATGTTTTATCTCTCTTTCCTTCCAACTTCGTCTGGAACACGCCGTTCTCCCGATTTAGAACTTGCCGCTTTATTGCGAGAAATGAACTCGCATATGTAACTTGTGTAAATACAAATACAATATCTTGCAAAGTCAAACATACCTAATGGATAGTATTAAACAACGACTAAATATAATCCCGTTGTCATAGACTGAGGCTTTACTATTATCAACAACCTATCATCTCGCTAGTGATAATATTTCAGATTATGTATTTTCAATACAGACCAATCTAATAAAGTTACATTAATAAAGGGCCAAGAGCCTATCAATATTTAGCACTCCTTTGTATATATTTAAGGTCTTTAATTTTATACTTTACCAAAAACATCATGACTCTCCAGACAGTTTTCACGTTAGTTCTGTCCTGATCAAATGATTAAAAATGCATCACAATTATAATGATTCTCAAAAACGTCACTTAATAAATTTTAAGAAATAATAACAAAATATGAATGCTGTCATAGCATGAATACATCAATAATGAATTAATGTTGTATACATTTCAACAGAAAGAATATTCATCATAAAATCTATACAAAACCATAAAATAGGACGAAAAAGGCAGTGCGACGTTTAAACAGTAAGTGCTAGAAGTCTAATTAGGAAAATCCATGTTCTAGCATCACACAAAAATAATATTATTGTAATAATATTCATTACATTATCAGATTAAAATGAACACATTTTACATGATCAGCGAGAAATCTCACTCATATTTACAAAAAGTAACAATTTCTAACAATTCACTATTAATAAAAACGAATAATTAAGAAACATTAAACAAAATATGAAATAAAACTTTCCAATAGAAAATTCAGTGCACGATAACGGGTACTATACATTAAAGACGACTTTTTTACAAGTTATTCAAATAATTAAGCACAGGTAGAAACAAATACTTTAAGCCTCGCATCTCCTACGCTTTTAAAATGTAATATATATTTGTTTTCCAGCTAAAAATTGTCAATGTTATGGCACCATTAACAAAATATCATATTTCGTTGTACGGAAACTAATTCTGGCATTTTAAAGCACGTATTGCCGTTTGTATCTGCTTCATCCTATTGGAGAGATCAGAAAACTGCTCATTTTTACTGCGAATGAAACACAACACTGAGAATTACATTGCTTTGTCCGCTATTTTTTTTATCCGAAGCACTTCTTCGAGTCACTTTCATTTACATTTAAATTTCACATTAAAGAATCACTTTAAATCTTCTTTAAAACCACTGTCAATTATTTTGTAAACCAAACATAACATGAAACACTGGAAATATAACAATCTCTTGAAGTTCATTAAGCCAACTAAAACAATTTACATCTCAACCAATTGTTCAAAAATATTGTTATCACAGTCAACATAAAAGAAAATTCAAATTTTAAGTATTGCAACATTCCGTGTTTCTTCACTTCCGCACTATCCTTCGGGATATTTTGTGCTGACTTTTATTTCTTGTGTGATTATTTTCTCGTTTGATACTTTCTCCACTTAAAGAGAGTCTACATTACTAAATATTTTTTAAGTCATTGTGTCGTATTTCATGATTTGCAAAGAACTTCACTTACTAACTACTGACATTAAAGAGTTTTTTACTTCTTATTCTCATATAAATAATACACATATTAGAAGGAAGGACCAGGGATTTTAGTTAATAACGCTATCCCGCTAAAGAAACGAAGAACATCTTGATGCAATGTTTGGTTTTGGGGCTGAGAAGCACTACCAAACATCACGCCCAGCGTAAGTGCCGGGAGGGTTGTGGAAGGAGCTTAGGCCTAGGCAGCGACACGGTTCGAAGGGCGACTGCCGGTTAGTGCAATGCGCAAAGCAATCCTCGCAGATGCCTGAGAACACCCAGAGACTCTGGATCATGGAGGAGCTTCAGCGATCTAGGGAAAGACGTGCGAACGCAGATGAGGCATTGCAGACCTTCAGGAACGCCGCGAGAGATACTTCTCTCGCCGCGGTCGCCGTTCGATGCCCGGTATTAACGCTTTACGTAGGCACCTTTGCCACTGCCTTGAGAAGATCCGAGCCTCCTGTCTTGTCCAACCCACCGAGCTTATGTTGATCGTGGTGGTGGTGGGTGAGCCCGTGGTGTTGGGGCTGCGGCGGCTGCTGCTGTTGGGGCGGCTGCTGTTGCTGCTGCTGCTGGGGTTGCGGTTGCTGTTGTTGCTGCTGTTGTTGCTCTTGTTGTTTCTGCTTCTCAGACTGCTGTTGTTTCAGTCGTTCCTGTTCTTCCCTCTCGCGACGTGCCTGTTCGTTTATTTCCTTGACAGCACGGAGTTCTTTCTTGAGCTTCATGCGGCGGTTCTGGAACCAGATCTTGATCTGGCGCTCGGTGAGGCAGAGCGCGTGAGCAATCTCGATGCGCCGCCGCCGCGTCAAATAGTGGTTGAAATGGAACTCCTTCTCCAGCTCCAGAGT
This sequence comes from Teleogryllus occipitalis, assembly GCA_011170035.1. Classification (NCBI taxonomy): domain Eukaryota; kingdom Metazoa; phylum Arthropoda; class Insecta; order Orthoptera; family Gryllidae; genus Teleogryllus; species Teleogryllus occipitalis. The sequence continues at coordinate 120,304 of BLKR01000224.1, read as the reverse complement.
CTGGAAACGTGTGTAGGTTTGACGACCTCGTCTTCGTGGGCAGCCGTTCGGACCTGGGGCAGGGCAAACTGAAGTCACAATCGGATAATAGAACCAGTAAATGTAAACAATTACTTTTCGAGACTCATTATGTCTGGGAATGGTCTCTTAAAACATTGTAAAATACAAAAAAATGTGAGCTTTGCTTAGAGGATTAAAATATACTTGTTTTCGTTAGGTTTTAAATCTGCAACCACATCCCATGCGTAATGAGATTTCGAAAATCAATGTGTAATAACTCATAAAACTAATATTAACAAACCAACGAAGAAATGTGTCAGTCTCAGGCATATTACTAACCACTTTCATGCTTAAATTCAGGCCATTTTTCATATTTTAAAAACATGCATAACACAAACTATTTGTAAAACTAATAATTACTGATTAAAATGTACTACTACATGATATTGCATGAAAGGTTCTAGCCGAATTAAATACTAAAAGCAAGACATACAGGCACATAGAAAAGATCACATGCTCTTATTCAGGAAATTACCTTAAATTTGTGATAGTAACTGTGAAAGGAGACTTCATTAATTTCACCCAAAACACGTAATTCAACGTTTACGGCACTAAGAAAATATGTTTTGAATGCCTACCGCAGAAATTTACATCCGTATCTTAACAGAAACATGGTAACTGGCATAAGAAATCGATGAAAAAATCCAATAAAGGACGACGACGACAGGCAACACTGTGCGCATAGCTCGAGAACCAACGTCGGCAGATATTTCGAAAGGCCGATTGTCGTAAATTTAATCCATCGTACTTTTTCTCTATCGTTCTTTGCCTTCCTTTTCTCGGAGCGCGGGGGCGGTGTAACTGCTCGCTTCAGAGCAACGGCCAGATTCATGTCCTTCAAGCGTGTGGACCCCACACCCACACGTATGCATGCTTTGGCTCACGGACGCATGACCGTAATATCAGCACAGCTCCAAAGTTGGCAAACCATGTGATCGCTGAGTCTTTATTACGAAATAAATCTTCAACATTCGCCTCGCCAGTTGTCGACTTTGGCCCGGCCCCGGTCGGCACGACCAGTTCCAACCTGTCTCTTCCCCTTCCTGGACAACCATATCCTCACATTTTACTACTGTAAGAAATCGCATCTATAAATTGATCAAAATACCATGAATCTCCGTATCTCAGCTTCCCCATTCTGAGTTACAATCAGGCAGATGTAGTATTTCTTTCAGATTTGCTGGCCATCTTGTACCGTTGAAAAGAACACGATTCTAGTAGGAACCCACCAGACATGGTTTTAGAACATTCTGGAGGTTCCTTGACCGGTGAAACCTAAAAAGTACGCGTGCGTCCTTTTGTATGAGCGGCAAAGTCCATCGCTTTCCCTGTTGGTATGTTAAAAAGAATGGGGTGGAATGTCAGACAGCTATCCACGGGGGGTGCTTCGAGGTCTTTGTGAAGAAATTTTTCGCAACCCTTTTCGGAAGGGTTCTTGGTCATCGAGGGAGGAGAAAGCGACGGGCAAGGGACAAAAAAGGATCCACGGGGGAAGCCTCGCGTGTTGTGGCGTTGGGCAGGCGACCACCGGCGCGGTCGCGGGCACGGGCGCGGGCGCAGGCCCAGGCGATGGCGCTCAAACATACTTTCACCAGGCCAACACCGGCAGGTGGGCGGGCGCGTTCGAAATCCCGTCGACCCACATCTGTGCGCTCGCTTCGAAAACCAGCGCCCTCCTGCGGACTGGAACGAGTCCGTTGACATACTGCCCAGGGATACTCTGTTACACGCTCACTTGAATCTCACGTTCAGCCTAACAAATGTAAGATTTTCATACTGGATGTGCCCTGATGAAATAAATATACGACCCCAATTTAGATAGTCTAACAACGAAATGAATGTTTCTGCAAGTAACATGCCGAAAAATTAGAAATGCATCTTTTGATGTAGCTGTGCAGAAAGATCATGAGATTTCAAGACGACAATCCGAATGTCTGTCTTGTCGGTGTGTATCTTAATTTTACTACCTATACTTTTTTTTTGAATTGTCGGACGATTAATGAAATGCCGTTTTCTACAAAAATGTATAAAAAAATTCCAAACACTCATGAAAAGAAAGAGAAACAAAATCTCTTCTTCTAGTTACAATACAGACAATCATCAGAACGAACACGTCCCATGTTTGCTGTGCAATGGGGCAGCACACACAGGGGACGCAGATAGCAGCGTCGTGAGGACGGCGCCCGCGCGCCAAGTGCGTGTTCGGTCGTGCTGTGCCGTGTCGTGTCGAAGCTCGCGTGTCTGCGTGCGGGCCTCGTAAACACGCTGGCGCGGCGCGCCTCGCGAGTACCCCACAACTCGCGGCGGTGGCGGGGGCGGCGAGGAACAAGAGACCTCTGCCCGGGAGAGGGCGGCGGGGTGGGATGAGGACGCTTCTACCTGTAAATTCCCTTAATTCCTCACCGTCGCGTCTGCCTCTAAGCCTCGCTATACATATTCATACCTGCAGATACATTCCCGCCTCGGCACGCCATCCCCAGAGAAGGGCACCTTGTTAGATTTCTACGTACAAAGGAGAATGATAAGTCTTCCTTACGCGTTCCTTTATTTTCCCGAAAAATAATATCCCTTTCGTTCTGCCCGAGCGACGTTTTTCGAATATATCAACCTTACTTCTTTTTGTAGGATGATGCGTTGTGGTTTCAAAGACTACAGAAGGAAAGATACGCCCCTCGGAGGGGGCCTGAACGCGAAGCTAATCTTAATAGATCTTGTGAATTGTAGGCGTTGGTCGAGAGCGCGCGCGCCGTCCGAGTGAGCGCGTCGTATGAAGCCATAACAGATAAACACGTCCTTAAAATGATTTGAATGAGGCGACGTCGTTGTTCTTGGCGATGAAGACCTCTTGCGCCTTTGTCTGTGCGTGCCCGCCTCGAGATAATTCAGCTGCAGAGCCCCGACGAACAGGTTCTTATGGCGGCATGCAGCACCCTCCAAATGAAGAGCGCTCATTAAGGTGCATAAATTCGCCGACGCGACGACGCGGGGCTCTATCCGACGAGAGGTCTGGCATCTGCGCGCTTCGGGCGGGGCAGCGTGCCTTCTCAACAAAATGTGCGCAATGCCAAGAGCAAGAGTGAATTTGCATAGATGAAAGACCAAGGATAAGATCGGTATTATGTGTAGTTCGTGGTACAGGCTGCTTGCATCTTTGTAGTTATAGTGCTATAAATCTTGGCGAAGAGAAGATGAGCACAAGAACAAACACAATTATTGTAGGGGAATACTACGTGATTTTTCAAGCGAATCTGACTAAATAACGCTGAGAATAATGAAATAGCTAGACATAAATAGTTAATGAACGATCGCTGAATATATTATCTTTTAGAAGATTGTTGACTAAGATTTAATTGAATGAAATGAGAGTATTGAACAACAAGAACTAGAAAAGACTATTCAAGTTAGGAATAACATTCAGTGTCCAATTTGAAGCTACTGTAGCGGACTTCGTGATGGAGAGATAAATTAACACCAAGGCAGCAATTTCCCTGCTCACGACAAATGGCCGACTCCGCTCTCGGCCCCCGTGGTCTTTCGCCCTTCTCCTGGCGGCGCCTCCACCACTACGCCAACCCTGCCTTTCCTGCGCCTCCCCTCCCGTAATTGATACGAGCCCTGGACACAAATAATCACGGGCATCCAAAGCCGCCACAATTTCCTGCGGGTGTAAATCTTCGTCGTCCGGCGCCGCCGTCTCCGCTGCTGCTGCTGCCGGTCGAGACGACGACGCGGGCGAGAGCAACGGGGCTCGGGTCGGCGGCAGGGGACCTGCCGACCGCGGTCGGTTGGAGCGCAGGGAACGAGGGGAAGGCGGTGGCGGTGGGCTCGCCAACATGGCTGCCGCCTCCGTTGCCATAGCAACCCCTCCCGGCGCCCCGCGCACCCTCCCGGCCGCGCTCCCCGACCGGCCATTCTTCACGCGGGCCCGCGCGCCCCGCCCAGTGCCTCTGCTCGCGCCGCGCCGGGGCTCCGGGCACAAAAAGGGACTGCCCCCTCGCGAGGCCGCTCTCCGCGGGAGCCTTCCCTCTCCTCCCTGCCAGCGACGGTAGTGGATGTAATTAACGCGCGAAATGGTTTAAGCCCCCGCCGCCAGGGCGCAGCACGTGCGCGCCCACGGGGCCCGTAAACGTGCACTGTGTTGGCGCGTGGGATTTCTTTCGGAAAATAACTTAATTATTTTTGTTGTGGTTCATTTCGTTTTCAATTTGAACGTGTTGATGGCTCTCCGTCGAAATGGTGTTTACTTTTGAAATTTTAACGCAGCGGCGATGAATGTTTAATACGTGTGAAATTGCACGAGCGTGGGTCGTGGAAATGGCACGACCCGTCCTCCAGAAAATTTCAAAAGACATTTGCGTCGGTGACATGTAGTTAAAAAGCAACACCCGTAAATCTGACTTCTCATTAAAAGATCCGGACCTCACTAGAGGAGAGTATATAAATGAGTTAGAGAAACTACTCTCACAATGTCTGGGTGTTCCCTGCCTCACCATAACAATGAGAAAACAGTAAAGCAAGTTACGCAAAAATGAAAATGATGTAACGATTTTTCTTTAATGTCTTTCGGTTTCATATTCATTACTGTAAATTATGATTTGTTTCGTTGTTGAGAAATATAATTAGCTATAGCATTTACATAAATAATGTAATAGTTAAAACGACAACAAAAATTCTGAAGTGACATTGCTGGTAAAAAATGAAAAACTATTGTAGAGGTGCTAATTTTAAGAATAAAACAATATAATAAAGACAACTTTTATTTTCAATATCGGAAAACCTTCAAGGTGAGGCTAATCTTCATTACAATTAAAATGAAATATTATTATAATATTATATCTGGAATGTATGAGAAGTCCATGGATGACGTCTTTACTCCGGAAATTCAATACGTCCACAAAGGAAGAAGAATTGGCGACCGAGGACTCCCGCCTGCTGGAGTTGGTAATGAACTCGGGTCTAATCAAGGGCGGGTGGTGCCCTTCGTCACTCGCAGGCGGCAGCTTCTGCAGAGCGAAGGGCCTTCGCCGTGAATGGGCGGGGTCATCAGCAGAGAAGCAATCGCGCCCATACTGCCGTCGACGGTAGTATTCAGTTACTCAGGGAGAGGCTTGATATGCTGAAAGCTCGCGGGGGTTCTAGGGCAATGAACAATATGTCACTTGTCGCACGCAAAATAAAGCTACAGAAGGGAACGAAAACTACATGACGATTAAAAATTACTAAATGATGACGTAAAATGATCATGACTTAAATATTATTATAAAAAATAAATGAAGATCGAACAAATGAATCTCACCCCGTGGAGAGAATACGTAGCTCTATGACGAAATAAAAACTAAATGAGAAACTTTTTGTATCTAAAAATAACACCGGAAAAGCTAACAGTAATAATGTTCTGTCGGAAATATCAATGAATTAAAAAATGGAAAATGTACCCTATAAAAGACCGTCAAACAAATGTTATCTTTAAAAATACCTCTTAATTAAATTGCAATGAATTGCAATCCAAATTATTATTGAAAAATATGTAAATACAGACAAGGAAATATGTTTCAACGTCGTTAGTAAAACGTTATATCGTTAGTAAAACGGAAATGAATGACATCACGAACCTTCTAAATAGCAAATTGGAAAAATAATAACACCATTTACTCGCACTTATTCACGGATTGTTTTGCATCTGTGCTCCATAATATTGATAACTGCAATTGGTGATACCAATGCAAAATGTTCTAAGTGAGAAATTCTTCATGTTTCTTTGTAAAGTAACAAAATATGGTAAATGAATCGATACAACATAAATGCAAAGATAACTGGTCTAATTGTTTATTGGAAAACGGAAAAGTAAATTCATTGAATCAGACAAGTTCAAATATGTATGTTCGGATAAAGTGCGAATAATGAGATAATTTGCGAATCTGGCTAATTCCCGAATTATTCGATTAATTTTCACATCCAATATGGCTGGATAAAGTCAAAATAGGAAAATATACAATATATTCTTTGGACTTCATTTGAAGTTGACACGCGGTGGATAGTTTGAGAAGTACATTAGAGTGACAAGGAACAGCTGAAAAGTGATAAACAGAGATCAGACTTCTGGTGGGAAATTTGTGGGGCTAGTGAGAGAGAATATGTCTAGTTACACTTCTACTGTGTCAATGGTAAATTGTTTTTTAGATAATATCACATCTCCTAATCTTACCTGACCTGTCTACATACCTCAGTTTGACGCTTTACTATTATATTTTTCAGTTAGCGACGAGGCTCCGACCTTCGGAGTTTACATAAAACAATCCTCATTTTTTTCACATATAATTTCTAGAGCATTTCTATGGAAAAATATACTACTATAATAATACACTGTAATCAGCGCCTTGTGGCTGACGTGACATTAGCGGGAATATATCATCAATGATGCGGCAATCATCTGTCATTAAGCTTTACCTACACCGCTTGAGTAAAATGCGATTTAACCAAAAACTCTTAACCTTAGCTACTGTAATTAGATGAAAGATATAATTTGGACATGCCACAAAGTAACATTTCACATATTGCATGAACACGTTCGAATCCGGTAAGCGCCATCTCGCGGATCGCATCGCAACTGCATCCCAATGAAAATGGCAGAACGCGCTCAGAGAGTTTACAAACCGAGAGCTGCAGCGACCGCGACCGCTGCGACAAGCTCCGCGCAGAGGCGCCTCGGCCGGAAAGAGAGAAAGGCAGCGCGAGCGCGGTCGGCGGCGAAGCGGAGCTGAGCCACGGTGCGGGGCGGTGGAGGGGAGAGGGCGGGGACGGGGGCGGGAACGCGGGGCCTGGCACGAGCGCGCTCCTCGTCTCCCCTCCCCCTCAATAAATTGCACCTCGTCCCGGGGCTTCCTTCGATTTGCATGAAATTGCCCGGCGCGCTGTAACGACCGGCCGGGGCGGCTGCGGAGGTGGCGCGGGGGCGGCGCGGGGGCGGCGCGGGCGGGAGAGGGGGAAGAAGCGCGCAGAATTTGCCTCCCGAGTAATTATACTGCAGGGGCTGCTGCTGCTGCTGCTGGCGCCGCTGCTGCGCGCCGCCGCCGCCGCTGGCGCAGTCGCTTCCCCGCCCCTCCCTCTCCCCTCCCCCTTCCCTTCTCACCCAGCTCCCCGCCTCCACTGCAGCCGCTGCGCACTTAAGATTAGAATTTAGTCATCGTGCAGTTCTTAACTTTAATTCGGCGTAACTAGAAAATTAGTAATTATGGTGCGAGTAAGTCTGTGAGGAGCGACCGAGAGGCTTCGACGGCGGCATGAGAAGGAAAGGTGGGGGGAGGAGAAGGAGAAGATGTGACAGGGTGCGGCACAATAGCCAGCGGTTTCAGAGGATAATGAAAACTTGAGGGGGTGGTGGCAAATTTTAAATGCCGCACCTGCTGTCTATTGAGCGAGAGAGATTTCCTCAGTTGTATCCATGTCTTTGTGGGGGTTGAGACAATATCTATTATTGTGGTAGTATTCGAAATAAAGCTAACTTCTAATATGAACAAATTCAAATTGCACAATTTTCAATAGTATTAACAAATCACACGTGATGTGGTAAAAAACTAAAAATGTTTTGGGTAAGTAAAGTAATTAGTATTCCTATTTTTATGGATATTATATTTTTCAAATTAATTTAATTACTAGAGTAATCATCCTAACATTGTGATGCTCCAAATTTATTCATTAAGACAGTTAAATTAATGAAAGAAATGGAACTAGTGTTTAATGAGTTGTTCATTTATAATGGTTTTTATCACCATCTTGATTAAGATTCCTACTCGATAAATTTATATTTTTCTATTATTTTTATAATATTTTACTAAAATATCTTCTGTAATGAAGCATTTAAAAATTGTTTGTACATTTTTTATTATGTTAATATGTTAGAATACCGATTTTATTAGATATTCATATTAATTTAAGACTATGTGTCTATTAACAAAATATGTAAAAGTATACATAAAATGTCTACTATTGATATGTTAACTTTGATACGACACTTTCGTTTTCCGAGACATGCCTTTTTATTAAATTATAAAAATTATTTGAAAATATGTGTTGCGCAAGTGTCCCTTGCAAACAAAATTTTGACATTAATTGTTTATTTTAATATAACTACGAAACAGTAATCGACTGACAGTTTCACAGGAAACATAGTTATTACGAATGCATATTAAAAATGTAATTAATATAAAGAAAATTAAAAATCATAACTTGTAAATAAAAACCTGCATTCACATCCCCAATGTAAGTGAAATGGCCATGAATACAGAGAATATCATCAGTTACTCTTATTGAAATTTAGGCGCACGCAATCCGCGTAAAAGTGCTTCTGCGACACAACGTAATGCTGGGATTTGCAAAGCAAAACTCTCGTAAAATAATTAGCACGGTCGTACCCTGGGCGAAAGGGAGCATGGAAATTCCATTAAAAACTGTCCCAACCGTTCGAATGCGAGAGTACCCAGCACGGGAGGTACCTGTAACTCGTTGCCCACCTCCGCGTGGGGAGCGAACAAGGGCTCGCCGGCTGTGCACCCGCCACCGCCTCGCCCTGCCATCGGGCGGCGGTGGCGCCCCTCGAGCCACGAGCAGCGAACGAAGGCTAACGCGCTCTCGCAACGGCCGTTCCCCGCAGCCGCAACGGCCGTTCGTATATTTTCCGCGCCATTCGCTATCTGCGAAGCCGCCTCCCGAGCCTCCACTGCCCGCCGCAGCCACTCGTCGCCCAACCCCTTCCCGCGCCACACGTCCCGCATCGCCCGCACCCCTCCCCCCACCCCCGCGCCCAGCCGCCTCACGCCCACTGCGCTCCCCTAATTGTATTACAGCAATTTATCTGAGTTAGCTCTATTAGGGCGCGGGGTGCGTCGCGGCGGGGCGGAGAGTGGCGCGCGCGGGGGCGCCTGCGTCGCCGCCGCCGCCGCCAACGCCACCCCTGCTGTATTTTATAACGTCGCTATGCAGATACCCAGGGCCCCGGGGGAGCGACGAGGGCCTTGCGCGCGCGCGCGTGTTTACGAGAAACAATATGGCAGCCTACATGCATGTATTATGGGGATCGCGCGCTCGACCAGCGGGGGCGGGGCGGGGGCGGGGAGACGCAGGTCGTGAAGGAGGACTGCCCGCCCTCGACGCCGCGTTCACAGGCTGCGAGTGACCTTCCTGGATGGCTCCCGGCAGCATCTCGCCTTGGGTGGTCGCTGGCGACTGCGACTATAACGTTGTTTTTCTCGTCCGAGGATGGACATGACGAACGACAAGGCGAGATACGTTATTTTTCACTGTTGGATATGGTAAGAGAAAATACAAGAACATAGCGTTTCAAGAAAACAAGCAACTTTTTTCGTCGAATGAGATTTTGTGATTTCAATATTTTTGTTAGAATAATTGGATACATTATCAAGAAGAATAAATTATGGTTGTCTTACTTTCATGGGTACTCTTGCCTAATCTACGCTTTCTTTTTTTATACTTACAAGACATTGGGTTGTTTATGATCACGGGCAATTCACAGCTTTATTAAAACCCCAAATTCTTACTAAAAATGGAGTAATTTGCGTTACATGCTTTTCAATTTCACTGACTCTCAGTTCAATGATAAGTGCTAGGAACAAACCGAACAAAAGTTATCCCATATTCCTCACGAATCTCGTCTCTGATCAAATAGTTTATGTAAAAACAAGTGTACGTTATAAAATAAAATAATTATATTTTACATCAAACATCAGTATTGTATGAAATGTCTCGCCAGATTTCCGAAAATATTTTATTTATAATTATTATCAGTCACACAGTATAAAAATCGTTAATTGTGATGTTTATAAAACATGTAGTTAATGAAACTTTGAACTTTCATAATAAATACATTTCTCGGAAAACTACATATATTGTACTCGCCTACAAGACCGTTTATTCTTCATGCTTCTCCTCTGCTTTCGTTAGTGAGCTTTCCAAAATCTGGCGCTAAAACATTATCAGTAGTTCTCCATTCTAAACGCATCTCATTTCCTTGATGACTTTATTAACGTCTTTGACATCCTGAGGCAGCCTCTGTCCGTGCCCTTCACTAAAAAATCTCACGTTCCCAGTAACATGTGTCACATGAGAATGCAAGAAATAGACTTTCAGGCTAGTTGAATGGCCTTATTTTTCGAATGATGATTGTTCAGTTTGAATTTATTATTGACCATACTTAAAAATTCTTAGTTTATTCTCAAGTTCAGTGTCAATAAAATTGCATATATGTTTTTTTTGAATTTTTTCTGTGAGTCCACAAACCCTATTTGAGGAATCATGAGTTTCATTGGATAAATTAGGAACGAATTCTTTTACATGATATGTGACATTGATGTAAGCTGTGATTTTTTTATCTCAACAATTCTGCTGACTCAAACCAAAGACTTGTGATCTTCGCTCATTCATTGATATTTCAGTTAGATCCACTCATCAATTTTGAAATCTGACTCGGATTTATTTCGAACAAAGCCTCGTTTTAACCTTGAGAAGGCGCGTGGCTTGCAAGATGCAAGTAAGCGCAAGTCGATAAGAAAGATATCATTTAGTTCGCACTCTGTACCGCCGGTACTTCCTCGCACAATTTATTTTTATAATTAACTTAACATATGGCAGAAAGCTTAACACATTTTTTACTCAGATGTTTTGAAATTTAGTGATGAACAAGCATAAAAACAAACACATTAGAACACAGCGTTACATTTTCATGAACTACTACTTCAAACGACCACAATGTACGCTGCAATTTCCACAATCGATCTAACTTCTATTTCTGAATAACGTTTAGATCGTGCCTGTGGGACTATCTTGCTCTCTACAGATAAAATTGGCGTACTGAAAATATGTTGTATTCTTCTTCTGAGAATTTGAATTCTGAAGTGAGTACTTTTCCCAACATTGCGTAAATTCCAACAACTTGTAAAAATTGTTGATACACTATTTCCCTTTAGGATAAATATTGACAACAAATCTTATTCCTATTTACAAACTATTCCCGAATTACTCAATATTTGACATTAGACTGAAGAAAATGCCGAAACGCGCGGTGCGCCAAAAGACACACGCGTAAACAACACGGCACCTAGCAGCAGACACACGCATCTTGACTAGATTTGTTACCCGCATGTTACTCAATACTCTTGTTGGCGAAGAAGGAGAGTGTCTTTGTCATTTACAAAATAAATTTGATTCACAGGAACGCAAATTTAAAGAGCGTCGTTTAGTGCAACGTTCCTACTTGAGTTTAGATATTCTCTGGAAACTAAAGAGTGGATTTTATTCTAATGTAAAACTGATGTGAGGAATAACGGACACAAGTTCCAAATAAGTTACTTTCTCTAGAACTGTTGATTATATCCCCCTACGATAGTTTAAAGAAAAGTACCGGTTATTACTGGCACAGCGTTGTTGATACAATATCATCGGAATTACGAAATGAAACCACATCTTCTAACCTTTCATCTACCATCAAAAATGAACTTCATATATCCTTCATGCACAGTTCAAGACAAAATCAGTTTTTGACTTGGAATTCGCTACCGAACTCACATTTGTGAAACGATTTTCATTGCATATTTATCAAAAATCAAGCAAATTAATTTAGTCTCAAACATTTCGTAGCATTACAGTAGATTTATTTCCTCTTGGTGAACTAGAACACACTGATTTTCCAACATGTAAGTGAAAAACTGAAGCTAATTTGTATTTGCAAAAATTAACATTGTCATTACTCAATACGTTCCATGTAGTATTTCAGTCGTGGACTAGTGCATTCTTGATACTACTTCACCAACAGTACATCAATTATCGAAAATGGTTATGAATTGTGAAATGTATACAGCAAAAATATAGTTATTTTACTTTCTCCACCAATTTGTCATGTATTGATGTACTGTTGACCGAACCCTAATGCGGATCGCAAAACTCATTCCTGGCGGCGAAAAGAGCGTTTCCGGAGACGCCCTCGCCAGGCGCAGCAGGTAGAGGCCGCGTGGACGCATCTCGGCCGCCGCGAAGGGGGAGGGGGGGACGAGCGAGAGGAGCACGGCCATATCTGTCAGCAGCAGCGCGCCTGGGGAGCTCTGGAGCCCCTCTCCGTCGCCCGCTCCCATCGCCGGGACGCGCTTCGCACTTCTCGCGCGGCGACAGTGCGCCGGCGCGCGCTTTCTCTCGGACGATACGCCCCCCGCCCCCGCCCCCACCCCCTATATCCGTCCTTCGGCGGGGACTGAGAGTGCGGAGGGAATTCAAGATGCAGGCGACAGCGCCGATACTTCAATAATGCTGTCTTAAATTGTGTGTCGTATATCGCGAAACTTATCGCCCATATTTTACCAGAAAGAGTTAAACGTTAAAAGGATTTTATTCACTGCTTATCTCATTCTGTGTTCATCCGTCGATTCTTCATCCATACCTGCTGCCTGCCGTTCTGCTAGAGTACTTCGTTACTTGTAAATTGTTTCAATGGCGTTTCACAAAACATTGTGCGCAAAAAAAACATTTAAAAAATATCACACAAAAAGCATTTTCTGCTAACTGAAAATCGTAAAAATCGTGAAAATCGTAATTTTATTAAAAATGTAGTAGATAATTTGAATAAATTTTAATCGCCACATTCTGATACTAGAATTATTTGAATTATTTTTCACGCAAAGCAAACAAAAATGTTTGTCGAAATGGTTAATATTATTTCCTTTTGAAACACCAAGCTTTTACAATATAAATAAAAAAGTGACCTACATTTTGACTTGCTTATGGGTCCGCATTCAGTCCTACAATTCACTCAAACATTTTAGAAACAGTAAGTTCGATGAGAAATTTTAGAATGGTTTCTAAATTATTTATTTCGAACATGAAACGAAAAAATTATAATTTAGTAAAATATTTATTGAGTAGACAACAATAATGCAACACGAATGGCATTTGTATAGTTCATGTAGATCTACACGTTCCGTTTATTTCCTCTCAAGTTCAGAACATTAAGGATAGGCAAACCCGCCAAACCCACATGTGCGACGGCACAGGGGCGCTTGCTAAACAATATTCACCGGCATAGCTTTAGAGCACAGTTTAGACAACAAAATAAATACTATATTATGATATAAATAAAGTTTAAGTGATCGATAAAGGCCCTAAATGAAAAGAATATCATTCATGAGCATTTGTTGAAAAATACTCAATAAGCAAAGCAAATAAGCGATAAAGCATCTCTGGAGCCTTAGATGACAATGATGACAGCCGAAACCGGTGATTGAGTTACGAGCTGGCGCACCTCCAGCACTGGTAGCAAAGCCGCCATGCCGGCTGGGCAAGAGCCTAACCTGGGACACGAACCCACGTTCTCTCCCCGCCGCCGCCGGCGCCGCCACCGCGGTCACAGTTTATGGGCCGTCTCGGCAGATAGCGCACGCGTCGCCCCGCCACCCCCGCGCCTCCGCAGCCAGCGCGGCCGCGGCCGTTGTTCTCGCAGTTTACGCAACGAGCTGGCGCGACGGGCAGGATTATACTGCGCGTCTAGCCCCTCCCCGTCGCACCTACGCCGCCCGCGCCGCCCCGCGCCACCCCGCGTCGCCCCGCGTCGCCCCGCGCCGGTGAGGAGATATACGCGCGCGCGACCCGACCATCACCGCGCACCGCCCCAGCGCGAGGACGGAGGCCGGAATTAACATGGTGGCGCTGGCGGCTAACGCTGTGGTCACTGCGCGCTGCTCTGAGGCCTCTGTACTTGGGCACATACGCGGAGCTTACGTAGTTACGTCGGCGGTAAGGACGCGCGCTATTCCGAGAGGCTCTCAGGGCAAGGGTCACACGTACATCTGAGTGTGGTTCAGGGAACCATATGCCACAAACGACATATTTTTAAGACCCGAAGAATAAACGTCTCTTGAAATTCAGTTAGTTTATCACAAGCTCTTCGGGCAATTTTGTGTAAATTGTAAGCAATTTTGCGTAAGAAGAGATATGATACTCGTATACATATCAATTTATCACTAAAAAGTATTATAAATTTAGCTGATAGCATTCATTGGCAAAAGACACAAAAATAGATTCGATTATTTATGTTGCCCTTCATCTCCTTGATCTTTTTTCTTCAGTCAACACTTTTCATTAGATATTATTGTTTTTTATATTGCAAAACCATTCAAGTAACAACAAATGATTCTGACTTGTCAACTCGGTCCACGGTTTTCTGACAGCGGTTCTATGGAATTTTAGATTCGACGGTGCGATCTCCCTCGCCGAAGGAGCATTTGTCTTGCGAGATGCCTGCGCCGCAAGGCCGGAACTCGTCGACTGCGCCAGCGATAATATTTCCGTCCAGCGAGATTTCCCAAAAGGCCTTGCCACCCCCACACCCGCGCCATCCGCGCCACCCGCGCAAATCGAAAACTCCGAAAATACTGCCGCGCCGATAATCAGAATATGAAGCACCCCTCCGCGCTAGAGATGCGCGAAATATGTTAAGGTTCTCCAGACGCATATTTCAAACGCCCCCACGCCTCGCGGCAGACAGGTCCTTGTTTTTGCCGCCTCCACCGCCTTCTTCTCCGCGGCCTCCCCCGCCCGCCCTTTGTGATCCGGGCTGAAATGCGAGCCGAAGGACGGCGCCCTCTCGCCCTCCACCGCCCCCTCCCCCTCCACACACCCCTCCTCCTCCTCCAGGCGCGTCTGCCGCCGAAGTTTACGACGACTGCCCCGGACGGATGAAAGCCACCCCCTGCGGAGGCGCAGACTGGGAGAGGGACGCTTTGTCCCGGGGCGGCGAGGCGCTGGAATGGGCGGGGCGCTGTGGAGGGGCGAGGGGAGACGCAGGCGAAGGCAAGGTGCATCTCCGGCGGGGGCGGGATCTCGGCAGCGGTCGGGGCCGGGGATAAATCGCGCGTCGCATTGTGGTCCCCGAGCGCCGTGGGAGGCCCGGCGCGCGGCGTTCGCGTTCAGTTTCATTAGCGGTAATTCTCCCAGCCACTCAGAAGAGGGTTCGAGAATGCTGGGCGGGACGTGTCTGAATTCGGATTTATGCCTGAAATGGTTTTCTCATAAAATACGAATTTGAAATATTAAACCTATAAATTCAACACTCAATAAAGAAAGATTAGTTAGTCCCCCACTCTCGAGACACATTCCACGTCAGCAACAGAATAAGGAAAAAAGAAAATGCTTTCTCTCCTAGCGACATTAAATCGTCATCAGGGAGTGTCAAAATTGAAATCCGGTAATGAAGAATTTTCTTTCTGTAAGTGCTCCTCCATTCGAACAGAAAATATATGCCGGAGTGGGGTGAGGATTCAAAGGTGGCTCGGCGGTGCCATGAAGGGTGCGGGACCGTTCCAGGGCACGTTACTGCCATTAGGGCGGAAACAGCGGAAGGAGGAGGGGGAAGGGGAGGGGCAGCAGCAATGGCGGCGGCAGTGGCGAGCGTCGCCTCTTCCTCCGGCGCGCGCCACTAACCCGAAACGTGCGCTCCCGGAAGGCAACGCGCCAGCCCGGGTAACGCCCGAACGCCCCGCGGACGTTCAGCGGAAAGAGACTCCTCTTCGCGCCGCTGGAGCTCGTTTCGGGCTTTCTGTTTCTTTTTTTCTTTTCTTTCTCTTTTTCTTCTCAGACGCGGCCCGCCCTGCCCTCACCGCTTCACCCCGCTTCACCTCGCCCCGCTCCGCCCATTCCCTCCCATTTTCCCGGGGAAGGAGGCGCTCCTTAGCATGCAAGCGTGGCCCCGGCTTAATTTTACTCGCCGTTGCGCTCGCCCAGCACCTGAAAGCGTGCGGCAGGCAGCGCGGTGGGTGGGGCGGCCTCCCCCGTCCGCTTCACTCTCTTCTACCCTGTCCAACTCTACCCACTCCTCTTCTCCTGGTTCTCTCTTTGGCCTATTTCGCAGAAATTTCAATACCCATCTCCCTCTTATATCCTCATTTCTTGTTCACTCATTTTCTCTTAAACTTTCCTGGCTTTTTCTCCATCTTCCCACTCGCTCCCTTCCTTTCGCTTTATCCTGCAATTCCGCCTCTTTCTCCCCGCCAGACCACTCTCCACCCCCATCGCAACCCCCTTAGCGCCCGCGGAGTCCTCTTCTGCGCGCTACTCCGCTCTGAGGAGATTGGAAATGCGCTCGGCGACGGGTTTCGCGCGCCGCTTCTTCGCGATGGCCTCTTCCGCAATGGCGCGCGGAGTAGAAGAGTGTCTCATTTGGAACATCAGTAGCATTCTGAATCCCAATGCTCCATAAAGAAAGGATTTTCCTTCATCAAGGAAAATGTTTGGAGGTTATTCTTGTGATATACTGAAATACCATGGCCAACCATTGAATTTTAAGCAGGAACAATAAAATAAATAACAAAAATGGAAGCATATCATGCCAGTTTTAAGAACGTAGAGAGAGAAGTTTAGCCAAAGAGCAAGCAGAAAAAAAGCTTAGTGTTAAAGCAAAAATATTTACATGTTAGTTAAAGTGCGAAATGAAGTCGTCTAGCAGTCAGCGTGAGTCCAAGGCCTTCCCCACCAGTTTGTTCGCAAACGTGGATTGCAGGATGTCATAACACTAGGAAACCAAGGATTGCGTAAGGTAGAAGAACGAAACGGAGGAAGAGCCAGAACCCAAACTGAGAATGACCCCACAACGCACTCACACTGAGCAAACGATTGCCAGCCCCACACGCTCAAGTGAGCCCCCGCGCGGACCAGCCCTCCCCCCGCGCAGGAACCAGAAAGTGAAAGATGGGCGCCTCTTACTTTGCGGGAAATAGTATGCGTGTCCGTAGGGCGGGTAGGCCAGCGGCGGCCAGCCGGGCGGCGGGGGCGGCGCACTCGCGGCGGCGGCAGCGGCGGCGCGCGCGGCGGGGGTGGCGGCGGCGTCCCACTGCGGCGCGGTCGCGCCCCACTCCTGCGCCGGCCGACGGCCCAGTCCTGCGGACAGGCGGGCCCGCTCACGTCAGCGCGGAGGTGGCGCGCGCCCCGGCCGCCGCCCCCGAGACGCCGCCGCCCCCGAGACGCCGCCGCCCCCGCGCCCGCTCGCCGCGCCTCGCCACCCCTCGCCTCGCCGCGCCGCGCCGCGCCGCGCCGCGCCCCCACTCGCCCCTAATTAATCGGGGGTTGCTGTTTACCTGCAGCAGCCTCGAGAAGCAGCCGGAGGAGATTGCCAACGCCGCCGGCGCCGCCGCCGCCGCCACCGGCTCTCGCGCCGCGCCGCACCGCGCCGCACCGAGCGATGCTCTTATCTTAAGTGGGCGTTCGCCCGCTCGATGGCATGCGCCGGCGAGTGAGCGAGGGGTGAGAGCGGGCGAAGCGGAGCGGGGCGTGGCGGGGCGGGGTGGAGGCGTGGGCGGGGGCGACGTTAGGGCGGCGGAGAGAGGAAACGTCTGCGGGGACGAGCAGCGGCGAGGTGCGGAAGGCGGGCCCGAGACGGAGAAGGGTTAACTCGCCGCCATCAGCCGCCCGCAGGGAAGGCGCCGACGCTCTCTGCGTGCGATTAACTCCCGTGACCCGCGCGAGATTGAGTGCCCGCGATGGGCGGCGACGCGGGGACGTCAGCGGCGGTGGCGACGTCATCTGGTGTAAGCGCCAACCACAGGGAACATGCGTGTGGGTTACATCTGGAGAAATGCTATTATTTAATGGTAAAAGAGTGAAATAAATAAGAGAGGAATGAAATATAATCTAAGAATAAATATAAATCTCAGAATGTCGGCATACAAAGAGTACAGTATAGTAGGAACTACAAATACTACTAAAGTAGTAATTGATGGTGTAATTCTCACACAGTCAGTGTACTACAATTACAGTTGAAACTGTTTGACAATGAATTGATAACTTAATGAGTTTTGAACGTGTTAATTAAAAACTTATCAATAAGCAGCAAAACATTTTTGCCAAGAAAATATTTTTTGAAAGCACCATACTTCAGATCTTATTACGATCACCAAAACTTATAGGCAATAACAAAGGAAGTAATTTACCTTTCATCGTTATTACATTATCCATCACCCATTGAAGCAATAGCAGTATTTCTTGCAGCAATGGGGAGGGTAGATTTGTGGTTATTGAATGCCCAGTGGAAATTGCAGTATGGCGGCATTCCATAGCGACGCACGCCCCACGCCCTCCGAGCAGCTTCAGTGCCCTCAAGGCTGGCGCCCGCCTGCAGCCACGCCCGCGACTGGAGGGGAGAGAGCGTACTTCTGGCCGGTTGGGCAACCGCCGGCCCGGGCCGGCCCAAATAATAAGAAAGTAAAAGAAAAGGCAGAAATAAAGGTGGTAAGTTATGGGGTTTAATCTCGAGACGGGAGGGGCGCGCGGGCCTAGCACTGGCGCAATAAATACCCCCAAGGTTGGCAACTACTGCTACGTATTTTTGTTAAGGGATTCCGGGCGAGGGTTCGGCTGGCGGCGCGCTACCCCCGCGGGCCTCGACGGCAAAATCAGGAAATATCGCACGAATCCCCCCGCGCGCTGCCTCCTAGACGCACCCGCCGCCTCGCCCTGCAGTTTGTAGCCTCGTCGCTGCCGCCGCCGCCGCTCGGGAAGGGCCCTCCCTTCAGCTACCGCAACACCTCCATCCCATTCACCCACTGCATGCTAGGGGTACGTCCTGGATCCGTTGTTATCATCCCAACTTCTTCTAGTTCAACTTTCGCTGCGAATTCGCCGTTCATCAGTCTGAAGTCAAATAACTTCTGCACTGCACAGAACATTTTTGAAATAAACAATCTAGTACTATTAAGTAGTCATCAAATCTATCAAATTCACAGAAGCGTCTGGACCTGTAGAATTGCCTGACTCATTTTTCTCTATTTTCCGATATCATCCCTTTTACCTTCGCCAGTAACATCATGACATTTCCTTTCTCTCACTCCCTCTCCCCTTATCCTAGCAGCTTCCCTCGTATCCAGAACACGCCGAGGAGCGCGTATTTCATCCAAGGCACAAAAACAGAGCGCACGCCCCTCGACAGGAGGCCGAGTTATAGGATTTGAAAATTATTTTCCAGATCCCGGGCGGGGCGCGTGGGGAGGGGGGATGCGCGGGCTCGCGGGGCGCCGGGGAGCGCGGGGACGGAGCCGGAACGGGGCAGCGTGTGGCGCCGGCCGGGGTCTGGCTAAGTGCGCCATCACGCTTTTACGACGCCCTCGCCGCTGACATTTGAATGTCGCCGCGCGAACCCCGCTCTTCCGATGTTCCTTGATTGCTTAACATTTCATCTGGCCTATTACGTTTCCGTTATGACGGGCGAGAGCCACCCGTGCGGATCCGTCCCCCACCCGCGACCTCTCCGGGGAGGCGTTAATGCAGTCTCGCAACGCGTGTTAGCGCCCGACGAAAGCAAGGCGCGAGTGGGCCGAAAAATGCTCATCTTCGGAGACTCGTCTCGAGATTACGGTTTTATATGACACTCTGCGAGTACGGAACAGCGAAATCTTTCTACTTTCAGACGCTTAACGATCATACTAAACGTCTCAAGTACTTCTTGCTTTTGAAACACCAGTGATAATGAGGTCATGTGGGATATACGCCAATCAGAAAGAGAAATGAGAAGACAAAACATAAACGAAAAATAATATCATTAGAGTTCTAAGTCTGGTAGCAATGATTTTTAGATTCTTTAACGACTTAGTTTCCCCAAACCTTTATTCGATCATAATAACAATTTCTATCGTAAGCCTTGTATAAATGCTGATAGCATAGACTTGAAATTACAAAGATTTGTATTTATGATTTTGTAATCTAGACATCAGTAAGTTCATCGAAATATTTTTGTCTTACAACGACTTAATAAGATGTCAATTTTAAAATTTGAAATTATTAATACTATTTAATTTTTAACGGCATTAATATTTGTTTTAAACCACGTGGTTTTCTGAAACATCCACAATTGAACACTCTACAGAAGATGTTAATTTAGTGGATGTTGATAGTGTCTTAATAAAGTGACAGAAAGTACACACACTGACCTGATATGTCAACCAGTATTTATTTTAATAACATTACTCTGATTAAAACAAGAAAAACTCTTTCCAAATAGTTTTCATTGCGTTTCACGCCTCAAAGAGGCAGGGGCTCAGCGTAGATTCGAAGTCGCGAGCGAGTTGCGTAAGCGTCGGCTCGCTCATTAAGACAAACCGCAGCGCTGGCGACGGCGCCGCGGGGACGCGTCGAGGCGGCGGCGGCGTCTTGCACAGGCCGTGGCGGCGAGGGCGGGGCGGAGAAGCGACGTCTCGACGTAAAACGGTGACGTCATGAGCTTGTTTTCACGTCGGCAACGTCACAAGAGACGCATGAGCGAGAGTCTCGTTAAAGTCGCGCGTCATCCGGAATAACTCATAAACACCATTAACGGTCGCTTACTTCAACGACCCTCGTAATCGGAGCGACAGTTGTAGCCGCTGACTGCGAATAAAACGCGGCGCAACGACATTGAGAGCGCTGATGCGCGGATTTAAACAGCCCGTGAACGGGAACGGCGACCTACGCTCTTCACTGAACGTCGCTCGGCTTCCGGAGGGCATTCTGAGGTCTCCGAATGGAAAACTTCAATGGCAACGACGATTGAGAGAGACAATGCAAACATACATCTCCTAATGTTTTTCAAATGACACAAAATACAGGAAAAATTAAAAAAGAAAATAATTATCTGGAGTTTGAAGTGTCTTTAACGTAACGTAATGAATAGTAATCGTGAGGTTGAAACGTTGTTGTTGTTATGATTATTACTGTTATTATTATTATTATTATTATTATTATTATTATTATTATTATTATTAATATTATTATTATTATTATTACTATTATTACTATTATTATTATTTCTGGAAATTTAACTAGACTAAGGCATGGGGGACTCCGGTAGCTGGCCGGTAAAGTCAGATTACCGACCCAATAATGCCAAATATATTCATACATTATTATTATTATTTCGCACATTAATTATATTGTGTCTTTAAAATTACAAAAAAATTAATAATCAATACAGTAAAGAAATAAATAACTCAAGAAGAACATATCTGTTACACGAAAACATGAATACGTTTGAATAGAGTAGTTTTTCGAAGCTGAGATTATTATAAATATTTAATATTTTTAAATCTGAATAATCCAATAATTGTGAAAGTAGAGAACAAATTTTTCACTGTAGATTTACAAATATTCAGGTTTACACAAAGTATTAATACTCACACTGAAGGAAAATGTATTTTATTATATGAATATTAGGTAATTCAATTTTTTATTTTATTATACAAAATAAAAATTTACAATCTATTCCACACTTATAAAAATCAATATATACAATGATAATGTATTTAAAAACAAGTTATATACAATAACTAAATCACACTACCTTTCGGACTAGACCCCCACTGATTCTTTTGAGGGAATTCTTTTTGGAATTTGGCAAGTGTAAATTATTTTATTATGTGCTTATCATATGAAAGCAACATTGAAGTAAAACACGGTTTACCTGCAGTTGAACCCAAGCATTTCTAAATCCATCTCGAGCGAGCGCTGGAGAGTGTAAAAGCGCAGTTCACGCCAATGTTTCCTGGGAGTGAGTTCTCGAGAGGTACCTGCGGCGCAAGCTCCGGATGCTAGCAGCGCTTTCGTGGAGCGACGTGGAGGAATGAACCCGGACCTAGGGACTTACGACTGGGCCGAGGCATGCGAGAGATGGCGCGGGCGATATGGCGTGCCTCTGGGTCGCGTTTTCCCTTCCGCCTGGGAGCTGCGCGGCTGGCCAGCGGGAGTTACGTCGTCGCTTACCGACTGATATACTACCAAAGGTTGGCGTCACACGTTTCCTCCTTATTTCTAAGTTTCATGGTGTTGGCACGGGTAATTGATGTAGATGGATTGTGACATGTTTATTCAAATACATGCGGAATGTATTTTAATTATCGCAAAAACTTCTACATGCAACTGTTTATTAAATTGACGTTAAAATAAAAAAAACATATTACTCGATGAATTTATGATTTACAATAATGCTGCATAAATATTGAATGGAAACAGAGTGTTAGAGGAAATATTTTCAATTTCGAGTACAACGAATGACTATTTAATATCGATGTATCTAAGTAATAACGTAATGATTTAGAGCATTACCTTCACAGTGTATTCATTTAAAATGTACACAAATTTATTGAAACACATCACAAAGGTAGGACGAAGTAAATACTTTCAACAATCACTCTGTTTACGAGGTATATATGGAAGATGTTCATTAATTTTGGACCAACTCGTTCAAATCGAATGTTCATTGACCTTCAGAACGCGCATGATCAGGCGGGTGACCCTATTTCGAACGTTTCGAAAGATTGCACTGGTCGAAGTGCGGACTTCAATTTCAGAGGCGAACGCCAGTAAAACGACGATGGCATTCGCGACCTCTTTGCGGTATTTTCAGGGCGGGGTGTCCAAACTTTTCTTTCTAACCTTTGCTTATAAACCTAAAATAACTATGAACTCATTTTGGAAATTAAACACACTGCAAGTGACTTCATTGACTGTAAGTCATTTACGATGTATGAAAGATATTGCAATCTTTTGTTGTAGATCATATTATTAATAAGGAATTTATACAATAAGGAAAACCATTATTTAAACCACGAGCAAAGGGAATAATGATATTTTAGAATGCCAAATATAACATAATGAAGTCATCACTATGAAATTTGATCTTCTTCAGTTTAATTGACAGGAGTATTTTGTATTCGAAACAAAATTAGCAGAAGTAGTGTAGTTTTTTGGTTTCAAAAATTTGTAATTAACTTATTTACTACACGTATTCTGTCCAATTGTCTTTCGTTCCTGTGAATTACATTGACTAGTGATTTTTCAAAACGGTGAAAGTACAAACTTTCTATGTAATTACAAGAATCTCACCCATATCCAAAACTAAGTGATAGATTCGATGGACATAAGGACCTATAGCAGAGGAAACCATGTTGCTCAGACGCTCAGTGCTACCCGCTAGTTACTGAGCTCCAAATTGGCGAGCGCCGTGATAAAGCAGTGTGGCTGCCACCCGCATCCGTCACGTGTCGACGCATAGCCGCGCCGTCGCGACCGCAGGTCAGCAGCGGCAGCGGCAGCCGCACCGCGGCGCCCCGCGGCCCCGACACCCCTGCGCCGGGGGATATTGCCCCGCTTTACGGCGCGGTCCGGTCTTCGAGGCTCGGCCACCCGCTTTACGGTCGCCGGCGCCCGCCGCGCTCGGGCCATCTCATCTCGCCGCCCCGCGTCCCCCTCCCCACGTAGCCACGGCGCCCCACGCGGGGCGCCCACGGAGCAAACGGCCGCGCGATAGCCAGCGAGTATTGAAAACATGGCTGTCGTATGAATCATTTAGACGTGGAACCGAACTGGCAACAATTTTGTTTAAAAAACACCAATGAACAAAAGAAATTCCAGTCATTTTCAGAACTTTCAGAATTTTCAAGTTTTTATTAGATTCATTAATAGCTAAAACGTTTTCAAATGTTGATCCTCAAATCACAATAAAAATTGCATTACCAGACTATAAGTAGAAATGTTATACGAAATAAAATGACAATAGAAGACGTTTTTAAGCATATTGTGTTTTAAAATGTTTTTTTTAGAATTAAAATATTTTTAAGGACTAGTACATTCCAACCACTTATTAAACAAAACAAAAAAAAAAAAAAACAGAAACAGAACATGACAGATTTCATGAAAGTGTAACTCTCTTTTATGTTCAGAAAGACATATATCACTTTTCCCGCAATACTTAGTGTTATATGAACTAAACACGTGTTCCTACACTTAGCGCAGGCACTAAAGGCATTTCTCAGTTTTACGAGTTTCAAACGAGCGTCGATGCCGCGTTACGACCTGTTACCGGCCCAGAAACAAATCGCCGGCCGTCTCCACTCGCTCCCCGCGGCGCGGCTCGGCGCGGCGCCGCGACCGTCCACGCCCATCCGTCGGCGCCGCCGCCGCCGCCCCGCACAAAGACACTCATTAGTCTCGCCGGTGCGCGGGCAAGGGCGGTGAGGACGCTGGGGGAGGCGGAGTCCGCGGGGGCGGCGGAGGGTAATTAGGGCGGCCACTTTCCGAAGGGCCAATGAGGAGCGCGCGCAGGTAGGGCGGCGCGGCAGGCAGGCAGGCGGGCGAGCGGGGCGCCTCGCCGCCGAGCGCCGGTGTCTGAGTTACGACCCGAGGGTAATCGGGTCGCCAATGGGCGGCGGCGCCGGGCTGGCTCGTATTACCCATAATTGCACGCGGCGAGCCAATGGACGCGGCGGCTGGCGGCGCCGAGCGCGGTACCTGCGAGGCGGTGGGCGGGGGCGGCAGCATGGGCGTGCGCGGCAGAGGGCAGCGGAGGGCGCTGGCGCCGGCGCCGTTGCCATCCTATTTAGCGTAACGGCCCTCGCGGGCGTGCTAGACGCGCGGGCGGGTCGGCGGCGGCGGCGGCGCGCGGGGGCGGGCGGGCGCGGGGTGGAGCCGCGCCGTGTTGTTCCGCCGTCCGGACACGTCCCAACGGCTCCTCGAGAGGGCTTTTGTTTCGGAATTGTTTCGCCCGAGAAGGCGCATCGCCGACCTCTCCGCCTACCACTGCTCCTCCGCCGCCGCCGCCGCCCCCACGGCGAGCAGTGATCCGAACAATGGGACGGAAGCGGCGGCGAGGCGCGAGGCGGGGCGAGAGGCAGGCGGGCGGGGTGAGATGGGGTGGTGTGGGAGTGAGGACGAAATTGCCTCGTTGGAGATCAAAGGACCCTAGAGCGTTCTTGGCCGACGGCCTGCGCATACATATGAATTACAAGAGATATTTATTCGCGATTTCTTTCGACTTCATTTTTAAGAATGACTCTTTCTCTGAACAAACGAGGGTATGGAAAACTCGCTTTATATTCCTACATTGTACTTTGTTATGTTCTTTAACGTTAATGTAAAAAAAAAGTTTAATCCTAGGATTGAACTCCCCGTATTATAGTGGAGCATCAAAACCTTAAATCTGAAGAGTAAAAGTGAGAAATTGAGGTATAGAATATTTCGACTTATCCAGATATCACTCTATTAATACCATTTGCAAAGGAAGATGAAGAGAAAGGATTAAAATTCCAATTCGAAAGATTGATGTTCCATTTGTCAAATGTGTATATAAATGGAACAAATTCAGATATTTGTTGAGTTAATTTCTACATAAAATGTTGATGAGGTTGAATGTCACGAATTATATAATACTTTAAATGTAATGTGCACAATGCCATGGACAAACATTTCTATTTTTTTGGAAGAAGCCACTTTCTGACAATAATCTCCAGAATTAAAGTACGGAAGAAAATTAACTTTACCTCACAAGAGAATCTACATGCCGACAATAAATCATATATTTCGTACACTTTACACAACACGTATAGCAACATGGAACAACGCAGGGTACAAACCAACTACTTCCACCCTGCGTGATTCACCTCGCCGTGAAAGCAGACGTATGTTTTTTTAAGTCGCCGACTGCGAGGAGGCCAGGTGCCACTCCCACGACCTTATCTCCTATTGCCGTCCGTGATGTCGAGGCCGTTGTAGGAGGATAGATGGTGGTGGTGGTGGTGGTGGAGATGATGGTGATGGTGGAGGAGGTTCTGTTGCTGGGCGGTGGCAGGGAAGGCGACGGCCATCACGGCCTCGACGGGGGCGGTGGTCGTGGCAGTAGCGTTTGCAATAGCGCTGGTAGTAGGGATAGGTGAGGGTGGCAGTGGCGGTGCGTTGCTGGTGGCGGCGCGCCTGCTGCAGCCGAGCGCGAGGGGGCCGCCCTGGTGACCCCTCCCTGCTCTCCTTGCACCCTCCGCGAGGGAGCGCGAGTTGCAGGGGCGTCGGGCGTCGCCTAGCAACGCCATTGCGCGCCCCCGGGCTTCGCTCGCCACGATGCACTTCGACCGCCGCGCCAGCATGCACTCTGCGGAGTCTCAAGAGCGCCAGGGATGTGCCTGATGGCGCATTCTATAGGAAGTGCTACTTCCCGCTCAAGGCTTCCCCTGAAGGAGTCATACGTAAATGGTAAAGGGCCCGCAGAACAGCCTTAATCGAGTAGACGCAATTGAATGTTGGACTCAATATTGTTAATGAGGTTCTTAGGATGAAAAGATAAGTGGAAGACTAACAAAATGATATGTTTTTAAGATGCCGGTAGCTACGTTTCCACCAAATCTGTTGAGTAATGCACACCTGCATTCACAGAATATTCGTAGTGAATTCTTCGTAGTGAATATTATTTTTAAAAGTTTCAAACTATATTCTGCACAAACGAAATCATACTATTCTAAACGATTTATTATGTATTTTATACGACCAAGAACCAATATTTTTGTACATGTCAACAATTCCAGACCATAAAGACATTAAACAAAGAACACACAGGGACAATGCTGGATTTACCTTTAGCATATTCGTTAATCTGTTGTTGTTAATGATAATTACTTAATGGGCTAATTGTATTTTACAATGCAAAATGTTAACGACATATACCTAAGTTCTGAATTCCTTATCTCGTAAATTGATTCTTGTTTTAATGCATTTCTCAAAATATCGTTCACTCAAGTGCACAAGTACAATATTTCTCTGATAGTCTCCCGTGAAAACAGACGCTTGGCAAAAAATTATTCATGTGCTGTACACATTTGGGAGTGTATGTGCAATCTGAGATTGCTTTTTGCCGCTAACGAGTTCGGGACTCGTTCAGAAGCGACCATGTCGCGGGCGAAACGGCCAAACGTCCTCATCCACCTGAGCGACGAGCGCGCTATCTGCTTGTTTGTCGCACCAACGAGCGCCGACTTCTTTGTGAGTCGCCACGATAACTGGCGTTTGCCCGCCGTATTCCTCGGCGGAAGCGGCTCCAAACGTCCGATATTTCAGCTCGCGCGTTCTGCCGGTCCAATATCGACGCGCCGGTGCGATAACATTCACCGCGGCGGGCGACCGCCAAAGCCGCGGCCCCCGCCCCCACCGCCCCCTCCGCCTCTCCCGATGCGTCGAAGCCGGTCGGTCGGTCCGTCACGTGCACGAACACGTGGCGGGGTAGCTCGGACGCGGCCTCATTTGCGCGCTAAAAGCGCACAGTTATCGCGCTTATCTCTCGTTACGTCGAGCGCTACTGTTTCCGCATTATTGGGGAGGAGCCCGTATCCGCGCGCTGTGCACGCTCTCCCTCTTTCGCCCCTTCGGCCGGGCGGGTGGGGCGGGGCGCAGGGGAGGAACTCTCATTTGGGGGCGGTGCAAAAAGCCTCCCGAACGCGCGCGATCGCTCGTCGCGCATAATGGGACGGTGGCGGCGGGGCGGGGGCGGGGGCGGGGCGACGCGGGCTGAACGGGTGGCGGAGAGGGTTTATCGAGCGACGTGATAAGCCCGAGAATCGCATTCCAATAATTGGCTGCGGCGCGGGCGGCGACGGTGGCGCCATCGTCCGCAGCGGACGTAAATCTCACGCCGACGTCGATATCGACCTATCGATCTGCGCAGCCTGGATCGCCGCCGAGGCCGGGGCGGGGCGCGGCCGAGAGCGAGGCAAAACGAGCGGAGGGCGGTGCGTCGGGTTGGAATGGAAATGGGGCTCTTGGGAGCCATCGCCGTCGGAACGTGCTCTCTAGCCATCACTAGCGAGCTGTTCAAATTGCACCAACTCAGACACTGTCATTCCGGCGAAAGTTTTGGAATCGTTTATAAGATTTCATAATGACTGCTGTGAATGTGACATTACGTTCTGAGATCTTCTTCGGAGAAGAATTTATTTTCTACTTTTTTTAAATCGAGCGTTAATGAATTAGAACTTATACATTAATTTTGAAATTGAATCTATGTAATGCATCTTTGAAAAATGACTTTTAATCTGAATTATGAACAGTATGAACGATTTATTATTGCACTACTTTTTTACTACTTGTATAGCGAACCTTAGTTAGCACTTTACATATTTTCATCGAATGTGACATCGCGATTTCCAACTTTGAATTAACTTTCCTAATTCAAACTTTCATAAGGAAATGAACTTACGTTGCAAACCAATGTTTTGTCGGAAAATGTTATCAGCAGTTTTATGAAGTAACGGGACGAAAAAGTAGCATCTTTCTGAAAAACTTATCAATCGTTGAGGAACAATCCCATTCATTTGCAAAACGTTCTCCATTCAATTAAAAATATGTCATTTTATAGTAATTTCCAAAACAAATTAGTGGACGAGTATTATTAGATTTCGTCCTCACACTTGTACAATAAAGGTTCGTTAATCACCTTACAGATATCGATAGGTATTTTAATATTAGTATGATCGCCCTAAAATGTATGGTACAAAATGATATAAATACTTAAGACAAAAATAGAAAATCACACTTTAGTTAATCTATAATAATTGGTGTTTATGAAATACTGATGATAATGAACAGGAATATTAATGAGACAAAAATGGCAAAAAATGTGCAACAGCGCAAACGAATAAGATATGACAGCAACAACCCCATAACTCTTCACATCACAATTGAAAAGCTCACTTTCATTCCGCAGTGGAGGAGGATGGAATTTGCACACGAGGTGCCTGAGTACTGGATCTCGAATGTGAGCATCGGCGGTCCGCCCAGCCGCGGCCTGCGGCAGCAATCCGGGTGCTGTGCGCGGGTGCGGTGGGCGGCCATGAAACATGCAGGACCGCGTCTGGAGCGCTCGGTGGCGGCGGCGGCGGATGGGGGGGCGGGAGAAGGCAGCTGAATATTTGAAGTGCTGGTGGGGCTCCTCGTGATGGGCAGACAAGCGGCGATCACGCGGCTCGCTCGCCCTTCGCGCAGAGTGGAGGGATGGGGGCGGGGCCGGTGGGGGGGGGGGGGGGGCGCAACCGCCCACCGTCCGTGAGGGAAGAGGAAATGCGCTACTAAAGAAAATGCACTGGAGAGACAGGAACAAAAGTCATTTGAAACGAGACGAGGAGTGGAGATTCAGGTACCAGTAAATGCATCTAAGATCAACTTGCTATCGCTTCCTTTCACGTTTTATGACTATATTTTTAGTAATGTTTTACTTCAGTTCTGTGTGTAGTTAGTCAAATTCAACTGTTTTAATGAAACACGTTCTCAAAATAACATATAAGGACATGAATAATTAACTAGTCAACACACTTATTTTTTGGAATTTATACATTTTAGCCGTTAGTATCTCACGGTAGTTTCGATAAATCGTAGTTTAAAAATTATATTCTTCAATTGTTAATATATCCTTTGAAATTATCAAGTTAAGCTGGCCGAAAAAGGGACCCCTTTTTGTACTCAGTCGTCCGTACATAAATATACCTGTCAACTGTCAGAATATTTAAGTAGATTAAAAGTACACGAACAATAGAAGTAGGAGAAGTTCAATGAATTGTTTGGATAAGATTGTCTGCCGCCTCAAGGGCTCAATATCTGAGACATGAAAAGACAATTCTTAACCACATGTTGACGTAAAACTAGGTTTTACAAAAAGGAATAGTCACGTACATTTACATAAAACATATAAATACATCACGTATATTTATAGAATATTACAATACCACATGAATATAATTTGTATACAAATTCGCCGAAGATTAAATAAAGTGTATTTACATATTTTGATGACTGTATTCACACGAAAGTCAAAAGTTTGTCCATAATTTAGATAATGACTGCTTCACAAATACGGTAATGAACACGCATGATACTGGATCAGTGTCAAGTACTGAGTAAATTGAAATGCGGCTGATATAATAAACGAAACTTCTTAACACCGACCTGTGGCTACTTTGTTCATAATTCGACTGCCCATTCTTTGTCACATACATATACAATTCATAGTTCGTTTTATCCCAAATTCACTTGACATGAATATTCATCCGCAACAAGTTTACTATCTTATCTTGACATTTGTGTTATTTCTCGCAAATAATTGCATTGACAATGCTAAAGGTCTCAGTTATAATCACTTTCTAAATCTAACCCTCACACAGGGCAATACGAAAAAACGATATAGCAAATAAAAAAAAGATTTTTCGAAATTGACATGAAAATTGTTCCAAATTCAAATTGTAAAAAGTTTATTTATTGATGACCAACAAACCGAAAGATCGCAATGACCTAGGATGGAAAAACCGTCAGTACGAAGGTAGAGTAGAGAAGAGTAGGGTAGAGTAGAGTAGGGTAGAGTAGAGTAGAGTAGAGTAGAGTAGAGTAGAGTACGAAGGAAGAGTCGCGTTACTTCCTTACCGCTATTACCACCCCTTGATTCCCTTGATAAAATAGTTATTAAATAGTCATGGGCGAGCATTGAGTTTAGAAGCTGGTCTACGCAAGCTCCATTAGAGCGCCGCGCGCGCGTTGATGCGCTTCAAAACGAGCCGCCCGTCCGCCCGCCGACCCGCCCGCCCGACGGTCCGCCCGCCTGCCCGCCCGCTCGCCCGCTCGCCTGCCTGCTCGCCCGCCCGCGTACCAGCCCGAGCGCAAGGGAAGGCGTCGAGCGCAACTGCGTTACGTAACAAAGCGCGGGGCGCCGCGACGCGCCGGGCGCTCCGGAGCGTGGAACGCGGCGTAACACACGCGCCGCGCCAGAAGCTCGCGTGGAACGCCGCGCTCTTTATAGGGCCGTCGGCATTTCTCCCCGAGCCACCGCCATCGCCGCCTGCCTTCGTTGCGGCTCCCCCGGATTCCTGTGCATTCTCCTTCCGCGGAGGGTCGGTGGTGATGGGCGGAGTGATTGTGGTGGTTTTGCTGTTGTCGTGACCTCGGGAGGAGGGGAGGGAGGGTTGGAAACGGTGAAGCAAGGGGTGACGGCGTGGCGGTAGTCCAATGAAGTTAGGCGGAGTATGAGGTGGAGGGAAGAGGAAACGGCGAGAGCCGTGACGCAAGGCTAGGGGATTCCGTTCGGTTTTTACATGGCCTTCGACTGCGCTCGTAAAAGTAATGCGTTCTTTAGGCGGCTTCTACTCGTGTGAATACAGAGGATGAGTGGAGACTGTTGAAGAGATTTGGAGTCACATCCGTAAAATTCTAAGAAACAGAATACCCAGAAAAAGGCCTTGTGTAAATAGTTGTTTCGTAAAAGGATGAAAGTATGTAATTGGGTCTTTTCCAACTCAAGAAATTATGTATAAAACGTTCTTGTTCACCATCAGTACTTTTAAAAACTGACATTTAAATACTTACTTTAACCAGTGTTTTCAAATTAAATTATTTTTGTATGCAGGAAAAAACAAAACCATTCCAAACAGAAAATATCGATAGGGCTGAGAAAATATACATTTAATGGAAATTCAAATAAATAGATGCGGGTCTTAAGTATATACAGCGCAGCGATGCTTCCCTTCACGTGAAACAGAATCAAGAAATGAAATTTAGAAAACTCATTTTCAAAATATACGCAACATATGGGCAACGGAAAATTGATGAAATCTCCTAGACTCTCCAAAATGTATAGAGTAAACCTCATCTCGGAAGAACGTGATGCCAAGAACTCTTGAGGATTCTAAGGAAGGAAGGGAAGGAGGATGCGGTCAGGTGCGGCTGAAGGCGGCGGCATTTCATCATCCGCCCTCCCCCTCCTCTCGAGTTCCCTCCCGCCTGCAGGGAGGGGTGGCTGGAGGGGATGGCGGGGGCGGCGGCGGCAGCGTCAGCCGCTGCAGGCCCGGGCGTTCAATAATGCATGATCGTGATTTAAAGCGACTCTGGGCTCGGCTGCTCCGCCGCCCCCGCCGCGCCGCCACCCCCTTTGTCCCGACCGGGATGCGCGGGCCATTATTTCTCCCCGCCCCGCCCCCGCCGCGCCGCCCCGAGGCAGCGCCCGGCGCAGGCGCCTTAAATCTTGATTGGTCGGACAGCCGCGGGCGCGCGAGAGGCGGCGGCGGGGGCTGCGAGCGACGGGGCGCGCACCCTGGAAAAAAAAAGGAACGAGGGAAAGCGCGGGACGAGGGTGGGAAATGGATAGGAGAAAGTGAGCGAACCCGCTCCTTTCCGCCATTGAAAAGGGTGAAGAATTGGGTGTCGGGATTGTTTCCAAGAAACCGCCCCCCAGCCATCGGCTGTAATTTGTGAGGGGCTGAAAACACGGTTCTTTCACCCATTTCTTTGGGGAGAGATGAGAGGAAGTGCAGAGTATCGAGTGCATCATGGTGAGGTTTGCGGCTTACTGCACTGACGCGGTTGGCGGCGAGTGAAGTCACGTTGATGTCTTTCAAGAGACGCGCTTCACGACTCGGACAGCTGTTTTCCAGGAACCGTCACATGAAACATGTAGCAGCGACGCGAGCTTACACTTTCCTTCTGATACGTACAATTCTGAGAACCTCGTTGGGTTGTATTTCTCTACAGAAGGAGCATATAGGTATACGCACGTGACGGTCTTCCCTTCAGCCCCAAACTACACAAAAAAACTGTAAGCTACGAAAGAAAAAAACAACAAGCGATATAGCAATTTAAATAGTATTGATCGAAATTAACATGAAAATTGTATCACATTCAAATTTACGAAAGTTTATGATATTTTTATTTATTTATTTATTTATTTATTTATTTATGATCCACAAACAAAAAGATCGCAATAACCTCGGACGTAAAAAGCTCGAAGCGAAGGTACCTATCAGGTTGAAGGTCGCGTTATTTGCTTACCGGTATCATTAATTTTTTTATGCCTCGTTGATTCATAAACAGTCATTAAATAGTACACTTTTATTTTTATGTAAGCATTTATTTATGAATTTAACTAACTGTAATAGACGGCGAATATATTAGACCTATTACATTTTTAAGACATACTAATTTATAATGAAGTCTTTACCATCAAAATTATTTCTCTTGAAAATGAATTGACAAAAAAAATGGAACGTTTTAAAAAATTAATATTTAGCTCAGTTTGTTATTTTATTTAGGTACTTCTGCAATTCCAATTTCTTTATTTTAAGATCATATCGTAATGATTGAGAATGAATGTAGCGCCCAATGGGGATACTTCGCCCGTCGGCGAAAGTTCGTCATTGTCGGTGTGTTGGGCGGCACAGCGGCGAGCGGGTGCAGCGCCGGCGACGCCCAGCGGGGGTGGCGCATGCGTGGGGATGGCTCGGTTTAATTAGATAGGCCACCCGGGCCCAGCGCCACGCCCTCGGCGCCCGCCCCCTCCTCGTTTTGCCTCGCCCCCACCCCACGCCACCGCCAACCCCCCGGCCCGCCCTCCGCCGCCCGCGCCACCCCCGACGGCGCTAAGTTACGGCGGCCGAATCTGGCGGTGACAGTTACGGCGTCCAGGCCGTGCCCCCGGTCCCCGCGCGCCCCTCCCCGCCGCGCCCCGCCCCGCCCCGCTTCAAAGGGCCCCGTCCTCGTGACGCCGCCCGCCCTCCAAGTCTTGTCGCTAGTCGGCCTCTACGGCGCCCTTCGGAGCCGCCCGTTTGCCTGAGGCTGACAGAGCGAGCCCCTTTGTGGTGAGTATTTTGCAATGACTCAATGTTGAATCATGGACTAAGAACTAATTTTGTAGTTGTCGGAATTAATTATTAATTAAAATATAAAATATAATATAAAATTCTTCATAATTATCTGCTTAAAATATAAATATTAATTTCTCTACAAAAAAATGTTGTACGAAAAGTCGCTCAAATTCTACGTGAGCCTCATCGTTCTCGACCATTTTCGCCCAAAGTATAGGCGACATGCAATATAGTTATAATTTTAAGATATGAAAATTAGAGGTAAACCATTATCACAAAAAGAATTAGCGCCAACTGCAATACCTTAGATCGATTCTTTTAATAACATTTGGAAGATGAATACTATTAAATTAAACTGTGAAAAAAGCTGACTTGCAAAATTCAAAATGGAGTTATAACATGTTATCTAGAACAACAAACATATATTTGGTAATTTACCTCTTATAGAACGGAGATAAATCACAAATTTCTTATTTTCCAAAAAAAAAAAAGACTTTTCATACTGATATGGTCTTGACTAAAATTTTTGAAAAGTCACTGTCTTTTTTAAACTTCATATCTGAACGTGTGTTAACGTGACCTTTACCTTTAGAGGCAAACCATATAGCTAGATTTGTGCAGCATGTATACTGAAGAATTCTAATACATTTCAAGTCTTTGCGTCAAACATACAGTTATGGAATGTTGTGCAACAATGTTAAAAAAACAGGCCACCCATCACTTTGGAGACCACACACATATTATTTCAAATACTTTCAATGAGAGGAGTTGTAGAGCTATCTTATTAGCTTTATCACAGGCCAGTCGTTAAATAATAGCAAGTATGAGAACTTAAGTTTTTTTCACATAACTACGAGTCGACATAAAAAGATCGATAACTACACACTTCACATATTTCATCTGAACATTGAATTTATTTTACTTTAATAAAATAAATAACTTTTTACTCTTGTGTATTTGTGTTATGGGTATCAGACTCAAGTCTCGGCAAAGCGGATATTACAGGCGGAAGTCATAAGGTCCTCTTCACTGATGGACACTTCACTGGTTTTCTGCATAGTAGATTACCATACACGGTAAAGATCATGACAATTTCAATACGATGAGTGACTCAAAACTCACAACCTTAGGACCCCTTTACTCTAAGGAACATCAAAATATCCGCACCATTGGCAGTACTAGTCGGAAGTCGATATTATTATTATATATATATATATATATATATATATATATATATATATATAAATTATTAGGAAAACCTGTTATTATGTAAACGAATTAGAAATTAAATATAGAATTCCAAAATAAGCACAAGTTTAAAAGATTAAGTATTTCAAAATAACATTTATTTTGCAGTGTAACAATACGAAGAAGGTAGATGTCTTTAAAATATGAGGAGAAATAAAAATTGAAAAATAATATACCATTTGAATTGCTGTTTTTCCACTATTCACCAAAAAATTACTTTATTTATTCCTAGGACAAAAAACAATTTTAAAGTGTCTGTATATATATATATATATATATATATATATATATATATATATATATATATATATATATATATATAATCTTTTGATCAGTGTCCAAAAATCTTTGTAAAATGCTCTGAACTTTCTGTCCTTCCCGATTTTGAACTGTAGAATTCCTCGACCCTCGTCGCAAAGGTAAAGTGATATGCGCTCATGTATTTTCACACAACATCTCCCACTTTCGTTTTTCCATGTCAAAATCCCTTACGCTGGAGAACCCATTTCTTTGTGAAAGCACGTTTGAACGAATCTAAAAGTGTCCCGATGAAATTAACTTCCAACAACTCGTCGAGGCAATCTTCATTCGTGTCCCTTAACCCATTGAGTTTAGACACAACGGATGAAAAGAAGAACACTGCGCGGGATGGGGGAGGGGTGGGAGCGGGGCGGGGCGGGGCGGGGCCGCGCGCGATGCCCATGCCCGACTTCAATAAGCGCTCGACGAAACGAAAGGCAATAGCGGCACGCGACCCGGATGGCTCCATCGCCAGTACCGATACAATTTACAAAAATTCGATTCCGCTCCAGGGCCCGCCTCGCGTCCCGTCGCATCGCCGGGCGCGAAGCGGGAGTTAAATCTGCGCATTACAATCAAACGGGCGGGGGAAATATGAAAATCTGGCTGTCCTCCCTCGCTCCCTCCCAACCCCCCTCCCCGCGCGATGCCGATCGTATTTCCGGAATCACACGATCCTATTGTGCGAACGTCCGATCGGAGCCGTTGGGCGCCATTCGGGACCGTTGGGGACCGTTTCATTTGGGCGGACGGCCGTTGCGCGCCCCTACGACCGCCATCGATTCCGCTAAACAATCTCCCGATGCGCGCTCCCGCCCGCGCCGATGTCCACTTAGGAATGTGAAAATTTTGTTTAGCAGGGGTCGTTCCCCGAATGAAGGGCTACTTGCAGCTAGTCTTGATTTAAGCTCCCTAATGAAACAAACGGATCCCATTGTGTGCTTCGATATACGATCTAGATAGCGCCACGCAAATATTACAGCGACACAAACATATTTATAAAACTCGTTCCATGCAGATTTATCCGCGGAACGGCGAAGCGCGGCTGTAAAGTGTGGGCGGGACGTGCGATGAGGGGGCATTAGGGGAAAAATGAGGGTGATCACGTAAATCAAAGGCCTCGCCGCGAGTTGACACACCAGTACACACACACGTTCACACACGCATACACGCACGCGTGCAAGTGAGCCGAGTAGATGTAAGCGGCGAGTTGCGCATGGCGCGCGCAAATCCGCAGCGATGGTTTGGGGGCTGGGAAGGGTTGGAGCGAGCAGGCGGGGTCGCTGAGCTGGCAGCGGCGGCGGCGGCGGTAGCAAGTGCGGCGGGGGTGGGGCGTGAGTATGCCTGCGTTATTCCGCGCTGTGCGCGGCCGTTAGATCGCTAATGAATGTAATCGTATGGTCGATATTTCAAGAGAACGCGCGTGCCCATATCGCCCTAACGGCGTGGGCAAAGGCAGTCGGGGCAGCTCAGAGGGGTTAGAGGAGGATCCTGGCGTAAGGGGCGGGGAGCCAGGCGTTAGAGGAGGGGTTGAGGGGCCGCTCATTTGCATGCGCCGCACGCAGCGACGGGGCGCCGTTCGATCCTCCGCAGCGTCCCCGCGAATCGCAACGGCCGTTACATTAATTGGCTCGCCCGCAGATGGCGCAGCTTTGGGATGTATCGCCCGGGGGAAGGCCATACACCCTCCGCCGGCTCGTTCCCCTCTTACTGCAGCGAGACGGGCTCTTGCGGCGGAAGCGAGATGTACAAGAAACTAAGTACATACGCCGAGTTTCGCACGCAATGACCGCCATTTTTAGGCCCCTAACGTCCGCTCCGCGTCGGATTTTAGCGTTACGATACGGACGGAGAAGAGTTTTCATCCTCTCGTAAAAGGATTAAAGGAAAACCACAGCGGCGGACGAAACAACCGCCGTCGGGACCCACACTAAAAAAATTACGCCGCCGTTCTTTTTCGAGTACACTTTCCGGTAGTTTCGGGCGAGCGTAACCCGGTGCACTACGGACGCGCAACTACGCTGGGGGGCTCGTTTCCGCGGGGCGAGCGAGGGCGGGCTTCAAACGCAGCGCGAAACTTTGCGGTTGCGTTGCGCTTTACGGCAGGTTGTCGGGCCCTAAAGGGCGCCAGTGTGGGCCCGGCGCCGCTGCCTGTGTTCGGGCCCCGAATGGGCCCCCGCGCGGCAGGCGGGGAGAGCGCGCTCGCCCGCTTTACGCGGCCGCGGCTCGTCGTTGCTGACGGCGGAGCGGCCGCGCAATGCGGTTACGAGGGCCGCGCGCGCTTCCCTCTGGCGGGCGATGGCGATTTTCACGCGTGTTTGAGCAGGAATTTATATCAATTGGGGGAAATTGGGGGAGGGTGGACTGAGTTTAAACCTGCACCCTTCATTCGCAAAAAAATTATTTTTCAATTATCCATGGTAATTCGTTTGGTAGCAAGATGGAATGTTTCAATTGTCTGATGTCTACACATTTTGTAAGTACAACAATTATTATTTTTTAAATTCACATTCATATAATGTTAAATGTTTCTGGTCGTGTCGTTTAAATTTACATTCATATAATGTTAAATGTTTCTGATCGTCGACAAAAGAGAATATTCATATTCTAGGTACATAATATTATTCGTACTTTAAGTATATTGTTGCAGCTGTGATATCAATGTTTCTTAAAAACTAAGATACAGGTCATACAGGAAAACTTATCACTAAATTTGTCTTTTTAGCATTAAGGCAAACAATATAAAGTGTTTTATGAATGTGCAGGATTATTTCTCTTTATTAAGAGTCTTTAGTAAGAAAAATGGAAATCTTATTCACGTTAAAATAAATTGAAACATTTAAAAAATATGCAGTGCAATATATAGTAAATATAATAAAAAATATAATGGCATTAATTAGGCCTACCAAATACATCAATAATAATAAAAAACTTGTGTACTTAACTCGTAAGAAATCAGTGATCACGCTAGCAAATATTTTAAATGGAACTACATTCCAGAGAAAAAATTACCAGTTTGAAGATTGCACGAACTCATTGCGTCATGGTTACTTAGAAGAAAAATCCTCTGTACAAGGTGTTGTTTTAACTTTGCCTTATCTATGAAATGTCGGATCTCGGTGGGTGTTCTGCAAGATTTAATAGCCTTCTACTGACTTTCTTGCCACAATCAAAACGATAAACACAGTTCTTAAGATAAGAATGTAAGAAACAAGAACAAAATATAACATTGAGTAACCTTCAGTCCCAATGCCCTTTAATGCAAGGATTTCTATTATGAACATTGTGAAGTAAACGGAACATGATACTGAACGTCATGAATCCTATCTTATTTTACCAGAACATCTTTTTTCTTTTAGATGGTGAATACTATTAGAAAAACTCAATCCATCTTCGACGAACTATTTCTAAAATTCTCTTGAACTAACTATCGTTTCATACTTAATTTCTGCCCGTAAATATAAATGAAAAGTACATTTCTACATATAAATGTAATGAATGCGAACGCTAAACCGCCTTTTCTTCCAAATTCCCACAGAACATCCAACTGCATATCTCCCCCCGTGCCACCCCCTGCCGCAGGCGCCCACCACAGCTCGCGTCGCGCCCGAGCGGCGCAATATATTAATTATAAACGCTCGTTAGGCGCGCTTAATATTCCGCGTGTCGGGCAGCGCAGGGCGTGCCGCGCGTGCTTATCGCAGGATTAGAACCAATTCCCCGCCGTCCGCCCGCCGCGCCCCGCCCCGCGCCCCGCCCCGCGCCCCGCCCCGCGCCCCGCCCCCGCGCCGTCCGCGCCTCGCCGCCGCCGACCGAACCGCGCGCGTCCTCCTGCGGCTGAGTCCTGGCGCCGCCGGTGGCGAGGGCGGGAAGGGGCGGCGGCTTTTATTAATTGCATTCCGCCCGCCTCGACCCCGCCTCTCGCCGCTCGTAACGCGGCCGCGGTCCAGAATTGCGCCGTATTACGAGCCGGAGAGGCTGGCTGGCTGCGGGGGCGG
Source organism: Teleogryllus occipitalis (assembly GCA_011170035.1). Lineage (NCBI taxonomy): Eukaryota > Metazoa > Arthropoda > Insecta > Orthoptera > Gryllidae > Teleogryllus > Teleogryllus occipitalis. The sequence continues at coordinate 81,255 of BLKR01000224.1, read as the reverse complement.
TGAAGGCGGCCGGCGCCGCCGAAGGAGGAAGAGAAAGCGAAGAGAACAAGACATTCCAGCGATGCAGAAAACCTAACAGCTTGACGCTTCTCAGGCAGAAGAGGTTTGTTTTTGATCAAATTTCTCGTTGGGTAGTATTTGTCCATCAGAACACACAAACTTACATTTTTTGTTTGGAGTGAAAATAGAAAAAAAAGTTATTTTATAGTACAGAGAGAAACCAGTAGCAAAAGGAAATACGACGAAGAGGATATCAGGGTCAGGAAATACGTCAGCTATATTTGTGGGTCGGCTGCTTCCGCTCGAACAGGATTGAAATAGCAAATGCCGTGACGAATATGGAATGTCGGAGGGGGAAAAAGAGATATTACCTTGGTTACTACCTTGAGCAAGTCGTCACATACACGAGTAGTAGACACCTTTATGGCGATGAGTCTAAATAAAAATGATAAATGTTGCAATTAAGTACAATTTTAGAGAAGAAGCAGAATTGCATCCGCATTCACGCAAACACAATAGAAAGAATGGCATAGGAGAAACTTTTTAATAAGGAATTTATCGAAACGAGATAACACTAAGGCCAATACAGAAAGGCGATATCGTATATATTTAAATAAGGTTAATCAGAATCTAGCACTTTTACCCAACGCACTCGAAAAAAATTTTACGATCTGAAGGCCAGAGAATTATCTGAAGATATTCCAAAATCCCAACAGCTCGCCATCGTAAGCTCATTACAGAAAACGAATACAAATTACCTCAACAATTACGTGTATCGGCTTTCTGGGATCTCGCCAAGCGGAGCGAAGTGGAGCCGAACGGAGCGCGCAATCAATTAATGGGAGATCTGCTCGCGAACGAGGGCGCTGCCTGCAAACGCGCGGGCGAGCGCATTGCGGCGCCGCGCGAAGAGCCGACGTCCGGAAGCAATATCAGATAATCGGATCAGGGAGCGACGGAACGCGGCGAGCGCCCGCACGCCCGCGGGCGGCCCGCCCCGCCCTCCGCTCCACCACGCCCCCGCCCCCGACGAGCGCTGAGAAGGCAAATTGCTTAAACCCTCTTTCCGTAAATACCCATTAGTATGTGCATTTGGAGCCAGCGCCACTCAACGCGGCCGAGCAGCCACGCCCCCCTCTCGCTCCGCTGAGATACGGGGCAGAGCAGGGCAGCGGAGGATGCGAGCGGGAGGCCGGATCGCGAGGACGTGGGGAGTCCAGAGGGACGGTGCCCTGGACGCGGACACCCCAGCGAACGAGCGCTGGCTGTGTTGGATGTGCACGCGCGGGGTAGCAGAAAAAGAGAAAGTCGCGAGAGGTACAGCGGCCGCTAGGAATGAAAGGTACAGTCCGTTTAGGCTGCAAAGAGGCAGACGGATGCGATCGCGGAATGGCGTGAGTCTTCCCTCAGCGCTCGGCCGTGCGCCGCTGCACGGGGAAGATAACGGCTGGAGGGGGAGCTCGGGGGAGGGGTCGCCCGCTCCTCAGTCAGCGGCTTGAACGATGGGGCGTGCAGCGGTGGTCGGTGCGTTTTTCTTCCCCTCTGTACGCGAGGGAAGGTGCCCCCTGTGAGCCCTGGAGTTATTCAAAAAATGGCGGAATAAAATATTCCAGAGCCGTTCTCGCGAGCCCCTCGCTGTGCTTCCGCCACACAGCATATGCTCCCGCTAGTTTCCGCACCGTTTCCTGCAGCCAAGCACCGTGTAGGGATGTATTACTCCTGGCTTTGATACCGCCTACTGGGCGCTGCAAGTGGTCTCGCTCTGTAAATGAAGTAATTCGACGTACAGACATGGAATATTCAACACGAAGGATGTACTATTGGACGCGATGTATGACGTGATGTATGATATTTGAAATGTATACGGAAGAAATGCATGCCTTCCTTATTTATATAAAATCTACAAAGATACGTAAAGTAACAATTACATTTTTTTATTTTTCTTCCTAGTGAGTTGGAGTGCAGTCAATGACTCTACGACAGTTTTAAGTTACAAATAGAGTGGGTATAATTAGTTGTCTTTTTATGATCTTGAAAAGTATCATTACAACATTCGTATTATTTACATTACATTACGCCAACACCCAAGTATTTTTCATTATTAATATTTTAAAATTTACATTTTATTACACGAATATTTAAGATACAACTGTGTTATTAATTTATTCCGCCGCATTCAAAATATAATTTTCATATATTGATATTTCATCCGTCCCATTTACAAATGATAAATTTTTAGATTAAAAACAAGGACACAGGAGTCATTGTAAATAACACACTATAATACAAGAATCATGTAGATTTTAGTCAGATTTATTTTATGGTAAACCTATTTTATATAAACATCAAAGTCATTAAGACGTAAGGTTATAGGAAAACAGGCAAATGCAATTGTGAAGTCCAACTTCACTACGGATTGGCCAAAGAACAAAATACACGCTTCCTCGAACACAAGTGCTTTCCGCGTGCGGTATTTGCCGCGCTGGCAACGCGAAACCGCGGGGCGTCGCCGCCGTGAGATCGAAAGTTTGCGCGGCCGCCCGCAGTATATTTAAACTTGGCGTCTCGGCTACGGCGGCCGGAGTTAGTTTCAATTCCCGCCGCGCGAGGCGCGCGCGGCGGCAGCTCGTTAAACTTGCGGCGACAGCGTCCCGTGTAATTGCGTCGAGACCCTGTGCCCGGCGGCGGAGGTAGCGGCGGCAGCGATGGCAATAGCATTGGAGATGGTGGCTGGGTTGTAGTTGAATATGTAGTAGTAGCAGAGGCATTCACTACAATACATTCATGCTTGTGGGAACCGTAGGGCTATTGGGGATGAATCCGGTGGTGGTGTTGGCGACGGCGGCAAACAATTCTGTAGCAATAATCTCTGACAAGTGATTTTTACTGCAATAGCAATCACCATGGCATATTGGTAACGTGTGCATATCCTAGAAATATCTTTGTCAAATCCTCTAATAATAGCTCTAGCTGTTACCGCTGTGAAATAATAATGAGAAAATTGGGCAATAGTTGATTTGATATCCGAAATAACAAAGTGAATTAATGGAATAATGAGAAGAGCGCACAGTGGATCACACGGAAAGGTAATTGAATAGCGAGGCACCATGATGAGAAAATAGTGAGGTGTGGAGTGAAAATGGGACACTGAGACGGACAGCCATGGCCACTCTACGCGACGCCTCCAAGTCCATTTGCCTTCTCAGGCCGACACACTACCCACTTTTCCCTGGTGTGGTGTGACGCGACCCAGACGCTCCCGGAAACAAGATGGACACAGTATTTCCGCGCGACAAACACCTTCCATCGCTCCCTGGAACTAGTCTCCATCTCCAGCACTCAACATAGGGAGACCGAATTGATATTATTGTTAGGGAGCACCGTCATTTTCAATTTGTTCTCACTAGAGAGGACTGGTGAGGAAGATTATTCATAATTAGCAATTAAATGTAATAGAAACATTGCAAAATTATTTTTTCAAGACTACCTTCCCAATATTTTCAGAGCATTTATTTCAATATATTTTTCATCAAGCTTGACCTTCATTTCAATCATTACTTACACGAAAAACATAATATACATTTTTTTATTTTAAAATAAACTGAAGCTTATACCTATTAAATGACTTTGAATACTGATTTTAAACACAATTTTCGAACTCAAAACGCTTATGATTAAGTATGAGAATAATTCCACTTAACTCTCCTGACTTTTTACCAAACCGTATCGTGTTTCAAATGATGAAACCATGCAACAGGGTAATAGCATAAGAAGGAGTGAACATGCAAAGAAATACTAAAAGCAAATTAAGAACATGCATATTAAAGAAAGAGCCTCCACGAAAGTTATTAAGCATCAGGTACATCCATTAAACCCCTTAAGATTATCTGGTAAACATTTTAGGGCTTCTCTTTCCGACCATCTGTTTCTTTGGGGTCAGTCTATTAAGAGTCGTAATGTTCCCGTGGGAACGTCCATTCAATAACATAAATATCGTAAAGCTGTAAAACATGTAATCTAAACAGCAAAGCGAATCAAGTCCGTATCAAGCCAAGTTGAAACGAGCCGTTAGCGGGTAGCTCCGCTTTCGTTACACGACGCTCCGGTATCTTAATTCACCTCCGATACGATCAGCGCCACGAGCATGCAAGGACATTCAGGCACAGCTGTCGCTAGCGCAGAACGCGGAAGTGATGCGTGGCGCCGCTGCTGGGGTACAGTCGTCCTAAAAATACTCCTCGCACGCTGTGCAGGTCGTGCTCCTCTACGTCGTGTGCTGCACTTTGGAATCCTTAGCGCTCAAGGAGATCTACTGAACGTCCTGAGGAAACGCTCGCCAGAGGAACCGACTCCCCGTTGACTCCCAAACAGACCCTACGTTAAGGGATTCCTTTAACGTCGTTGGAATTTAATTAGTGGTAACACACGAGAAGGAAACGAGTTTGAGAGAGTTACTGGCTTTCCAAAATAGAACTCGTTTCCCTCCGGAATGAACACAAAAAATAATAATAATATTGACTTTCAGTAATATCACTCAAAATAAAATACATGAAAGAAGTTGAAATACATTAAGAATGCTTTTCATCTCATCATGTCATACATTCATAATATAAATTAAAACAGCTAATTTACATCGGAAAAACTCTTATTGAGGTCAAAAATTTATTCAGGTAATTATTTTATTAATGAAATCAGTGATGATTGGGATTGTGTAGTTGCAACGTTGGTTTCATCAAATTTTGGTTCTAGAGCTCTACATTGTTCGATAGAGCTACAAAAGAGAATGATCAAATTATAAGTGATAATTATAAGAATACTGTCTAACAATATTTATGACTAAATTGCACTAGCCTTGCTCTTTAAAGTGTATGTAACTTCAGAAAGAGTGGGTTATTGTTTAAAAAAATTAAAAAAGAATTTTTTAAATATAAGTTGAAATTTGTGAGTAAAAAATTTCACTCTATTCTATCATAATATTGACACAATTTTAAACTAGTGGGAAAGCGCGTAATACCGGAACGTTTCCTCCTCTAAGTGTTACTCTTTAAGAAACTCTGATTTTTAAAAATGTGCATGACAATACTTAAATATCTTTAATGAAATGAAGTTACGAAGAAAACATTCAAGTCTCATGAAATGTGAAAAACTGGTTCCGAAAGTTGGGACATGTCTTATATTTTCGAGCAGTAAGGATGCATACTAAAGCTTAGATATGTGTGGAACGTGCTGTGTAAAATTTAGAAAAGTTCTACGTATTCATTACTCTTAAAATAGAGAACACCAAAAACATTGTTTCGTGTCGCTCAATATTAAGTCTCAAAGATTTATGAAATGACGGTTTACACATTCTGGAACAATAGAAACAGTATTCACTGTAAACACTCTAAAAAGTTGGACATGTTTTTGAAAATTTTGCTTTTGAAGATGTTTTGTAATTAAAATGTTTAACACAAAATCTGTATATCCATGTTGTTGGGACTATGGCAAAAAATCCCATTGTCACCTTTAAGTTGTAAACGTGAAACGCAAGAGGAAAAGTAGAATTCTTTCAATGGGTCTATTAAAACTCACACAAAGAAATAATGAACACATGACCGTAGAAAAGCGTTCATTCAATTCATTTTATAATGTTATTAAAATGTAGTGTTTATACTACAAAATCGGTAAATAGTAGCAAGCGATGAAACATGTGGGGCTCACTACCTTTCATCCAAAGCAAGAATCACGAAATTTGGTTGCGGGTAAAGATCAAACTTCTTCTAAACATTTAGTGTTTTATATGTACAGATTTGTGCAGTTTTCTAAATGCTCGAGGGTTTTAATGAAAATCGGAACTACACCGTACTTAGACATTAATTTTCTTCTATTCGAAGAAAAAAAAAGTTATACAATTTCAGCCATTTTCAACGATATGTCACCTCTAAAAACTAAAATATCTCAATGATCCCCAGAACGGCATAACTACATGTTATCCCTGACCTATCTGGCAAGTTTGAGCTCAAAAGCTTTTGATCTGACAGTTACGAGTGACACATACATCCACACACATATCCTGATTTTCGGGTGCTAAATTGCGTGTGCTTCCTCTCCACTTACACCAGCCTGAACCATCTTTGGAGCAGCACTATTAGCCCTTAATTCTGAAGTGTATTTTATTTTTTGAATTGAAGAAAATAATTTGCATATTTTGGTAATATTAAAACCTAACAAGAAAAGACACAAAACAAACATTTTTTTCTTTTTGGAAGTTATTATCTTTCATTAATTGGTTCACGGGTTATTTATCATTAAGAGAAGCTTCTTGATTGCGCTGTGAATTTCAATTCTTACATCGGAGCATCCAGCCTCATTCGCGGAATGAAATGGTTCTTCATTCTCTCCAACGAATACCAGAATTACATTCCACTTGGCGCTGCATAGTTGCACTAAACAAACATTTCTAAACATTAAGCAAACAGACGGTGTTGATGCGGGGGGCGTGGCATGTCCCAGCGCCCGCCTGCGCGGAGCCGCCCGCCGCCCGCCACGCCGGGGCGCGGGTGACGCGGCGCGCCGCCGGGGCTGTTCCGGGGCGCAGGTAGAGCCACCTCATAACGCGAGACTGCGCCCCGGGGACCCCGCCTAACGAACGTTGCTGCTGCTGCTGCTGTTGCTGGCAGCGGCGGCGGCATCGTCGGGGGCGGTGGCGGTGACGGAGGTGGAGGTGGCGATGGCGATGGAGGTGGGGTGGAGGTGACGGTGGCGGTGGCAGTGGCGGTGGCGGTGGCGGTGGCGATGGAGGTGGCGGTGGCGGCGGCGGTGGCGGTGGTGGTGGTGGTGGTGATGGTGGCGGTGAAGGTGGCGGTGGCGGTGGCGGTGGCGGTGGCGGTGGCGGTGGCGGTGGCGGTGGCGGTGGCAGTGGCGGTGGCGGTGGCAGTGGCGGTGGCGGTGGTGGTGGTGGCGGTGAAGGTGGCGGTTGCGGTAGCGGTAGCGGTGGCGGTGGCGGTGGCGGTGGAAGTGGTGGTGGCGGTGGCGGTGGCGATGGTGGTGGTGGCGGTGAAGGTGGCGGTTGCGGTAGCGGTAGCGGTGGCGGTGGCGGTGGCGGTGGAAGTGGCGGTGGCGGTGGTGGTGGCGGTAGCGGTGGCGGTGGTGGTGGTGGCAGTAATGGCAGTGATGAGGGCGGTGGCGATGGTGGCGGAGGCAGTGGCGGAGGAAGAGGTAGTGGAGGCGGCGGCGGTGGCGACGGTGGCGGCGGTGGCGGCGGCGACGGACGCTGCCGCCCGCCCCTGACTCGCCCTGTTCCCGACACCGGCCGCAGGGAAATAAGCCGCCGCCGTCGGCCCCGCGATGGCGGGTGGGTGGGGAAGGGGGCACGGGGGAGGGGGTGGCAGACGGCATCTCGCGGCAGCGCAGTGCGAGGGAGACTTCAGGCTGGCTGCTCCACGTTACAGTGTAGAATTTTTAAAGTTTTATCATTCCGGTTTCTTACCGTTTCACTTAAGTTTCTAAACGCATCTTCTATTGAACCAACTTTTTGTTCTAATTCATTCAAAAATGTCAGTTTTTTTTCGAATGAACACTTTATTATAATTAAATAATCTGATCGAAACCGTTAAAAATCTTTTCAATAGTGAGAACAAAATCGAAACTTTCATTTGTTTCAAATACATTAGATAAAATGGTTGCGGTTTTAAAAAACATCATAATTTTGTGCAACCTATTACTCTTTGAGAAATGACTCATTGAGTAAGCGTCTAAAGAATTAGATGATTACTCAATTGTTGAATTGTTGTCTCTATTGTGTCTTTTAGAGGTGAAATTTTCACCTCTAAAAGATTCGATAGTCCCTTTTGTTTTAACGAATGCCTCACACATAAAAGCAATATTTTGTAACTACATAAGAAATGTTTCTCATGCACATTGTTAACACTTAGTTCGAACAAATAGATAATGAAAGTACCTTTACTCAAGAGATATTCATTTTTTCATAAGAATAAGAAATAGCCTTAGCTTGCAAAGAGCTGTTGTGCCAAAGTACATACATACATACAGATAGTAAGAAGTATATTATCAGGAAGCAAATGACTATAGTGGTAAAATATATTATTATAAAACTACACACAAAAATATAGACTTGAAGAAACTCATTCTGGATATAAAAATTCCGTATAGGAAAAATAAAACATCGTTTATTATCGATTTATACGAAATCCATTATTTTTAGTTAGTATCCATGTTCTCTGAATTACAATATTCATAACCTTTATCCTTACCACTTTGCAAAAGAGTAAGCTTTATCGGCTTGTACATAAAAACCAGTTTTTAAAACAATTAGTTCAGAAGAAACACGCACTAACGAGCTGAGAGTGTGGCAATGTGACCTTCTAAACGCGCACGATAAGCTGAGAACGATTACTCTGGTGCCTTGGGTGTAGTGCTGTCGTAATGGCATGAAGCACGAAAACGTAGCAATTTACTCCCATCATCCGTGACCAGGAATTCCTGCGTTTTAATTAGGGCTAACGAGCGCTCCAATTAATATACGTTTTAATATTAATTTACCAAAGGGTCAAAAGTCTTTTATACATTAAGGATACCGCTTTGCATACTGTAATTAATGTACTGCGTTTCGTATCCCCTTATTCATATTTTTAGTGTAGATGTTTTTTCAAAACGAGTTACTCATGAATCCGGTTGGTCTTCGATTTTCCATTGTAATCTTTTGTCAAAAACAATGTAACATCTTGGAAAATAATATCGCTCACAAATAGTGGGAAAATGTTTATATCGTGTAAATATATCGGAAAATGTTTATAGCGTACAATGTAAAGCCTTAGTTCATGAAAACGTTCCTAGTAACTGTAGATATTTGATTTATATCACTTGACTATTACCACAAGTAACGTTTAAGAAAAAGTACAAATGTGGCATTAAAATAATGATGCATATTTTCCTTGTACTACTCATTTCCAATGTTGAGATTGAGGAGATAATGAACAAAATGAATAAATATTCACATAAAGAAAAGGTGGGAGAGGAAGTGAACCAGTTTATATTGGAAACTAGTGTGAATATGAGGAAACCGCATAGCATGTTATGTTTGCAATGTTTATATTATATTTAACTATTTTTATGTGAACTCAAATCAAAAAAGGTAATATTTTCCCAGTAAAAATTAAGTGTCAACCATTTGTTCTTCTATCCCATTTTTCAAAAATTTTGAAAAGTCTAGTTTTTGAAAGGATATTATATTTCTGCAACAGTTTACGTAAGTTTGCAGTAATATAATAGTAATTGCCAAAGGCTTTGATGCATAGTTTTTGGGATGGCTTCCTTGGCTAAATTAAATTAGTAATTGATTCTCATATTTTTAGCATTCTATTTTAATAAAGCTTGGAGAAAAACACACATGCTGTTAAATATCTTATTTGCTGTGTACTATTTTAATCTGAAGATTAGAAGTGAATTAAATCGAAACCAATAATATCGACAACCATTTTCTTCATTGATTACATAACTTATTGTTATTATCGTCGTTACTGCTTTATTTATATGTACGTATTATTCTCATATGGACGTAATATAACTGGGTGGACGAAAATTAGTTTAAAGAGCAATAATGGTGTATACACAAAGTAAATCCAGAAGACGGAGTAACAGTTTGTAAATAAAAAGACCAGCATTCCATATCAAATCAATTTCCGTTTCAGAATCTTCTTATCGTTACCCCTGCATTTATAAAGATATTTTTTAATTCACCATTACGGCTTCTTCAGGGGTATCCATTACGTCTGAATTTATTTTGAAGTATTTAAAAAAAATCCGAAAAATGAATTGAGGCATCCCTGACTCCGTCATTGATAATTTCGAATCGCGCCCAATGAATGGGCATCCAGGCACCACGGCATCCAGGCGCACGGGCAGGGTAGAGGGCGTCGGCGATCGCAGGGGGCGTCCTCTGGCCTCGAGGCCGCGCCGCGCCGAGCGCCACAGCCCTCTGCGCCCGCGGCTCGGGGCCCTGCACTGCGGGCAGCGCGCGCGGGCAGCGGCGCGGCGCGGCGCGCGGGGGTACGAATCAAGTTTACGGTCGCCTTACAGGTGCAGTTATACCCTTTACGAGCGCTCGTAAAATTTGCGCCCGACCCTCCTCCGCCCGCGGCGACCCAGGCCGGAGGCGACGGAGGCGGCGGGAGAGCAACGCGCGTCCGGCGCGGCGCGGCCCTGCTCTGCCTCGCGCGCTCGCCCGCGCACGCGCGTTTTTTTTTCTCGCGACACCGGCCGCTCGTCATTTGTTTTGTAATGGCGGCCCTCCTGCCGGCTTCGAGACGCCTGATATGTATTTTAAAATGTAATAAAGCAAACCCTTAATAATCCTGATGAGGTTCTTGCGTCCGCGAGTAAAAATTAATTTTACGGTCGAGCGCGAACCGTATAATTTGTCCCATACGCGAGCGGGAAAAAAAGTCAAGGGAAGAAAGATGCTGAGGCCGTGGCAGGAAGAGCGGCAAGGCGTTGAGGCAGAGTGGGCGGTGCCGAAGCAACGGTGGAATGAGGTTCACGATGGTGGGATCGTGCCTTCAGTTGACGTAAACCGGCTCATCACTGCGTGAATACCTGCGGAAGATTGTGAGAACGGCGTCGGTCATAGTTCAGCACAGTTTACCATAGCAATATCTCCAGCAAGAATGCCAGCCACGAAGCTAGCCAGCCGGTTTCAGGAGATGAAGCTATTCCCCACGTCTTCGCCTGTTACGCTGGGTACAGACAACGTTACTAACAATAGACCGCACAAAACAAACTTGTATGTATAAAATAATACGTTTGAATTGCCGCTAATAAATAGTGAGTCAATGTAAAGAACGCGACAAAGGCAAGTAAGAGCAATGTTTGTTTCTAGATGGTCTCGCGCTGAGAACGAGGACGATAAGCGAGCCGGAGAAGCGGCTTGCGCCTCCCATGCACAAAGGTCGCGCTCGTGACCCGGGGAGGGCATCGATGGGAGGCAACTGTGACCATGCACGATGCCCGCGTGGCCGAGAACGGGATGGAGAATGAGAGGGGGGGACACGCGCGCCACACACGACGCTCTGGAGGGGCGGGTCCTCGAGGGAATTATCGCGCTTAGTTATCACCAAAATTCTCCCGGGGGCATTTCCAGAAAAAGAAGATCGGTTGAGCAATGGTCATGGCTGCTTACTTTCAGATTCTACATTCCGTTCACAACATGTTAATAGGTATACAAAACAATATTTCGTACAAATTTAGCCCACCAATTGAGGAATTCTAATTAGATCCTGGAGTTTCCACATTCTTTCTTATGATACTTACTACATGTATCAATTCACACGCTCATTTTAATTGGAAAGAAACAGAAAATTGAAATCCCCATGCATAAGAATGCAAGCACATTAGATGGTATCGAACATTTTAATAATGACGTAAGTAGGCAACATTTTCGAACCGAAAAATTCTCTTTTAAGAGCCTTGGCTGATAACATCTAATAATTATTTAGCAAGCCATTTTTTATTCGTAGAGAAGGAATTTCATCAAAGTTTTTTTTTCTCTGAAGAAACGGAACGACGAAAGCGACTTAGCGTTTATTGAAAGTCATGGGAAAGATTTTCAGAAATATCAGTTCCGATGTTTTTGAATTCTTCGGAAAACTTGTTAAACTTTTATTATACTTTCAACATTCAGCATGTACGCTGCGATCTTCATTAAATATTGTAAGAAAAGGTTCAAAGACTGGTCAAAAATTGAATTTGGATGATGTACTTAAACGATTTTTCAATTATGCTCATAGTTTCATTATGCGTTTCCGCTGAGGCTGCTCTTTCACTTAGAGAAGAGATAGCCGCCCTCTTGGATCAAAGGGCAGGATACCCTACCTCTCCACGGTCACTGACAATTAATACGAAGTGACCCACGCAGTTGAAAGCTCAATCCGCGACCGGGCCGTAAAGCCGACGTAAAAATCCCGATCAATCTGCGTGGACGTGGCGGCGGGGGCGGCGGCGACAGCGGCGGGCGGGCACCCGGGCCGAGGGCGGTCCGACGTCACCGCAGCCGCAGCAGCCCGGAAGCCATAACGGGCCGTTACGGCCGTTAACGGCCGTTTAATCGCCGCAATAAAGCGACCGTCGTGAACGCTCGCCAGGGACACCCCCGCCGCTGCAACATGCGCCTTCCGCGCCCCCTCCCGACCGCCTCGGCGCGGCGCCGCGCACGAGTACCTGTTGTCGCCCGGCCAGAAGTGCCGTGGAATGACTCGTGCTAGAGCAATCGGTTCACGAACTTTCGAGCTAGCAAAGTCGCGACAAGTCCATCTACAGTTCATCTGCCACTGATGTCAGTAACCAAGTCAGTAAAACCACGAGGTCTTAATACACCCGACAATGCAATGCTCGAGTCGTGGCATCTCTTTAAAATTACAAAATCAACATGTCTTATGGGAATAAATTGTATTAATTTCATTTATGAAAGAGATTTAATATACTATGTTTGTGGCATTCAACGTCTGAAAGTGACATCTTGTTTTCCTTGTCAATTGTGAATTTACAAAAATTAAACAAAATTTATTTACAATGGAGTTTCAGTTTTAATAAAGGAGTATTCATGAAAACGAATCACTCAGAGATGAATCATCATGCTACAAAATATTATGAATCTGTTGTTAAATTTTTGTTGTGTCATTACTAGGGCTATTCCTTCCGTTTCGTAACAGTACCTATTTAATAAAAAAATGTTTGTTTCCAATACTATTCTATTGACAATACTGTTGTCAGAAAACCACTAGGAAACAAGTAAATTCTACAAAAGATTTTAAAAAAAGCATGAGACATTTTCAACATGACTTACTGTTAGAAAAGATAGTAATTGGAAAACATCCAAGTAGCGGAATGGATTATAGAAGTTCAAATCCTGCAGTGGTAATAGAAATGTCTTTTATATTAACGATGATGATGACTAATAAAACGAAACTAAACGTGAAAAAGATGCGTATAAGACGGTTACATTCTTCTCTCATGAAATCCTATGCCATAACTCTGGAAAAGAACATTCTCCACGATGGGTGCTTGAAACTTTGTTCCAAAATTACTATCTATGTTGTGGCACGACATTACTTTTTTAGAATTTCTAGGTTATTAATTGGAAGTTTGCAATAACAACTATTTCATTCCGAGCGCAGGGAAGATTAATGAATCAATCCCGCGCTCTGGCTACCATGCGGCAAGGTGGGCGAGTAAAAGGGAGCGAGATGAGTGGCCAGGCGGACGGATGGGTGGGTGGGAGGGAGGGAGGGTGGGAGGCTGTTTGGGTGGGCGGGCAGGCGGACGGGTGGGTGTGTGGGTGGTCGGGTGAGCGAGCGGTTGGATGGGCGGGCGGGCGGGTGGGAGGGAGGGTGTGTGGGTGGGTAGGCGGGTGAGCTGGCGGCGGCGTCAACCGACCGCCTTGGCCACGCGCCCGCTGGCCCACGCAGTACCCCGCCCCGCCCACGCCGTCGCGCCGCGCTCACTCTTCCGGACGTATGCGAGCCGATACTGGAGCACGCTCGCGGGCTGGGCTGCCAGCGCGCGGGGGTGGAACCCATGCACGGGGCGACCGGCGCGGACACGTACCGGAGCGGAAATGAAACCAGCGAAGAGGGATGTAATGCAATGAAACACAGTTTGAGAGAGAAACGCTTTCATGCATTTGTAAATAAAAAAATTAGGAAAAAGATATTTACTGAAATAAGAACATACAAATATACTCATAATAATGAAAGATCCAACCTTTTTACAAATAATTCGAGAAGAAGTGACTGAAGCTTACAACAAAAAGAAAAACATTCTAATCATATTTAGCACCTGAGGTCCAGACAAGTAAAATTGAGAGTGATTAGAGTAAGGAAATTCAGACGATTCAAAAGAAGAAAGATGAGATTATTTAGTTGCGTTTAAACTGAAGAAAAATGCAGAACGAGCTAGATATTAAGTGAAGAGGAATCCGAGCAGCGTGTGCGGGTTAGCAGATAGAGGCCCGGCCAGTGGGCGGGGCCGTCCGAGTAGAGCGGGCGGGCAGCCAGAGCGCGAGCGCGGGGGCGGAGCGGCTTTTGAGGCGAGGCGGATGCTCGCCCCAACCCGGTTGCGGCCCTCGCCGCGGCCTCATCGCCACGCCATTTCCGGCGCACGCAGCAGAGGTATCCCACCGCATTCCCTCCGATGTAGGTAGAAACACCATTCCTCGAAAACCAGATCGCCCATGCATTCGTGATTTTCTCCTACGATTAGAGATTTTCTTCAAGAGGAAGCCACGTTCTGATGTTATATTGTTAGAATAATTATGAACTAGCGGCTGTATCATCATACATGTTTCTGAACAAAACCACACAAAATGGTTATCCCAAAAGTAGCTAGCACACTCCTCAAGAACTACAAATAAAATACTCTTGTATAACGCTGTAATAAATTAGAAGAATTAAGTAAAACATCCTGTCGAATACCGCTATAACGTATAATGTCGAGCGACCTCTTCTTTAGAGCCTTCCTGTCGCATGACATTAGCTATGTCGCAAGCAGTGACACGCTGAGTTTGGAGAGTCAGAAGGTATGAGAACAGGAGGATTAACATAATCATTATTTGCATTTTCGGTCAAAAAGGAAACTGTTTTTGTACTTTGTCCGAGTTTCTTGGTATCTAACAAAACTGTAGACACCTCTTACATGGCCGGTAGCTGCATAGGTTTCCTACGAATTCTGGGTGCATTGGAAATTAAAAATATAGATTATCCAGAAATGTAAGAATATAGATATAATGGAGTGGACCAGGAAATATGATTGCAGAAAATAAGAAATTATTTCGTATTTGTCGTTATATCCCAGACCTCTTCACATGAGGGCTAAGAAGGAAACATAATTTAGTCTACAATGTCCCTAGAATGTTATTGTATCGACCCGTACTTCTTCACCTTGAATTAGCAAATAGAACCACTTCATTGTGGTTTTGTCATATAATATTTTAATTGGAAATTTCAAGAAGAAATACGTGCAACCAATTTCTATGAAAGCATTTAATTAACTACATTTAGATTCATGCATTGCATCCTTTCAGCCGTGGTCAGTAGGTAAGAAACAGGAGAACAAACAGAAGTTAGGACCAATACGTGACAACACTTTGCGACTCGTATTGTTTTGTTGAAACTTGCAAGAATGAGAAACCCGAATTCTTAACGTAAAGACCAAAGCTCTTCCAGAATAATCCGTGGCAGCTTAGATACCAGGGAAGCCCAACGCTGCAGGGAACTCGGGCAGGAAAACACTTCGCACGTTGGAAACGCTCCCCGGCGCATCCTCTCAACTATCGCCAAGAGGTGCTCTCGCCAGCGCGCAAAGAAGTTGGGAAGACAGACGACCCAGTGCAATTACCGGCGCGGCGGCGGCGGCGGCGGGCAGGGCGCCGCGCAGGGGTGGCGCGGGCTGCGTGGGCGGCGCGGGCGGTAGGGGCGGCGCGGGCGGCGCGGGCGGCGCGGGCGACGCGGAGCGCGAGTTGTGAGGGGGAGCCGCGGCGAGGGGCGCGGAGCGCGGGGTGCGGGGCGTGGGCGGCGGAGGCGGTGTTATCGACCGCCCGTGGGGCGGAGCTCCATTGGCTGCTGGGCGCCGCGCGGATCTGCATGCGGTGGCGGCGGCGCCCTCGTCGCCGCGGCCGGCCACCGCTCGCGCTCCGCCAGCTGCTGCTGGCCCGCACAGCCAGCGGCACGGCCGACTGCGGGGTGGAGCTCGCTGGACAAACTCGTAGCTCACAAGGAGGCTGCGAAAGCAGCTCACGGGGCAAAAAGGCACGGCACACAAAATGGCCACGACATGAAGAATATTCAATGATTTGGGGGACGTAATGTCAATTAGAAAACACTTTAATTTTTTTAACGATTCAAACATATCAAAAATAAGGTCAGTATTGTTTGTTAATCCTCTAGAATTAGAACCTTCAATTATATTTGTAGTATTTCAAATTATGTTTGACAATAACAGTAGATATACCTACATTAATTAAATACTAACACCTTCATAATAAATAAAATTACCTTTGTTGTGATTAAAATATTTTATATTATTCGGATTACACATGGTACAGAGTTTACATCATAATAATATGATAGAATACTCATACCTGAAGGATTTTATAAGACCCAAAATGCAAAAACTACTTATTTTAACTCAACTCGTGTAATATTGAACTGATCACAGTAACTAATTCACATGAAAGCTGTAAGTCAAAAAGCTTTTAAGTTCATATTCATGTATGCTAAATTGTATGTTAACAAGTTCACGTTTACTGAGAAGCGGATTGTCACTTTACTACATCTCGGTACCGAAGGGCTTTTACGCATACTACGTGTCAGTGTTAACGGTAGTTGACGCACATCTATATATGCTAGAAAATTGAAACTTGTACCAATGTTTATCAAATATTATATAGAATTAATTCTTTTTTAAAAAACGTACAATTTCATACGAACACATGGGAACTTTTCGCAACCGTTAACGCTATAATGAACCCTATAATGCTCTCAAGACTAATTCTGAAAATGTCGATGGTGGAGAATTGTTTTGCCTGAATACACGCATTGTATGGCTTATAACAGTATTGACTCCGATCCTAGCGAAGTAATTTAACATTCTCACAGAGAGGGGTGATTGTAGGAAGAGACACATTTGATAAGAAGTGCCTACAATACCCTGGAGTCAAGCGATTCTCGAGACTCAATACTGAGAACTGATTAGACAGGGTGAAAGACAGATCATGACACCGGAAAACAGACTACTTATGTTGCGTCATTGCAAGTCAGATGCTCTGGACTGATAGGAAATGTTTAAGAAAATACATCACACCAGAGCAATGGTGGCATCAGATCAACCGTGGGCATTTGTCAGACTAGGAAAACGCCTCACAGTACCACGAAATATTCATCTTATACCAGACATTTGGGCGAGGTAAGAAATTAAAAAGCAATGTGTGATGCAAAATGTATATTATTTATTTATTATGATATGCCTCAAAACAATCTATAAACAAAATTGACTTGTCAGGACAAGTCTTACAGTAGGTGGACACTTGTTTACAAAATGTTTATGCCTGCTCATCATTTGCAGTGGCGTGTTAATTTTTTTCCTGAAAATATTTTATCTTCTTCTTGAAAATGTGTTGTTTTGGAAGGATTCCGTGATACAGTGGCTATCTGGGGCAACAATGTCTTTACAACATTAATTCTAAGCATTTATATCGACACTTTCCGAACTCCTGCAGGTCGTGAGTTAAACAAAACTTGTGCATTTGCCATTGTACATCCAAATACCATGTCGTCAGGTACTTTGTGTACGGCAGTAAATCAAGAAAATGTCAGTATCCGTGATCGAGAATAATTTCTCTTCCGAAACATCAAGTTTCCGCGGGAAGTGTATTCCTTCGAGCAACAATGAACAATTCAAGTGGTAAGGCAACACGAGCTATGTACCGAAAAAGAAACCGACTAATAGGTTGTTCGTTTGAAATACGTAGTAATCTTCAAGCTTTATAGATACTTATTATGTTAATAATTTGCGGATAGGTATAAGTACTATGGAGTACCAAAAAGCCAGCGCATGAGAACATATGGTCTCGCACTAAAATAAAAAAATAAATCTCCGTATGATATCATATGGTCTCACGTAAACAAAATAAATCTCCCTACGAGTCCACGTGGTTTTGCATTTCCGAATGTGAAGAAAATTTTGTGATGATCCTTTTGTAACAACACTCTATTTCTTATTATTACTTCTATTATGTTGTTTCCTTTCGGAACTACAGACAGAAATTTCTTCCTTTCACTACTTTCAACTACTCTCAACCACACAAGAAATGATGCTGACTTGAATAATGATATGATATTTAATAGGTGTCTTAATTTATTAGCGTATTCATGAAAAATTACCTTATTACCCAGTTCCAAAATATATAAGAAAACAAATTACATCAATTGGCGGAAAATACATTCTGATGTATTGTTTTTGCAATAAACAAATTGAAAATTGGTTTCACGGCAAAGGAGGGATATTCAATAACACATTTTTAAACGATATGTTATTAAAACAGTGAATAGTTTTAAAATAATTTAATTTCCAAAACAAGCAGTAAATGAACTTATCTAACAGAGGAAATATCAGACTACAAATAATTACATTTTAACGCGTTAAAAACAAGTATGTTTTCGGAAAATACAATTCAATCCGTAGATAAAAATGTTATGAATCAAACAAATAGAGATTTATTTAATAATATAGTCTTATTTTGGAGTGATTTAAGAAAGGAAGATGGTGAATGTAAGCCCACATAATCGAATTACATTAAAGTCTAGTATTAACACTACCAATTTATAAAACTTTATCTGCAGATTATACATTAAAAATACACTACAACATTCAAACGCTGAAAATTCAAGTTGTGAAAGTATTTAATGGATCGGTAACTTTATTTAGATTTTAGGTGGCGCTATGCGGATGATAATTTAAAAGCAACATCCGTCTCATTTTCTGTTGTAACGATTATTCATTCACTTTTGTACAAAGAACGGCTGAAGCCACTGCGTGAACTGTAAATAACATCGTGTCGTGACCATCTCAAAACAAGCAATACTGTTTTAAAATTCGTCCTCCACCTGGATCGCTTGACGGAATCAGACATGCGCACGCGCACGTCCGTAGCATTTGAGAAGGGCCGAATGCGGCGTCACGAGGCAACACACCTGCGCTGGAGCCGCACGTGAGCCGAGCTCCAGGCGACTCATCCCATCGGCGGGCGGGCGGGCGCGCGGGCGGGCGGGCGGGCGGGCGGGCGGGCGGGCGGGCGGGCGGGCGGGTGGGGGGGGGGCGGGCGCTGCCGCGAGGAATCTCTGCTCCCCGAGCGAGGTGTCTCGCCTCTCCCTCCCCTTTCCCCCTCTCCTGACTCCTGGCTCTCCGCCGCTTCTCCCTCACGGGCCCCCATGGGATTTGCTAAAGGCAGACCGGAACGAGAGTGTCGCTTTACACGAACATGATCTCCGCCTCTGAGACGAAAATGGTGCTCTCACGGAGAGCAAAAATAAAGCAAAATATTGTGCTCCCCAAATGGCAACACAGATCAGTTTGTAACGGATAAAATGTGAAATTTTTGTTGAGCGCCTACAACAACAAATTTTGATGATGTTCGTATTCATGACTCCTCTACCAACTCTTGGCTTACTCGATTATTCACAAGGCTTGGTTAAATTCCGTAAAGATTATATTCCATTAGTTCCATGTACTTGTCGAAATAAACTATCAGACCTAAAGAAACGACTCAAAAGATTAGCACTATCAAATTATTGCAGTAGTAGGTTATATTTTATCCACAGTATGCATATTTTATATAATGGAGACAGCAAAGAAATGGGAGGAATTACAGGGCATTTGAATAACAGACATGAAGTAAAGGGAATAATCACTAATTATAGTAGGATAGAGAAAATTAGTGTAACACGTATATCCTGAATTACGCGTTCAAGTCATCACACGACGTTCGAATCATAAAAAGTGCACGTATCTTTTGTTAAGCTTAAGGAAACTTTCTCCGATATATTAGAAGTTTTCACGACTCATATTACTCTCGAGAGCAGAAACACTCCAATCCCAAGTGTCAAAGCCACCATTCTGTGGTTATACGCCTCCATTAAGAGGACTCATGATGCCAAACGATAAGTCCTCCATGCAAAGGAATGCAAAAGCCGGCAGCGAGAGCCCTGGCGCATCTCGCCCCTGTTGTTATCCCCCAAGACAAGAAAGACTCCGCAAAAACGCGCCCGGGGCCGTATCTCCGCCCCCGCGCCGCGCCGCGCCGCGCCGCGCAGGCCGTAGCCTGGCAACGCGCTCCCGGGTTTGCGCGGGTGGGGAGGGGGGGCGGCGGCGGTGGGCGCAGGGCGCGCGACCGGCCGCGTAGGGCGGAAGGGCGAAAGGGCGGAAGGACCGGGCGCATCGATCGTCGGCCGAAGGGCGCAGCCGCTGCCGCCGCAACTGCGCAAGTTGGCCCGTAAGCTCGCTATGCGCCAACTCCACCCGACCCCGGAACGCACAAAACCCCGTCTTCCGGCGCCCGCCCTCTCCGACCTCGCCAGCCGACCCGGGACGCCCGGGCCCCGCCTCCCCGCCCCTCCCACGCCCCGCGCCGTCTGCCAAGACCAAGATTATCTGGCGCTCCGGCCGGGCCGCACAGCCCGCCAGCGTCCGGGCCCAATGGGCTGCAACGCGATATGCAATCGGTTACCGCCCAGAAAGATCGCTCCAAAGCACTTAGGTATGACATTTCTCCAAGTAATGAGATTTTTGATGGAGAACTTTTTCACTTCATTCTTATAGGCATTCTTAAGGGCCTAACGTATTCGCTCTTTAGCGCAAGTGACTACCTAATAATTTACATTGTCATTGTGACGACCTTATACAGTAATAAAAGAGCAAAACATTGAAGAAATACTAATAAATATGTACATTAAAATTGAACATTGATTTCATCGTGTTTTAAACTCAGTGTAAGTTACTACTGTGCATAAAAAAAATTAACCACTAACCTGAACGAATTTTAAGTTTCGTTTAATAAAAATAATTTGCTAAAAAGACATTTCAAATAATCAAAATTAGAATACAACTTTGTCTTATTTTGTGATATAATTTCATCTGAATAATTTTATTTTAGTTTCAATGGGGGTTTATTCAATTCAGCATTTCAACTCTTGGTAAGAAGGAACTCTGAACAACGTATTAATTAATTCTAATTCCAATGAGCTTTGTAAAGTTAATTAATTTTCATTTGTGTATAACCAAACAATCTGAGAATCAAAGTAAGTTGAGCATGTTCTACTATCTAAATTCATTAACTTACATTATCCTTGTGATAGTTTTTTATAAATGTAATGCCCTAGCACGTAAAAATACAACAAATGTTTACGACTTGTGGTGAAAAATCTTCAGTTCCAAGGTACGTTATCTGTCAGCACCCACAGGAATGTTACCTAACGGGACAGTAAAAAACCCACGACCAGATATTCCGTTAAAGGTCCTCCAAACTTCCAGTAAATTCTTTCCTTCCCAGTACGCGACCCTGAAAGAAATATGCTGTACTGTTTCTCAGAGCTGCGCTGCAACAACACGAAACCGCATATGGGCACAAGGAGAAGTACCTTCAGTGAGCGGACTGGGCAAAACGCATGCTGCGGCTACATTGCAGAGTATGTTACGAGGCAATAATAAGAGATAACGATATGAGACAGTACAATGCTCTGTCGAGCAGAGCGCGGCGCCAGCGAGCCGCCACCGCCGCCGCCGCGGCTCCACGCGTTTCTCACAGAGCGATGGGCGCATCACGGCACCGCGCAGCCCGCACCGCGTGACACGCTGTGAGCGTTGCAGCTCACGCGAAAGGTCAGGGAGAGCACGCCGCCTGCACACACACACTCGCAGGCAGGCGGGAGGATGGATACGCACGTTGCTCTTCCGGATTGATGGAGAAACATCCACGACATGGCCGTTGAAGGCGAAGAAGTCTTTTATGTATAATTTGCTTGCGTATTACTGTATTCTCATTCACTTGGCACGTCTGTCATGTTTAATTCTTTATTTTTCAATGATTTGCAAGCTCACTACAGTGAAAGTGCAACGCCAGAAATTATTTATAAAAAATGTTTCTAATGTATAATATTTGTATAAATTGCCGCATAATATTGCGAGGTTCAGATTTCTTCGGTTGATGTGGAAATTGGGATTTCATTTTTCATCTCGAACTTTTTATAGACTAAGGCTGAAACAGTCGGATCATTTTTTTTTCTTCTTTTCTTATTTTATCTCATGCTATTTCTTCGCATATTCCTTTTATCATTGATTTTTTGCTTCTTATTGGAGACACACACTCATCCTTACCAGCTACCTTAATTCTTTAAAACATATGAACTATTTACTGCTTGTGATATTATTTTTTTCTATATTCTAATAAGAAAAACTGAAAAGAATCTAATGAGATTTTGGATGGGTGTTAAACAAGTACAAAATTACAAATAACATAACTCTTGCATTAAATAAAGGATCGAGTATGTAATCGAACGAATAAGCTCATAAAGAGTTGCGGCTCTCTGGAAAATATCACGTTTGGACCTCGAATTGAGTAGAGCTAAGATACAGCAGGCATACATATAATTAGGATATTCAGCTAAAATGTAAATGTATACAACCGATCTATTTTTGCTTCCAGAGAGATCGGTTGTATAATATCATTTCTTTAGAGAAAACAATGTAATTGTTTCTGTCAGTGTGTACGTTTTTACTCATTCAAACTAACTAATTATCTAACAAAAACGCATGTTCTGGCAAGAATAGTGCTAGAGAAACTACGCATAGACAGGAAGACTCGAGATATATGATTAGCTACATTAGCCAAGGGTACAGTTCTAATACCAAGTCGTTAATAAGAAAAGTCTGTTTGGAGAGTGTAAGAGTAGAAAGCAAGGACATCAGGCAATGTAGAACACCGGGCATCAAGAAGAGAGATACGAGGAGTCACATGAATGGTAAGCTGCTCCTCTGACAGCGAGAGAGCGAGGAACGGAGGTCCTTTACGGCCCTCTTAAGAACACTGTCCCAAATCTCCAAATCCCGCCGGTGCCATTAACATTTGCCGCGGTGGCGTACGCGGGGTGGCCGCGGAGGGAGGGCGGCAAAGAAGCCGCTTGTTTGCGACCGCGGAGGCGCCTCTCACTGCAGCCGCAGGGGCGACGGCGGAAGGGTCAAAGAGACACGGGAGGAGGGGAACGAACACGAAGATATGAAGAACAACGAAGATGAATTAAGAAAGAAAAAGTTAAAAATGGAAGGACGATGGGGGGGAAGAGTAAACCAAAAAAATGTTTCTGGACGGGCATGCGAATATTACAGAGAGAAGCGATGATGAAAGAAGAAAAGAAAAGCGAAGACGAGAGAGAAAGGGAGAAAGCGACAAGAACGAACGCAGAAGTGAGAAAGACCGCGGTGTTCCCGTCAGCACGGGTATAAACAGAAAAATTAAAACGGGGTCTGGGCTCCCGTCTCATAAAGTGGCGCCACCGAGCCGCCACCGCGCTGGCCGGCCGTCGCCACCGCCGCCGCCTCCGCACGCGCCCCGCCCCCGGCCCCGCCCCCGCCAACGCAATCGACGAGCGTCGCGGCGCCCCGCGGGGGCCGTTCGCGCCCGCGCCGCGTCCCCCGCCGCCGTCTAGACGCCTCGCAACGGCGCGGCGCCGAACGCCGAATGCCGTCGTGACGGCTCGAGTTCCACGCCAGCGCGCCCAGCGAGGGCCCATCGATTCCGATGTTGCGCCGCGTTTTATCTAACGAGCGCCTGGCTAGATTTTAGGGCTGCCCCGATGCAAAGGCTTCCACAGAATGCTGCAGGTTCTCGGATTTTTATGAAACATTCTGAGAGACATCGCCGAAACTCTTGGACGGTTTTACGGCTGTATGTGAATTCGAGCTACAAATATTCAGACACGTTGCCAAAATTCATTATGATACTCAGATCAGGAAAAATGAATACGATTACGACTCAGTTGCTGCAAATGTATTCAGGCATGAAAGCTTTTATGAATCACAACAGTCAATAAACAACAATATAATAGTATTCATTTCATACATTAAACTTCTCAAACTACTGCTTCAAATTTTTTAATTATCACGAGTGACTCTTGAATATTTAAAACGATATCGATCTGAGAATGGCTGACACTTATATTAATTAAATTAAATACCTGAATGATATTCAAACATCGTTTAAAAATTAATTCCAATAAATAATGAACGAATGGAGGAAAATACCTGATGATTCAACAGCCTGTAAAACAACTAACATAACTTTAAAATAGCTCATCATAAAGAGTTTATATTTCATTAATCACTATTATAGTCTGATAATATCTCATTGTTCCATAAAATCATTAGCTTTAAGGAAACATCAAAGCAATCATTCGAAACCGTATTCGACATATACTAAGGATATTTTTACATTTCGCCCATACTCGAGAGTAAGGTTCCTCGACCGCAGAAAACGACCCAATTGTGGCCGCAACTAATTTGCATACTTCGAGACAGAAATAGCCAGAGCTTTTTTTAGACGGAAGATGATAGCACGATTTCCTCTTTGAAACCCACAAGAGTCCCCCATCTGTGGAAGTCCATGGGCTGAAAGCCAGATATGCGTTATTCTAATGGGCCCGCAACGAGGTCACATCCGGGCGAAGCGAATGCGCCGACAAAGGCGAAACGGCGTTGAAACGAGACCACCGCGCTGTCCACTCAGCGGCCATTTCCGTTAAACGTGCAGAAACCAGCTCGCTGGCTGCTGCACGGCGAGGCGCCGTTGCGACGGTGGCGGTGGCGACGGCGGCGGCGGCGGCGGCGGCGGCGGCGGCGGCGGCGGAGGCACCCGCCAACCGCCGCCGGGCCGCCCTTCGCCACCCCTTACAACACTCCCTCCCACCCTCTGCGTGCGCGATATGAAACTCACATTCTCCCACCGCGGGACCATCTGCTACACATCGGTCACCCTGTTCTTCGCCACCACCACTGCCTCCTTCACTGCCTGCCTGCCTTCACCATGGCTGCTGCCATCCTTTCAACGCCTGTACCTCAACGCGATCGCCCCGCCTAACAAGACGCCATATCTTACCTTTAAGATGCAATTTTCTTCCTATTACATTCACATACCGCCACGTAGCCCAGCCATCCCATTGGCTCTTCACAAGGGATATGCTAATGCCCTCGCTCACAGACCAACGGGGTGGGTCTCGCACCGCCCTGCACCCTTTCAGCCCTTCTCAGAGGAAAATACCTCATTACCATAACGTATAGAGCCCAGGGGGCAGGGTGGGAGCACCCACTTTTGAAGACAGGATATCATATATATTTTTTTTAAAAACGCATCGAGCACAAAACAAAGCAATACAAAAAAATGTTTTGGACTCTTAAATCATCGTCGAGGGGTATTCACTATCGGTGAGGAAGAAACCGGCGAGGAAAAGACGGCAAGGAAGGAGCCGGAGAGCACAGAAAGGAAAATAACAAGCCCCATCCCGGGCGCAAGCGTCCCCGTCCCCGTCCTCCGTCCTCGCTGCGACGACCCCCGCGACCCGCGCGCCGCCCGCGGCACCGCTCACGGCGGCGCCGTAAGTTACGGCCATAGTCGGCTCCGGCGAAATGAGTCGCTTCATAATTTACAACATTAGAGGCAGCGGCGCGCGCCCGCCTAGCTTTCCTATTATACAAAACTGGTTTAAAGATGCCGAGCCCGCCTCCGCCCCGCCCTGCCACGCCACGCCACGCCTCGCTTCGCTCCGCTCCGTCTGCGGCAGGGGTGGAGGTGGATGTGGAGGCGAAGGCAGGAAGAGAGGCTTAATATGGTCCTTATCGTTGTAGGTCTCGTAATTCCATTCTCCTTTCCGATAGTGTCTTATTTTGTTTCCTCCCATCTTTTGAAATTCTCTTATTTTCGTCTTATCCTTCCCATTTCCCCTTCATCATCACGTTCTCTCATTTCCCCTTGTTATAACTTCCTTTTAAACGCTTGCTTCCATCTTTTGACAGCCTTTCTTTCGTCATGTCGTTCTGTTTCTATGATCATCCTGGTTATCCGATTCCAAAGTTCATTCATCCGATCAATTTCTACAAATTCTATTTAGAAACGCGCGTGAAACGGACATTTGAAAACACTCTGCAGGTCTTCAAGTTCTTACCTAAAGAACGACAGAAAAGTGGTTTATTAAGGAACACTTCAAAAAAAGTATGCACATTTAATTCACAAGAAAATTCGCAAGGAAGAAGAAAATAGATCAGGAATAGAATTATCAGTCAGGAAAGCTATTCAAATAAGAGCGTCTTACACTACGCTCGAGACATCTTATATAATTAGGATAAGAGACAACTCAGAATAAAAGCGTGGAAGTGCAATGCAAAGCAAATCATCTATTTGTTTGAAATACTAATATGGTTCAGCAAATGAGGGTAATCCACTAATCTGAGATCAGTGGTGTAAAATAACAAAAGAACTGTTGATTTTGGGGAGGGCGACATGGCCCCTGGATCCTCCCTCTGGATCCGACGCTGCCTGAGAGTATAACTATTTTATCTTTAAAAGGATAATATTCATTAAAAGACTAAGTTTCTACGGATTACAGTATCCATAATTTTTTGTGTAGAAATTACAGAGATTTTTTTCATTGTGTGAGAGTTATGTGGTTAATAAAAATGATATAAAGATAAATTAGACTACATGAAAAATACGTATACTGAAAAATGATGAGATAACGAAAATTACAGTTCAACGTCTTGCAGATGATGATACTAACTGATAATAAATAATGAAATTTCCCCACAAATTTTATAATTTTATAATGTAAAACTTCAACGATTTAAACACGCCAACACACCCTGAAACAACTGAATGTTCAATTATTTTCATGTATCAACAATAATCTTAATGAAAGTAGTTGTTTTTTCTTAGTATTACCAGATTGTTGTTTCAATAAGAGACTAATATCTTATTCCCTTTGGAGACTTTACGAACTTGTTCTTCCGACGATTTTGAAACAAAACCTGTGTTGTTTGGAGCGAGGAAAGAGAGGAAGGCATCCCGGCCACTGAGAGGAAGCCTGGAAGGCGCGGGGCGGGGCGGGGCGGGGCGGGGCGGGGCGGAGGAGGTTGGTGATGGGGAGAGGAGCGGGGAGGGGCGGGGCGGGCGGGAACGGCCTCGGCGCCTCGGGCATACAAATCCAGCGCGCTTTACGGCCTGTCGATCTCGAATAAACCACGGCGGCTCGCTTGGGATGCGGCACGGCGGGACGAGGCGGGGACAGCGGCGGAGGCAGGGCGCGCGGGCCTCGCCTTCCATTATGGAACGTCCGCTTGCTGCTGTTTCGCCCCTATCTCAGCCGCTCGCCCTACACGCCCCTACCCCTCCAACCGCACCCACTGGCCGGGACGCCTGTTATTGAAAGGGACAGCATTCGGGTAGACACGATCCGGAGAACGACAGCCGGAGTTCTCTCCTTTCCTACTAGTCTTTGTTTTCAAGTGGGGATTGATTTGAGTAAAATCGATTAATACTTTTATACATGGTTATTATGAGAAACAATGTCAAACTACCCTAGAATACGACCGTGCTTTAATGATTTTTGTTAAAAATTGACGTAAAATTCATCTTGAGAAGCTGTGTCATGAACTCGATATGGCGCATCTAGGAGGCAAATAAATGTTTACTTACTCGGGAGACACAGTAAGCCTAAATAAACTAAATTTGATAGCACTGTTATACTTATCATACGACGTATTCAACGATTTGATGAGCAAGTAACTCAACTTCGTTCTCTTTACATCACTTTTCAGTGCAAACAATTAATGATCTTCTATAAAATTCAACATTTCTACTGTTTTTTAGATTCACAAAATGGTGATTACTGCGCCGAAAAGCGAAATTGAGTGTTCATTTTGAAGTGCTATAAAAGCTCATTTCACCGTATTCAACCACGTGCAATGAGTAAACATTGTACGTACGTATGGACAACGCAAAAAGAAAATCAGTCGGAAATGATAAATTATAGGCCACTATCATATTCTGAAAATGTTTGAAACTCTAGATATTGTCTGATATTGTCTGAAGGTTATCGCACATTTTTGTTTACCATGAATAAACTGAAAGAATGTTGTTTGTATTACACGTAATTTTGTTTACGATATCTAGAATACTCAAGAAACAAGACATAATAGACGCTGACTATCCACTGAGTGATTAATTTGCTGTCAGAGAATTGTGGGCATTCTCCACGAGAGTCGACTCGCCATTACAATACAATGCTGTACAGGTGGAAGTAATTATGCTAATTACAGATACGTATATGGAGGTTTCGTGTATTGCATCTTATCGCAATGAATACAATACTGAGACATAATGCAAAGTGATTAAGGAGTTTCAGTGGCATATCACTGACTGCAGGCATAAATTAAAGTTACGAGTATAATCCATCAGCAAACAATCTCAACGCTTCCAGCACGGTATTCACATTCACTCATTCCCCACATTCATGTGAACTACGAGACTGGAAGTACTCAAAGATATTAATTAGATATTCCTACGATTTTCGAGTTGAAAACAACATTAGAGTCTCTGTTTTATGTATAAGAATTTTTTTAAATGAAGTGTAATATATAAATCAAATCAATTTTAATAGGTATTCATTTCTATGTGAATTATGGTAATTCAGGACGTCGAGAAAGAGTACCTCTCTTCTTGGAAGAGTATGGGAAAGAACTTTGAGCAGCATGATCACTACAAAAAAGTTTGCAAGCTAGGAATCAAACACGACGAAGTGTAATTTTTTGATATAATTAGCATACGTTAATTTTTTTTTTGTTTTTAAACTGAAAACATTTAATATCATATCAAACCTGTTGAAGAGTAAGAAAAATTGCCATTAAAATATTCTTATTGTATGCGCAATACGATTATAGGATACAATTTGTATTGAATTTGAAACACAACAAAGTGTATAATTTTGTTTATCCCTCAACTGCTTCCAATGTCTGTGAATGCGGAATGTGAATCACAAGCCAGTTTGCTCTCCAAACGCGTGAGGCTTTTCAAATTGTCCGGCAACCTGTAAATAGTTCAGCATCAAACTATATTTATGAATCGTATGATTAAAGTTATTTAATATTCTTCTTATGTTATGTTTTATATATTTGGTAGTAAAATATGCCACTGGTAAATAAAAAAGTGTAATGGAACTGGGGACCCAGAGGGTCCCCAAAATGTAGTTTCCCCCCCTCCTGTTTTAGGCAGCGCACGGCTACGCCGACGATCGAAAGGCAGACTAGGGCGATGAAGCACAGAAGAACGGCAACAGCGACGAGCGCGGGCGGCGCGGGCGGGCGGCGGGGCGGTGACAGCGGGCGGCGAGCGGGCGCCAGCGCAGCGCTGCGGCGGTGACACCGGCAACGGCGGATCAGGCGGAGAGGGAGGAAGCCGCGGGTCGGCGCCCCGGCCTTTGTGGCACTGCCGGCGGATTCTTGGGCTCTGCTCGGAGGCCTCGCCCGCCCCCGCCCACGAGGGATTGGCCCGCGGAGCAGCGCTTCTCGCTGCCTCACTCCGCCTCCGCCACGCGCACGCCGAGGCCCAGCTTTCACACAAGACATTCGGCCCCACTGCTCATGATTGCCGGGTGAGTCACGTTTTCAAAACAAGCAATAAAAATACTGAAATCAAACTGTGGGGTATATTATTTTTTTAAAAAGTATTAAAATAATGAGTTCAGAGTGCTGACGATTGGTAATGGTGTTAATTGTCATGTGAGCTATGTACTGAAAATTTCTGAAATTAAATTTTTAAAATAATTTGACTTTAAAAAATAAAATCTTTAAATTAAGTAAGATGATATTTACCAAAAAATCATTATAAGAAACAATTTGTTCCAAAAACAATTTTATGCATTTCGAATTTAAATAATTGTATAACAAAATGTTATTAAGTTCAAATAATAATGGGAAGTTAATATTATTTATTTACACAAGATACGTGATTGACTGCGGCCATTCCACAAATGAAGTAAACAGGATTAACATGCTAAGCAGGGCTAAGTATGACCAAATAGTTAAGGTGTGTCTCAATAATATTAAAATATTGATCCAACTAACGAAAATAAATAGTAATAGAAACTAAAACCTTTACAATCAAATATTAAAATATTGTTGCATACTTGTGAAGTGTTTAAAGAGTTTGCTAAATGTATTAAGGGCTTTTAAATAATTAATTAGGCTGCATATGCATTAATTGAAATCTGGAGTAAATGTTCATAAAATTTAGGCTACGTTCACATCCATATTTTCACTCTTGTTAGAATATAATTTTCAGCATTTCTGTTCTACATCATGCTATTTTGTTGAACGAATTTCCGATATTCATATACCATATTTTTGTCTCCAATTTATATTAAAAATATTTGAAATTCTTATTGAGGAAATTACAATACTCAAGTTTAGTTTTTTGGCATTTTTAATCTAGTAAATTATACAAAAAAATGAATAATTGTGAAGAACATTTCAATATTTGTTTTACACCCTTTATAAGACAACATCAAGAAAATAGGAACAAAGATGCCCTCCTTACATTTTTCTGAAATCAGGAAACCGTCCAACAACATTCCTACGCAATTGCAGCTGGAATTCTAGGCCGGGCCTCGTGCCGAGACTGCCCCGCCTCCGCCAGTGACGTCTGCGGCGTCGCCGGTGGGGCGGGGCGGGGGCGTGCTTCCCACGGCCCGAATCCCGCGAACGTGCAGGCGCGCGCCCCTCCCCCTGCCCTCTACGCCTCCCCCCCCGCAGCCCCCACACTGCCTTCCCGACGCGCTTTTCTCCTCGCCCAATTGGAAACGTTTCGCTCTTCTTTGACATAATGAATTAAACAAGTTGAGACCTCAAGCAATAAAAGCTAAGGTGGTGATGATGATGGAGAAAAAAAAACGGAAGAAAAACATTCACGAACTACAGTGCGAAAGAAAACAACGATTGAAAGAAGAATTTTGAGTGCTCGTATGCGTGTTAAAAAGAGACCAAAAGGAGAAAATGAGGAGAACAGGGAAAATAGGAAAAGGGGGATGGGAACGACGGATGTAAAAATGGAAAAAATACGTAATTAAAACAACATGCTTCATAGAGGGGCAATAAAGGAAACGCGAAATCTTCTGGCGTTTTGGTGCTGATTGAAGATAAACGTTTAAATGAATTAAACTGAAAAAGCTCCCTTAAAATAATTACTTGATAAATGCAATGCATAACCAGCATAATCAAATGAATGTTGAGAATTCTCTCAATAATTAACAGTTAATTAATATATGTTTTTCAAAATACCTACTTCGTCATACGGTAACATGGGTCGAAAACACCTTGAATACTATTTACATAATCTTTCACTCTCGATTAAAAATTCACGATTAAAAATATACACACTCACGATTAAAAAATGCAAACTACACTTTTAAATGTTATCAAGCTACTACACAGAAACGTTTATATAATACAGTATGTGAAAAATATTTGAATTTCAATGTTTTTTTTCTATATAGTACTATGGATATTTTTGTCACTGAGATAAAAACTCGAATTTTTCATATTTTCTTAATATCTCGGTACTCTAAAGTTTTTATCCAAATCACACAATTGGAAAACTACAGACGAGCATTCTTTTCAAAAGAACTT
This sequence comes from Teleogryllus occipitalis, assembly GCA_011170035.1. NCBI lineage: Eukaryota > Metazoa > Arthropoda > Insecta > Orthoptera > Gryllidae > Teleogryllus > Teleogryllus occipitalis. The sequence continues at coordinate 49,989 of BLKR01000224.1, read as the reverse complement.
TTTGAGACAAAACTTGGAGCTGTTTTTGAGAAAATCAGAATTATGTAAATACATTATGTGTTTGCTCACTATTTCTATACTTGAGCACTTTAAAGTCTGGAGGAACTTGAAAAGAAAACATTTAAAGCATTTCTGATCACAAAGGACTTACATAATGATATGCATGACATCTCTAATGTAAATATTAAGAACGAATAAAGTATTTCTAAAAATGTCATTACTTTTTAGTTTTGAAAATTACAATATTTAAATGAAAATAGTACTTGTGCCATATAATGTAATAAATTTAATTAAAATTTTACCTTTTAGTAAAAAACATTCTGAGTGGTTATTGAAAAATAGTTTAAAAGCGTTTTAGAGAAATTTCAAATGTTTTGTCGAAAACAGGTGAAAATTATTGGCATTTTACAAAATTGTTTGCATGATATCACTTGAAGATCAAATTACGCACAATTGTTTGCATAAAGAATTGCCATTGATTTATATTAGAAAGTTGTAAGAGTATTTCGAAAAGATAGATTTATATTTTACATTTTCAAACATTTTAAAGCTTTAATGAAAATCGTATTTTTACATTACCAATTAACGCAGTTTGCAAAATTATAAAAAATATTTACGTAATAATTTGGACTAATGTGTAATAGTATTTTGGAAATATATTGTATGCTGAATTATAAATTTAATCTCAAAATCAAAATTTCCTTTCAAGTCATTTGGACTCAAATTTAGAGACGGATTTATCGAAGAATATCCCTTTGAATTCAGTCCTAAGTATGATTTAACTGCTTATGTTGGTCGCGGGCAAACAAACGAATAAGCAGACGTTTTGAAAATAAAAATAAAATAAAATAACATATCGATATCTGATCATTTACATTGTTACAGAACGATCTCTTGACACATGTAAGTAACAGTGAATTATAAGAAGGATTTGAAATAGATTTAATTGAATGAAGCACATTGAAAAGAAAAGAAAAAGGAACCATTGGAAAGAATATTCAAAGAGAAATATTTTTAAAATACCTAGGTAAATTACTTTATCATGGGCGTTTAGAGTTCATCATAAGAAACATTATGGGTATTAGGGTCTTATAACTGGAGCTCATGGGATACTTATGTGTAAAGCTTTCTACCTCCTACCCCAAAGACTCCGTTCTGAGCAAGTGTGGACAGCAAGAGCCAACAGCTGTGCAAAGAACGACACGGGCTGTTGCAGGTTCGCGTGATGGGAATGAGGAGAAAGGCCAAACCGGCCTGTCCAGTGGTCGAGTTTTGTACCTTGGTTGGTACGCAACCTACGCCAGGCGGTGACTGTCGGTTCTACTATCTCTTCCCAATGTCGTGACGAAATGCAATCGAAAAAAAACCCTCCAACTTAATGTCGTAAACTTATTTCAGTATTCAAAAACTTAATGAAGAGTACACTGATGATAGGGAAGTATCAAAGTGGTTGATGTACGGTACCTTAAAATGTCAACTTCACAACACAAAATATACATCTAAGTAAGTTTGAGATAAACGATTTAAATCAACGGAGCAACAATTAAACGTGAATGACATATAGTATGAAGCAATAAGATGTTGTGAAGTTTATGACAGAAAAGTTTATTAAAGTTTTGAAAGACTGTCCAATTTTTTTAACGAGAAACAAATGAATTAGGCAAAACAATTTATGACAACCTTTGGCACGAAGCCTTATAAGCGCATGTGCAGAGAGATTCCAGCGGCCGCGAGACCGTCAGCCTTCCGGCGGAAGTACCCTTGGTGTCAACGAACAGCGGGGTCAAGGGCCAGCGATGCGGCCAAGGTCAACGACGCCACGCATGCCGCCGCCAGCGCCGTCGCCGGGTCCCGCCGCCGGGTGGCGCCGCGACGGCGGGGGCGGCGCCAGTGGTCGCAGCGCTGGCGCCTCATGCACCGCCACTGACGACGAGCGGAACTGCGGACGGCTAAGATCCCTCCGCCGAAACATGCACAGACCCTGCAGCTAAGTTACGCTTGGTGAATATAACGTCGTACCTCCAAACAGCACAAGAAGAATATCCGGGCGTTTTCCTTACGAACTCCATTATCGTACTCATCTCAAACTTGGTTTTATAAATCATTGTTTATTTTCTAGTTCAAGAGGCTTTCAGGATATCCAAATTTAATTGTAGTGCTCGGTACAATGTAGTCCTAGGTCATTTACATGAGACTCAAATTTAGTTTTAGTTTTAGTCAACATCTCAATTTTCGCCAAAATATCGCACTAAACTGATTCCAACACATCAATTTAGATTCCGTTATATTTGGATATTTTCATGAACAGCCCAATAAGAAATAGTATTTTTTGATATGAGAAAACAAGATTTAAAATATAATTCCGACTTATCGAACTAGTAATGAAGGATGTATTCATCATCATCATCATCATCATCATCATCATTATTATTATTATTATGATTATTATTATTAATTAAAAGATTTTTTAAATTAATTTTTAATGGCTTAGCTATCATCTTCAGATCTGCCATCTGGAAGCCAGAATTCAAGGGTAAAAATATGTTCTTAGCAGCTAGGAGAGCTTAATTTTTATTTAGCGATGTACAGATAGCGCTTTGTGTTTTCAATCACCCTACCCCCATGACTTCAAGGTCTAGTTTCGTGATCATTACATTCAGCTAGTTCCTCATTCGAAGTCTTCAATTTGCTTCTGTGGTCAACCACGAGCGGCGAATGCATACATGTTAGGAATCATCTTGTTCCCAATCACAAGCAACATAACCTACATCTGAAGATCCTATTGAACGATTTATTATTCTAAATTTACTATGAAAGTTTTCAATAAATATGTCTTCACTGTCCTCTAAATTTTAGATTGAGGTAGAAAGTATGAGCTGCAAGTGCAGGCAACTTAAAAGAAATCGTCACAAAATATTACGGGTATACTACTATCTAACTTAGCTGCGAAAACTTACGTAGTTTCGTTTTGGTTCAACGTATCAAAATGTAAGATATATTTCTTACCAAAAGACAATTATTTTGAATTGTAATATATACATCTCAATACTGCAAATTATTATTACGAGGTTTATTATTATTATTATTATTATTATTATTATTATTATTATTATTATTATTATTATTATTATGAACCTCTTCAATTCTAATTGACGTTCTTAATACAAATTATTAAATTTGGCAAATAATACTTTTGAAATATGTAGAGAATACAGTTAAATACTAAGACTCCATGGAAAATATAAATGAGGAATGCATGAATATACAACTACAGAAACCAGAAAGACGTTAGTATGGGCTTTCGCTCTTCTTACAATAATAATATTAATAAAATGTTATAGAATATATAACAAAATAACATAATAGGAGTATTTTGGAACACATGGGACTTAAATCTGTTATTTTTTAATGTAAGTTTAGGATTCTTTTACTTTAAGTTTTAAGAGTTATGTTGCAATCCTTATTTTCAAACACAATAATATTGACCCTATTCATTTAACATTGACTAATTAAATACTTTTGACTTTCCGACGTACCGCGGATGAAGAGTAGCGTACGTGCGCCTTGTGTGCATACCCGTTTCAGTGTCCTTTGTGTACCTGAGGGTAGTTTCAGCTTAAAGATTTCTGTGCTTTGTTGCAGGTTGAATAAATTAGGGCACGCTGGTGGGATGTGTAAACTCTTGGTCCAACAGCCCACACTTCGTGTTATTTGAAAGAGGTTACATAACATAATATTGCAACTTGTACTTATACTTTAGCCATCTAATGAAAAACACTCAACGAACGATGCGCAAGAGATTGAAAAAGAAAAATGTATCTTTAATTTTTGAAAATTCAAGTGTTTCAATGAAAATGGCTCTTTCTCAGTTGAATTCAATGTATTGTGTTAAGTGTACTGTCCTTACAAAATATTTGAAGAAATAGTTTGTCGGCTTTGGTATCCGAATAGACGCCGCACTAACGAACTGCTGATCATAATTTCATATGATGTAGAGAAATGTTCACAAGAAAGCATTTGAGATTTTGAGAAATTTTTAGACCATTTAGAATATGTGTCTGAATATGAATTAAATCATAAAAATACGGGTGTAATTTACATATTAAAATAAAGCTTGTTTCCAAAATTACATATTTGCGATTTTTGAAAAATCGCAATTTTTAAACAAAATTGCGCTCCCTCCATATAATCCATATTATTAGGGTATATTCATTAAAAAATGTTTAAACGTTGTTGATGTTCAGAGACAGACGGTCAACAATTTGAGACAATGTGTTTCCAACTAAATGTTGACATTAATTCTTTTTCCCGTATTACATGACTTTCCCTATACTAAGTACGTGCTAATCGATCTATGAGAAAGTGAAAATAACCAAGAAGGACCTTATGTGAGGGAAAATTTAATTCGGGTGAAAAATAATGATCTCAGAAAAGGATGACTAAAACCCAGACATATGCTTCCCGTTGACCAATTTTGTCCCCAATTTTAGGCAAGCTGTAATTTCCAAAATAACACATTCGATGGAAGAAAACTAACTTTCATAGGTTCTTAAAATTATTTCACTTCTCAAAAACTTAGGTTGATATTCGTTTGTCTCTTGGTGAAGCTATGGCCGCCGCTGGCCTCGGGCATTCCGCTATGATTCCTGTTCTGATTCCTGTCCTGTGCACCACTAGCATGGGACTAACTTCTGCACGCTAGGCGCACGTACGCTACTAGTAAGGTGTCAAAACGACAAAGCTACTGAGATAACTAATAAGAAAAGTAAGTATCTGATAATATTATTATGCAATGTCCTATCTTTACACATTAATTTCAAATGAGTTACATGGTTAATGTGGATTTACGTCATTCTGCTTTCATTATAACTTAAATAAGCATTTATAACAATTAGTCATGCAAGGCTAGGTTTCAAAAAGCATATGTATGTTTACAGCAGGTGCATGCTACAGGAGATGAGCTAATTGCTGGAGTGTTACAAAGCAAGGGTTTCCAAATGGAGCAATTACTGGAGGACCATGCGGGTGCCAAGAAGGTGCGTGCCAGAGGTCTATACTCACCGCACACGACGCGATCGAACGGGCTCATCCAATCTGAAGAGAAAAATAAAGAGAACAAATATCGTTAAATTCGATTTTCCATCCTTGCTGAAAAGGTAACTAAAGAAGTGCACATACGTATGTCTGAATTAAAAAACAAAACAATTTGTAATTACTATTCAAACAAGTATTATTGTTCTATAACGACCTTCATAATATATTATCTTTACAAAGTATGCAATGTAGTTAGATCTTATTTATATTATACAATTTAATACTTACAAATTATGTCTATTTCTAAAACTTAAGCATTTAGTTTACACTTAGACCATAGATTAGCGTACATTTTGCTGGAATAATAAAACCTCTATTGTGTTCACATACGAATTGGCATGGGATTCTTAGTAATCCGATTACGAGGACTTGGCCCAATCTCTTTCTCGAGATTCATTTGTAATAGTTCAGAGAAAAAAAACACAAAACTTTTGTTGAAACATTTTGAAGAGAGAGAGACAGAGAAAGAGAATGAGAGAGAGAGAGAGAGAAAGAGAGAGAGAGAGAGAGAGAGAGAGAGAGAGAGAGAGAGAGAGAGAGAGACGGATCGAATTGCTCGTTCCCTGGTTCTCCGCCGTGTGATATCGCCTCGCAACGCCCCCGGTCTTATGAGACGCCCTTCATGATGTTTGTTTATGTGCTCGCAGCGTTCCACGCGTGGCCCGCAGTCGGAGACGCCCCCGGCTGTTTACATACGCGGCACGGCGGGGCGAGCGACGCGGGCGCCTAGACGCCGCGTGTTCTGGATGCAGAAGCGCTGCGCCGCTGTGGCCCTCACGAGCGCGGCCTCCAGCGGACAACCAGCCCCGATCCTTCCCACTCCTGGATATCACCTGAGATATTGCACACCCGTTCCGTCCGAGCCGAGATTCCTCAGGCCTGTCGAGAACGTTTTATGGCCGGGTTGCCGGTAGACATGTAAAATAATCAGGGGCAGCGAGTACTCCCGCCGTAAATCGGAGACGGATTTAAAACTTCTTATCTCCCCGTTCGATGTTTTCGAAGTCCGAAACGAAATATGGCCCTCGCGTCCGAAACAAAAAGGTGACGGGCGCCGTGTTCCTTTTGTTCGAGCTTTTAACGCGCCTCGCCTCCGTGCAAATAAACACGGACTCACGTCACGTGGGCGGGTCGCGCGTGTTCCTTCGGCGAGGATAAGGAAAGGAGAGGAGGGCCCCACTGCAGACGGTTCCCAAGGCAGCGGTGCTTTTAGGGATACGGGAGAGAACGAGAAGGAAGACGGGCACATAAGGGAACGAAATGTCCGCAGAGAAAATCAGACACAAACAGTATATTGTCAACTCTTCAAGAGCTCTAAAAATTGGAAAACGGGATATATTCCATTTTGTAAAATGTTCAATTAATATGTCCAAAAATCCCTTTAGGATATTTTAAAAGATCCGGATAGTCATTGCACCATGTCGTATCTTTTAAATCTCTGCGAAACTTCAGTTCATAAAAATCGTTTAAAAGAGTGTGACAATATCGAATTCAACTGATTCGACATTCGAGAAGTGGGTCCTTGTTTACGATGCAGAAAAAAATGGTAGTTTCATAGCAGGGTTTTGATCAAAGACGAATGGAAGTCAAACCATGTATTTATCTCAATTAAATTATTTCAGTACTACTCTGGGGAGTCAACATAAGTACGGTATTATTCCGAATCTGAAAATTAATTTGCCAAGAAAATATTTTACGAAGAAGATAATGTTCACGGCTTAACGTCGAGATCTGGTACACATTAACATATCAAAAACACACACACCTTCCACAATGTTTTCAAAGATGTGCAGAAATAGGTACTTATTGTGACTATTTTAAAGGGTCCTTATAATATTTGTTTAGAGGTGAAATTTCGGTAATTTTGTACATAATATAGCAAAACCTCTATTTATTTATCTTTCAGTTTTATTCTGATACTGTTCCATTCTTATCTCCTGCGCCCGTCTTCAATTTGATGATTTTATTTTGAATATTTGTTGAACTGACCTTCAAAAACGTGTATGCACTTTAATGAGAAGAAAAATCGCAAGCTGCTACGATTCATCTAATAACCTTGTATCACATAACAAATGATACCACACGTGTAAAACGTTAAAATCATAATATTAAAATTTATATCAAATCTTTTGTAAAATGTTAATATATATTCAAAAACGTATTACTTTTCCGAACTTCTAATTGCATTATTTGTATTTACATTAAACTCAAACGCTTACTCGTTTTTAACCACTTCTATTGTTTGCTCGAAATATTATAAGAGGAACAACTCAATTTCTCGTGTTTTATGATGTGGATTGAGTTCACTCATATGCGCGAATACTGTTTCCAGCCCACTCAGTAGCAACAGCCAGCTGTGGCTCTGAGCGCGTTAAAATTCGTGCCTGCCGCTGAGTCGGCGGAGGCGTGATGGGCGCCGGAATCAGCCGCCTGCGAACCGAGCACGCGAGCACGCGCGGGAGCAGGGAGCGCTGCGAGAAGCGTGACGAGGGCGTGAGAGCGCACGCTGAGCACGCGTTGGCTACGCGAGCATTCGGACCGCGCTCTTTTGCTAGTAAAAAATCGCATTCGTGAAACGCTAAGTAAAAAAAATATAGGGGGAGCACCATCGTCAATCGAGGTTCTTGTTTAGTTTTAAAGCGTAACAATAATTTGATACGATATCAGAAATTGATGATATATTGTAAGTATTCAGATTCGTTCAAATGTATAGCTGAGCAGTTACGAAATTTCCTCCGTTATTCATTATTACTCCCAAGGACGCCAGGAAGAGGCAACGACAGAGTATAAATGTTATTTTCCAATTTCAAGGAAGAAAATCTCCAAACATTGATATTGGTTTTGTATTATTTATATGAGAAAAAGTTAAAACTTTTATAGGCTTAATACAATATAACAACGGTCTCAAGATAAAATTGTAAGAGCTCCCACGTCTGCAAATGTTTCATTCAAATCGTAATTAACTCAAGGTGTTGAAAAAATATGAAGTTTAATGTTATGTACGAATCAGATGCAACTTTCATAGCTTATGAAATAATTAATCTGTGTAGCGAAATCAGTAACACTAATTCCACTATCTAAAAAGTAAATAATACAATACGTTTAAATACAATAGTTGCATACTGGCGCAATACCTTAAACCAGAAGCTTTGGACCGAACGCGATTCTTCCTTCCCAAAAATGTTCCCTCACGCATCGTTAGGACGTAGTGTTGGGCTGATTCTTTTTTCCTTGTGCTCCATTCGCCATGAACTTGAAAAATTTTCACAGAATTTCAAGTACGGTAGTTTTGGCCAAGACTCAAACTACGTTGTACAGCACTGTTGAAAAATTACCATTACGCGTTCCCAGCCTAAAAGAAGACGATGGGGACTGATTTATCAGATCATAGATCCCGGATCCATTAGACGTTTTTTATATGTGACAAATTTGTTCACTAAATAAAGTACTCTCGAAGGGCAATGAATGAAATTATAACTTTAATGATCCAATTAATCAACATAATTGATTATATATTGAACCACTTATGGCTGTTATATAGCTTGTAGAGCTTTCAAAGTTTTCAGTAAGGCCACTGCCCGCCTCTACACACGCCTATGAAAATCATACAAAGAATTGTTACATTTATGTTTTTAATGTGCCGCCCATCAAATAAAAAGCTTTTACTACTTGAGGCGGTTAGTTCATAAAATATTCATATAATCCTCTATAAACTGTATTTGAGGGGAAGTCAATAATAATTTGCACTTTCGTTCCAATCACCTATAGGCTGATGAGGGTAAGTCAATAATTATTGCTCCTTCGTTCTCATAGTCTACAGGTGGACTGAACAACTTTGTGAACATACCAGCCTTACGACGACATCGTTCACTTTGGTTATGGTAAATTTCACCGTTATTACCTAGTGTTCGCTTGAGTTGTTGCGACATAAACATATCTACACTACTCTCAGTTTGCACCAACAAAGAACAGGTTTTCTTTTTTTGTGGTCTAAATGTGTACCAAAAGTTCAAATTATTAGAAGACTTTCAAACATAATGTGGGTGTGATGTTTTTCTTTGGAAAAGTGTTTACTAATAGACTGGACCATTCAAAAGTAGTCAAATAAGCTTGCAAAATGAAAAAAGAGCAAAATGCCCAGCCTCATTAACTAGTGTTCGTGCACAGATTACCAATAAAAACAATTGAGCGACTTTCGATGATGTCACAAATCAGACGCATGTTAGTAAGAATCTTGATATGAGAATGACACGACATCCACCTGCTGCCTCTAAAGTTCTCAAAACGTGTATTTTGAGGTGTCAGAACATCTCAGATGCATTTCCGATCTTGTTACGTCTAATTACCATCTGTTTGGTTCCCTTAAAAATGATATAAGAGAACCAATATTTGCCTTCGACAACTACAACTGAGGAAGCAGTGACTTGCTGCTTAATCGACTCTCTTTTTTCTGAGAGTATCCGAAAGTTGGTGCTGTGATGGACGATATACATTACAGAGCATGATGTCTATGCTGAGAAATAGTCTCACTGTAAATTTCGTACTGTTGATGTAATCAATAATGAACACTGAGCGCAGATACTTATGTACTTACCATAGTATTTATCCATGGCAAAGAATTTTCCTTTTTGATATTCGGGATTTCATAAATTCGTTAATGCCGATATAACTTTGCAAACCACATCGGTTAATAACTCGAGTTCATTGAAAAGTCAAGAAATAATTTTCACGAACAAAAGGGACGGACGGAGAGATATTTCATACCTCAATTAATTTTTTACTTACGATAAAAAACAGATGAAGGATTCCTAACTTTTTCAATAATTATTTCAACTTCCACCAATCACTGCCGAGCACATAAACAAAATTGTGTGCCGCGGAAGCAGTATTACAGCTCTTTCTAAACTTCCCTCCCTCTCTACTCTTCTACGTCCCATGTACCTTCACACCTCCCCGCCTCGGATTCGCCGCGCAGGGGAGGATTGGAGTTTCCTCAGGCCTCTCGACTTTGGACCGACCACATCCGAAGATCGCGCCTCCGTGTTCGTCCGCTCTGCAGCCACCGCAAATAAATTATTCATACGTTCCACTGACGCACTTCGAACGCCAAATTTGGTTTCCTCCGCTTGCACGTCCTTTCTGGGGTGGAATGAAATAGGATGTGTCGGAGTAATGCAACGTTCTTGCGTTTAAATGATACGAACATAGAATAAATGCTCTTTCAGGAAATGTTAGGAAAATACGCGTGTGTTCAAGCCCTTAATCGTACGGTATTGGAAGGAACTCGTGTTTGTATTAAGAATTAATTCCACATCTAATTCTCATTTTGACATTAGCAAGCAGAAGATGGTTAGGGTAGGTGTAGTGCACGTTTCGCTAACGAGGAAGAGCTGATGTGATAAACAAGGTTTGGACTACTGGTGGGAAATTTCTAAGGCTATTGACAGACAAGCTGTGTAGTTTCGAGTTCCAGTGTGCCAGTGTGTAAATTTCTATTCACATGATACCACCTAACACAACCTCTCTATTTATCTCCGTGGATGCTTCGCTACGTATGTCTGAGTTGTCGACGATACTCCAGGCGCAGGTATTTTCATAAAACTTTCAGTCCGCACAACGTGTAATATCCAATGCATTGTGTGCCAAAATACTTTAGTCGAAGACACACGGCACCTCACACTCGAACGATTACCTGACTTTCGCCAGAGCTTTGTGGCCAGTAGAAACATTAGAATAATGCATACATAAGCATAGATGAAGTTAAAAATAATACAATGACATCATGAAATATCATGCAGTTTTGTTCACATTGTCCAGCTAGTGTTCAAACTATTTCGAACTTTAGGAATAACGTATACACTAATCGCGATTTTAACAAAGTAGTAAAGAATATATACTTATCAATTGAGCAACGAGTTAGTTACGAAGTAGGTATTGTAAAACAGTTAGAACAATATAAATTTGCAGAATTCAAGTAGATTAGGCGGATATTGATCTGCCTGGCCTTACCTAAACATTAATTTTAAATACACTATCATGACCTAAAGAAGGGTGCTCTAATAGGAGAGAAGGATCCAATAGGAAAGAAGTCCTTTAAGGTGAGTCACTGAACTTACACTATATTCAGAGAATTTATAATTTAATTTAATATCTGAAATTTGATTTTATTATAATGTTATTTTATTGTATAACACAGTAATTGTTTTCTGATGGTGGGAATGAATCTTTCCCGAAACATCGCACCCATTGTAACATCATTTAAGGATTCAAGTACATGTTAAGTTAAAACCGTTGTCTACAGGTGGTCGTAGAATCCTATCATCCATCATTTACCGTCCATAAAATGAATGACCAAAATATACAAAATTTAAGATGTTATATTTGCATTCCTTGAAATATCAAATTGGAGTTCGATTCAGACGTAATATTGAATTAGGCAATTCAATTAGTGTTTGAACTAATTAGTTTTAAACTTTTATGTAAGATATTAATGAACTAGATTTAAGAATTTTCTTGCTAGATCAGTCTCATGCGGCATTACAAATTACACTGAAAGATATGTTCCATCTCCCACAGAATTACGATGCAGTGATTGATGGAGCATTTATGAAGAAGAAAGATAAGAAAAAATGAAGTATTATGAATGTTATAGAATAAAGAAAAAACAAAGTTATTGAACGGCAGGTAGTAAACTACCTTCATTAAACGGCCACCTCCCTTAACGGCGATGCTTTCGTGGAACTGAATAATTTTTCTATAAGACGCGTGTTAATATTCCCTCTTGTAAGTGGACGCATCTCCCTGCGGTCAGCTGCCTTGCACATTTCTTAGATTAACCTGCATTAGAAGGTCGTTACTTTCTTGAATTGTGGCACTTCTCTCGACCTTCTCTACCCATTGGAAGACGGGTTGCTAGACATGCTTAATGAAAATGACGGAAAAGCCGTCGTTTACCGAGTCTCATTACAAATTTAAGTTCATCAATGAAGATTACATCCATTATTTTATCCACTATTTTCTGACGAGTCTCAGATTTTGAGACATAACACTAAAACATTCGGACGAGCAATAGAAATTACTGTTGATTCAGTGTCTTCCTGTGTCAAAATGTATTGTCATATTAATTTAGAACACTAATATTTATGAACTCACTTATCTCATAAGTGATTGATTTTCATTTTAAAAAATATTGAACGATTTTGATACATGTTATGAAGTTTCATCAAGATTTCCATTGCAGCATTATGTTCTGGTGGGAATCATTTTCATGTTTGACTAGACAGCCCAGTTTAAAAGAAAAGAAATAAAAACGGAAATTTGAATGAAAATTTGAAAAAAGAGTGTTTTTTACTGCAACTGTGCTAAATAGTTATTTTGTAGTTTACGTGTAAATGAAAAGGTGTTGACATACGCGTACTTGACTTCATCCTAAATAGAAAAGATATTACAGAGGTCCTACGCCAATTGGTAATAAACATAACATCCATTAAGCTGCCACCTGTACTAATGCTCATTTACGCCCAAGAGTGATTGTAACACCTTACGATAGGTTTCACAGTATTTATACAACTGTTTTTGCAGACTAGAAATGAGCATTGCAGGTGGCAATTAAAACATATATTTGAAGAGCGTATTCGTAATTAACCAACTTAAAACTTTCGAATTTCTGCTACAATTTCATCGAAGAGAATTCGCACCACACAGAAAATACTTCGATTTATATATTCTCGATTCAACCAACTAATAGATTCACGGTTAGTAATTATTATGATCTCCGAAAGATGATACGGAGTTTATTATATTAATAATGTCAAAAGAAATAGTATATAATATTCCATTTAAAAAAGTAATTTATGGTGATTTGAAGTAAAATTAAGTTTTATTTGCGAGTGAAAAATATTGGCCACTAAGTGACGATAGGAGCTGAGGAGGCTATCGTGAGTAAATAAATATCTACAATACATTACAGGTATGTAAACCATGTATTTCCACCCTGATAACATACACAGATAAATTTATTTTATTGTCTTGAGGATTAATAGTAATTTATTATACTTGTTGTTAAGGTGTGTTTGCGTCAGGTGCTTTTGATTTGATTTTTTTCCATTTGTTTAGTAAAACACAAAATTTTAAAAAGTTGGCTTGTTGAGTAGCAATAAGATCAACAGTTTTCTGAACTGCGCTGGAAGGAGCGCGAGCGAGAATAGTTGAACAATTTTGTGTCGTCAGCTGATGATAAAGAACACATTGAACGTCTTAATTATGAATAAAATTTTAAAACATAATTTATAGCTAACTACTCTATTTTATGGCCATACAAATTCATGTTGTATACCACAATAAGTAATTTTGATTACGGGTTCGTAACAACAATCTCATGTAAAACAATGAAAGACCTGTTCTGTTTAAGCACATTAGAGAATTTACATATTTTGTAACAGCTTTTCCACTTTCGTTTACTTTGTCACAATGAATAAAAAAATATGACACTTGCATCTACTACATACATTTTATAACAATCGGGTGTAAATTGAAAGAGTGAGATTATTAAGAGCTATTTGTGGCCTTTTAGTCACGTGTGTTATACGAGATTCTAACTTATACAAATAATTTTTAGAATATTTTCTTTTCAATAAATAGCAATTAGCATTCTCAGCCATACTTGATGCATTCTCTCTTTTATTGTAGTTTATGTTTCATTTGATGAACGATTTTAGCAGTTTGCCAAAATGAAGTCATCATGAAAGATTGGAACAAAGAAAAGAACAAAAATATTGCAACGAATGTAATATTACTTCGAAACAACAAATAGGAAATCGATTTGTAGTTATTACTTTCTAGCATTTTTTATTTGTAGTACAGAGAAAAAATGATAATGCTGTAGTAAAAAACGACGATTTTTCAATAGAAAAACTCATTTTGTAGGTTCCTTAGAGCGAAAAAGAGAATCCTTCTTGTTCATATATTTAGTAAATTATATCCTGTACAAGTTGCTTAGTTCAAAACTACGTTTTGTGCGTACTTGCCACGAAAAATTTGGTTTACGGCAAAACGTCTGTCCGTTTGCTTGTCCGTCCTTCCTTCAGTCTGTCTGTAAACAACTCTAGCGGCTAAAATGCAAGAAGCACTTTTACCAAAATTTACATTCTTCGATCGATCTAACTAACTCGCGGTTGATTTTGAAACAGATCTTTAAATTTTGGGGACACAGTACATCAAGAACATTTTTAAAAAGTTTGCTCAAAAATGGCTCATTTTTTAATAAATAGAGGAAAGTACGTTGATAAACATGGTGACGGGCCGAATTTCTTTAAACTCTCTGAATTTTCAAAACTTGAAAAACTTTAAAGTCTTTGGCAACTTCCTACAATTTTCAATGTTGAAGAAAGAGTTTTTTTTTCTCAATGAAATCTGTTCTTCAATATTACATATTTGATTAAGGTGATGTACAAATTTTCAAGCAGATTAGTAGTTTTCGCGTAGTTAAACGTGCGATACAGGCAATCTTAACAACTCGATTTTTTTGGAAAACGGTCACAATTTTTTATTTTTAATTTTTTCTCAGATAATGCGACGTATGCCGATAAAGGTGGTTTAAATCTGTTTTTCGTTTATTTTTCTAAATTTTGAAAATTAAAATTAAGTGAGAACGTTTGTGCTGTTATAACGACACTAGTTTTTTGTTTATTTTTATTGATTACTAGGTCAAGTTTTTAGAAAACGGCATATTATTTCATTGGATGAAAAAGGGTTGCTAGATAATTATTTCACTGTAAACAAGATCTATGCCATTCTACCCATTATTACTGTTTTAAGAGCTGAAAATGGATCCATAAATTATGCAAAAAACCTACTGGATAAATAAAACTATAATAAACAGCAAACTAATTCGTGAATTAATAATTGAATAAAATCAATTAACTAAATAAGTCAATTAATTCAATAGTAAATTAATGATAATAAAGTCAACAATTATTTAATGGATATTATAATGAGAAATGTAGTACATCCTTAATTTAATAAGTAATTATTATGGAAATAATTTATGCGCTCTAAAAGAGACAAAGCTTCAAAATTATGAAGTTGTATTCATGTACGCAATTTTAGTAAGAGCGAATTATTTATCTTGGAAATTGTTTAAGGATACGCCGTTTTCAAGTTATGCTTGATTGTTGAGTAAGAAAACGTATCGTTAAGAGGACCGGGAGTTTCGGATTGCATTTACACTTGCCTGGCATTCATCAGTTTATTAATATTTCCTGTTTTATTTTGGAATTGTTTGTACATTGTCTGAATAGTTTCCCATAAGGTACGTTTTCCTAGATTAATAATTGGTGAAAGAAGCAATTATTAATCTAGTTGTGGTATTTCGGTGTTAGTTGTCATTTTATTACGTTGTCTGGTACAACAAAATTCAGTGAGTGCAGAAGTTCAAAGTGAAAAAAGCAGGGGAAAAATCACAAAAAATCATGTTAATGAACAAATTATTTTTCTGAGCATAAATTACATATTCACTTAATTTCCCTCCCACTGCTGAAAAAATTAAAAATTAATGAGTACTAGCTATTTTGTAAAAAGTTTCTAACAATTTACTCTGGATACATTTTCTGTAAAGTAATGGTATGAAGGAAACGAATTTGTTTCTGACGAAAACTAGGCAGGTATAACTTCATATTTTAAAAGTTACTTATCATTTTTCATATCTTGATTTAGGGACCGGATTAGGCGGCTCAGGAAATCACTTGATGAAACTTCAAGTAAAAGGTAAAAGTCACTTGCAGTGTCTTTTACCGGGAGGGTTTCAATCCAGTTCCATACCTAGGTAGAACATAGGCCGGATTCAGCCGCTCTTTGGAGGAGAGTTCTAGATACCGTTTGCTCTGATAGATAGCTTTAAGTGGATACTCCGATAAACCCGAGGCGAATGTCGGAGCAGTACCCTAACATTCGGGCCATGGACTGTGCGCGATCTTTCCTTCCTTTTCGTGCCCTCATTCCTTACTTACACTTACACTCACATGCACTACACCACCGCATGTTTCGGGAGACCATTTGAGAGCTTAGAGCTTGTTTCAGCTAGGGCGGTGCCCCGCTGATGGAAGAGGCCTGGGGAAAAGCCCGCAAGCCGATGTATAAGTCGGCGCCGGATCTCGCCACCCAGCGGGAGAAATGGCCACCTTTCGCGATAAAAATGTGTACTATATTTACGGAACTAATGACACTAGCAGTTGACGTGCCCGGAAATACTAATCAATTAATCATAATTTTTGGGATTTGCTCAAAATCCGTGAAGAGAGTTTTTAATTTACACGGGCGAATTCCAATAAGGTTTTAATTCAGGGAGTGACGGGCGGAGGATAGGGAGTTGTGGAGCTTGAGCCCACTCTTGAAAAATATGATACAATTACTATTATTACTAATTTCATGATAATAATAATAATAATAATAATAATAATAATAATAATAATAATAATAATAATAAACTTATTTAATTATTTTATATTTTCCTCATAGTATTTACGTTTAATTCTACAAATTAACTGGTCTCGTAAATAAACGATTTGAAAATAATTATATAATTTTATTTGTATCCCCACTACAGATATGAAAGCACCACTATAGATAATTCGTAATGAAATTAAAAGTTGATCACTTTGTAAAACTACTGTGAAAAAAGTAAAGAATAAATTAATATATTTTTAACAATTCTATTTGAAAAACGTTTAAAGTAAATAACTTTGATTTATAATTCCATATATAATATTTTTTATTTGGTTATTACGTCATTAAAATATCTGGAACGGGTAGGTATATGTTGTATTTCCTAACGAACTTCCTTCTGAAAATTAAGATTCACAAAATGTTCAAAACAGACGTCTACTGATATTTTACCAAACCAAATGATTCTTTACAAAAATTTCAATCAATTAATTGCACTATTTAATTTAATGTAATAAATAATTTTCTAACAAGTATAGAAGGAAATACTTAACGATAATCGCTAAACAGACAGATTTTATTGTATTATTAACAGCATCCCTATTCCCCCTTGGTGTCATTATTCAGTTTTCTTGTATTTTTTCCGCATGTTACTGTATTATTTCCACTTTTCCACATAAAATTGTACCCAAGTATAACGGTCAGCTACGTTTACATTGAATTTTAAATACAATAAAACAACACATTCACAGTTTTTAGTTTCAGCCTTTAATCTTATTCTATTTGAAACATATGTATTCGTAATAACTGAATAATGAAAATTAAACGAAATGCACATAATATTATACTTAAAAAAGAAATGTTAATACTACAAATTAACTCTTGACTCACTGAAAGCCTCTTGAAAAATGGTTTTTATCAACATTAACTAATGGTGCTTCAACAGCACGCTACACATAGAACTACTTTCATTAGTAATAGGATTTTCTGACCGTATTAACACATCTCAGTCATCTCTTGTAAAACTCATTACAGGTCGTAGAGCATTAGATGCGAAAACGAATAGTGTCAAAAATATAAAAATTCGACAAAACAAAACTGCGTTTCGTACAACATCCCCAACAATGAGATGAAATTCTCAGAATTTTAAACTGCAGTGTCGGAGCTTTCCTATAGCTGTATTGGCCATTACCGTGTGTGATATCTCGCGAAAGACTAGCAACTGTTGCGCAAGGAAATTGATTTTGCAATTTCAATGAAAAATTACGCGAAATTGCATAGTAAAAAAAAAATCTTATTTCAATATAAAATTTTAAAGAACACATTTCATTAAGCAAAAAATCTCTATCACCAATATTGGTTTTTTCAATTATAATTTTTTACAATTTTCGAAAATACAGAGTTCACAACAAATGGGTCCTGCGCCAATTTTGAAACCGTACTTTACTCTAGTGGAGAAAAGGGATTAAAGAAAACATTTGAAAACTTCTTAAAGGGCTATATTCCATGCAAAATTACATGAAAAGTACTCTGTTTTTGGAACCATGGTTCCTGATGCAGGCCTGGATAGCCGAGGTCGCTAAGGTTGAAAGGCCTGCCTCGAGCGTGAAGTTTTTCCCGTTTTTTCGGGAATCGGTTATCCTAATCATTCAATGGCTTCATTATTTTGATAAATGTATCCTTCTAGAAGTTTATACATTGAAATAACGTTCATTTTTATTCCAAAAACGAAAAAACAAACATTTTTCTTAGTACATTCGTATAGAGCAAAAAATGTTTCTTTCTAATGCGAGGGTAGAAAAGAAGTTGGATGGTAGGGATGTTAACAGAAAATTTATGCAATGAAATAATTTTGTTTTTAATTATGAATTTCACATTTTTTAACTAATGCTATTGCTTGCTTTCCTCGAAATATTTGAAAATGTTGAAATAAAAATAGAAAAAATGTCATTGTATCATTAATTGAATTGGCATACAAAAATAATTCATAATAAAAATGAGGGCACACTTTTGTATTACATTTTAAGTTGTTATAAATATTTCTCTTTCAATTAGTTTAAAATAATTAACAGTTTTAACAGTCAAGAAATATAAACACTGTTATAATTCATAGAATGACGTAATCCAACTCGCATACCAAAACCTTCATCCCACTGGATCGTCAACAACGGGTTACACGAACTACATATCTCTCCATCACAACTCGTCTACGTAATCTCGGGATCCCTGCGGCTGCAGAATTTGGGAGAAACCTGCGTTAGTAATTCCATCTACTGCGCGAAGCGTGCGCACCGCCACGGAATTACAGAGAGCGCGAGAGCCGGCGAGGAGCTGCGAGTGACGGGTGAATGGGCTGTTGAGAGGTCACAACATCCATTTTGAAATGAAGTGGGACGATGCCGGGTTTTTGAATTAATATTTGTGAGTGTTTTTCTCGTCTAAAGTGCCTCTTTTCTTCCGCGCAGAAACTGCTCAAAATTATTAAAAAATACTTTGAACTGTTAATTTACATTTTTTACGAAAGTAGAACTTCTTTTAAAGAAAAGAAATAATAATTTCTTTTGAATGTTGAGATGAAGAAAATGCAATTAACGTATCTTATTAACTGAACAACACAAAATGAGTAATAACACTCGTAAAAATATGTAATCAAGTTATTCCTAATGTCTCAATACATGTAATAATTCTTTACAATTTGTCTAATTTCATCTGTCATCATTTACCATCAATTTCTCCGTTTGAAGTGTCAAACTTACATCCGGTAAAAACCTTTCTTGGTACTATGAATTTCCCTCAGACGTCATTGCAACGAACTTACACTAAACAATTTTCGTGTTTATGTGTTCTGTCCAGTATGTTACTTACTTAAATTATGCCTCAACAGCGTGTGTGTAATTCCAGTTCAGGCGTTTATTGCTAATCTTCGCCCCAAAATTTACAGCTCACTAAATCAAACAGCTAACAAGGTTTGCAGAATTTCAGTGTCAAGACTTCCAAACATACTCGGAACTATATTTATGAAGTATTCGATCTTTAACTGGTGTTGGTGCAAGTAATATAATGAATATGGTTTTAAGAGATACATTTCGATCAATATTCTATTACATTTGCCTTGTGAGTATGAGGATTGTATAACCATTCTCATTTTGTTACAAATATGTTTTATGGGTGAGCGACTTTCAAATATTATAGAACATTCATATTTCCCTTCTCAACCTCATAATTTTGACTCTTCTAACATCATAAAATAAGCGATAGAAACAATTATCATAACTTTCAGCACTTTTCAACAACTTCATTCGCAAGATGAATCCGTCTTATAAATGACAACTAATCATTTTACGAGTTTTTAAGAAGGAAAAATGATTCATAGCCTGAAGTGAAATATACCGAAGGTATCGTTTTGATAACGAGTTTCTCAGTTTTTCAATTTCATTCATGATTACGAACCTTGAATTCCTCCCCCCCCCCCACACACACAATAAAACAAAAACAAAAGGAAATGTATTTTGTATATTCAAAATTTGCATAAGGTACTTCCACGAGAGTAAAATTATCATTACTGTGAAATATTCGTCATGTGGATGTATAAAGACACCCCCTCCCAAAAAAAACAGTAAACAAGCGAATCTCCAATGAGTTCAAAGAACTTAAAATTCGATGACCCGCCCTCACCCCTCGAACAGGAAGCGCAGACGTCGCCTCCCCCTCACGCGCCTGGCACGCGCCGCCCGCCCGGCCCCCTCCATTCCGCCCCTCCCCGCCCTCCCGCCCGGCGCGCCCCGCCCCCTGCCCGAATTTGCGCGCGCACCTGTCTGCGACTTCCGGCGCGCGGCGGAAGTGACGCGCCAGGCGTAGCCCCGCCACGCGAACAAAGAGCGAGCGCGCGCGCGTTGCGTCGCCACGCCACGGACTGCGCCGCGTCTCCCTCTGCGGATTGACAATGTTATTAACGTCCGGCTAATGATCGTCAACTGTCTGTTAATGGCGCAGTTAAAAGCCTGTAAGATGCTATCACAGCGTGAAACGCATACGAATAAATCTCCTGGCGATTTTTACGCAGCAGGATGAAACAACTTTCATAAACAATAGATAAACAAAATAAATTCGGTAAGTTTATATTTGTCAAAAACAATCAAGAATTATGTAACATTTTCTCAGTTGATTTCTAGAAATTTCTTAAACACAAGGTTGCAGTTCAAACGAAAACAAAATCAATTGCAATAAAACGAAAATTTTCCCAATTAAGCGTGATAAAAGGATGGATAAAGTAGTTACGTATAAACTGTTAATCATTTCAGTTTTGTTGAAATAGATTTTTTACTTTATTTGAAAAATTTTAAAATGTTCAAATGAAAATAATAACATTGAAGGTTAATTATACATGAAAAAAACTATAAACCATCAACAAGCAGTGCATACGTACGCTGAAACCGTTAATTATAATTTCTGTCATTGAGATCATGCATCAGATTACTAACACAGCAGTATTTATAAAGGGAAGAGTGGGCAAGTTAATCAATTACTCGTTCAAGATTTATGATAGTCGTAAAATCTACTTTATCCAAGACAAAATTCAGCTTAATTATAAGGAAGGTATGCAACTTCATAGATTTGTCTTATTTCATCTCCTTTTACGGAAAAATATTTTTCCAGATGACACAGCAGAATAACAATAAAATTTATTCATTTGACGACTTCACTGTAGGTGTTGTTAAAACAATAATATTTATGAAAACAAAAAGACTGCAAATAATAAAATAAGTAAAAAGTTCAAAATTCAAATAGGTATTTAGTCACTAGCATTACAAACAACTAATTCCAAATTTTCAAAATTAAAATATTAATATTGTATTCTTCTTTTCTTGTTTATTATTGTTCCCAGCAAATACACTGAATCCAGTAATTTGCATTCCAGATATTTTGATATTTAATTACGGAGAGTATTTAAAAAGGAAAATAATACCATAAAGAAAAAAAATTAACTTTCTGATAATTGCAACTTTTAAAGAGAAATACTTGTAATTTTTACGGATATGTTCAATTAAGAAGATAACTTAAAAACAAATAATGCAATAAAGAAAGTAAATCTGGAACTTCCAGGGAATTGCAACTTTGAAAAAGAAATATCTGGATTTCATCTCACAAGGATTTCGTGCAAGTAATCTATCCGTCTTTGGTAGAAGATGACAATACTCTACTACTATTTTGTAAATTTTAATTTATGTAATCGAAACAGTTCTTTTGTCATTAAAATTTTTGACGTTGAATTTACCCATAGTATGCGAATTACAATAATAGTAGATTACACATTTTACAAAGAAGTGCTTGTGTCCATTAACGAATTAATACTTAGGGTCACTGTTATTATGTCAGAATTATGTCAGAATTGCATGTATTAACCAATGGAGAACGCAAAATTGATTTGCCGCAAGATGTTCGTTTGGTTTCGGATAAATTGCATTGCATTCCAGATGACGACCCGACAGTTCTCCTCCGCGAGCAACCTCGTCCAAAAATAAAAACAAGCGCCGATCGCGCAGCGTCCCAACCGCCGTCGCCAGACCGTCGCCCACACGCACCAGTATGTGATAATTGGGTTTACTGCCGCCATCGGCGCGCGTTAAGATAATTTTACGAGCGCTCCCCGGCGGCGGAATTTATAAATACGCGCGCACGCGAGACTCGATCCCGGACCCAGGACTTTTATCGAGACGCCGCCGCCGGCCTCTCTCGATTTACGAGCGCTCTCGATAAGAGCGGTCTTGGAGACTCCTAAGTGCCCCCCGCGCCGCCCGCGGCCGCGCACGGCGGCGGAGGAGGTGCGGGGGCCGCGATATATTGAGTCGCTTTGCGTTCGTAATGGCCGGCCGTATGATTTTTACGGATCGTGTAGACTGAATACTGAATATTCGATTACCGCGTTTTCTACTCCGCTTGAACGAGAGTTGGTGGTGATATTTCGCAGTTAACGGCGTTCCTTTTCAGTGCAAACGAAAGTGATATTGTGTGTTCAGTACAAGCTACCAGAACGTTGTGTTGTAAATGGTAGTGGAAAATGGAGTAAAGTGGACGAGTAACAAGACCTTTGCATTGTACAAATCTACATGTAAAGTTAATACTTTTCTCTTAGCTTTCTTGGGATATAAGACGTCTCCTACCTCTGATATTTTCTGGCTGATATGTTAAAAAACTGTACATAGCAACGTAAATGTGCAACATCTGTAAACGTATAACCCCTCAAGCGAAACGAATTTACGATTCTTCAATTTTATTTTGCAGTGGAGTTAAGTAATATTTCTATTTATAATTTTTTGAACACAAAGAAAAACATATTTTTTGTCAGCTTCACCGGAGATAAAGTCATGTGTAAATCATTTTATACCATTTAGTCTTCTCATAATATATTTCTGTATTACAACAATTTTTTACTCTTTCAAGCAATTACTTGTACTGGAGTACTAATTTTGCACTAAAATGATAAACTTATTCATAGTGTAGGCATGTAATCAAGTGAATAGTGTATAATCATGCTTAGGGTCTTTACGGTTTTACCTAAATTGCAGAAATTTACATATGAAGTTTGAAATGTCCACCCTTCAGCAAATCACTATGTTACACTTGTGAACGTAATTTGACAACCTCAGTTACGGGCTTTTACCGAGGTTATCAGGTGCGCAAATGAGGTCGAACTTCCTCGTCTTCATTGCGCCGACTTATCGCGTCTAATGCTCAAAACAAAAAACAAAGCAAAACAAGGCGTCGATTTATCGCACGAGCGTGTGGAACGACACGTGTGCGCGGTCCGCGACGAGGTTTTGGGCGCTTATCACGCGCGTGTATCCGCGAACGCCATCTCGCTAACTCATCGCGAGGCGGCTCCGGTAGCGCGGAGTAGCGTGGAGCTATGGGGTGGTAAGTGGCCTGTGGAGCACTCTACCACCCCAGAGTTCCAACGATGGCGAACTTCGATATCATGGACTGCCGAATCGCGGGAAACGCCAAGTAGGCACGCCACAGACCAAAGACTATTATAAAATTTTACATTTGCTTAACTTTTCAAATTACAAAATGTTTTGCAATTCTTGTAGATATAGTAGTACAACTAATAATTTCGCATTTTATAGTGGTTAACGTTTAAAACGTCATTTTATTTCTAATCGAAAAATAAATTTTCAGTTATTTATTATATTTATACGAAACCGCTTTTAAGAATACGTGCAGAATATCAATGCTTATCCTACCTTCTATTCTTTTAAAAAGCATTTTTTTCTTATCAAAATAAAGTGGCAATCGATATTTCAATTGAGAAAAAATTCGGAAGTTTACGATTTCCGTGAAATCGTAAATTGGTAACAAAGAACTTTTTGCATATTGACTAATTTCTTTTGATTGTAATCATGGCAGTTATTGGAATGAAAAGACAGTTATTTTAACACTACCCCATGTAGTTCTTAATTGAAATTGTCATAAATGGCGTTTTTAATGCTTGTTTGTATTTGGAATGGTTGGATTAGCGTATTAATGTAAATAATAAAACTGAAACAACTTTAACAGAGAGTTTTAATGACAATTTATTGACCATAATATCATTGAAATGAAAACATATATTTGTCTTATTCTAAATAAATATTTTAATTTTTTAGAACTTTCAAATTACCTAGGTATTAAACGTTCATCCTTCAAGAAGACATTAAAACAACTAATGTGTAGTTTAAATAAAATAAATTTCAATTTAACGTTACCTCTTAGAACATTATGCCCAATGCATGGTTTTTAATGCAAAAAACGCAATTTTAAAAGGATAGTTTCCAACAAAACCAAAGACATTTTAGAGAGCAAATGCTTTGCGCAAGCAAAGAAATGTATCGTGAAATAACATTTTGTTAATCGGTCAATTTCTTTGAATTTCGCCGCAGAGGCAGAGAAGGAGGGGCGGAGCGAGGCGCCCGCGGCGCGGCGCGGCGAGGCCGACGCCAAGACGCGTAGCCGCGCGCCCGGGAGAGGCCAGGCGCGGCGCCCAGGGCCCGGCCGACGCCGCCCCGGGCCCGGCCTCCTCAGCCAGCCGACTACCGCGCCCGCCCAAGTTAGCTCATGAATCTCCGATATTAAAAGACGATTACCCTTAACCCATATTGAAACCTTTAAAAAACATTATTGTTTGGAAAAGGTATGGATTTGAGTAGCATGAAAATTACTTATTTTGAAAATGCGAATAATTTAAAATAAATGAAACAACCATTCAAAAAACTCCTCAAAAAAATTGATGGTGTCGATTACTTTCAGTTATGGTGTAGGTTATTCTGAACCTTGACAGTCTTCAACGTGAAAATAATCGACCTATTTTTATAAAAAATTGTTTACTTCAGCTTTTCTATCACCAAATTTGAAAGAGTTATAGCCTTTTTTACAAGTGAATTTGATCCAGGTAATAGATCAAAATAATGAGGGAATATGGAACTCAGAAACATTTTCAATTCTTTTCTAACCCATTTTTTTGTAATAGCCATTAAATAAATATGTATTTTATATTCATGTATATTTATTTGGCTTGAAATACACGACAGACATCTTGTAATGACGGTATTTATTACTCCCGAAGAGTAATGTTTCTACATATTATCACCGCCTTCGAAATATCTTTGCGTCCTGGTCGGCGCAGGTCAGATCCCTCGCGTGCTGCGCCACCGTTCGTCAACTCGCCAGCAGCGCCGCGTTTTCCATCTGTGTCGTATATTTTAATATCCTTTGGGAATGCATTAATTAAAGCCATAACTCTTGATTAGGTGACCCGGATATTTTCTACGAAATAATTAAACGCTGCTGCTGGGAGTTTCGTGGCGGAGTCACGTTTATTTTCTCACTTTTTCGCCTCATTGTAATTACACAGAATCCCATGCCCTAATATGGAATTTTTGTTCATTAGATCTTAACCAATGCTGCAATAAAATTCTTGTGTCGTGTCTTAAAATTATCTTATGACTATAGGAAATTAAGGGTAAATTAAGGACCAGATCTCAGGCAGCAAAACAACATCGTTTCAACTTCCGTTTAATCCATTTCTAATTTTTACTCTAATATCCTATTTCCCTCAGTATTATTACGATATCATCTTTTAGCAAACTAATTTGGCGATTTGGACGATTATGCAATGGAAAAGAAAACCGAAACAAATCTGTTTTAAAGATATCACTTTCAAAGTTGGTATGTAAAGGTCAATTTTAATGAATCTGAATGTGTAATGAATGGTCTTTACTATTGTTGAAAGATAATGTCATATGACTAATGCTTTCAATAAAGGTGTTATCGTTATATTCCAGCAAAAAGTACCTCTCTTTTTATAAAAATTATTTCAGAAACTAAACTATTTTATCACTAATATTAAAAAAAAAGTACAGTTTTATGTTTCTTTTGTGCTGAAGAAAATTACTGATATACAAAGAAAAATGAAATTAAGTACTAATGTTAATGATAAGCATATTTAATTTCATAAGATGTATATAAACTATGAATATAAGAAAATTATATTACAAAAGTCACATTTATATTTACAGATATATTAAAAAATAAACTGAACCATTTAATTCATTAGCTTATATTTAGATTCATTAAAATATACTACGTCTACATAGAGAGAATCTAAGTGGGATCCTCTTCTCCTAGAAAAAATGTAAGGGCATTTAATGCACAAATACTTTGCTCAGCTGCTTTATATTTGGGTATCATTCCACAGAAATATTGCTCATAAAAAGTTTTGACAGGAATACAAGCTATACTATGTAATTTTTGCCATTTACAATTATACAGAACATTCTTATTTCATTTTAAACGCGACCTAGCTTTAAAATAGTTACTAAAATGGTTTAAAATAATTTTAAATTATTTGCCAAACAGCTTTTCTCAATCGTAGAAACATTTGAAGTTCTGTACACGAAATAATATTTTCTTTCCTCACGATTGCCGCAAAATGCTGAAAGATATCATAGGAATTCCGCATTGTAAACGGAATGACGTTCAAAAATGAAGATACTGTTATTTGTTGAATTTCTCTTTCTTGTATGACATAGGTCGCACAAAAATTAACACGATTATTGAACTGAAAATTTATTTTTTATACACGATAAAATTATAGATAAGTTATTGCTTTCATAGACTTTTCCTTTGCAATTTGCGAACTTGCACGATATAACAGACGGATCTTACTAAAAAAACCGAGATAAAATCGGGTCGGGCGTGTGCGTAAGCTGTGCAAAGCCGGGGCGTGTCAAAGGCCGGCGCGCCACACGCCGCCTGCCGCCTGCGAGTCGGTGGCCGGGCGGCCGGCTCCCTCCGGTCCCCGGCGTTGCGTCCCGCGCCGCCCAGCTCCCGCGCCGGCGTCTCCGCCCGTCCTCCGGCGCCAGCTTCTGCTGGACCTCCGCTGGCGAAGTCCGCGGTTCGACCTCGGGTGTTTTACGGCTGGGATGACCCGGCGGCTGTGGCGCTGGAGGCGGCGCGGGCGGACGGGCAGGCAGGCGGGCGGGCGGGCTGCGGCGCGGGGCCGCGGGGAGGCGCGCAGTAGTAAAATGGCCGAATAGATCCGCCTGCGGGCGGGGGCGGCCGCGGGCGGGATGTTTACGATAGACGCCCGACCTCGCGGGGGCGGCAATTATTGCTCGCCCGCTCGACCGTAATTTTTGACACTTTTAATGTGACATTTACATGCCTTTCAATGGCTTCTTACGGCTCGTTTGTTTGGAGACGGAGCGTGTCTGGATTTAGGCCTATTTCCTGGAGAGGCGGGAGCCGTTTACTCACAGCATTTAGCAGCCTTTTTAAAATGTTACGAGACAACCCAACGTGAACGTTCGAAGCAAAACTTCGGGAATTCGTTGCGATCGAATGTAAACAAACTAGTGCTGTCATAAATGGTACATTTATACGTTCTAACAGGTGCACAAAGGAGAGATGCGATACAAGAACTCGTGAGCACGTGGTTCAATCATGCCCCTACATCTAGACTAAGCTAAAAAGATAGTAAACAGCTACAGGAGAGATACACTACGCACTTAAGGATTAATACAGACTACGGGGGTTGGAAAATGAAGCTACGGAAATAGCAACTGACCTTGTAGCGAGCCCTGAAGCTGACTGAGATCTGTGGGAAAAACGGAATGCAGTGAGTTAGGGCAGCACAAGCGAGCGCATCGGGCGAGCGAGCGGAGCGGGGTCAAGGGACTCAAAGTAGCGCAGCGCTCGGGGTAAGGCTCACCCGTGATGGACATCCAGGGGTAGCGCGGGATGTCGGGCAGCGGCGCCGCCCCCGAGGCCCCGGCGGCGGCCGCGCCGGGCTGCGAGCAAGATGACAGCGGGTCGCCGGCGGCGGCCGACGCCGCGGCCGCGTGCTGGTAGAACTGTGCTGCGGCCGCCATCGACGCCGAAGACACGGCCGACACGGAGCTGCTCACGCCCGACACTGCGCCAGCCACGGCGGCCGCCGCCGCGGCGCCGTTCTGGTGGTGGTGACCCAACGTATAGTTCACCATGGAATCGGGCGGTGGCACGCTGTAGCGGCAACTCTTGTCGGCACCGACAGCCGCATCGACGGCAGCGGCCGCCGCCAGAGCCGCCGACGGCGAGGAGAAGGCGGCGCCGGGCACCATGGACCCCGAAGCGGCGGCGCCAGCGAACGCCGCTGCCGCCGCGGCCTGCTGCTGCTGGTGATGGTGGTGTGCGGCAGCCGCTGACACGTACGGGTACATGCGTCCTGCAGCCGCCGCTGCTACAGACGCCGCCGACGCGCCCGTGGGCGACGCGGATGCCGACCCGCTGTGCTGCGGCGAGTTGGACGACGAGGAGGGGCTGTGCGTGGCGGCCGAGCCTAGCGACGCAGCCGCCGTGCCGTAATCCGCGGCGGCGGCCGATGACGCCGACGCTGCGGCCGCCGCCGAGAACAGCGACGACGGCGACACCCCCGACGCCGCCGACCCCAGCAACTGCTGCTGGTGGTGCTGGTACAGTTGATGGTGGTACTTGGGGAGCATGCTGTCCAGGAGGAACTTGGAGCTCATCTTCGTGGGTGCGTGAGGGGCCTCTGCGGCGGGGCGAGCGGCGAGTGGCGTGCGCGGGGCTGCGTGCACGCGCGAGCGGGCGAGCGGAGGGCGGGTGGCAGGCGCGGGTGGCGGGCGAGCGCTCACGTGTGGGGCGTGTGCCGCCTAGGCAGCGGCAGCGGCGCGGCCGACGTCCTCCACCTGGCGCGTGGCGCCGCGTCGCATGTCCGGTGCTCGCCGCTCACCACGCCGTGCGGCGCGCACCCATGCTGCAGGTCGCTGGCTCGCCTCGCCCGCTGCGTGGCTGCGTGCGCTGGCGGCGCGGCGGCGCTGGGCTGGGCTGGGTGCCGGGCCGGCCAAGGCGTCGCTGGGGCGGTCCACGTGCGCCGCCGAGTGCAGCCGCGGCGGCAGCAACGCTGGTAATCGGCCGGCGAACGGTCCCGCCGCGACGCACGGTGCTCGTCAACGACGAAAAAAATGAGCGCTTTTTTCCTCTTCGCCTTGAGCCGGCGCCGCAGCGAGCGCACTGCTTCGCGCACTTGCTCCAATCCTTTATGGGCCGTGTATGCCCCGTAAGGCTATAGCCGTTCCGTCTATGCCTTCAACCAACTAAATGTAACCCCTTACAATAATGGCGTTAGCGCTGTGTGTTTCTCCTCCCGCCCCCGGCGCGCGTCCCCCCCTCCGCGGCTCCTCCCCGCCGCCTCTCCCCTCCGCGGCGCCGCTCCCCCACTCCGCGCCGCTCGCCCGTGCCCCCGCGCCCCGCGCCTCCTAGGCCACAGCCTCGCGCGGCAGCCTCACGCACACCAGCGCCGCGCGAGCGCTCCCGCCGCCGCGGGAAAAAGGTGCGGCGCAGCGGCGGCAGCGGCCCCCTTCTGGCGCGGCCAAGGCTTCCCCTCCGGCGCGCGGCTCATCAGGGGAGGGCGGCGGCGGCACTTGTAAATAACGTCAGCCAATCACGAAGCAGGTGTCTCCGAAAACAGCCAATCGGCGCTTAGCTCCGGGAGTTGTCACACGCCGCGAGATGAATTGGCGAGCGCGCGCGCGGGCGCGGAGGCGGCGACGAAGGAGGCGGCGCGGACGCAGTGCCCCGCGCGGCGGCCGGCGGAGGCGACGACGACGGCGTCGCGACGGCCTGCGAGAGTCGTGGCGCTGTCCCCGAGCGTCCCCGTACGGCGCTGGAGAAACGCACGGCCAGACTAGCGGGCGGGCGGGCCGTGGTTCGGGTTCCGAGCCTCACGGGGGGTACACGCGGTGGGCCCCTGCGTTCGGGAGGGGGGTCGGACCCCCACGCCGTGGTCCCGGGCGGGTGGGCGGGCGCCCGGCGCCCCGCGACGACGACAACGACGACGACGGTGGCTGCGGCGGTGGCAGTGCCATCTCCCGGCCGCCGAGACAACTACGCGTCGTCGCGGAAGCACGCCGCGGCAGGGCGCGAACGACGCCGCGGCGATAAGGGATTGATTCGGGGTCCGTAAAAATGTCGAGCGGGGATTCCTCTCGCCTTGCATCTTGGCAGTGGGGATCGAGACGGCGAGGACTGACACTCGAGGGGCGGTCAACCGCTCGCTCCGAAAGAGGAATTTTTCCGTAGCATTCTCCTTTCTGCTCTGAGACATTGATAGTAACTGCCAGTAAACCAAGAACATGATTCACTCGCCCATAATGTAACATTTACCGCAAGTTCACGTAAAGCATTTGGGGACACATAATAATTTGCATCTTCAATTAAGAAAGACTAAGTTTTAAGCATCCTGAGCTCCATTATTAATACTGAAATGCATTATACAGCAACCAATTATACATCGTATTATAACTCACGTCGAAGTGATTGAAAAAGATGTAGAGAACACAGAGTATGATTTCACAAATGAAAGCACTGATTCTATTTTTATATGTAATTAGTATCGTCGAGTAACGAGAGCTAATCCATAGGAATGTATTCAACGGAAGAAATAAATAAGCCTCCAAAAAATATTACGTAATATTTCAGATATCCGAATACTTCCATCCCATTCCAAACAACTGCTGTTGTAAATATTCAGTTTCACAAATAACGACCAATAAACCTGCAACATTTGATTCCAACATCTCTTCAAAGATCTGGCACCGATGTACGTGTCGCTTTGTCAAGAATGAGTCACTGCGAGTACCAGTGAGTGTCCGTAACACTTGTGCTGGCAGCAATCGAATGTGCCTAGGCAAATTAAGACGCCGCACTTCTTATATGTTTACGGTCGCATAATGAGTGCCATACCTGTGCTAGTAAAAGGGCAGTAAACGGTCGACGGGTGACAACTTCACAGGTTTACGTCCTCACGGAACTTACGTACCTTCGGTGCACCACTGAAAGCATCTCCAATACATTAAAGTGATTTTAAGGCTCATGCCTATGCAAGCAATGAACATGTTACCCATAATTCTTTCTCACAACAGAACCACACTTTGTATTCACACTTTCAAGTAATAATATGAATCGTATACATCAAGTATGCTTTTTATGAATGAGGAAATTGTAAAAACAATAATTTTGTAGTAAACATCATCCCCGATCACTCCTAAATTCTGATGAGAAAAACAACACATTTTAATTCAAACACTTTATCCGTTTAAAATATTGCAGGTATGTAATTAATTAAGAAATTGTGATTCGCAATATTTATTGAATGATTTTACATCTATTATCGCTGATTGCGTGGACTCGCTCCTCTAAAGAAACGTATCAATAAATTAAACGTTCAGAGTTCGGTTAATTGCTCGAAAATATTACTCTAAGGTAAGTAATTGAATGTACGTTTAAATATCCTTCTAACGTAGACAATGTTTTCGTGTAGCATGTTTAACTTCATTGATAATGAAAGTGATTGTGATTGATACAAAAACTGATACTATTAAAAGTTTTCCAAGAATCAATTATCAAGTATTTGCCTTTTTCATTCGTTGCCCCAACATTCTTGGTTAAAATTTGCCAAATAATTTCTTTGCATAACATTGAAAACAAACAATAAATGCACAACTTGATTACTATAAAAATAGTCAGTGCAAAGTGTAGTGATTTAGTAAACAAAAATGGGCGTTGGTGATAAACGAAAACATTCTGTTTGTAGGGTCAGCTTTTTGTTTACAAGGTCGAAATTCATTCCGCAAGTGTCTGAAATAATCGACTACTAAGGTCTATAAAAACGAATATGATTCATCTGTAGGAGGCGCCCTGAAGGTTTCAGCTGCTGGTAGCCGCGCCGCAGGGCGAGAGCCGACAGCGACAACGACGACGACGCCGACGGTGGAAGCGGAGGCGGCGGTGGCGTCGGCGTCGCGACGCCTGTGCCGGCCGCCGGGTGGTCTCTGCGCGCTTAGTATGCCGCAGCGGCCGCAGCCACTCACCGCCAGACGTCGGACGGCGTCGCCAGCGTCGGCGTCGGCGTCGGCGGCGGCGCAGGCGGCGTGCGGGCGCGAGCGTGGACGCGCTCGCATGGCCGCCTCGCCACTCGCCACTCGCCACTCAGCGCCCAGCCCCGCCGACCTGCAAGCAAACGCTTTCCTCATCGTCTCTCCGGCGGCGGCGACGGCGTTCCGCTCGGCGGCGCCGCGGACAGGCGCGCGCTCTTCGGCGAATCAATGGCCCTCGACGCGCGCCGCCAGCGCGGGCCTCGGCTGGATTTACGACCCCCCACATTCCGAACACAAAAACAATAGGGTGGAACCGAGGAAGAGGGAATACAAATCGACTCTTTGCATAATTGCACAATAAATGCTCGGAATGCACGATTTCAAAGGATACGTTGTTTGTCTCTGAATATTTATGCTTTTTTAGGAACAAGGAAAATATTGCAAGAGAATCATCTTTTCAAAGTAATTACAACCAACAGTTTACAGGTCGTTTTATAGCTCATTCATGTCAAATAAATTAATATTCATTCTCAATCCTTTCTTTGGTTAATTTTCAGCGCTCAGTAAAATAATAGTCTATTACTCTGAAGAAAGGTTTACAGCTAAAAAATAAGGATAATAATAACATTAATAATAATATTCTAATAATAAAGTTATTATTATTATTTTTATTATTATCAGTATAATTAAATTCCAATCTAAAAAATAAATTCCTTAGACGGGGAATTTTAAACCATAACGATTATGTTATTATTCGTCCATCCATAGACTGTTTCATATACGGAAACTTCTGCATGCCAGGCCTACTTTTCCAATATTTAACTAGAAGTACAGTGCTTTTTATTACTGAGAGGGCTGGGTTACGTAATAATTACAGATAGCTCTTCTTCTAATAATAATATGGCACACATTATCTTGTCAAATTTTAAGAAGAGAATGCAGGAAGCAAGACAGATCAAACCATCCTCTCTTCCTACCTAACTACAACTCTAGCAGATTTGCCGCACATGTTACTTACGCACTTTAAAAAAATAATATGTAAAATCTCAAACAATAAAGCAAGTTAAACCATATCACATTTCGAATGTATTCTAGATGATTTTTATGATAAGATAATTAATTTTCTCGTTACACAACGATGTTAGCATCACGTTCCATTTAACCTAATCTAGTAACCGGATGCCAAAGATGCCACGTAGATACACTTTACTTGCCATAATTACGATTTTGAACAATCTATAATGTGTGTTACCTAATTATTACATATTTTATTCTCAATAATTATTTTAGGGAAAAATTGAGATCACGTTACGCATTAGAAGTACTTCAGTGTTTTATTAACTGTTGAAATAAAATGCGAAAAAAATAATATTCTAAGTATTATTTTCTTGTATATCTTATTTATTTCCTCAATTGCATTTTCAAAGTGTGTTGCTGGCTTAGCTAAATTCCCTTGACATCTAGTTATATCCTCTACATTTTCCTATCCATTGAGAATGAAAAAAGTCTTCTTTTAGAGAGCCAAAACTGGTCCTAAAGTTGGATTTAAAAGGTGAACTAAAGTGTAATTATCGCTTGGCTAATACAATTACTCCGATGTATATCTAAAGAAATGAGCCCCATCCACTTCTAAAGAGGAGAAGGGAAATAACAAAAATGGTATGTGCAACGGTCATTACGTGTTTCCCGATGGGATACTTTTTTCAATATTGTTGCCTTAATTTTTTATGTTAGTTGTAAAAATAATACCTTCCATTAAGCGTTTTGATGCAGGAAGGGGCAAAGCGGTGCAGAGACTATTCTTCTAATAACATAAATAGATTTCTGAGAAGACAATATCTTCTATAATTATCATTGATGTGACGTGAATATATTTAGTGAAGTCAATAACACTACAATTAACATCCAATGAAACAACATCGGAAAATCAGAAATCAATATCCATAGTAAAAGTGAGGGCGTACAATATAAAATCTCTTACCACATCTGAGATGAAAATAGTATCATTCTATTTAACTTTCCCGAAACATTTTAAGATGGATAAGTAGAGCTCACAGAAGTGAAGAATGTTTGGCAAGTAATGTTTGGCAAGTCAGGACTTTTATTTACAATCCAACACTTCTCCCTCAACATTTATTAAGTAGTTCAACTTCTGAATAAAGTCTTAAGGTAAGTAATAGCACACACTCAATGATTTGTCACGAAAATGTAATAAAACGCTTGATTGCTAAACGAAAAAAAATTGCACATAGGTACTGCACAAGAAGAGGACAGAAGACTCCTTGAAATAAATGTAAGTAAGAAGATAAGAGAATTTCGAAAGTGCCCCTGGCTAATTTCTAATTATAAATACAATCAATGAATAGATTGGAAACGAACTCATTAAAATGGAAAGATTTTGAAAGAAAAATCAATGAAAGACAATATACGAAAGTTGGGGTATAAGTAAAGGCAACTCTTTTTTGTAACCATACGAGCAAAGGTAGAAAATGTGAAATATACACATGAAAGTACGAGGTATGAATTAAATGCATAGGCATTTAACGACACGCAAAAATTGTGTTTCTCATATTCGTTAAAGTATTTGAAATGACAGATCTGGTGTCGTGTTCAAAAGCATTATAGCACATTCCGACTTCACAACATTTGAAAGCCATTACATACTCGTTCTAAAGGCCCGATTAGGTAGATGTTGGATTACCGCTCGTTGGTCCGCATACTCACAGGTTGTCACGTGCATTGATCACTGGTTGCTACGCCTCCTCCCAGAACGCTCCTACCTATCAGGCAGCCTAACAGTTCAATTTGGAAGGGCATTATTTCCAAGAGCTTCCACCAATTCACTGTGACATTCTCGGGCATTTCTGTCATGGAGAACGGCTCTCTTTGTGTACTCATATGAGCGCTGCTCCAAACTGGTTAGTCATCTTGCACGGTGGCAGTCAGACAACGGATTTCGCATTGCTCTCTGGGCTAGAGAGCAATAGAGACACAGTGCCATCTGTTGTTGTGGACAAACTTTAGTATAGCATTACTTTCACGCGACATATAAAATTGTCTGATCCGTTAACATTTCTTTTAGAAAAAAATAGTTGCCATGATTTCTACCCCAACCCTTATATTTATGGATATCATAATTCACCAAAAAGGAACTGGAAAACACTTTTATTTCGAAGACATATTAGTTTACAATATTTTTATTAGAAATGAGAACCGGTATTCAGTTCATGTGAACAAGATCGACAAGAAACAAGACGTACTTTGTCGATAAAAAGAGTTTAGGAATCAACCCACTGAATACAAATACCCGAATATTACGGGGATGATGTGTCTCATCGGTGTATTACGTAAACGTTCATTGTGTGGTCAAATTCTGTTCCTTTCTTTTTAAATTAATTTAAAAATTTGACTTTAACTTCCTTAATAATGTTAACTTTAATTCTAGAGACTTGAATGACTTTTACACCCTCCTATGGGTAATGAGTTCCCTCAGCAACTAGTGATAAAATGTGCGCTTTAAGTGAGAGAAATAATAATATTAATAATAATAACAACAAATATAATTATTTTTCAATAATATGAAAACTTCATTTAAAAATAGTTTTCATCTGAGACAGTTTTAACTCTTAGCGCACGAACAAGAAACCCTAATGAGGACAAGTATCAAGTTACAGAGATGGTCAGTTGCCTAACCCTACCTTTTTCCCTACGATTGGATAACATAAGAAAATCAACGTAATAGTAGTTTATGCAATTAGTTTATAATGTTAAGCTTTATTGCATGAGTACATGTTTTGAAAACGAGCGACGTTAGGAGCGAGTTTTCAAATTTGTACGAATGCAATAAAGCAACATTATAAACGAGTTGCATACGCTATTTTTGTATAACAGCATTATAAATTTACAAGAGAATCAAACTTAATTTCGCGAAACAACTTTCTTCTGACGTCTCGGGTGCTTGACATCCAACGCCCTCTGGAAATCAAATTCAAGATGGCATTGTTGACATCCGTGCGAGAAAACGGTGGTCGGCTGTTCCGTCTTCTTCTACCTCCCCACGATTCTCTCGCTACTACTGGCTGAATGTGTGATGACGTCATGTCGCGTTTAATAATGGCGATGACGTCATGTAGCGTGCGATAAAATACTGGATTATGCACGATTCGGGGTATCGAAAAGGGTCCTTTATAATGATGGTATACAAAAAAATTACTAGTATTGAGTGCGAGTTGCGTGTGAGAATTGTGAAGCAAAGATTCTTTAGTCGCAATTTTAAAAACTTCAGTTTAAACCTTTGACGTAATGAAATGTAGAAAATATTTTAACAGTTGTTGAATATTTTTAGTTGGTAAATGCATTCTATATGGTATTCACATGATTCTAAAGTTTTGATTATGATTACTTCTCTCTCAAAAATGTTACAGAACTATCTGAACTAACCCCATTGTATTTTATGAACCATAAACCAGTAGGAATACTTTTGAGAAATATATCTAAAAGTAAGTACATTTTGTTCTAGAGTTTCAATGAACAAATTGAATAAATTATGTGGTGAAGATAGGCATGAAACCAAGAAGAATCTTTTGCTTTTGCGTTGTTAACAGAAGGTAGTCAAGTATTCTTACTGTTCGAAATAAGAGACAATTGAATTGAGGTCATTGAACATTGTATCTGGGCACCAATTTTTAAGTTCAGTTTTAAACACGCACACACAAAACAGAACATACAAATCAATAAAAATGATCACAAAAATTAGTTGTTTTTTTTTTCAAAAGAGAAAAAATCAATTGATAAGTAATTTTCAGATTGAATTCAAATACAAATATTCTTTCACATTTTCCCTATAACATATGACATTTTTATAATAGAAATTTATAATTTGTTATTATTCTAGCTTAAGAAAAAAGTTATCGATTTTCGAGCATGTTTTGCACCGGCAATATCAGACTTCTTAGTTCAACAATGATCTATAGACCAGGACACCAATTACTAGTTCTGTTTGTCTTGGTTGGTACCTTAAACAGAATCTGAGTTATCACTTTGGGTTGCTGTTCTGCATATAACACACGATCTGATCAGTGTGTAAAACGTTTTCCAACTGCTGACAACTACGGATACTTAAATGCATATTTTGTTTGAAATGCATTTCCTTCCAGAAATAAGAATCAATTGAATGTTTCTTGGCTTTCTTCCAAACTATGGGAAATATTTTTGATCTGTACCAATTTCCACTCAGAAATCAAAATAACTCATGAAATATAGCTTATATTTGAGTCTCAGCTAATATAAATATCACCAACTTCCCAGCCTAAGGAACGTTTAGTACACTGCTTTACAAGCTATGTTAACTTTCGCATCTGAGACATGGAGATCAATTCACCACCAAAAAATTAATTGGATGATTTTAACACATTCTTGGTATGATGAAAAAGTATACCACTCTAAATATACACAACATGCTTCCTTTTACTCATCGTTAAAGAAGTTAGTGACGTGTGGTTGGTAGAACAATATGCGCACATTGCTTTGAATTACGAAATTATTATTATTCTCTCTCTTTTACTAGTTTAATTATGAATAAAGTTGGCAATGATATTTTTGATAACATCTGATAACAATAAATGTTCGCTCCTGCATAACTTATAAATTGAAAGGAAGAAATATTTCTATAGTGATGTTCCTGCTAACAGGCTCACAGAGTTCAATACAGGCAAACTAGTATGGCATATTAACAGGCCTGAACAGGTCAAAAATGAATTAACTTGCAAAGTATTATCTTCTGGCGCACTAGCATCATACAACATATACTTTCCTAAAATAAATTTTTCATAAAACCGCTATGAGCCTACAAGTTAAAGGTTGCGATGGAAGGTTTCGAAAAGAACCCTAAAATCTGGTCTTAAAAAGTAACAGTCACGGGAGAAGCAGACGAAGAAGGCTTGACTTAAAAATTGTGATTCCATGAATGAAAATTGTACCAGATTCACGTTAACAAAAGTTGCACAATTTAACGTGAAAAATCATGTTAATTATGTACTGTAAACATACATAAGCGAAAATGCTCATCAGCTTGTTGGCATGTAAAGTCTGTGGAAGACGACTGAGTACGAAAGATCATTTGAATGTCTTGATAACACAGTACGTTTTTACAATTCAACTTAGGATGATAGCAAATATCCCATGTCGTATTAGATCCAAATTTTCCAAATGTATGCTCAAATCTCTATAAAACAATTTTATTTATGTATTTATTTATATTGAATACATTCAGGTTTTTTAAAATTATGCTCTCAATCCTTTCCATTTTATTTTCCTATTTATCATCTGTTATCCTCCAGTTAATGCTCCAAATTAAAAAAATTAAAAAATAATCTCCAATATTATCTAAAAGAGAACTAATTATAAATTAGGTCAGGATTAATGAACAACAATTTGTTAAGGAATGCCCAAATCTAAAATTGTTCTGTCTACGGTGTGTAACAGAAAACCGTCGCCAGTCCTCAAGTTGAAAGAGAAAAAATAAATGTAACACAATTCAAACGCATACTTTTTTATTTGAACCTACGCTTAAATTGTGTATTCCCAATCCATTCAATGTAATGCTTCTGGCCATAAGCTGACGGTTTAAAACATTAAAGCTCACTGAACTTTACTCTCCTGAGTTTAATTGATTTCTAGTGTTTAAAATCAATTCTTTGTGTCAGTCATGTTATTCATTTTACTTGAATAACTAACTATTTATTTTTTATTACTCTTTTATTAGCTATAGCGACATCTTAAAACAGTATTTCAAATTAAATATATGCAAAATGCCTTAACAAAAATGTACGACTACTGATACATTTCGTGGTTTTACGGTTGTTTCAGTACCGGCATTTCAGAACCGTTAGTACTTCGAATTGCAAGTACGCACAAGTTTTAATCATAAACATCACTGCAGAAATTTTTAACCAAGAAGAACCGCACAATACTTCACTAAAATCAACAAGTAGAATTACCAGTACAATAACTCTAAAATACTAAAAATTCAAGGCCATTTTTCTTTCAAACCGCATTCGTTTAAGCAAAAGCCAAAAAAGTTTCCATCCTCGAGGCGAGTTCATCCCCCCAAAATCTTCACGAGGACTTTTCCCCGACGCACCGAAACGAGAAGGAATAAATCAGTTATCTCAAGCACCGGTGCGGATTTTTCTTCCGCCTTCCGCCCCATCAACCCGCGGGTCTGGCTTGATCCTGCGGCGCCAGGGTGGCGGGGGCGGCGGGGGAGGCGGGGGCGGCGGGGGCGGCGGGGGCGGCGGGGGCGGCGGGGGCGGCGGGGGCGGCGGGGGCGGCGGGGGCGGCGGGAGAGGGCGTGTCGCCCTTCCGGCAGCGCGGGTCAGGATAACGTATTTCTAAGTAGGGCGCATATCCTGCTCGTTTCCAGAAAACTCTGCGTCTCAGGGTCCACATCTGGGGAGAGGACGTCGTCCTCGAGCGACGATAACGTATTTCTAAGTGGAGCGCGCGCCGTCCGGCGATGCGCTGGGCGATACGGCGGCGGCGGCGGCGGCAGAAGGGGCGGCAGAGGCGGAGAGGAGAAAGGCGGTGGCAGCAGAAGCAGAGCGAAGGTGATGAAGGCCCTGAAAGCGAAAGAGGCAGTAGGGTGGTAGTAATTGAGACGGTGTTGCGTATGATGTAGCTCAAAAGACAATGATATTACGGGTTATGAAGAAGAAAAGTGGCGAAAAAGCAACTGTAAATCTTTTGTGAAGAAATGGGATGGAAAACCATAGAATGCAAGGAAAACATTGTACGAGGGAACGATGAATGAAACAAATATAGATAGTAGGGATGGAAATATCGGGAAACCTAAGACTTATAGCAGCTTTGTAAAAATGCGAGGCACATGAACGTATGTATAAGCTTCAGGACAAGAGGTAAAAGGGAGGAAGAGTTATTGCAGGTAAAAGGAAAAGAGAAGTGTATTGAAACGATGGTATCAGCATACACGTCCGTGAAAAAATCACCGATAAACCTAATAAGTTCAGAACCATTGAATGAGAAATTAAATGTGGTTGGTAGAGGATTCCCAATGTCAATGAAAGCAAACAGGACTGAGGTGCGTAAGAAATGACAATTCAAAAGATAATGGATAGCCATGTAAAGACCATGATAGTGGGAAAAGGGAACGCAGCGAGAGAAATGTAGTAGGACGCGAAATTGGCCAACAAAATGTGAAATGAGGAACGAATAAGACCGCCGCAGACGAAACGTAGCCGTGGCGTAACCGAGGCGGTAACAGCGGGGGCACAGTGGCGAAGAGCGCGTGCAAGGCGCCCGGCCTCCTCCCAACGCTGCGCTGG
This sequence comes from Teleogryllus occipitalis, assembly GCA_011170035.1. NCBI lineage: Eukaryota > Metazoa > Arthropoda > Insecta > Orthoptera > Gryllidae > Teleogryllus > Teleogryllus occipitalis. The sequence continues at coordinate 9,698 of BLKR01000224.1, read as the reverse complement.
CGCCCGAGCGCCCGGGCGCTCGAGCGGTGCGGCGCTCGGGGAGGCGTCTCGAGTGCGTGCGACCCAGGGGCGGGGCGATGGGGTGCTTTCGCGGGATACGGCGGCTCGTCGCGAGGCGAGCGGCGGCTAAATAACCGCCTGAGCCCCGGCGACGGCGAAGACGACGGCGGCCGCCCTCTCGCCGACTGCGCCGCGTGATAACAACGCCAGATATTCCGGGCGTTTCTGAGAATCGTCGCCCGCCGGAGAGCGCCGCGATAGCGCCGCCGTGATGGAGCGAGCCAGGGGGAAATGATGCCGCGGGATAGAGCACTTTCATAAATTTGAATCCAATTACGAGCATTCGGAGGAGACAGAGGAACAAAATGAATCCAATGATTCATTTTTCTTCTAGAATATTTAATCGCTCACTAAGTGTGTATTATGTGAGCGTTCGTACATGAATGTCTTCATAAAGCGAAATAAAAATGTAAATAAACTTCGTTGAATGTGGTGTTAAATAAAAAAGCAGTAATAAGTTACTAAGAAATATCACATGTATTCCTTCCGATAGAGGGGAGATTCTGCTGTTAGATGTCGTTCTATTTAACAAAAAATATATTTAAAATTTGTTATTTTTTTTCCTCCCGCCATAAATAGAATCTCTATACTACTCCTAAAAGTATTTCGACTCATATAAAATATTACGAATTATTAAGAAATACAAGTCCTTAATTAAAACTCGTAATAAAGGAGTGTCACGAAATATTTATTTATATTTTTAAATAATTATGAGGTGGAATCAAATGCAAGATGGATCATACATCTTTTTCGGGAGAAACAACAAAATTATTTCAAAAATATTTGTTGTATAAGATGAATAAAAGTTCTTATTTTATATTAAAACTAGTTTTATTGAAAGTATCAAAAATAAAATTATTGATTATAATATATACATAAATATTCGCTACCAAAATTAAAAATATTGTTTTTAATTGTTTAATTATACACTGGAAAACAACATATACAAATGGTAATACAACACATTATGAAAATTTGGATGATTGGTTTTGAGTTGCTAATTCATAAATTTTAAAAATGATATGAATAAGCATGTACGATGAATCATTCATTATATTCCAATCACTTTTTTCGCATCTATTAGGTGAGAGGCTCGAATATGAACATCAAATACACAATTTTGTGTAACTAATAAATCAAAATAAAATAGTTTCCTATTGGAGGTAGCTTTCATTTAATTATTTAGTTGAATACTAAACATGTAGAATCTGAAAATGTATGAAACCTTTTTTTCATCTCCTGATGTACATTCCTAAAGGTACAAAACTTATTCGTTCATAACAAGAGGGTAGATAAAACGTTTGTGACTGAAGAAAAAGTCTCTACCTCTAAACAGCAGATTTCAATAGTATTATTACCCATATCTGGTAAATTATCTAATCTGTTCTCTCTGACGACCGTTGTTCTCCTTATTCATCCCTTTAAGATCCACACGCGAGGGCTGGGGAGGGATCAAAGTGCTCTTGCATCTTGCGTCGTTCCCGCAATTGCGGCGTCGCATCGCGAGGGGGTGTGGCCAGATGAACGGGGCGCTAATTCCGCAGAAGGCTGTCGCGGGAGGGCGAGGCGCGGGGGCGAGTGAAAGTGGCGCGGAAGGAGAGGGCAGGCGAACGAGGCGAATGACGGCATCGAAGGGCCTCGCCGCTAACGCCCCCCCCCCCCGCCCCGCCGCGCCTGCCCGTGGCCGGGGGCCCCTACGTCTCACTCGAAGGCGCTGGCCGCGCAGGGGCAGGTCGTTCGCACCTCCAAGTGCTGACCGCGCCCGCCGCCGCCGCCGGCCCCGATCGCTGACTCGGCGCCAATATCCGGCGTCCGTGCGGAATTTAGGGCACCTCCGCCGCTCCCTCCGGCCGCCGGGGCGCCCTAGGGGGCCCACGCCCGGGTACTTATCTGCCATCGCGAGCAGCCGCCTGCAGAGGCCGCCCGGTCGGAGCGGGCGGCGGCCAGCGCGGCAATGAGGGCCAGAGAGGCCTTATACGTCACCGGGAACGCGCTCGCGCCCTCTGCCGAAGATATGTGGTCGGGGCAGCAAAGAGAGATGACAAGTGCAACGTACGTGTGACTATAAGTGACTGAAGAACGTAATTTTTTTCTGGAAACAGTTTATGTTCATAATTCAAATTTTAAAATTGTTTACTTCTGATATGCTAACATTATTTCGAGTATTAATTTCCTCAACATTTTCTTCAAAAGTGACTTTATTACTTATTAACCCTTATTCCCAGAAAACGATTACTTTCTTTTTCTGAAAACGAGTACTAAAACAATTACACAATGTCGATAAACTTTACTACTGCATTCACTCACGCTATCCTAAACCCTGATATTCACTTAAAAACTACAATTTTGACTTCCTAGAGTATTCAATTTAACCTTTGTATAACGGTTAAGTTATTTAGAGAAGAAAAAAAATATTTCTTCGGATATGCCAATTTCTAATTTTACTGCCGTGACAGTGCCATATTCCCGACCTACATTATTATTCAGCGAGCACTGCCGATGAAATCTAGTCAGTGGACATGCTCATCTGCTTTTTCGATGCTAACCTTAGAAGGTTAGCTCAAAGCCATCATTGCCGCTGTCTTTGCAGCAATGCTGGCTCTGAACTAAAATCAGCCAGCATTTCCGCTGAGTGTACATTTCATCGGCCATTTCAGCTGCTCTAGGCAGGATGTTCTAATGTTCGAATTCCAACTGGGGGGATTTTCGACACTGGCTACATAGCTAGGTCAAATTCAGCCACTGACAGGGCGAGAATTTTAGTGGCCGGTTGCTTTGATTTCTAGTTTTCTGCCTTTTCTTTGATCAATGCCATGCGAATGTCGAGCCAGTGCCCTACCAAACGGGCCATAGAACGCGTATGATATTTCTTACTTCTTCCTTATTCTATTCTCACCCCTTACTTATACACAATTCCACTTACATGCAATATTCTACCACTCATACGGGTGTTCTCTCAGGAGTTGTTCCGGTTGGGGCGATGCCCCGCTTGCGGGAGATACCTGGTTAAGGAAATATCCTCAAGCTAAGTGGTTTGTCAGCGCCGGATCTCGTCATACAGCGGGGAAAGAACTTCCCTAACTCACGTGAGAAAAAAAACATGCATTACACCTACAGGAGTAAAGACCACAGAAGATGACGCACCCGGAAACACGAAATAATCTATCAAACCAGAGAAGTACCCTAACAAACGAACCATGGACCACGCGCGTTTTTTCCTTTTTCCATGTTTTATCTTCCCCCTTTTTTAACACACTTACATGCACTATACTACCACACATGTTGGGAGAAAAGAGTTTGTCTCGACTGGAGCTGCCGCGATGGCGAAGATATCGAGAGGAGGAAATCCGCCACCAGTCGACGAGTAGGACAGTGGCGGATCTCACCATCACCTTCATCAACTGCGCAACGGAACACCTCTGAATAAACTCTATCTGAAGCAGAGGTGTTTTTGAGACGTGACGATTAATATATTCTCATTATTAGCGGAGCTCTATTTCAATGCTGAACTACTAAAATTTTATTATTTTTACTTTCTTATTAACATTTTGTAATCGAGCAAATAACTGCATTATTGTCGTTTGTTTACAATTACTTTCCTAAAATATTATTTTTGGAATTTTTTAAGTGAAACATCTTTAAACTCATACCATGAAAAAAGGTTTACCAAATACCGAATTACAATTTACGGTTTGTTTCCTGCTATCAAACAATCAGTTTGGATTTGTTAGTCGACCAGTATTTTAAACAGTTCAACAGATGTCACACGTTTTTATGAGGTTTGGTACCACATGGAGCTTGTGTTTGGAACCTTGAGGGCGTTACAGATCTGTGATTAGAGGTAACTAACATGCCTAGGTAAGTATTTGCTCCTCAAATTGAATAAGCAGATATTATTCAATTAATGGTCTTCACTTGTTCCTGAGCAACAGAAATCATCCTGGGAAATTTTAAGAAACGTTTATCAGCATGCTATCTTCTCAGTAATGATCATGGGAAAATAGTATTGCTCCTTCTGATTACGATTCATTCTTCTCCTTTTAAGACATGTTATGCTTGGTCTTGTTTGATCTGTATTTTGTATATTCTTTATAGATATTGACCATGAAGTTGTTTGTCCTTTCCTCGATTTCTTGCCACTTTTTGTGTTTGTCATATTTCTTGTCAAGCAGCATCAACAATTCACTGTCTGGTATTCTGCGGGTTTTAGATGGTTTTGATCGCAATGCTTCTTGCTACACTTTAAAATTTCTGTTTCCATTCTTTAATTGATATTAATAAATTCCTTAATGATCAATCTCATAAGTGGGTCATTCTAATGACTGACGACATACTTTCCTATTCCGATTTCATTGAGCAGGGGGCTTAAATTGTTTCAGTCCTCTTCTTCTTTCTTTCTGTGACACAAAGACTGCGTAGTACAACGAGGGTAGGAAACAAGATGAATTATTATTATTTTTACATTTCATATCTACGGTCACTTGATGTCACTGTCCACAAATTTCCCGCCTATTACACACGTTGTGGTAGTCATCTGTAGCAGCTGCTTTAGGTATTTATGAAGATCGAATTCTTTGAGGCTTTGATGCATGTTCGTCGGGTTGGCTCCAGTACCATTTCCAGCACAGTTTTCCTTTCATCCTGCCTGCTCAGCATTGTTAAGTGCAAATTTCATCCATAATTGAAGAGCGGACGAGGAAAAGGGTATAAGTGCAAAAAAATAAATTTTCACTTTTTTCATGGGAAAGGATGCAAGTCCTCCAGCCTATTCAATGGTAACAGATATAAGTCTAAATAGCTGACAATGTAGTTGATACATAGATCAACAGATAGTTCAAGGCACAACACCAGAAGCAGAGTCTGTGGAGAAAGATACAAGAACCATTATGGTATTCAGTGTTGTGAGCCAGCTGGTAGCAGTATCTATGTTCTTGTGTGTGAATACTGTTACAGTTTAGTGGTACTGATGAAATATTATATTACAACATGAGTCAAGCAAATACAAACATGAGTAAACGGAAGGGGGAAGCCTTCAATAAATCACAGAGAGAACATGGAAAGCCATATGCAACATCACAAGGAAAGGAAAAACCTGGAAAAAGTGTACCACTTTTCAAAGTATGAAATATAATATTATACTCTTTGTAAATGATTAAGTATATTATTCCGGTAGTGTATTTATGTAATGTAACGAAAACGCGGTAAAAGAAGACTTCTTTGACTTTGATACTGTAGCAGATACATACTTACAAATAAACAAACAAATTAAAAATAACTACAGTGACATTCATTAAAATTGAGAAGTCAAATGGTTTGATTGTGAAATCAAAAAGACTTACACCGAAGTTGAAGATTGAAAACAAGCTAATATGTTCCAAAAAGGACAGAGTCCTGCTAGGTTTAGTAGGCTATAAAAACGTCCATGTTTCGTTTCTCGACACAAAATCAGTAATGAAAAAAACAAAGATTTGATGGCTATGCTAGAGTTCATGGATGTGAAGTATCGTGATGTTTATAGGAATGTGTTCATAAAATGAAACAAATAAGTGGAAAAAATAAATTGTCTTAATTTTGTGAATTACTCTTTTTGATTGAAGTAATGGTTTTCAATAAACAAAATATAATTATTAAGTAATCTAAACCATTAAAAATGTTTCAAGATAAGTCTCTGAACTGTTTTTCTAATTTTTCTGAAAATATTGCTTTTGGTACATATATTCTTCTCCCCGTCCGCTCTTCAATTGTTAGAAAATCTTTTAACACTTTTCAGGAGATATGTGATGCATGTGATTTTATTTTGAGGCGTACAGCTTTACATACACATACGATAGATCGTTAACGCTATATATTCATATTTTAATAACAAAATTGCACTCCTAGCATTTAAAATACTAGACAAGTGTTTTGCACACGAAATAAACTATAGGGGACTTAGAGAATTAGTTTAAAATATTCCGCATTTAATAGGGATGACACCAGTCACAGTGGCGTGAGTTGATGTTTTCAAAAGAAGCTTGCCAAATTGCCTTTTATAAATTAATTTAAAGTATTTCTAGTAATCGAAAGAGATAATATAATGAACTTATACTATGTTAGAACACGTGTGGTTGGTCAGTATTTAGTCGGAGGCTCACGATGGATTACATCTTAGGTATTAGATTACACTCTGTGTAAGGAATCTTGGCACTTTACTCTCTTGTGACAGTGTTTGTTGATCGTCCTAATAACATGAGAAAACATCGGAATCTTTTTAGTAGTAATCTCGAATTCGATTCCAGTACACCCTCCTTCAATGAACCCATTCAAGAACCCCGTCAACTGACCCCTTCAATTTAAATGGCTTTTTAACACATTACTGTCATGTCATGAGTGGACTGATTGGTTGCTTCATGTTTCCGGGCGCGTAGTCTGCGATGATCATTAGTCCCGTACGTATAGAACTGTCGGGAGGTGGTGATCTTCCTCCACTAAATGGTGCGATATGGCAAGTGGGGTTTTCCCCAACCAGGTATCTCGTACCAGGCGGGCACCGCACCTGCCCGGACAGGCTGTAAGCTCCCGGCGGTTCTCCCGACACGTGTGGTAATGTACTGCACGTGAGTGTAAGTGTGAGTAAGTAAGGGTGAGGATAGGACAAGGAAGAGGTATGAAAGATCGCGCCCAGTCCGTGGCCCGTATGTGAGTGTACTTCTCTGGCATTTGCCTGGAATTGATCAGAAAAAACAGGGAAAACTACTGACCAGAACAGCCGGCCGCCAGAGTTCTCCTCCAGGCAATGGCTAAATTCAACCTAGTTATCTAGCTAGTGTCAAAAATCCAGACACCATCGGGACTCAAACCCTAGGACCTCCCGGTCAGAGGCACTAGAGTGACATCAGTTGATGTCTTGAGCCACCAATGCCGGCCAGGGGTGGAAATTTCATAAAACTTCATACGTTGGATTTTACTGGCATGGTTTTAATCTGCTTTGAACAACCTATTTTCACTAAATACCGCGGCACCTGAAGAACAATTCACTGTTTTGCAAAAATGTGTTCGAATTTCTATATGTCTAACCTTTTACTTCATATTACTTGTATCTAATATTATCATCCCCGCTGCTAAATGACTTTTCTTAAAAGTTGTTTGTATATTATGAAATTTCGTAAAATAAATTTCTTAAGATAATTTGTAAATAAAAGTATCCAAAGTTTTTCATGACAATCATTTATTATAGCAATTGCACAACTTCGTAACTAGTTTTGTTACATCATCAGGTGCTTAGTGTGGGAACTGCTATCCCATTGAATTACCTCTGCAGTAACAATTGAGGAAACATTTTGAAATCAACTCACACTCGCTACAGGTGATACCAGACAACCACAGACACACCAATGCCAAGGAATTAATAATTTGTTGAAAGTGATTGCTTGCGTTTCCGGTGGCAGGGGTTGCCCGTTGCGGTAGGTGCGAAGACCACGTAGGATCCTCATGCAAAATTTCTCAAATACACGATTTCTAATATTCCGCAGCACATTAAAATTTCGATAAATGAGTTTTGCAGGGTGCAAAACCAGTGCCGTGATTGTGTTAGCCGTTTGAAGTCCATTGGGTCATTCAGCTCCAAGACAAAGCAAGGTCTCGTACGGCCAATACAATCACAGCAATATTGCAGAAATTTAGGTGGAATATTGTCGACCACCTTCCATACAGTCCCGATCTCTCTCCCTGCAAATACGCCATATTTGGTTCCCTAAAAAAGGCTCTGAGGGGCAATCGATTCACCTCGAACGACAACGTCAAGCAGTATGTGCGAGCTCGTTCACAACACCCCCCCCCCCCCGGGAATTACACGCGACAGCAATCCATCGCCTTGTGACGCAATGGGACAAGTGTCTGTACAGCCAGGGCCAATACTTCTGACCTACAGGTACTGGGTTTTGTTCCGAAGCCTCTGGGTCGTTTCTTTTTGAATGTTGCTTATACTCACTCAATGAGTCAGTATTATTGGGAGAAAATTGCATTTGGAAATCGTAGGTCTAACATTCGAGGGTGGGATGATCTCAATTTTTCTCACTTCATTAAATTTTCACAATCGTTTAAAATGTTTGAAATTGCATTAATATCAAATATAAAACAGTTTTTAAAAAAATGTATTATTATCTAATCATTACAAAATAAGTGAAATTTACAAACTCATCGTATAATGAACTCACTCATATAATGAATAGAGCCCAGAAGTTTGGCACCATGCCTTTTTATTATTGTAGCGATTTTATGACTTTTAACATTAGGAATCACTTAATTGTACTTTAGATGTTGTTTTAATAGATTTTTATTTTGCCTTTTTGCCTATTTTAGCTTCTGACACAGGAATTATACCTGCTAACCTGGAAAACTGAAGGCACGGTACTGTATTGTCTTTCTGTGGGCGAGCAGACTCCAGTATCAGGTTGCATTAAAAATCTAAAAGGGAAAGGAAAATGATATCAGTGAAGAGTTTTGATATTTTTCATTGATGCTTGTAGACATGTTCGTTCATGCATAGAATGACAAAACATATTCTATGTTTGTGCAAGGCCTCGGATGTCTTTTGAGAACAGAGCTCTCTGTACACAATACACCCTTCTTAGTTCCTCCTTGCTATCTTCTCCTTTAGCGATTACACAAGTGGGAAGAATGATATTTACAATTCCATTTTCATTAATATCATTTGAAGATTAAAAAGGGAGTCCTCAATTGCATTTCGAATGTACAGCGTTGCGAGTAAACAAAAAATTTGTAGTCATCATACCAGATGATCATGTTTAATAAAGATTACAAAGAAAAGGTAGTTTTCTTTTACATAAGTGCTAATGTAAATTTTAGAGTTAGTATAAATATGTGAATCATTTTAATTATTAATCTTTCTAACTATAAATACTTTTAAATGGTTATTTTTAATGCTTCCTGTGTTTGTACTCCATATTTTAGCTAGAATAAACGTCTTGTTTGCGTGTCTATTTTAGTAAAAATAAATGCCTTTTTCCTATCTATTTTAGATAAAATAAATACCTGAACTTCCGGACTTTAATAATGTATTATCTAAAAGAGGGGATCTTTCACTACCACGAAATAAACTTACAGCAGCACCATCATGCCACATCAGTCTACATACTGAGACCACGAATGCATCACTGTTGTGAAGACAGATCTCTCACTGTTTCACCTATGGACGATGACAGCTCGGCTTGAAACATTTGTTTCGCTCAGAGGATAAAGCCCTTCCATAAGATAGTTTCTTGACGATTGGTTCTGTCGCTGCAATACTAGCGACTGATAATGACTTGGCCCTGGAGAATTGTGTGTGTTAGTGTGTAAGGGGATCGCGATCTTCCAGAATAAGCAATAGTAATTGTGACTACACAAGGAATCAGAGGTTAGAATTAACCAGGAACCACACGAAGAGTTCTTCGAATTCCAAAATGGAAGAAAATAGGAGAAATTTAGTTTTTTGCTGGCGTGGGTAACCGAACTGCTGAACTTGAAGTGAAGGCAATGAGGTCAGGTAGCTCGAGACACCGAGTGCCCCTAACGGCGCCGAGTTCCTGTCCGATAGGGATTCAAGGCGATGACGTAATGACAAAATTTCTCAGTTCAAGGATAATAATTACTCCATG